>CM072999.1:215947410-216547410 GCA_037038555.1 Rhynchonycteris naso
TCTTTAAAGGTGAATCTGCAGAATGATCTAGAAAAACCACTGGGGGAGAAGCAATGGTCATTTTCTATGTGGTCGCTCTACCACTTTTGGAAAAAACAGGGAAGACATTCTAGGTTGGGTTGCAGTTTTAGAGTCTAATTTTAGCAACAAGTATCAAAAAGATCTAAACTAATTGATTGTCGAGCCCCTTGGCCCTTCTCCAAAGAGCAATATATATTTAATTGTATGTTGCTTAAAACTGCATTTCTTGAACAGTGTGAAACATGTAATAAAGAGTCATACAACCTATCAGGAATTATTCCCCCCCACCTCCGCAAGCATAAATACCCAACTGGCACTTGGAAATCTTAGCTAATACTCCCTAATGGGTTAAAAAAAAAAAACAAAATAAAACCAAAATAGCAATGTGGGAGGGGTAGCCACATAATAAAATCAAAACTGTTAATCCATTTTAACTCATTCAAAAAGGACCTGCGGTTGCGGGTGGGATGCTGTACAGAGGAGGGGTTGGGTTGAGGAGACCCCACATCAGATACCAGACTTGTTCAAACGCGGTTTGGCTAAACCACATTCCCTTCAAGAAAAGCAAGTCCTGGCTTTCCAAAAGACACCAGAAATGTCTCCACCCAAGGGAAAAAAGGATCTGGAAGTTGCAGCCAAACCGGCCAGCCCGAGCTCTCTTTTTACCTCTTTCTCTCTCTATCACCGAGAGACTGGGAAGCCACTCTGGGCAGCCTGCTTCCCCTGGAAGACAGAGGGAGCTGGAGGCCGGCAGGAGCTCTCCAAATCGGCTTGCAACACCCCCTCGGCCCCTCCCAGGCGGCCTCCCCCACCTCGTCCTCCGCTCTCCGGGACCCCCAGTAGCTGGTGGCATCTAAAACCAGCCCTCACTCCAGCACTCATTTCCCTGGCCTGGGGCATCTCTGAGAAGGGACGAGTCCCAGCCCCCTTGCGATTCTGTCCTGATCAGCCCCAGTCACTAAGTTCCTGGCCCCGCGGGCCCCGCTGCAGGCTGAGATCTGAGATCGGTAAAAATCCACGTGAGGAGCTTCCCGCCCTCCCCCCCCCCCTGCTGCCCGCGGCCGCTGACACGGCAGCATTGAAGCCGGCCGGAGGTCCCCGAGGTCTCCGAGTGTGACAGTACTCAGCATAGCGGGTAGATGGCACAATTTTCTAACATTTAGAGAGAGGAACCCACGCTGGGAGCAATAAGTCCATTTAAAAGCCTTTTATTTAAAAGGAACAAAGATAAGTGACAAGCGAAGTAGAGAGACATCTCAATGAAATTTCCAAAGAAGAAAGAAATCAGAGGCCAAAGCAAATGCGAACCGGGCTTGATGGAACAGGCCAGCACTTCCCTCCCCCTCCGAAAGGAAGATGAAAGACAAAAAAGAAAGAGGTAGTAGTAACTGGGTGTGCAGCGAACAATCGTAGTCCAAACCGAATTCTATAATTCTACAGGCGCATCAACTTTCGAGTGGCCGGGCGGGCTCTGCTGGGGCAGGGTGGGGGTGGGGGTGGGAAAAGCCAGATCTGTTCAGGGGTAGAGACTTGGAAGTTTTACCCCCACCTTCAGGCTACACCCCAACCTTGGATAACAGCTGCCTTATGCCTCAGCTTGTCGGGGTCTAGGGAACCCGATGAGGGAGATCATGTCAAGAGAGGCACTCGCTCTGGGCACACTCGGGCTCCTCCAAGGTTCTGGGAACCCTAAGCCTCTGTCATTCACCCTCCATCTCCAGAATGGTGCCCAGTGCTGGGCTGTTGGGCCCAGCGAGGATCCCACGACCCAAGATTCGGTCAAAGCCAGGGCACTCGAGAGCCCACTCACAGGCTCAGGGACAATTGCTATCTCTTCCAAGCCTAAAGGGGCAGGAGGGCGGCCGCTGATGTCTCTGGTCAAAGACAAGACAGCCTGCCCTTCACCATAGACTCCTGCACGGCCACAGCCGCTCCCCACCTCCAAACCTACATACTCGCTTTCCCATGCCAGCCCAGAGAGGCCACCTGAAGGCCGAGAGCAGAAACAGAGGAGGGGGCGAGAGGCCAGGAGAGGGGCGGCACACCTGTGGTCCAGGCTCACCAGGTGGTGGCTGAAGGGGCTAGGTGGCCAGCGCCCGCCCCACGGGGGACCACATGATTGTATTTGGGTGGGTGCTCGCTGACATATTTGCTGAGTAATCCTCCCTCCCTCGCTGAGTTGAAGGCGAATCCCCGTTGATAAATCCATCATTACCATTTGGATTCAGGGAGGCAGCCTCGCCACTAAATTCATCTTACATTTGTAGCGCTTTAATAGACATTTATTAAATGCTTTTAGAGAGAGGCATGGGGCGCATGATTACATCCTAGTTATAGACAGAACATAAAGACCCACGTTAACACCCATTTGCAGGAAGGAAGGAAGAGGTGGGGAGGTGGAAGGAAGGCAGAGGGATGTTGAGAGGAGAGGCCAGGAGAGATGGGGCATGGGGTGGGGGAGGACTCAGAGCCTGGGCGTTATTAGACGGGGCTGCCTGGCAGGAGCAAGGCTAGAGCCGCGGGAAGTCAAGGGTGGCTGAGTGGCAAAGTCCCACAGGCCTGCCTGCCTCGCTGTTCCCTGGGCTTCCCTTCCCTTGCACCCTCCACCGCCACTCTGAGTGGGGGTTCTCGTTCTGAATGCCAGGGCACAGGGGATGTTCTCAATGCCTAGGATGACCCCTTTTTTGTCCCCTCTGCTCAGTCCTCCTTTACTTTTTATTCTAGGCCTCTCCAGCTGAGTGTCCGAGGCTCAGCCAAACGAGACAGAGAAGGGTGACCCTGCACTTCAGGACCCCCAAGAGCTTTTGTAAAGTATCCTTCTTGCTCACCCACCACCAAACCAGTTAGCCAGAGAGCTGAGCCAGGCCTCCCTTGGTACAAAGCAAACAGGCGCCCTGGCCATGGGGCGGGGGAATTGCCTCGAAGCTCCAAGGGTTCCTTGGCTTGACATTCTGCTCCTGGTTGCCTCCTCTGCCCCGGCACCAGGCGGGAGCCACGCCACCTTTGAACCTCTGACCATCTCGTGCCTTGGGGAATTTGCCCTGAGCTCACCTCGACCTCAACCTCAGGAAGCTGGGCCTTGCAGGAATGTCTGAGCCTCCCCAAAGGGCCTAATGCCTTCTGGCCGCCCTAGGGCCTCTCCTGAAGGCCCAGGCCTTGCTCGCAATCAGCTCTGCATGCACCCTCGTTCCGGGCAGAAGCCAGCCACCGACCTGGGCCAGACAGTCAGCCGTCAGGATTCCCGCGCCCTCCCTGGCTTTTGGTAAGGTACACTTCTGCTATCTCAAAGTTGCCCTAAGAAAAGAAATACAAGTGACACTGTGCTGGGCCCAAGCTCATTAGTTCGTTGTCCAGGCCTAATAAAGGAACAGAGCGCAAATTATAGAGTTCAGCTTCAACACACGCTCTGTCACCCGAGATCAGCGTTCTTCGAGCCTGATTCCAATTGCTCCGAACTTGCTGCGCGGTCCCCCTACCCCCACCCCGCCCCGGGCCACTCTCCCTCTCCACGAGCAGGAGGTTGGGTGGAAAAATATAGTTCCAAAGGGGGTAATGATCAAGCCTTTCCTTTCGGAAGCCTGCGTCGCCTCATTTCCCACCAGTAATCCCAATAAAATTAACGTCGTGGCCGCGATTGAAAAGAGGAGGACCCGCAACAATCCTGAAATAACACCCCCCCCCAGCCAAAGGTAAAAAACCCAAACCGCCTTTTGTTCAGCTAATTAACGAAGGCCCAACTCCGAAAGCAGATGTGTTTTCTTAGCTAATCACAAGCATGTTTCTTGCAAGGAACGTCATTTCGCGGGGGAGGGGGGGGCGCTTGGGGGGGATGGGGAAGGGACACAGCACCCCCAGGCCCTCTCTGCCTCAGGGGTGTCTCACCCCAGAATAAGATCCACAGGTTGAACCCAGGCAGTGAATCTCTCCCACCTCTCTTCCCCTTGACCTCTACTCCAGAGCCCCAGTAGGCACCTACTGGGTGCCTACTGAATGCCAGGTCTGCAAGACACGGGAGAGGAAGGGGGGGGGAATAAAAGTTTTAATGACACAGATGCCATATTAAATGAGGCAGCTTTACAATTCGCTTTGAATAGGACGCTAACTTATTACAAGTGTGTTATCAGAAGGACGATAAGATTTATAACTCCAAGAGTCAGCTTTTCGCCTTAATGACAGTGGATGTTAAGCGGAGGAGATCTGTTCTCTATTAGAGATGAGAGTCCCTTCCCTGTCTCCGGGCATTTCTACAGATATGTCCAGGAGGGCAGACACCAAGCCCCTTTGTGTCTCCTGATGAGAAATTCCCCCTTTCCCCTTTGGTTATGAAATTGGGTCTCCTTGCTAGGGAAGCACCTGGCTCAGCTTTTGAGTGTGAGCTCCGGAGAGAAAAAAGAGAGAGAAAAGAAAAAGGCAACCGAAGTAGGGGTGGAAATGGAGGTGAGTGGGGCCGTTCTGAACCCTGGGTTCACGCAGCAAAAATACTATTTCCCGTCTTTACTTGGCCTACAAAAGATAGCTTTCCCCTAAACTAACACAGTAACCAAACTTTAAAAAACTGGGGTCCTATTACAAACCAACGCCCAGCACTAACTGCTTTAAAATTACTGCATAATTAGATTTAGTTGAATTTCACCATTAATTAGGCAGCCGCACTGCAGGGAGCCTTTGAAATCTGAGAAAATGGGAAAAAATAATCTGAAGCACGTTTTTAAAACCCAACTTCAATAAATCTTGACAAGGCCCGGAATTCAGGGAGTACCTCGCTTTCCTCCCCAGGAGGTTTGAGGGTCGGGTCTCCAGCCTCGAGCTGGGGCTGGAATTGGACAGAAGGGCGGACCTGTCCCATCCACTGAGAGCACGCAGCCCGGGCCTATCCACTGTCTCTGCAGAGGGCCTCGGAAGACCCTCTTTGGGAGGCCATCTCTACCCCACGGCCGGTCTCGCCCGCTCTCAAAGCGATTACAGAAAGGGGACCCTCGCTGCAGGCGCGTTCCTGCCAGGGGCGCTGTCCACGCGGGTCCACACATTTCTAAGACCTGCGACTCCGAGCCCAGAACCGGCCCCTCGCCTCCTGCATACCCCCAGTCAGCCCTCCTCCACGAAGCCACCTTTCCTATAACTTGGACCTGCAAGCAGCAAGTTCTGCCCACATCCCGCGAGGTCCGCAGTTCGGCCCCCACCCGCAGCTCGGCCGGCTCACAGCCCTGCGCAGCCTCGGCCTTAATGAGCGCGAGAACCGACCGAGGTCTGCACACACCCCTCCCCCTATACCATTAAAACATTTAAGATCGTTTGAGGATCCAGACTTTTGCTTCCCTTAAATTGATGCTCGAAGGGAGGGGAGACATGAAATAAACTCTCCTGATGGCTGAGGCGGGGGTGGGGTGGGGAATGTGGAGGGCGAAAGGAGAAGGGGTCCTGCGTTACCAGCGTTACCACGATTTCCCCTACGAATCCTGCTGCTTTAATTACAGATCATCGCGGACCGATCGCACTCCCTGGTCAGGAAGAGTTGAAAACAGGGTTTTCTGCCTGCAGATGGAATGGCCTTTGGCCGTCCCCCCCCCCACCGCCACTACCACCACCACCACCACCCCCTTTTTTGGGGGGGAACCAATGTGTTTTCTATTACTCAGCCCTGCCGTGCCTAGCAGCCCGGCGCTCGCAGAGCAATGGGAGACGCCATGTTGGCTCAGCTCATAGGACCAAGTCAAAAGCGAGCTCCGAGGCAGAGTTTCACACGCTCGGGGTACCCCCCCCCCGCCCCGCGCGCACGTCCCCCGCCCCTAGCCGCTCGGTGCACAGCTCCGGCATGCAGCTCCACACGCTGGGCACCCCGGACGTTCCCGGGGGCGCGGGCGGAATTCCGCCGCGCGTAAGTGGGGGGCGGGGTGGGGGACCGGCACTATCCCGCGGCGGCTGCCAACTCCAGGCCCCCAGTCCTCGCCGCCGGGCCGGATGCTGCCCTAGCCGGCTCTGCGGACCCAGCCCCGGACGCCGCTCGCTAACTTTGAGCCTGCAGCCCCTGGCGGCCCGGAGACGAGCCGGGGTCCAAGGCCGAGGCTGGCGACCGCGCGCCCTGCAATCTGGCCGGGACCCCAATCCCCAGGCCCCAACTCAGTCTCCCCCCAGGTTTGTTTGCTAGTGGCGAGAAGCAGCGATCGCCCCTCTCCCTCTCTCGGTCTCTCTTACTCTCTCTCTCTCTCCCCCTCGGACTATTGTTGCATTTCGCGTCTAACTGGGTTCTCTCACACCCCCGAGCGCCGAAAGGAGGAGGAGGAGCAGGGCTGGAAGAAGAAATAAAGCGAGCTCAGATCAGATGGAAAGAAAAAAAAAAAAAAAACCAGCAAGGAAAAAGAGACACTTAAAGGGAAAGAGTCGCCATGTTTAGCAGCTTTTTTTTTTTTTTAAAGATCTCGTCAATTTCACACAGAACGCACTCGCTGGGTCCCAGCCCTCCTCTTTTGTCCAATTCAGTCACAGCAAAGATCTTTTGTTCTAACTCAGCGTGAAAAGAAAAACTTTCTTTAAATGCAGTAAACTTAAACCAAGCTCGAGACTCTAAACAGATCCTCCTCCGGCCACTCTAAACATATACAAGAGGTTTTGTTTGGAAAATTTTGGGTCTTGGTTTCTTTTTTTTTTTTTTCCCTCTGCCTCGCAGACCCCAAGCTGGTTGCTGAAACTTAGAGAGAATGAGTGAGATTCCCCAATGTCTAGAACACATGCTTGAAGCATAATAAAACAGGGACTGTCTTTTGCTTTGAAAATCATAAATTATAATTTAATGCCAATAATAATTTACAACAAATGGCTGTTTACAATAAACTAACAGAAAACAAATAAGGGAAAGGGCCTGTGTTTTACTTATTAGAGAAACTTCACACACTCACATGAATAGCACTTGCAAGAGAAGAAAATAAACAGCAACCTACAAAACCTGAATCTAAAGGTCAGCAATATTCTGCATAAGGACAGACGTATATTTATAAGTATGTTATATAATTACAGAAAGAAGCGGAGGGTCAGATGGAGAACTCTGCTCAAATACACAAATCAGACAGATATTTCTGGTCTACACGGATTGACTGGAACTGAGTATCAAAGTTTAATACACTTTGCAAAATGACCCCTTTTCCTTCACCTCCCCTGCCCACCCCATTTTAAAATTAAACCACAACATAGGAACCTGAAGGGGGGCAGGTGTGATACTGGAAAGCCTCTATAAGAACTAAATTGCAAGCTCTCACCAACAGAGTCTTCTCCAAACCAGGAAAAGAGGGGGGGGGGGAGAGACTCCAAAACAAAATAGTTCCTACTTCCAAATCAGCACATCCTGTAAGGTTCCCTTCCTTCTTTCTCTCTCTTCTTTTATTTTCTCTTAATTTGGCATCTAAGGACAAAGGATCCCAAGAGCAGTGCAGATTGAATCTACAAAATCTGAAATGTCAAAATGTCGATCTTTCTTTCTTTCTTTTTCTTTCTTTCTTATGTACATAACTCCAGTGGAAAAGATTCCCTTGACCTGTGGTCATGCTTTCACAGAAAGAACATAAAGGGGGAGGGGACAGGCAGACCAACTGTAAGTTATCATATATACATTAAAAGCAGACCCCTCAGCACTACAAGCCAAGCCGTATCACTGAATCTGAAATCCTCAACAACCACGCCTGATGAGAACCACAGAATATTATTTAAAAAAAAGACAAACCCACAAAAGAACCACACCTACTTCAGGACAAACTCATTGGAAACAACTGCTCTCTATTCACAACTGTGATTCGCTTGCCTGAATGGCCCTCTGCAGAACTGTCAGAAATGTACAAAACACTACTTTTTTCCTGATCATAAAATAGATACTGATCTCAAGATTTCTAATACTTCTCACAATACCTTCCCTAAGCAGGCACTTAAGTGTGACAAATATAAGGGCCTTTTATTATTTTTTTTCCTGGAAAAGCCATTTTTAATTAAAAAGAGGATTAGGTGAATGGGGTGAATTGGGTTTACTATATCAGTATGGCACTTCCTAAACTATAGATAGCCCATTAACTTCAGCTCCCCCCAACACACACCCCAAATTAAGCAGGTAAATACACTAGTTCACTTTTGAACAAACGAAGGGGCATAAACAATTGGACCTCCCAGCCCCACTCAGTGAGAGCTCACAAGGGCTCTTTTTGATGGAAGACAGTGAGTGGGGACAGCCAAACAGATTTCAGATATCAAATAATATTTTAATTTCTGAATACTTTCAAATTTTCCTTGGAATATAACACACAAAGACTCGACCAAACAGTTCAGTTATTATAACTTTTACAGTATACAGAAATGTTGCACTTAAAAAAAAAACCTTCAGTTTTTTTTAAAACACAAACTGTAAACTCTAAGATACTGAATCAATCACATTACCTATAAGTGCCAACAGCGTTATTTTGTCATGCTGATTTCAATGGTATTTTTTAAAAAGGGGATATCAACAATTATAATACAAAGGGTTTGCAAATATACAAACAGATAGAGGATTTTCATAACAATTCAAGAACTAAGCGGGACCCAATCAAATTACAAAAGTTCACTTTTTATTCAAAACCTCAGCATGTGTCTTGGACACATTCCTTGGCTACCAATAAATTCCACAGTTCATTCTCTTTCTTAAAATATTTTTTAAAAAGCTAGGTTTGTCTTGGTGTCTTGTGTGTGGGGGGGGACTGGTTTGGGAAGTTAAGAGTTGTATGTGGTTCCGGCAGTTCTCAAATTAGAGCTCACCTTTAGCTAAAATTTTTGGTCACCATCTATGATAAGTGCGTTTCCATGATCTTTGAGTTGCCTTTTAAAGTTTTATGTCTTCCTATGATATTTTCATGGACTCAGTTTTAATTCTTGCAGAACATATATTTTAAGGATATACAGTTTTTTAAGAAGCCAAGATTATATCAAAACTTATTATAGAACCACAGAATAAACTGGTTTGGAACCAGGAAAGTACAAAAAAAAAAAAAAGAAAAAAAAACCAGCTAGAGGTACATAGACACAGGACAATTAATAATTTGGAAAAAAAAAAGACTTACTTTCTCCAGTCTGCTAATTTTCTCCCAATCTCCTTAAATGCACTTTTAGCAATAGTTTGCAAAAATTTACCAAAAAAAAAAAAAAAAGAAAAAAGAAAAAGACTAATTTCTTTTTTATACAAAAAAAAAGAAAAGATAAGTAGCAAGTTGTTCTGACCAACACAGGAGCTTTCTTTCTTTCTTTCTTTTTTTAATGCATTCTGTAAAAGTTCTTTTGACAGTCTTTTTATTTTTTTGGAAATTCACAGTCCATTAAATTCTTCCCCTCTCTTCTTTTAGCAAACTTGTAACATCCTTTTATATCCTTTCTTAACAGAAGGAATTTAAGCAAACAAACCAGTCTTTTTGCCTTTTCTTTCTCTCTGCTTTCACTCCCCCTTCTCATTTTGAAAAAAAGAAAAAGAAAAAAATTTTTTGTTTTTTATTGAATTGCCATATACGGCCAGTTAAAACTGCTGCCGGACAGTAACATATCCCGGATGAGGGTTTCGATGGGGGTTTTACCTACCAAACGGACGAAAAACAATTGCTCTATGACTGAGGATGAGACGGTGCGCAGGGAAGGAAGCCGCAGCAAAAGCTTCCCGAATCGCGTGGGCTGATTGGGGTACTGGCTCCGAACATATTCTTCCAAAGCACACTGGGACTTTTCCTGTAGGCTTTCCACGTGGGCTACGTCAGAGAGACCACAGGCATCTGCAAGAAAGTTAAAAAAAAGAAAAAGATGATGATGATGATGATGATGATGATGAAGAGAAAGAATTCTGTCATCAGATGGAGAGGTTAGAAATGGGTCACCGGAGGGGGGTGTGTGGGTACAGCTGTGTCAAACTGCCCCAACCGGAGTTGGAGGAAATGCCTTTTAGAACTGCAAACTTGCGGGGAGGATGGGGAGGTGTCAGGATGAGGGAGCACGCAGGAGATGGTATTGGGGTATTTGCTTCAAAATAAAACCCAGCTCAGTGACACTACAAGCTTCTCCCTGTCTCAGTCTGTCCTCAAGCTCGGTCCCTGGGAGGCCCAACCTGAAGTGCACTGGTTGAAATCTGGCTGGAGTCAGTCAACAGAAAGACAAACAGAAGAAACCCAAAGTGCCGGGGCGCCTCCCCCCTCCTCCCCTGTAAAGAAGAGTGAGGTTTAGAATGATGGAGTGGGAAGGGGGCCACAACCTGGCCCAGCACCGAGGAATGGCGCCCACGACCCAGCCTCAGATTGTCCCCAAAGAGGGCGACTCATTTTTCTCTGGTCTTTGAAACTGATTTAAGTGGCCCTTTAAAACTGATCTTGTCAGTTTAGCCTATTGAAAGGCAGCCATGCAAACCGTGATCTCTCTGTTCATTTGAGCTGTTTCTTTCCCCCCTTTCTTCTCTCTCCCTTTTTCTCCTACCCGCCTTTATTTATATATTTATTTATTGACTAAAAAAAAAAAAAAAAACCCATCAAAACCCAGATCCCTCCAAAAAAGAACCCTCCTCCCCCCTTATCATCAGGAAAAACACTTTTCCCTTTCTGATATGTAAAAACACAATCAGCGCCTTTGAAAGGAGAGGCTTCTCAGAGAAGGCGGTGCAGGTTGTGACCTGACCTTTCGGGGCTCCCCAGACAAGACTGGGGCGAACACATACACATTGTGAATCTTAAAACAGGTCTTGGAGAACAGCCACCACTACTTCTACGCCACCCCCACCCTCCCCACAACCAGGACACAGAGGCCATCCTCTCTTTTAGTTCCTTGGATTCTGTCTACAAACTGTATAGGTGTCTGTGGTTGGAAATGAAAAGATCTGTTTGTACTAGACTCCTTCCCTGAGTATCAGCCCTACGTGCCTCCCTCTGAATCATATAACAGGGACCTTGATCCCTTTGTGGGGTGATCTGCAGCCCCCCATCAGGCCTCAACATTTTCCAAATGATAATCCATTAAGCGGGGACACAATATCAGGGTGTTGTCTTCCCTTGTAAGACCAAGGGGAAAACTAAGAGCTAACAATGATATTGAGAAATTAACAGCCGCCCCCTACGGTCAGGGAGCATGGGGTGGGTATGTGGTGGTGGGGCAGTGTGGGGCTATCCGACTTGCACGTTGGCATCAGGCAAACGTTCCAGTTATGACAGGTCCCCCGAGGAAAGTAATCCAGATTCTAGCCTCTGCATACAGCCCCTCCTTGTCCAGATGCTGCCCTTTAATTGATCACCTAAGGACTTTTGAGGGCACTGGTGAGGGGGTTTTATGATAAAAGCAGCAACGCAGAAAAGACTCAGAACCTGCAACAGAGTCAGCTCATGCCTGGAGTCCCCAGACAGCCTTCAAACAATAAGGAAGGGACTGTGGACCTTTGTGTCTGCCACAGGAACTACTAAGCTCTCTCCCAGTGTCCTGACTTCAAGCTGAAAAAAAACAAAAAACAAAACCCTAGTAGGTGACTAGGTTCCAAGCCCTTCTACCCAGGTCCACATGGCTGGTAGGCTGAACTGGGAAATCCTTTCTCCCTCTCGGCCTTGATGAAGGGGTCAGCTGACAACTAAGAAAGTAGAGGGGGTTCCACCTGCCTGGGCCAGGCTGAGCTCAGCCTGGAGGCAGCCAAAAGACTCAGGTGTGGTCCAAAATGCCAAGCCAGGCACCTTCGAAAATCATTTGGCCTCCAGAGTTAATTAATATTAGATCTATTACTCACACAGGTTAAACTACATGCAAACTAATTAGGTTTCATAATGCAGTCAATGACGGTTTTATATCTCCGGCAACATTCATATCCAGCTCAAGTTGGCAGACACTTTGGGTTGTTTGAAAATTGCCTTAAGTGTTTGCCTAGGCAGGGGAAGCAAGAAACCAGAGTCTTCCAACCCCTGCAGACACCCTGAAGAGTTATGATGCCCCTTTCTGCCTCCTGCCTCTTCAGGGTGGCTCTCTCCCCTGTCTTGGCAGTCTGCATTGTTTTAAGTAAGAGTATGATTTTCCAAATGGGTGCCCTCCGGTTGGCTTTGCCTGGAGCTCCAACTCCTACTGAGTTCACAGGCAAACTTTCCCCTGCATCCTGACTCCAGGACTGCCCCAGTGCCCAAGGGCATCTTCCTAGAAGTTAAGGCAAGGGGAAAGGGAGAAGTGTGGGGCAGACAGGATTCCACAGGCTCAGCTGGCCCAGAGGGCCAGGGCCAAGGGAGGTGAGCAGAAGCACACACCCCAGCCTGGCTGAGGGCAGCAGGCCCAACAGGCTTCCCTTTGGCCCACTCTGAGAGCCTGTGTTTGAAGCATCCTTCCTGCAACCCAGCCTTCCTCTGCACTCCAGGACCAGCCTGTGTGGCCCAGCAGCTATGCAAAGTTCCCATCCAAGTTGCACTCAACAGTTGGGCTTTTCATCGGGAAGGCTGGACCCTCTCTGGGGACGCCCGAGGTGTCTGGGCCCTAACTCCAAGCTAGGAGCCCTTAAACAGGAGAAGGCAAGGTTTCTTCCTACCTGAGGTGAACAGGACTATAGCCTTGAGGCAGCTGTACTCGGCAGAGTCAACGTGCAGGGCCTTGAGCTTCTCCACTTGCTCTTGGAAGATCCGTATGTGGTCCATAAAGGCGACTACCCGGTCGGCGGACATGGGCGAGGCGTGGAGGCCTGCGGCGGCCAGGAGCGGGGCAACGTGGAGGGGCATGGAGCACTGCGCTGCGTTCAGCACAAACAGCTCGCTCCAGGTTAGGCGAAGCAGGGCCACCTGGTCGGTGATCTGCAGGTCAGGGAAGAAGGGGATGTTCCGGGCCCACTCGACGGCGCTGAAGAGCATCCTTGCGGCCAGTTCGCAAATGTTCTCGATGCCCATGATGTTGTTGGGCTGCATGCACTGGCTGCCGAAGCGTGACGTAGGGTATGGCTCCGCACGCAGCAACAGAGAAATATATCCGGACAGGTACGAGTGGCAGTTGAGGGGGTCCCCGTTGGTCAGCGCAAACTGCCCGTGGGTCGGCTGGGTGGGTGGCATCCTGCCTCTCTGCACCGCTGTGGGGAGGAAAGAAGACACTCCTTGGTTAATGACCAGCCTTGGTCCCCAGCGCCCCAGGCAGGGCCTGCCCCAGCGCGACCCCCACCTGACCCAGACCCCGCGCTCCGTGCAAGAACAGGCAGGCCTGCTCTCCACCTAGTGCGCCTGGGCCAGAGTCTTGGGCGTCGCCGGGACGGCAGCAATCCTCTCCAACCACCACCCAGGCCGGCTCTGGAGGCCACCGCGGCACACTTGCCTCCCAGGCCCGCTCGGGGCTGGGCCGCCGAGCACCCAGAATTGGCCACTTTGTCTCGGGGTCCCCGGCGCGGTGGGTGGGAGGTAGCATTCGGGGGGCATCTTTCTTCTTTACTGCTAAACAGCTGATATTTCTTATTGATTGGAGGAGAGGGAGCGGGAGGGGCGAGTCTAGGGGTGGGGTGGGGAGGGAAAGACGTTTTTGCAAAAAAAGACACAAGGGCTCACCCAAGACGGCCTGTGGCCACCCCGGAACAACTCTCCCCCCAAACCCGGCAGCCCCATCCCCATCCCCAGCCGCAGCCCGGCGGGGCGCTCCCGGTGAGAAACAAGCAGAGAGCTGAGATCCGGCGGCAGCCTGCTCAGTGTGCTCGGAGGAAGGGAGACAGAGCGAGAGGGCGGAGAGAGAGAGGCCGGCCGCGCCGCGAGGAAGCCGGCGAGAGGCGGGGAGCAAGCGACCGGCGCGGCCCCACATAGGGCCTGGGAGGGCCGGGGAGAGCCGGCGAGGCTCGGGCTGGGGCTGTTATCTGACGCCTGACGGGGAGATCCGCTCTGCTAGAAACACAAAGAAACCCCGGCGATCGCTCGCCCCAATCCGGAGCCCGCACCCGGCGCCCAGCACGCCATTGGCCGAGCCTGGCTCTCGGGGCTCGGCGAATTTTCTATCACAAAGACCCAACTCGCGAAGAGCGAAAGCAGCCTCTTAGGGCCCGAGCCCACCCTTCCCCTGCTCCCTGTTACGCTCTCCTCCTTTCAAAAGTGAAAGGAAAAAAGAAAAACAGCGGAATTTTTTTCTCTTTTTTTTTTTTTTTAGCAGAATGTTAATCCACGGAGGGTCACATGAGCGCAGCCCGGGCGGCAGCGTTAATACGGCGAAGTGCATAAAATTGCCATTTGTAATTTGAACCTCCTGTACAAAAGTACAATCTCAGGTTGTTGTTTTTTTCTTAAAGAGGGTGGGGGCTGGGGAGAGGTGGGGAGGAGGGACATATGTTGAACATGCAGGAGAAACCAGGCGAGAGGAGAGAGAAACTGAGAGGAGAGAGAGATGTAAACCGGGTTTGAAAACAACAGCAGCAGCAACACCGCCCCATCCCTTGCAGAAAGGCGCGCTCGAATGAACTCGCAATCCACGCAAAGAGCATGAAACCGGCCCAGAGAGAGAGAGAGAGAGTGGAGGAGATCAGTCGGCCAAAGCATGCGAATCTGGGGGCGGAGGCTCTGGGTTCCAGTGCAGAGCTTGCTTCTAGTATCAACCCCCTTTGAGCTGCAATGGAAGAGCGGAGAGCTTGGGACTCCTGTGTTCTTACCCAGAGCAGGCTAGCCAAACGCACCCAGGGCCCCGGGACCCCAGGCGAGGGGGGGGGGGAGAAATGAGAGGCGGATACCTTCCCGTCTCATGCCCACTTTGAGGCACTTTTTGAGGCGGCAGTACTGGCACTGGTTGCGGTGGTGCTGGTCGATGGGACAGTTCCGGTTGGCGCGGCACGTGTAGCTCAGATTCCTCCGCACACTGCGTTTGAAGAAGCTCTTGCAGCCCTCGCACGTGAACTGGCCATAGTGCTTGCCGCTCGACTTGTCCCCGCACACCACACATTCGATGTGCTGCTGCTGCTGCTGCTGCTTGTCGCCGCCTGGGCCGCCGGGGCCGCCCTGGCCGCCGGCCGCCGTCTGGGCCGGTGTGCTGGCCGGGCCCCCTTGGCCGGGCGTCTGTGGCGTGTGCGGGGCGCCCGGCGGTGGGCCGGGCACAGGAGGCGCCTGCGAGGCCTGGCTGCCCTGTGAGACAGGCACCTCGTCCTGGGGGTCGCGCCACGTGCTGACTACCATTGCCATATCTATGGGGGCCGCGTCCGGACTTCCTGCTCCCCTGGCTGCGGGCGGCTGCGGCGGATCCCGGGTCGCGGGCTTCGGTGCACCGCCTTTTGTGTGTGCGAGGGTGCGAGAGGGCGCGGGAGGGCGCCCCGGGTGGCTCGGGGGGCTGCTTGGTTGAGGTTGGTTAGTTTTTCCTTTTTTGTTTCTGCTTTTGCAAAGTTTTGTCGATGGCTTGTCTGGCCCGGTGTGTTTGTTTTGTTTGTGTCCCTCGGCTCAGCTTTGTTGGTTTCGGGGGGCTTTCCGCCGGGAGGGGTGGGGGGAAGGGCCGGGGGAGAGCGAGTGGGAGCCGAACTGGAGAGAGAGGGAGGGGAGGGAGCGCTGCAAGTCGATTGTCTGGCTTCAAGACAGAAGAAGGAGGCGAAGAAGATCTCTCCAAAGATCTCGCTCGCTCTCACTCTCTCCCTCCTTCTCTCGTTCACTCTCTCGCTCTCAAAGCTGGTGTGCCGAGGAGTTGGAGGAGGAGAAGGAAGAGGAGGAGGAAGAGAAGGAGGAGAGGCGACTGTCCGGGGGCCAAGTCCAGGGCAGCCCACAGTCAGCCATTCAGGAAAGCCATCGAAATCGGGAGGACTAGGAGAGCCGAGGCGCCGGTGGCGGGCGCGCCCAGAGAGCCGGGCAGGCCGGGGCAGAGGCCGGCGGCCCGCGGAGTGGCCGGAGCGCTGCCCGGGTCCGGGGGAATCAGCATGAAAGTGGTCCGCGTCGGGCGCTGCGCGGCGTCGTCCGGACGCTGGGCCGCCGCCGCCGCCTGCCCCGGGCGCCCGGCGCGCGCCTGGCTCGCTCCGACCACCGCTGCCGGCTTGCGCCGGATGGAGGCCGCTCGCCGATCCCTGCGGGCCGACCGGGCCGCCCGGGCCGCCGCCGCCGGAGCCGCTGCCGCCGCCGCCGAAGCCGCCGGGTCGGGCCCGGAGCCGCCGGGTCTAGCGCCGCCGCCGCCTCTGAAGCCGCTGCTGCCGCCTCCGGAGCCGCTGCTGCTGCTGCTGCCGCCGCCGCCTCACACACATAGGGAAAGAGTCAACTCGCCGGCGGCGGGGGAGAAATGATAAAAGAGAGAGAGGAGGGCAGATCACCACCTAGAAGCACATCCTTCGTGCGCAGAGCGGGGAGAAAAAGACGGAGAGAAAGAATGAAAGAGGGAAAAAAAGGCAGCACGGCAGCCGGAGAGAGGAGGCAACTCGGGCAGAGGAGGAGGAGGAGAAGAAAACACACACGCGCGCACGCACACACACACCGCGGAGAGAAAAGAACAGAGAATCAAAGTGATCAAATATGCTAAAAAGGGGGGCGCGGGAGGGAATGCGATTTATAGGCGCCGGGGCTGGCAGAAGTGCCTTCTCTGCGATCAGCTCACTGAGCTCTCTATATAGTGAACTTTGACACGACTGCTGCAACTTAGCGCACGTTGCTATGGCGACGGCGCGCCTTATAAGGCAGCAGCCGGGGTTGGCCTGGCCAGGCGCGCGCGCACCGCCCCCTCGCAGTCATTGGCCGGAGCGCGGCGGACCCGCCATGGCGGTCGCGGGCTCAGCTCGGTCCTAGCGCGAGCGTTGTCGCGGCCGCGGTGCGGAGAGCGCAGGGGGCCGTGGAGGGGGGCGGCCGCGTCCCCGCCGCCGCCGCCGCCGCCGAGCGGGGGATGGGCCCGGAGCGGCCCCGGGCGCGCGGCCCTGGCGCTCTGCGCCGCCCGCACCCTGCACCCGAGGTTTCCGCCCCAGCGGGGAGTGGAGCGCGGCGCGCACACAGAAAGCTTCTTAAAGGCTCCGCGAGAGGCTTGGGATGGAATCGAGGACTTCGCCGCTAGCAACTTGGCGACGCCGCGAAATCCGCCGCTCGCGCACCACCCGGGACTCCCAGCGCATCCTGGGGCAACACGATGACGGGGAAAGAGAAAAGTTCCCCGGTTTCCTTGCAGAGGGGTAGCGGGTGGGGGTGGAAAGGTGCCGCGTTCCAAGTTTGCGGGAAATTCATCAAAGAAAGATTTGGCCAAATCCGGGTGATAGTAGACCCTTCATCAACTCGGGTCACTTGTTTGGTTTGGTGTTTTTTTTGTTTGTTTTGTTTTTAGAAGGGAAAAAAGCCGTTCAGGGTCTGTGTTTTCCTTGTAGGGTTAACATTTCACAGGTATGTGGCCTGACATTTTAATTGCTCACATAAAGCATCTCGGATGCTGAGAAGCAGACATAGACTTCATCTCATTGTCATGACGCAATTAAAATAAAATTTCTTCAACTTTATCCTCTCTCGTTGGTTTTGGCTAACTCGAAAGCCAACATCCTGCCACACACCCAGCCATGGTGAGAGGGGAAAAGGGCGATCTGCCCGCTGTTGGGCAGCTTCCCAACCTCCCCTTGAATAATGCACATACATGTAAATCGCACATATATGAGATGCGCATTTGTCAATGTACACAAAGACTTCAGCGACTATTCTTCTAGGTCATAGAACAGTTGAGTACCGACTTCATTGTTCCTCAAGTTTCCTTAAAGCACCCATAGAGCCATTGAAACACACCCAGAGACTGCGTCAAGTTGGGAATAATCCCAGTCCAATTCACAAGAACCACACGCCCGCCATAGTCTACCCACAAGAAATACACTGAAGAGCAACTTCAGGTCTCTTCCATTCTGCTTCATGGGCTAAAATCAACCAGTCGTGTATCTAAATTCCAAGGGGCTGGGTTTTCAACATTAAACATCTAGAATTGCATCCCCACCCCCAGAACACACTATTCCAATGCAGTAACCTTTCTGCTTGATTAGGACAAGTTAGTGGATTATGATTATTCCATATTCACAGAACAAAATTGCTGTCATATACACTTTGCACCAAGGGAAAAAAACTGTCAATTGGTAAGCCAACTAGGTTTAGAAACAAAATATTTTTACACGAAACACACCGAGCTTCAGGAGATATGAACGCACATAAATAGTAATGAACGACCAGAAGGCAATATCCTTGATAGTTAAAAAAAATCAAAAGAAACCACACGTAAAACTGGCATATGTAGATTGCATTTTTCATTCGATACCCTTTACACACACAGGCAGAATACAAGGTAGGGACTAAGTGGAGATGTAGGCAGATAGGGACTAGTTTTTAGGGAAGAAAATATTCTCTTTTGCTTCATTTGTGAAACCTTAGCTCTCGCCCTTTCTGCGCTGAAATCACATATTTCATGAAAGCTGCAGGTGCTGGGATTATTTGAAAGTTGTAAAAAAAAAAAAGAAAGAAAAAACAACCTATAGTGGACACTGAGCTATCATAAACCTGGTGTGTAATAAGCTTGCCACAGAGCGAAGCCTGGTTGAGAATTTCAGGTTGATTAGAGACACAATATAACTTTCTCCTGAAGAGAAAAAAGAAGCATGGAAAAGAAATTATTCCAGGGAAGGATTCCCCCCCTTTTCTTTCAACTTCTTATGATTCGAGAAATTGCCTTATGATACAAATGTCAGTAGATTAGGGGCCAACTCAGCAGAGATGTAGCAGGACTGGGGTTGACATAGAGAAGCTGATAGGCATTGCCATCTCAGTTTAATAGAAGAGAGAATAATTGATTGATAGAGAAATCTTAATCTTGCCTCTGGTATAGGCATTTCCATAGCAAGATCACCTTTGACAGACAATGGGGATATTTTGAGGAAGAAGAGCTTCCCCAGTCCAGTTAGAGATATTTGGTATTTGAAATTCACTTGGATGACCTCAGATTTAAAATCCAGAATTTGTCAACCATCAGCAACAGCAATGGAACCTGCTATGCTCAAGACCACAGGGCTGCCCTGAAGTCAGAAGTGTTTCACTCTATATTTTAAAGATTCATTCATAGTTATGCAGATGCTATTAAAAAGCAAAATTAAGAAGTATTAATTTCTGTTAATTTTACTACAAAGGACTGCAGACCAAGAAGAAAAAAAGTATTTTTAAATGTCCATGAACCAGCTCTAAGACTAACTGATACATATCAATATATTGTGACTATTAAAAAAAAAGAATCCAGTCTTTTATTGCAGATGTAAATTTATTTTAATGAGAGTGATGGTAAACTTGAATTTTGGCCAGAGAAAGTTGGGGGAAAACATATTTGTCTCACTCTGGGAATCAAAAGAAAAGGAAAACCACCCAGGAATAGAATTTTATTCCAGAAAGGGCTGTAATTCTTCACAGATTAAATCAAGATATGGAGACAGACCCCAGCAAACGCCAGAGTTTAACTCTGAACTTAGTAGAAACCAGTCCTGTCCACCAGGATTCATTGAATTCCTCCTTTCCCTCAATCTAGTGGGTGTATGTTTTTCTCCTCTACCACACTGGAGCTCTATGAATAGGAAAAGGAGCTTCCATTGTGTCCCTCTGAACTTCCAAGTCAATGCAATTTTTAACCACTGGCTTGTGGTACTTTGAAAATCACCAGGGGCTGTCAGAGTTGGGTCCTCTGAAAAATTTACAGGGCTAAATCAGAGCATATGCTGGGAGGGAAAAAATTGCTTAACATTGGAGCAAGTACAGTATCGGTCTGCCCCCTAGTGTAAGAGTCCTCGCTGCCTAAAATTCAACTTTAAAAGAAAGGAGCTCTTAAAGGGAAACGACTTTAGGCTCACGTAGGCATAGGAGCATGAAACTTCTGTACATTTTAATCTGAATTAATTTCCCAGGATTTAAAATTAATTGGCTCTGGCTTGGTTGGACCGGACCCGGATCTCGCCACCTCTCGCGTTTCCCCGAGCCACTAGCGGAGAGGTGATTTTTTTTCTTCCCCTCCTGAACTGGGTTTATGTGCGTCCCTCTCACCCCCTCCTCTCCTTTTCTTTCTCTGTCTCTGTCGTCTCTCTCGCTGGCTGTTTTGTGTTTTGTTGTTGTTTTTTTTTTTTAATGAGGACCCGTTCCTTGAACGTTCTGGACAGAGCTCAGAATCGCTTTCTAAAAGTGTCAGCCCCGCCGCATTTGCAATAGACAGCCAAAAGGTACACGTTTGCCTGAAACCAGCACGCCAGCTCCACCACCCCGCCGGATGGTGAGTACCCTTCGCCGCGATTGTCCCCCTAGCTTAAGCGGGTGCTCGCTTCACCTTCCCCGGAGCCGCGGGCCGAGGCGCCTGGCGAAGCTCAGCCTGTCTCCCTCCCTGCCTGGCTGCCTGTCAGTTGCACAAGGTTGCAAAATGCAGCCCAGCGGCCAACCGAACAGTAAATGCTGATACTTAGTGAGAGCCTGGCAGCCTCTTTGCTAGAGAACCGAGTCATCTGTCGCTTGGAGAAACACGCTCGGAGGACTGGTGTGCAGTTTGCTCCTACCGGAGGCAATGAGTGTGAGCAGAGACAGGACGAGGAGAGGGAGGCACCGCGGTCTTTACGCTTCGGTTTTAATCATAATTTGGCAGCTTCGCGATTGTATTTTCCCCCTCACCCCTCCCTCCGCCACACACATGTAATAAAATATGGCAATGCATTGAATAGACTATCCCCCCTTCCCCGAACCCCTTAAACCACAGCCCTAGGCATTTCATACACGTTAGCAGTCCGATTTTTGGTAAAAAAAAAACAAAAACAAAAACAAACCCAAGTCATCCCCAATCCCACACAGCACAAGAAGAAAAGTGAGAAAGGAGAGAGAGAGAGGGAAAGAAAAAAGAAAGAAAGAAAGAAAGAAAGAAAAAGAAAGAAAGAAAGAAAAAATAATAATACTGGAAGCAAACATACCAAAACCATATTTGCCTGGTTCAAGGTCCCAAACCGCTTGCATCTTCCTTCTAAAACTGGAATAACTCTCCTTTAGTTTGGCGGGTGAAATAAGCGCTTTGTTGGACCCCTGAAAAGATGTGCCTTTGATAATTAAAGAGACTCTCTTCCTCCGTGTTTATCTAAGCGATTGTGCAAACTGATAAAGAAAAAAAAAAAAAAAAGTAGGCACTAGCCTGCAGGGAATGGGAGGAAAGGTGAAGGGAGACAGCTTCCAGCTCTGGGAAGTGCCTTCCTATGTACCAGGCGCCCTCAGCCTTGGTGAAGCTTGCACACTAACTTTAGAGAGAGGAGGTTTCAGGGATCTTGTACATAGCTGCTGAGGAATGCAAGCCTCGCCTTTAAGAAAAAAAAAAAAAACACCCCAAACCGTAGGTAGGAGATGTCTGGAGTGATCCTTGTCTCTCATCTCATTCCTTAGAAGGAAGAGTGCGTTGTTACACCTTGTTTGGGGCTGGAAAGACGAGACTTTAAAAAACACCCGTCCAATTGGAAAGGAAAAAGAAAAAAATCTCCCAACTTAATGAGTTTAGTCGGAGGCTTGGAGCAAACGGCTGAGCCTCAGCAGAAAACCACCAACAACTCCAGGCGACTGCAAGGCAGGGCGACCCTGAGGCACAGCCAGATTCCACTATTTGGGGTCGACAGGGATGGAGGCTAATCCTAAAGCAAGTTGGGAGAAAAAAAACTGTAGAGGTGGGAGAGGAGGGGGCAGAAGCAGCAGCCTCAGCCTGGCAGCCAGGCTCCCCTCACCCTGGACCAGAGATAGAACTTGAAATAGAAGGGCAGCGTTTTTTTCTAAGAATTCGTTGGAATCCTTTTTCCTACTTGCAACTCAAGTTCCTTCAAGTGATTCCCCCCCCTGCAGATTCACACCCCCCTCTCCTTTCCAGTCCCCATTCTAGAACTTTCCTAAAGAGGAAACCTGTTCCTTTTGGGGGGGAGGGGTTCCCCATTTCATGTCATCAGATAATGAACACTTCATCCACCCTCATCCTTTCCCCCACCTCCCCCCCCAAATGAATAAAGGAAGCAGGAATACAGTAACTAAAAGAAAATGAGAATAAAGTATGCTGCTCCTCACAGTTTAATACAGTTTTTAACTAATGGATTGTGTGTGTGTGTGTGTGTGTGTGTGTGTGTGTGTGTGTATTTTGTTTTGTTTTAAGAGAAGAATAATGGGGAAACATGGATCTCTTATTTTAGGAATCTGTATGGTAAGATGTATGTCAGACTTGACGAATGGAACTAAGCTCTTCGGTTGCTTCTTGTCCTTGTCTTAAACAGGAATTAAGTTAAACACAGTGCTAACTGTTAATTACATGTTTACTGGCTAATGAAAATTACAAATGGTTTCGCCACCTCAAACAATGATGAAAACTCTGAAGACACTGTAATTATATACTTTGAGGGAAATAACTCAGAATATTGATCATAAGAAGTGTAAATCTTTTTTTAACTATTCATTAATACCATAAATATGGGCTACAGAAGTTTTGCATTGCGGTTTGTCTCATCAGTTACACCGAGAGGATGGATGGTGGACTCCTCTGGGAGGTGGTGAACTCATTCTCTCCGAGAAGGAGGCCACTTGTGTAACTGGGGGGTGCCCCCTCCTCCCTGCCCCCGCCCCCCCTTTAACCCCAGCAGAAGGTCGAGGGAGAGTTGAACAGGGGGGCCGGGCTCAGGGCAGGTGAAGGTGATGGCAGCCCAGCCTCTTTCCCTCTCCTCCTCCCCTACTCTCTCCCCCCTTCTCCCTTTGGCCGCCAGGTCTGATCGATGACCGCCTTCCCCAGATGACCGCCTTCCCCAGCCCGGGCGCCTGTCGGATAGCCTGGCATTCCGGTTCCTAATGGAGGACAATTCAGTGCAACCCAGCAACACGACAAGCAGCCCTGACAACTTCAGTTCCCTCCTTCCAATGTGGCCAGGGCAGTTCATTGCCAAAAAAAAAAAAAAAAAAAAAAAGGAGAAGAAGAGGAAGAAAATAAAGTTGGGGGTGGAGGTGGTCACTAGGTAAGGTAGCTCAGGCAGTGGAACCAGAGCTGGTGTCCTTGGCTTTGGGAGTAGAGAAATATTTTTGGGCTTTGTTTTTGTTTTTAATTTCAGTTCTACATCCTCTGGCAGCAATGCGATCCTGAGGGTCAAAGGTGAGGGCTGCACTAACCCTAAGAGGCCGGTCTGGCCGGAAGGCTGAACGCAGAGAAGAGTAGGGGTTGCCAGTCACACAGCCTGGCGCTGCGGAGGGGGCGCCTGTGACACCCGCCCTGGGGGCCACAGTACCCAGAGCGGGTTTTTGTAAAAGTGCAATATTGAGGATTTTTTTAAAAAGTGCCCTAGGCTTGGGGGACTGGAGTCCTCTTTTTCCCCCCGAGAATTCCCAAGGCACTGGTCTTTGTCTTAGAAGGAATGGAGTTTCTGAATGGTGTGAAAGGGACAGAGAGGGTCGCTTCAAATCGATTTTACTTGTCCTTTCTGTCTTTTCGGATCAACGCCCTTCAATGGGCATAGAGGTGCTCTTTCAACCAAAAACTTGTGCTACATTTTCTGCCTGTATTGGTGCTAAGTACAATCAGCACTGGGCAGATTATTTTTTTCTTTGCTCTCCAACACAAGAAAGCACCCTAATTAAATTGTTTTATATGGACAGTCAAGACCGACCAATTAAGTATGCATTAGTATAAAGATATAGTCTGCAGATAAGGCGGTTTAGAAATTCATGTCTAAGACAAAGGACAGGGCGCCAGTGTCGGGAGGGGTGGGTGGACCCAGCAAGGTCGTTCACCTTCTTCCCTGGGCCCCAGGGGAATGACAGAGGCCCGGGCCTAGGTGAGAGGGGAGCAGACCCGCTAACAGGTGGGCGACAGTGTCGGAGCCCCAGGCCCGCGCCTCTGGCGGAAGAAGAGCGGCTGAGCCCTTTCATTAGTATCGCTCATATCTTCGGGCTGGGCCAAGGTAGCGGTCCCAGGTGGTGGGGCCCGGAGGAGGTGGCGGGTGTGCGCGGTGCCCCAGTCCGGGTCGGGCCCTTTGCTTGGTTGTCTAGGTACAGGGCGCTGCCCCGTTATAAGGAAAGACTGTGCGCCCCAGAGGCCGGGAGGGCCAGAGGGGCACAGACCTGTCACTACCGCGGCCGCAGCCCTCTGGAAACCAAGATCCGGGTAGGAGGCTCCCATCCCACACCTCCAAGCTAAGCGCTTTTTCGCTTCTAAGGAAACGGAAGCTTCTCGACGAGGAAAGTAAAGTTCCCACCAGACGCCATCCGGCCCGAGGGGCGTCGAGGCCCAGCCGCAGAAGTGGGGAGAAGAGGTATCGAGGAGAGTAGCTCCGGGTTTGGCGAAGGCAGCTAGGGGCTTCTTCCACCCCCTGTCCGCCCTCCGAGGTGTTGGGCGGGTGGAGTGCATCTGGCCCGAAGGCGACGGCTCCCAGAGCAAGGGTCTGGGCCTCCCGGCGTCGCGGCTCAGGGCTGTGATAAGTGGTCCCGGGGCCACGGGGACGAAAGCGCAGCGCGCTGTTGCACCAAGGGCGCGCGGGGCGCACCGACGCCCTAGGTCGGGGGCGGCCTGAGGGGAATAGGGATGAGAATTAGAGCCTGGGGAGGCGGCCGAATGTCAAAAGTAAAAAGGTTGAAAAGCCAATTTTCCAGGCGCGCCTTTGCCCCCCTTGGCTGGTTGCGGAGGTCGTAAATCAGCAGCCCGCGGCGAGGGCGGGAGAAGCCCCCTCCGCGGACCCGGCGTGGCCCCGCCCGGACCGTGCGCACCTCCCGGTGGGTCCCGAATCGATCCGAAGCCTAGCTGAGGATGTCACCGCACTAAATATTTACTGATCACACACAAATAGCCGGGGCTCGAACGATTTTCCTCTGTGCGGAGAGCGCAGAGAGAAGGGTAAATCATTTTATTAGTGTGGATAAAGCCCAGAGCACACTCCAGGCAGGAGTGTTTTAAGATGTGTCTTCAACTGGATGAAAAGAGTTAGGGAAATCGATACCGGGTGATTAGAAGCCAACGGGGTGACGGAGGGGGCCGAGGCTTTCTGGGATTTGGTGACGCTGAGAGGGGGGAGTGAGCCTCGAGGGGGGCGGCCCGACCACCTCCGGAGAGCTCCTAGGCGCAGGCTTGTGTCCTTCCCTCCTCGACGGGGCGACGCCAGAAAGCACGAGCTGCGGGACGCACGCACGGACCTACTATGCTGGGCTGGATAAGGGCTGCGTCGGCAGCGGGCTGGCGAGCCACAGGCTCTACTCTGTGAGTGGATCGCAGGCCCCGCGCGGGAACAGGAGTAGATGCCACCACCGCGGTCTGTCCAGTCGGCCTCCTGGAGTGAAGCTGTGGCCCTAACGGGTTTATTCCCTTCAAACCCCCACCGACACCCGCAGCATTCGCGAACTTTCTTCCTGTTGATACATGTCTGTCCCTCATCTCCTTGAATATTTCTAGAGAGCATGCAGCGGCCCAGCCTGGCTAGCTGCTTCTTCCTGCCGCCCACTCAGTGGCCAGAGCGGCCGCCGGCCGCCGGGTGGCGGAACCCGCTGGGTATCTGGGGACCGCAGGGCCAGTGGCTTCCAGGTCGGGGCCCCTGGACAGGTGGAAGGATGTTTGAGGCCGAGGAGGAAGGCGGGGGCAGGGTGAAACACACCAACGAAGACCCCAAGATGTCCTCCTTCTCTCCAGGATGGGGCTAGCTTTGGGGGCATCAAAGCCACCCTCCAGCGCTGACCTCAGTCCGTGGCCCCGAGGCTGAATGCAGGAGCCCAAAGAGGCTGCAGGGTTGGCCGAAGTTAGCAAAGCCTTGGGAGATGTCTGCTCCCCAAATTCAAGCAGCAAGGTCCTGGCCTGAAACTGGCTTGGCATTTCTGCCAGCGAGAGGGAGTCTCGCTGGCTACTGTGGACAAACCTTGAGGTTCAAATCTTGAGGTTCAAAACAGCTGCAAAGAATCAAAAAGTCACTCATTTGAGGGGAGGGCGAGAGAGGGGTGGCAAGTGAGAAAAGGAGGTAGATAATCGTTCTCCCGGTTTCTTTCCCTGCTCCCGGTTTTCTCCTAAAAATCTAAAAATCTTCTCTTTCTGGGGAAATTGATAGCTGATGCTCGCTCTGTCTATCTATCTATCTATCTATCTATCTATCTATCTATCTATCTATCATCTATCTATCTCCTCACTCCCCCAATGGCTCAATTTTCTGGGCAGCTGGAGGGGCTCAGTTCAGGCTGCCCGGATTGACCCCTCCATGCAACAGGAAATAAGTCTGCAGCTCCAATGAACTGTTTTCCAAAAGGAAGCATTTTTTGTTTTCTTTTTAAATAATGGGTCCCAATGGGTTGGAGTGATATGTCCAGGTGTGAGGCGACTGGTGCCCCGAGGTTCCATCCTCGCTAATCTCATTCCTGCGACAGAGCTCCAGCATGGAGGGTCAGGCTGATCTGAAGGCTGTCAGGAGCGGGTTCCATTAACCCTTCTCTGTCTTGGCCAGCGGAGGTTAACTACGCTAATATACCAGAGGGGCTGTAGGGGGAAAAGGAAGAAAGGGAGGAAGGAAGGAAGGAAGGAAGGAAGGAAGGGAGGGACGGAGGGAGGGAGGAAGGAAAACAAGGAGGAAGGAAGGAAGGGAGGAAGGTAGGAAGGAAGGAAGGAAGGGAGGGACGGAGGGAGGGAGGAAGGAAAACAAGGAGGAAGGAAGGAAGGAAGGAAGGAAGGAAGGAAGGGAGGAAAGAAGGAAGGAAGAAAGTAAGGAAGGGAGGGAGGGAGGGAGGAAAGGAGGGAGGAAGAGAAGAAAGGAGGGAGATTCACTCTAGTTGCAGGATTTTAGAGCCCTCCACCCTTCACTGGACCTCTCCCACCCCCCACCCTTTCTACCAAAGGTTTCCATTCAGAAAGACAGCCGGACAGCCGTGTCCTCCATCAAAGCAGCTCACTTCCTGGAGATGTACTTTGGGGAATAAGAACACATAAATGTCATGAAACATTTTCTTCCATTTAACTGACTACCCTGTTCGCCTGAACAATATTACTAACATGTGTACAATGACAGGTCATTGTGGAAAGGAGTTAGATACCTCCCAACCCAATATATATTTTACCTTCTTTCATTGAAGCTGGTTTTGAATCTTGTCCGAAGCCCAATGAGAGCCATAAAAACCTGGGTGACATTAGGAAAATACATTCAGCTGACTTCAAATCTGGGGGCATTCTGATAGTTACATAATGTGGATGAAGGTGTGTGTGCACTTGGGTGTTGGAAGTTCTATGATGGGTTAAAGGGTCATATACTCAGGCAGGAGATAGAGGCTTTCACTCGTGTGTACGTGCTGGAGGTCAGGCAGAATGCAGTGCAAAACAGGAGTTTTGAATAAGCTCCTTGGAATCACTATTATTGAATCCAAGCTGAAGCAACTTAGCAATACTACAGCTATCGGTGCCTTGCAGAATCACAGAGAGACACTTTAAAGTAAAAAAGTCCAGTTTCCCTTTGGTAGGTCTGGCGAGGCATTTAAACAGAAGGTGAGCAGGTTTTGCCTGATACATTTATTTCAAAATTCAACATCACACTGCTCTGTTTATTTATTTTCTTTTACTTTTCAGAGAATCAGGAGGATAAAGAGAATAGGCTGTCGCTAAAGATGACAGCAGAAAGGGCTTGTTAACCATTTCACCAAGTCTGATGTGGGCTGTCCATGCTTTTGATATTATATTGCAAGGCAACTCCTGCTGAGAAAGTTCTAAAGACATCCAAAGCCATGTGGACAGCAGTTCTTAAAAGTGGACAGAGTGACGAAAGAGTGTTTGATTCTATATGTTTTCTCTCTCTCTAGAGCCTAGTAATGAAATTTTTTAAATGACAGTTCATTTTTGGTATGTTGAAATAAAAGGCATTAATCAAACAGTATTAGGTGCCAGTCATTTAAATGACAAGGTGTTCAGAAGGCCAATTGCCAGATCAATTAATATTGTTATTTAGCTGTGTTCAGTCCACTTAAAGGAAATACAAACAGAACAGCCAAGGGGATTTACCTGATTTAACTTCCTTTATCCACAAACTCAAGGTGAATTTCAGGAGTAAAAGAATTTCAACTCTATCCTATAAAGCCTATAATTAGGGAAGTAAGTAGATAGACAAAAGGCAGACATGCTGCTATAAGAGAAAAAACATTATATGAATTTAGAAAATGTAACTAATCATTTAATTACCAATTGCATTTCTCCTCTTAAAATACTAATTGCTTGAATGTTGAAGATACACAGTAAAAATAAAAAACTCCTATGACAAAGAGAAGGGTGTTTGAACATAATATTTACCTCCTTGACCAAAGAAAGTATCTGTTCGAAAGTTTACAAAGTATAATGTTTAAATAACATTTAACTATTTTTAAAAATTTCTTTTGAATACAAGATATAGAGAGGTACTTTTCCTCTTTGCCCATTATAATTTTAAAAAATTAATCAACCTCATGGAAGAGATTACATTGTGCTTGATCGAGGTAAATTGATTGAGATGATACCACTTAAAATAGTTCACAGCAAAACCAAGAATGTAAAAGACAGGGAATATTGACTTCAGTGAAAAGGGACACATTGGGTATTTCTTGACAGGACCACGTCACATCACACATCAGGGAAAAGGAAGTTAAAAAAATATTAGGCAACCTTACTTCTTTGCAGAATATATAGTAATGACTTATTTATTGACTCTCAAAGTTGTGTTGCAATTTGCATTGGGTGTATAGTTTTGTGGTCTTGTTACCGAGCATTTAGAAAGAGGCTAGCGCTGTGAGATCTAAATGGAGAGAGGAGGCTGCTTTAAAAATGTTTTTCTTCATCATCTCCTTGGAGCGATAAGGACCTATGTTGATTTATTCATTGATTAAAGAAAAACAATTTTGGTTAATTTAATGTTTTTTTTAAATGATACACCGTTTTGCTGAAGTCTACATTGTTGACAAATTGAAAACAAATTCAAAGGCGTCAGATCTCGTTGAGAAAGTGTAACTGACTGCCCAGTTATTGAAAAGCTCCTATTTAAATATCCCAGGTTCTATTAAAAACAAATACACTCATAAACACCTAAACCTATTCTTCTTTTCTAACAACTCTTAAAATTGCAACTGGCGTGGCAGGGGGGATGAATATTTTATATAAGAGCCTTTATCTCTCTTCCTACTTACCCTGGAAATGCCTTTAATTTGTCTTTTATGCTTAGGAACTTTCAAAAGCCTTGGCCAACATGTGAGAATTATTCACCCCCCTTAAAAAAAAAAAACACAACAACCAGTGAATAAAAAAGTCTAATTATAGAAAAGAGGTGTGATGTTTACTCTAAAGTTACAGGAACATATAAAGTTTTCTTAATAAACTAGAAGAAACTCTATCCTGGGTAAACTTAAATAGGGCAGCTGTTGAGTAAGGTTTGTATTCGTGTCCCTTGCCCTCTTTACTTTGGTGTGGAGGTAGCTGGCTGTTAGTAGTCCCACACTGTCTATTGTTAACAGAGTGCATTTTTGAGATTAAAAATTATTTTCAAATTGTCCTACCTCTACAGTGTAGTGCTTTATTAAACTGAAATAGAATACTCATTTCTGTTTAAATGTCTATGTCGACTATAATGGGGAGGTGTGGTTCTCCACTCTGCCCACCCCTAGAAAAATGAAACCTAAAACAATATTATATATATGTAAGTTAAAGAGGGGAAAAAAATAAAACTTAGGATTCAGTCCGTTGTAAATACAGGCACATGTTTCCACAGCAGAGCTCTTAATAAGGGTTTTGCTCCCCCCGCCCCCATCTGAACTATCTACCAAGATGGGATGCTTCAGTTTTATGGAGAATTTTTGAATCTTTAAGCAACTATTAACAATATAACCTCGCAGACTTTTTGAAGGTAAGGAAACTTAAAAAAAAAAAAAAAAAGCCTGCAAAATAAAAGACCCAGTAAGGCGACAAGGCAAGATGGCGTGCCTCAGGTTTTAAGAATGTTATGCAAGTTCTGTTTTAAAAATGACAGTGACATGTTTTTACAACGAGTCTAAAATGAGATGATTATAGGTGGAAAAAAAAGAAGGAAATTATGTGGTCTTGTGTTCCTCCATCAAAAACCCAACAGCAAAACTTCAAATCGAGCCCTGATCCTAAAAGTGCACCTTAGAATCTCCTTAGCACATTGGGGGAAAGTTTCTGTGAGAGTTCTTGCCAGGGCTCTCAGATGATCTACTTTCCAAAGGCAGCAAACAGTAGTTAGACTCTGGGCAGCAGCCTAGGAAGTCTGGAGAGAGACGTCCAGAGCCCTGTGGCAGAGAACCCACCACTTAAGAGCGAAAACTTTGAAAATCAACTGTTGGGGAGTTCTGTTCACCTCTCCTTTCCAAAGGAAGTGAGCAGAAAAGCAGGACAGGGAGAGATGATTTGACCAATTTTATTATTTTCCAAGGCGGCCCTAACTTGTATGGTTCATCCTGCCCTCCCTCCTTCCTTCACTATCTGTCTTTGTGCCTCCAGGGCCAGCGACAGAGCAGGGCAGATTCTAGATTGCTTTCAGAGTTTGCCTTCTCTGATGATGGATTACCATGTCAATTTAAACGGCATAGGATTAATTTGTTTCAATGATTTCTCTTTAGGCTGAATGCCAGCCGTTTTTCTATCTCTCCCTTTGCTCTTCAGAACCACCACCACCACCAAAAATAAAGAAAATAAAGAAAGAAAATAAATAAATAAATAAATAAATAAATAAATAAATAAATAAAAGGAAGCCTTCCTTCCATATTCTAAGTTAGGAGACAATAATAGAACTCGACAAGTTGGGTGTAATATTGCAACTCAGTTATAGGTCTGCAGGGTTTTTTTTTCTTTTATCTCTGTCTAAGAGGTTGGAACGTACAGTCAGTCACATTAAAATGAAATTGGACTCAACATTTATTCAATAAATACTTGTCTTGTAGATAATCCAGTACCCAGTGCTTTTGACACATAAGGGCTTAATTTGTCTTGGATAACAAGTTATTAATATGGCACATTTAAAACCTGCCACCTACAATCAGGTTATTGAGATCTGTGACAAACTCAGACGATCATTGTGGAGAATAATTTGTCGGAGGGAGGGGGTTATTTCGGTGACTGTCTTTACTGTACCTATCCACACACACATACTAGTAACATGTCTGTTTCACCTCACATGTGGACAAAAAAAAAAAAGTTCAACAAAGTGAAAAAATGCTCCTCATTAACCAGCTGTATCTAACCTTTCTCCCCAAACAAGAATGTGTCAAAGAGTTTGTCTTTGAAAATATTTCTGAAGCGCACAAGAAAAATTTAAAATGCTGCATAAATCCTATTGCTTTGAAAGACTAACACTCGTTATGAGATGGAAAATGGCATAAAAAAACAATAAAGCACACCTCCCTCTCTACATATTCCATCTAGACTAACCTGGCAGCCAGATAGAGCATGCTGCTTGTAGAAGAGAGGCAATTGAGTAAAATAATCTATCCCTAAAGTGAGTATTGTATTTCCCTCTCTAACAGGAAGACCTTCAGCACATCCTATGGACCCTAGAGGTGGAGCGCGTTTGGATATTTAAACACAGGGCTTTGTTTTGTTTTGTTTTGTCCATCATTCTCTTTTTTCTAAATGCCTCTTCCTTTCCCCGGCATCCTCACTACCCTCCCCTTCCCACACTGAAATTAACATCCCAGTTGAAGATAATAAATTGCATTCTGAATATGAGCTCCAATGGATGTTACAGCCTCCCTGGCCTCCTAAGCTCTCTAAATGCACAGGCGGGCTTTATTTGAGCAGGTTTCGCCGTCATCATCGACAGACACATACGCTCAGAGGGGCCAGAGACTGTCAGAACCAGAATTGAAGCAATTTTAATTTGTAGAGAAGTTGTTGGTGGTTAACCTTAGGGGTGGTGGTGGGGGTGGTGGAGGGAGGAGATTGTGCATTTCTGAGAAACCAAATCTTTGAGCTCTCTCCCTTGGAAATGGTGTTACACATGAACAGAAAAATCCAGGCAAGAAAGGCTAATTGAATGAAGAGAGGGAATTAGGTTAAAAAATAGAGTACAATCTAGTATCACATTTTCCCTAGTGTAACTTGAAATGAAGGTGTCTCCGAGTCGCCGTTCATGCCAGAATGTTTAGATGTTGGCCACAGATGGGAACACCTATTGAAATGTGTCTGAAGAAGATTAATCGGGCTTGTCACTGTTAGGAAAGCAGTGCTTTGCTGTAAATTTCTACCAGCACAAGATGAATTACCGATGAATGCTCACTTATCAACCCCATCACTATCGTTCGACACTAAATCAAATTGAGAAGTTATCTGCAATCAGAAAATTTCTTTTTAAAATAGACATACACCTTGAGGCCCCAACTCTTTAATAACCCTGCTTGGAAAACAATTCCCCATCCCACGATGCACCTTGCGCTTAAACACAATGATCGCTCCATAATGAATATATATATATATTTACATCCACACCCCATGGTCAACAGAAAAGTTGGACAGTGGTTTAGCTGGGGTATGAAGGCTTTCTTGGGAGCCACCTTTTAATATTTCATAAAATGTGTTCCCTTTATCTTGTGATGTTTCTCTCCTTTACAGGGAGGCTAATAAGAGAATGGGTTGGCATTTTCCTGTTCTAAACCCTGTTTCTGTGACCTAAATGTTATCTAATTCCCTGGTAAGATAAGGAGTTGAGAGAACAGTCTGGTTTAGGTAGAGAATAGTAGAACAGGATTTAAATGAATGAAGATCGTTAAGGAAATGCATTATGGTACTTCTCTTATGATTCAATGGTATTGCGTATAACTCTTTTCTAAGATGGTTTGTTTGACAATAAAACAGTGACATTATCTCTTCTGCTGACTCCAAGCACACAGAAGGAGGTTTTTCAGTGTAGGAAGAACAGTGTTGCAATATACCACCAATCCTTAGATTTTTATAAGGCCCTACCTGCTGAATGAGTTGTCACATGCTTAACTCGTTTGATTTTTACTGAAATCCTGTACAGGCAGATAATTCAATTGCTCATTGTGCTGATGAGTAAACTGAGGCTCTGGGAATTACCTAATGCCATGGAGGCAATTGGAATATAGTCAGAATTTGTACATAGGTCTTCCAGTTTCCTTTCAGGATCTTTATGCCAAGTCATTATGTAAATAAAGAAGAAGATGTTGATCTAACAGCAACTAATACCACATTTCCCCTGTATAAGACACACCATTTCCCCTCAAAATTTGGGTCTAAAAACTGGGTTGTCTTATATAGTGTTGTAGGTTTTTTAAACTTACATTTCCTGCTTTTTCATGTTTGTTGAGGAGTTGTATGAATTTTATGATGAGTAAAACTTGAGTTAAATAACTTTATGTAATACATGTTTGCTTTTTTTTCAAATTTCAAGCCCCCAAATTAAGGTGCGTCTTATACCTGGGGAAATACGGTATTTACTATGGTATTTACTGTGTATCAGAACTATGGTAAACATATACATGACATGTTTCTTAATTTGATTTCTATACAACTCTCTGAGGTACTGTTATTATTTCTTTTTTAAAAGTTATTGATTTTAGAGAGAGAGAGAGAGAGGGAAACATTGATTTGTTGTTCACTTATTTATGCATTCATTGGTTGATTCCTGTATGTGCCCTGACCGGGGATCAAACCAAACCTGCAACTCTGGCATATCGGGTTGATGCTCTAACCAACCGAGCCACTCAGCCAGACAATGTTATTATTATTTCCATTATCCAAGAGAAAAAAATATAAACATTGTAGCTCAGGGCTTACTTAGGTGCTTGCCTGAAGCTGACACTGCTTCCAAGTCACAGACATGTTATTCAAATCCTGGAAGTCTGAATTCGTAGCCACTGCCTCATCCTATGATCCTGTCTCCAATTAATCTGGGGCGGGGGATGTCACAAGAAATCCCATTTCTTTTTGGAATATAAAAATCTGAGGCAGCACATCATCGCAGAATAGACTATAGTTTAAAGACCTGGGGTTTTAATTCTCGCTTTACCAGGAACTAAGTATGTGACACAACTTCTTTGTCCTTTATTCTCCTTATCTCCAGAGGGCTTGTGTCACATGAAACCATGAACTTCTGCTTTGGGTACTTTGAGAAGGTGTGGTTTCCATCTCAGAGACTGGTGTGGGGACTCACTCAGTATTGGGTGAGGGCTCTGTTTTCTTCTTCTGCCTCCAGAGCCCACTGAATACTGATGAGTCTTTTCTTTTTGTATTTATGTATTGATTTTAGAGAGAGGAAGAGAGAGACAGAAACATCCATCTGTATCTGTATGTGCCCTGACCGGCCGCAACCTCTGCATATCGGGACACGACGTTCTAACCAACTGTGCTATCTGTCCAGGGCTCAGTGATGGTTCTGTACCTCTCTTATTTTCCAGCTAAAAAGCAAAAGGCGAAACCTGAGGCCTGGAGAGGTTAGGTGACTTTCCTTAGGTCAGTTACCCAGCTGTTTGGACAGAGTTGAAACTAGACGCCTTTTCTTTTGGCCCCTGAACCAAAAATTCACCCTCAGTCCCCCCAAACATCCCACTGCACACTATTCTCCTTTCGATCATCTGCTCATGTTCATATTACAGCTGTTCCTTTATTTTATATATGGTACCTTATTATTGGTTGTAATATAAAATCTTCTGAAATCCCTCCCACCGTAAACTTTCCTGAAATCTATTAGGCTAACCAGCCAAAGAGTCGAAGTCGCCATGAAGAATCACCCAGTAATAAGCATATTCTGTAATCTCCATTAGGTCACTCTCATATTCCAACCTGTATTTATTACAACCCTCCTCTGATGCTAACATAACCAAAATTGCTAGATTTATATTGTCTAATGGTTCCCCAATGGGAAAAATCTGTGTTTTTTATCTTCTTCTTCCTGCCCTAAATCACCCTTCTACATACATTGCCCGCTATGGAAAACCCCCGTCTGGGTTTAATCAGAAGTTGCAAGACAAAATGTGCATTATTAAGAAATATAAATATTTTCAGAAGCAATCAAAGAGATGAAAGATTGATTCAGCATGTAGATTGGATCTAATTCGAAGCAGCTTTTTTTCTAATGAGGGCTACTGCGGTACCAAGTCAGGACCTGTGGGGCCACCAGTTGGAAATTCCGAATCATTACAATAACGTCAGGATTTCTCACTCAGTAGGCATGCCAAAATAATTTTCGCGAAGTGTACTTCTCCGGTCTCCGGAGTGAACCACCTTTCTTGCCACTCTTTGGGATTTGTTGGGAGTTATCTTTGAGAAATTATGACTAATTCCTTCTCTTTAGAATTTAGATCAGCAAGTACCTCCCTTTTCACAGCCCAGGAAGTTGGCTTAGCACTGATTTTCATAAGAACACTGTGGCCTGGAGGCATTTGTATTACAACTTCTTTCTTGGCTTAATAAAAGGTATCACATTATCTACCTGGTCAATCTCTATTGGCTTTCAAAATAGAGACATGGAAAACCTAATAAGCCTCATTAGGATATCTGCTTAAAAAACAATGAAGGCTGCCTCATTTAGCGTGTGGCTTTGAAGTATCCCACCAGAGCTGGGTGGTCACTGCTCGAATATAGGTATTGCTAATTTGGGATCTTTGTCAGTCTGGTAGCTCTAGGAAAAGAAAAAAAAAAAAAGCCTAATGTGTAGGTGGGATTTTAATACACAAGGGATCAAACCCTGATTGCTGTCTTTTGTTTTTGTTTTCTTTCTTTCCTTTGGTCCCAATTTTTTTGGCCACTCGGCCTTGTCCGCGCAATGGCTTGAATTTCTTGGGATGGTTCACCCACACAGAGCTGGGATTCCAAAGGGGGCTGAAAATGTCTTTAAAATCAACACCACTCCTGGAGCCTGAGAGAGTAAGTTCTCCTTTGTTGTATAGTATTATTTGCTGTAGATTTTTTTTTTTTTGATATACATTCTAAATTAGGCCGGCAACGGCTGGCTTCATGTTTAATTCATCATTCTCAGCTGAAAGAGATTAGCAATGTCTAGCACGCACCCCTCGAATGGTGCTGACCTCACCAAGTATGGCCTGAAATTAATTAGCCTCATTCATTCCAAATGGAAAAGGATAATGGAGCAACATTTTAGAGATGACCATCACGAATTGTAGGCAGCATATATATATTTATTTTTTAAAAAAGGGCCCCTATTTCCAAACCATGTACATTAAAATTCTTACTGGGTTTTATAATATGCAAGACTTATCAAGCACCCCAGAGCAAAAAGCCTGGGCAGGTTGTGGGTGTCTTGTGTCTGGGTGTGCGCATGCATTTTGAGCGGTGTGCCCACTGAGTGTGTGGGTTGTGTGACGGTTTTAGTGCTTGTGTGTTGACGGGCCCGTCGTTAGCTGGCTTGCTGTCTAAGGTGACATCTGGGATACCTGACCAACAGAAACCCGAGGCTAAGTGGACTTCTTTGTTGCAGTTACCATAAAGTGGGCATGCCGGCACAAACTACGTATTTCTCTGGAAGACATTTTTCTTCCTCTATTCTAGAGGATGTTTAAATGAAACACAGGAAAGCCTCCTACAGACTTTGCTATTTTGCTCGATTTTTCTATTTTGAGATATTTTTAAACTTTCTATCTTTTCCCTCAATCCCTACTGTTTGATCATATTTTCAAACATGAGGGAGGACCAACTTGGACTACGGAATCAATTAAAATCACCCTCTAAGATTAGCTGACTCTCCCCTTGTGGGACCGACCGAGGGAGGCCAAATTGTTGAACAGCAGAACCGCTTTCTTTTCCAGCCAAAAAACATCTCGAGCGGGGTTCTTTGAGGTTCTCAAAGATGTTGTAAAGTTTATTTTTGTGAGCAGTCACTTGGGGACTACAGATTAGAAGAAGAAGAAAAGGAAGAAGAAAACCCTGACTTTTTGTGTTTTCAGATTTTAATGTTTTAACTAATACAAAATGTCATTACTTTGTGAAAAGCTATCAGGATTGTTAGGGAGAATTTTATTTAGTGCACTTTTCAATTTTTAAAAAAACACTTTTTAAATTTTATTTTTTGCTTTGAGAGAGAGAGAGAGAGAGAGACGCCAATCTGTTTCTGTATGTGCCCTGACCTGGGATTGAACCGGCAACCTCTGCATTTTGGGATAATGCTGTAACCAAACAAGCTATCCTGCCAGGGCTAGTGCACATTTCTTAAGAACAAAAACAAACAAACAAACAAACAACAAAACCCACATGATTCCAAATTTAGTTAAATTGAAAAGTAGATATGCAAAGTAATATAAAAATGCATTTTTAGACAAGTGATCTTTTTAGAGCTCATTGATATATTAATCTCCACATGTAAGTTATTTAAGATTACTTTGTCTTATAATTAAACTGGAAGCATGTTGCCCATTTTCTCCCCAAATGTAGGATTTAGGAATTTCTCTAAGCTCACTTTTGCCTAATCTTCTCATCCCAGAAGGCCCGTTGATCTAATGGGCATAGATCACTTATAAGTACAGGATCATCAATCTCAAATTGTGAACCTATCATTTTGATATAAAAGATCTAGCCTCAAATCTCCCCCAACCTCTAGCATATAATTTGAGAAAATTAGCTATAGATCTCAAACTGTTGACAGACATAAAGACTTTTTGTTACATATCATTTGCTCAATTTGGAATGGCATGGCTAATATACAAGGTATGAAATAAGGGGGAATGTTTGCAAAAAAAGAGTTTACCTCATTAATAAAGCACAAGTTACCAAAAGTATATTTTCCTTGTTTACTATTGAGACAAAAATTCCATAACAGTGCAATTTGCTCAAATGCAAAACAAGTCCCAATTGTTATTAAAAAAATTTTTTTTATCCCCTAAGGTGAAAATGGCAGAAAAACCATAAATATAAGGATTAAGGCTGCATGACATTTGAGTTCATTCAAATAACAAAGGCAACGGAAAATGCAGATGCACTTACCCAATTTTATTTGGGATCCACTTGAAGCGATAAATCCTTTCTGGGCACTCAAAGAGTTGAAGGAGGTTCACCTAAAATTCAAACCAGGTTTCCCTATCCCTAACCCAGACTCACTAAGTTTAGGGTAAACTACAGTTGTGTTTGGGGTTCATGGTAAAACACTCATCCCACTTTAGCTAATGATGGGTCGATGGGCTGGGGGGAGAGGGCTAGAATGTATTTTGGAATGGCTGTTTTGCCTACTTTATTTCATACTTTCTACAATATGCTGAAGTACGGAAAGATGAACACATATGAGAGCATAGAGGGTATGTCAACAGTTAAATACATCTAAGACTTTCTTTTAAAAGGAGGGCCCAGCCCTGGCTGGGTAGCTCAGGTGGTTGGAGCATAGTCCCGATATGTCAAGGTTGTGGGTTCAGTCCCTGGTCAGGGCAAATAAGGGAGTCAACCAATGAATGCATAAATGGGGAGAACAACAAATTGATGTTTCTCTTTCTCTCCTTTTATTTCTTATTCTTTCTCTAAAAAAACAAAAAATCAATACAAATTTTTTTCCCCCTCTTTTCCAAGTGAGAGGAGGGAAGATAGAGAGACAGAGTCCTGCATGCGCCCTGACTGGGATCCACTCGGTAACCCCCATCTGGGTCCATGCTCACAACTGATCTATTTATAGTGCCTGAGGCAGAGGCTCTACAGAGCCATCCTTAGTGCCAGTGGCGATGTGCTCAAACCAATCAAGCCATGGCTGTGGGAGAAGAGAGAGAGAGAAAGAAAGAAGGGGGAGTGGGGAAGAAACAGATGAACACTTCTTCTCTGTGCCCTGATCAGAAATCGAACCCAGGACATCCACATGACAGGCTGACACTCTAACACTGAGCCAACCCACCAGGACAATACATTTTTTTAAGCTCTGTCTCAACTTAATTTAGTTGACCATAACAGTACCAGGCCAACACTGTTATTTCCATTTTGTGGATGAGAAAGACTAGGCCCTGGGAAGTTACACAACTTGTCTAAAGTTGCGCTGCTCGTAAAAGGGACCTGAACCCCAGAATGTCTTGTTCTGGAATACAAAGCCATGCTGTCTCCCAGAGAAAATGCAGTTATGATGTTGTTTGGAAAACAAACTGCTACAGATTAAGAATGAGGGAGATATCCCCCCTCCCCCCGCTTTTTAACTCTTGAGAACATTAAGTGGTAAACGTGATGGGAAAAGCCAAAGGGGGGAAGGCTCGTTCCTGTCTGATCTTTTTATCCCAGATGAACAGAGTCGACTTCCCAAATCTCCCATAAACCTTTGCCTGCTGCCACTTGGAATGCTCCATATGTTGGACAGGTCAGAGATAAACTGAGTGGAGTTCAAAGCAAAAAGTTAGAAATGAAGGGTGCAAGAGCGACTAGGAAGGAAGGGTCAAAGGAACTAACTAGGTAGAACTAAGAGAAGCAACAGTTAATGTAAAACTCAATTTCATTCTAGAAACATTTAGAAAAACAAGGACGCTCAAAATGTCACCAGGGAGATTGGAAGGATGTAAAGAGGAAGGTCTAAGAGAAAACAAATTAATGTAACTCCGATTTTTGTCATGGTATGCCAGGACCCATAACACAGCCTATATTTCCCAGAACTTTCTCAGGAAAAAAATTTCTTCCTTGCCTTGTGTAGGTTGAAACAGAAAGATAGACTTAAAAAAAAAGAAAAAAAAATGGTTTAAAAAATGCTTTAATCAGAATAAAATGGAATATTTTCATAACCTTCCCAGCCACTTTCTTGTTTAATCCTCACAACGAGTTTGCAAGGTATGTGTTAGTATGTCTACTTTGCAGATGTGAAAACTGAGGCTCAGGGGTGTTGTTACGTGCCCAGGGTCACGCAGCCTATAGTCCCTCTGAGTCTTCCCCTACCCTGGACCCCTCCCAGCATGCCACCCTGTGTTCACGTACGCAATGTCCTCATGACTTGGCCCAGAAGATGATGTCACAAAACAACTGGTCTGCAGCCAAATTTCATTGTGATGCATTGCCCGCAGGAAACCTACCGATAAGAACATATTCCATTGGAATGAGACACAGACCCTGCTTCTGAAATCTGGCTGCCATCCTGGAAGAGGTGGCCTGGTATGCCCAGCTCTTAAAGAAACTGTACATCTTAAGAAAGCATCCCACTGGCGGCTCAGAATGGATGGATGAACACACAAACAAAACGACATGAAATTCTCCTACCTAGGCCTCCCAGCCCTCTGCGTTTATGGGCCCCCAAATCAAATCACCTGGCTGTTTATAGGGGTTCTTAGTACTGATGAAAAAGATGAGTTATGCTCCAAACGTTTCCCCTGCCAAAGCAGAGAAGTTCCAGGTTCTTGGAAGGTATGTGAAGCATCCGATCCGAAAAGTGGCAACAGCATTTGGGACCAATTATCCCAGATTAAGAGGCAACCATGTTCTGTTTACAACACATAGCCAAGAGCTGTTTGGCCAGGGCCCACATTCTGCAGATTGTAAATTATAGATATTTTCAGCCTAACGCTGATTCCTCCTTTGACCTCTGTGCCCCAGTGTGGAGAAAAGCAGGTAGAAGAGCCCTGTTGTTACTTGCCCTGAAACTCCAGTGAACGGGGAACTGAATATGATCTCCCAAGTAAGACATTTAACGCTTAGCTCTCCTGCCATGAAAGCTTGGGTGTCTCACTGCGGGAAGAGTCTAATTGCGTGTGATGTGTCAGGATGTGTTTTTTGCTATTTTTTTTTCTGTTTGACGCTCCTCAAAGATGATTTTTGCAAAAGAAGTTAGAAAATAAAGGCTTTCTGACATCTTTTGCTTATTTGCTGCTGCACTTCAATATAACTCCATTTTCCAGTAGACCCTGGATTGATTAATCAGTAAGAAATGAGAGATAGTGAAGTCAGCCCCGGAAGAGAGCTATACTGCTTAGGATAGTTAGGCATAGATCGCGACAGATGACAGCCACTGTGGGCAACACCCCCCAAAAATGGGCCTCACCCTGAAGGCTAAGAGGGGTTTGAACCAGCTGGGGCCTGTGGTTTAGTTTTGCCCTTTTACAAAGGAAGACAGTCCGGACTTTGTGCGATGCTGAGCATTCCTGAAGCTTTGGGAAAATAGTCATCTTGGTTCTCTGAACATAATCCTGATGTGAAGGGTTTGACCTTGCCAGGGAGAAGGAGCCACAGAGGTCAAACAGCAAGGAGAAGAAATGGGAGACATCCCTTCCTGAGTGACCGTCCTGCCGGACGAAGCCACTTGGGAAAGACAGCGTGGAGACCATCGAACTGGAACCATCTGACGACAGAGACTGAGCTCTTCTTTTTCATGTCCTTTAGGTGGGACAGTCATTTAGATGACAGCCAGATTGTGGTTCTGATCGCAGAGCATTATGAGATTGTGCACTTGGAAAAATACGTTTATCCGAGGACCCAGGGCCCACTCAACGGAGGGCTGTCCTCTGAGGCAACGCCTGTTTGATATCCATCCTGTCCATTCCCACAGTAGCACATTCTCCTGATAAATACAGACCCCAAACCAACTTTAAGCAACTCTGGGATTCTCTGACCCTGGTGTATCTCCACTGTCGACATTTTCTGCAATGTCAGAGTTTCCTGACATTTACAATTAACTCCCAAATTAACTTAGAGATGATAGTAAGCTCTCAGCTAAATGATCTAGTGGCCACTGGGGACCAGGCCAATTTTCTAGAATAAGGTTAGGACTGAGTCGCACTGTGACAATACCGAGGTGGGCTGGGGGAGAGGTAGCTAGCTGTTCAGGGAGAAGAAGGAATCTAGGTGTGATCTGCTTTTCCTTCTGCCGGTTACTCAGCCCTCTGATATTTATGCAACTCCAAAACAGGGGTAACCGGTTTGACACTGTTTAGGAATTTGAGCCTCCAAAATGGAATCATGAAGTCATGGGCTCTTCCCCTGGAAGAAAGCTTCCCAGTGAGTCCAGAGGTCTAGAGCTGGGCACATGGTGAGGCAGACACCGGCCCAGAGATTTTCAGGAGTTGTAAATTCAAGGCAGGTAACATACATGGATGAAGAAGGCCACCAGAGTGGCCAGGGGCAGCCACCCAGGCAGATGGGCGGCGCGGGGCTCTGTCTTCCCAGGGCTCATTCTTGGGGAGCTTCGCTTTTAGAAAGTTTTGTTTCTTTGATGAAAGCAAAAACTCTGTGTCTTTAGAGCGAATTTCCACTGTGTTGGAATTCTTCCTCAGAAGCAAAACATCTGAACCTCATTCCTTTATCCTATGACAGACTTTCAAACGCTGGAAGATAGCTTTCACCCTTCTCCAGCTCCTGGTTCCTTATAGGACCTGGACACAGAGGTTCTGTTTTCCTGAGTCTCTCTGGTTTGCCAGGGTCTCTTAAGAAGTTTCCAGAAACAAATAAAATACTCAGAAGTTGAGTGGCCAGTGCTGTCACCCATGTCATGTGACTGGCTTTAGATAGAGCCCTGAGTCACGGAGGAGTCCCATTCTGTGGAGTCAGGACCCAGTTATCTAGGGTCTCCTGCAAGTGGATTTATTGCATTTAAAAACGTCTTGTGTTTATTTCCCCATTAAATTGCATTTTGTTTCGGCTTTTTGGTAGCTTTTACAATCGTCCTTCATCTTTTTTTTTTTTTTTTTAACAAATCAACTGGTCTGTCTTCTACAGTTTGCCCAATCATTGATCTAAATATTGCAGAAGCCAGACCCTCTGGGGTTTTAGGGTCTTGGATGTCACTGGTGATTATGTGAGAAATTGTTATGGGTTTATTCCTTCAGTTAGCTCATGAGCAATGGTTAACGGTAGGGTCTCTGGGTCTGGATTAAAACCTGGGTCTGCCAATATCCCAGGTGTGTGGCCTTGAACATGTTGATTTATTTGCCTCAGTTTCCTCATCTGTAAAATGGGGATCATAATGCAGCTATAACATATATAGTTGTTTTGATAATTAAATGAAATAATAGAGTAAAGCACTTTGATTAGTGACAGGCACACTGTACACACTATTTATTATACAAAGAAAATAAATCAAGAAAAGATCCCTAAAGATAGTCTCCCTGATATTTATATCTCCAGAGACAAGCGCTGTGTCTAGAATATATTTGGGACTAAGATATTGGGTATATGAGTGGGTGAATTTCCATTCTAGACACTGGATGCAGTGAGATAATATAATCAATGCTATAGCTTCTAATGCTAACTGATTTTTATTGTTATTATAAAAAGGTTGTGACCAGGAAAAATTATGCATATTCAAGCTTGGACCATCATCAGGGTGGTTTATTTTGCTGCTAACTTTTCTGTGACTGGTCATCAGAGTTACTCTTGTTTTCATTGATGCTAATCTCTCTTTTTAAAAAATTTCCCACTGATTTGAGGGAGAAGAGGGAAGGGAGAGAGAGAAGCATCAACTAACTGTTCCACTCAGTAGTTCCACTTAGTTGCTTCTTGTATGAGTCCTGACTGGGGATTGAACCTGTGACCTAGGCATGCCAGATGATGCTTTATCCACTAAGCCATCCATCCAGGGCTGATGCTCTGATGCTAATTTCTTAGGTCTCCATTTAGCATGCAAGACCGAGAAGTCACCCACTTAAATCCACTCTGAAGGTGACGGGTTTCTGCCTAGTCTACTTGCACCAATCTGAGAGGGGACACTCAAATTGGTGCAAGCAGACTAGGCAGAAACCTGTCACCTTCAGAGTAGCAAAAAAAGGCACTTCACCAAAAAATGCTAATCAGGTCTCTGCGCTGCCTAAACTTCTGTTAATGTCCAGCCGTCAGCAGGCCCATTCAAAAAGACACACTGTAAAAAGTAAACGTTTAAACATCATCCGCAGCATGGAACTTTCTGCATCTCCCTACCTTTCCATAAACCGCCAAAATGAAGTGTTGACGTCCAGATGGGTCTTGACTTAAGTGCTTAGCAACCTAATGCTCTCTTGGGTGCAGCCTCAGCAGGTTGAGTCAAGTTTGCATTGGGGTAAAAATCCAAATCTTTCTCAGGTACCTTTTACATGGAATTCTCTTTCAACTTCTGTGGACACTCACTTAAACACGTCCCCTCTTTTCCTCCTTCTGTTATTTATTTATTTTGTATTTTTCTGAAGTGAGAAGCGGGGAGGCAGTCAGACAGACTCCAGTATGTGCCCGAACGGGATCCACCAGCATGCTCACCAGGGGGCGATGCTCTGCCCATCTGGGGCGTTGTTCCGCTGCAACCAGAGCCATTCTAGCGCCTGAGGTGGAGGCCATGGAGCCATCCTCAGCACCCGGGCCAACTTTGCTCCAATGGAGTCTTGGCTGCGGGAGGGGAAGAGAGAGATAGAGAGAAAGATGAGAGAGGAAAGGTGGAGAAGCAGATGGGCACCTCTTCTATGTGCCCTGGCAGGGAATCAAACCCAGGACATCCGTACACCGGGCTGACGCTCTACCACTGAGCCAACTGGCCAGGGCTCCGCCTTCTGTTATTAATGCAGGGGAGCTCTGAAAAGAACATTCACTAGTGTTTTGTTCTTTTTTTGTGTGTTCAGTTACCCACCGGGAGATGCGGGAGGAGCCATTCTGTGGGGGCAGGGCCACCGGTAATGTGATCTGTGGCTGTTGAGTGTTTAAAGGGCTAGCTCTTTTGACAGCAGAAATCCTAAAGAGCTACAGCAAGTCAGGTGAAATTTGTACACAGGAGCCCTATCCATTACGTATCGCCTGTAGTGTACCCGTAATCCCCCAAGGCAGAGATGCTGTTACACTCGGCAGGCCAAGGTCTGCCTCCACTCATAGACACACAACTCCCAACCACTCTGTGGCACTCAGATACTTCCACTGGGGGTGTCAGTGGCATAAATTTAGCCTGGTATAGTCACAATCACAGCGAGTGCAGAGAAACAGAGTGTGTCATAAAGGCTGAAGAAGAACCAAGAAGCTGCCGTTTTCATAAGAAATCTTATCCCTAAGGCATGCAGAATTGTATAGCCTGACCCTCACCACACTGTCCTGGTCCTACAACATGCTGACACCACGCTGGGGCCAGGAAGCAGCTAAAATAGATGGGTTTGGAGAAAAGGCAGTCTGGTACAGGGCATAAAATTGTGCTTGGCATCTGACTCTTATAATGTAAGGAAAAAATTCCCCCTAGGTGGTCCTCAGAACATGTATTTATCAAAACTTAAAGGGATGTCTTGGGCCAATAACCCTCTTTAAATATAGAATGTGGAAAATGCCCAAAATAAGGGCACAAGGATGTCAAGCTTTTGAAAGTCTCTAGTCTATCCATTCTGAGTCGCAGTGTCACGGGTGCTATATCGTATGTATATTGTCGTGCGAATACAGGAAGGGGTATGTTCGTCTTCCCGTGATGCTTTCTGCCATGTTAGCTAGTGTGATTCTTTGGGAGATCTTTTTCAGCCTTCCAGACATCCCCAAATCATATCTTGTAAGTGAGCAGTTACAAGCACTGACTCCAAGCCCAGTCTGCAATAAACTCCAGGATTTTGTCTCTCCTATGAGCCCTCACCATTGTAACAACAGCAACAAAAACAAATAAATAATCAAGTCTATTTATAATCATCAAAAATGCTGTAGTTTGGCTCTGGCCAGTGGCGCAGTGGCTAGAGCATAATCCCAGAGCTCTGAGGTCACCAGTTCGAGCCCTGGTCAGGGCACATATGAGAAGCAATCAGTGAGGGCACAACTAAGTGGAACAATGTGTTGTTGATGCTTCTCTCTCTCTCTCTCTCTCCCTACCTCCCTTTCTCTCTCTGAAAAATATAAAAATAATATAAAATAATAAAAAGTGCTGCAGTGTGGAGGGCAGAGCCCAAGTTCGAGTTCTGCCTCTGGATGTGTGTCCTGAGAATGGTGTCTCACATCTCGAAGCCCTGGTGTCCCCAACTACATCCTGAGGTTAACAACATTTTTTTTCACTGTGATACTATACAGCCCACACCAGAAAAGATGTGTGAAGCACTCAACACAACATACAAGTTCCACTGAATATCGTCCCGTGTGGTGCGTAGTAGGCATTCAGTCAAAGCTTTCTCCTCCGCTTCCTCCGCTTCCCGACTACACCTAATAAGCCAACACTCATGAAAGCCTATGTATATTAAGAAAAGCACTGCCTTTAAAGAAAGTAACTTAATTAAATATTATCCCATGAATGACGAAACGACCACACACTTAACAGAACACATTTAAAGGTACAGTCAGCCATTCCTGTTGGTGGTTATAGAATAGATAAGAATGAGAAAAGGGAAAAATAACGAGTAAGCAAGGAACCAAATTAGACATCCTGTCAGGTTTTGATTAATGGCTAATTACAGGGGAGACTGTAGCTGAGTTTAGGAACCCTGCCTCTCTGATTGTTAATGTACAGTGAACGAGTGACCATTTTAACAAGTCAAATGTATAAAGCATCCCAAGTTCACAGAGATTTGTCTAAGTTTGGGAAAGACCAAAAGTTGGGTGTCATTCTGTAAATGTTATAAAACTATTATCTTTCATGATAACAAATGCAGATATAGAAAACTATCTTTCTTCTGAAGAGATTAAATTTCTTGTCATTTCTTCTTCTTTTTTTTCATTTCTTCAATTTGAGGGTTGTACCTCCGAGTAGAATTAATCCTGTGTTACAAAGTGACATCACTCTAAATGACTTCTACTCATTCTAAAAAAAGGTAGTCCGGGTCATATTTAAAAAATAATGTGTTCTTGAATAGGGAAAAACTACAGTAGGTTAATTTGAAAACTATGAATAATTCAACAAAGAATCATGCATTTCTTTTTACATATTTTCCCATAGTGGAAAAAAAAAATGTCACTTTATCATTGTGAAGTAAACTCCCTTTGGCACTTGTAAGTCCCCGAGAGCTCAGATGGGAGATGTAATTTTGTGCTTATTAGAGGACAGTGAGAACTGAAGTTTAATAAATTTGGAAAAAGGGCATACATATTTATATGTGTGTGTGTGTGTGTGTGTGTGTGTGTGTGTGTGTGTGTGTGTGTGTGTAGGAACAGACTTTTCTTAGTTCACAAAGTAATCTTTGGTTTGAAATTGCGGTTAGACAATGTTAAAGTGAACAACAGCCACAAAAAAACTGACCAGGATTTGCATAAAGTTCAGGGGCTTTGAAGAGCATGTGTGTAAAAATTTGAAAACGATGGGGCCACTTCTATCTGTGTAATAAAATATCAGCAAAAGGACAAAACAAAGCAAAACATAAACAAGATTTACTCTAAGTAGAAGTTTAGGAAGGAAGCCAAGCTCTAAATAGGAAATAAAATTCATATACACACATCCAAACAGACATGATCAATTCTTCAAATCCTTTCATCTTATCAAAGGCAATAGAAAAATAGTAAAACTTCAAGCTGCCTCCTGATAGTAACCTTGCTCCCTTTAACACAGGGCCGATCACAGTCATCTCACGTCTGGTTCATTTTGCGGCCAGTGAATCTTGAACAAAAATGCTTTAAAAAACAAACAAACTAACAAAGAAACAAGATACCTCCCTCCCCGGCTTGTTCATATTTTGTCTCCATTTTTATTATTCCCTCCACCCCGGCGCATGTCAGATCATAGTATCATATCAGCCTGCAGCGAATCGATTTAGGACACTGAGCATTAGTCCTCGCATTTAAATTCCCCATGAAAACTGAACGGGACCAACGATAACATGCGAACGGCATTGTGGGAAGAGGGCCAGAAGTCGAGCACCAACGAAGGCAGGATTTTTCTATCAAGGAAGAAGGGGAAGAGGGTCAGACAGAACCAGAAACGAAAGGAAAAGCAGGGCAGGAGGAGAGACGGGACCTAAATTAGAACAAGAGTCTATGTTTATTAATAACCTTGCTGACCCACAGGCCCCTGACACGAAATACACGAAGTATTGTTGGGACACTCCGCACTGTCACTCAAAAGGAGGAGCAAATAAAATGGTGTTGGGAGCTGCTGCCAAGTTTTCGAGAAGAGACTTTCCGAAAACAAACAAACAAAAAATGTTTGAAAAGAACAGAAAAAACCAGAAGAGGGAGAAGGCAGAGACTCACCGGTGTGAGCAGCCCCATGGGCGGGGTTCCTCTTTATCAAACTTAATTCGTCTGGAACATTCTCTGTAGCCAGCCTCCTGGCTGCTTCTACAGATCCAGAAAACTGAGGTTTAAAACACAGAACAGAATATTCTTTTGTGTAGTTGCAAAACGAATATATGTCCATGTAGAATGTTTGGGAATTAATACAAAAGAAGGAAAAGTCAGTGAGCCCTGGCCAGATAGCTTAGCTGGTTGGGGCACCATCCCAATATGCAGGGGTTGCCAGTTCAACCCCGGTCTCTCTCTCTCTCGCCCTCCCTCTCTCTCTCAAATCAATAAATTAAAAAAATTAAAACAAGAAGTCGATGAAAATGGCCCAGTGTCTCATTGCTTGAATAGAATCTTTTCCAAGACTAATCTTCCCTCCGTTTTGCTCCATTGCGTATTGTTTGTGTATCTGAAGAGTACAGTGTAACCCACTATTTTGTAAGTTGGTTCTCCTGACCGAGAAGTCGTAAAAATATCTTCTCATGTTGTTGAAACTATTATAAAGCAAGGTTTGGATGTCGGTGTCATTTTTCTTTACTGTAGGAATGATCATTCATTTGACCCCTAGAGAGATATGAATGTTTGTAACTTTTTGTCTTTTATAAAAACTTCAAGTGCATCTGCATGTCCTCTGGAGATTTCTAGAAGTGAACTTGCTGGGTCAAAGGCATTAGGATATTTTTAAAAATTGATTTTTAATGAGAGAGAAGAAGGGAGAGAGAGAGAAAACCAACAGCGATTTGCTGTTCCATTTATCATGCATTCATTGGTTGTTGATTCTTGTATGTGTATGTGCCCTGACCAGGGACCAAAAATCACCTTTGGTGTATTTGGGACGATGCTCTAACTGACTCAGCTACCTGGCCAGGGGCTTAAAGGCATATTTTGAGGGGCTACCTTTTGCAGAGTTTCCCTCAAAAGTATTAAGGCTAATTTGTATCCCCACCTGCAGGGAATGCGAATCACAGAATTCACAAACCAACCTACTTCTCCCAAACTAAGATAAGAAACTTAGATTCTTGTTAGGATTTGTATTCCTTTGGTTTTTTGGTGATGCTGACTTGGCTACTTGCCGTTTTGAGTGTGATTTGCCTGTTATTTTTATTTACTTAAATATTTCAAAATAAATTTTCTATTAAATTTTAAAAGTTCTTTACATAGTCAGTTCATTAACCCTTTTGCCACGATGCACTGCAAACATCTTCTTCATTTTATCTTTGGCTGTTTAATTGTTAATGCATTTTGTAAATGTTTATAAATTTAAGTACATACATGTTTTTCTTTATTCTTTCTTCCTCAATGCTTTTTTATATTTTGTAAAATTTATTTATTGATTTTAGAGAGAGAGGAAGAAAGGGAGAGAGAGAAAAAACATCTATCTGTTTCTGTGTGTGCCTTTACTGGGGATCGAACTGACAACTTCTGTGTATTGGGACAACACTGGCCAACAGAGTCAACTGCCCATGGTCTCTGCTTTTAGGTTTAGAAAAGCCTTGTATCTCCCCGAGTCAGATAAATATTAACCTATGTTTTCTGCTAATGCTTTTGTATCAACATGTCAATTCCTCATTTATTTGAAATTTACTCTGATCCATGTGGTAAGAATCTGTTTACTAAAAATCTTTTTTTCTTACTGATCTAAATATTGTATGTTATTGGGCCCATTTCCTTGTTTTTTAATTTTATTTCAGTATTATTTTTGTCTCCATCTCCCTCCTTTTTTTTCCCCTAAAACCCTTTCATTTTGTTATTATAATTTAAGAAAATGCTTCTGTATCTAGTAATATAAGTCCTTCCTCATTACAATTTATTTTCTGGGTGATGGTCCCTATTTGTTCATCCATAAGAGAGCATTAAGTTCAAAATGTAAGAGAGTACAATTCATACATGAATATGTGGGGCTTTGAGGTCTTTGAATATTGAGTTTTCTCGTGTCGAAAGGAAGCATGCTTTTCATTTATCTTTCCATAGGAACTTCTGTTAAGTTTAGTTTTGCCATGGAATTTCTCAGTATAGTCTCAAATTTATCCATTGCTATTGTAAACAGAATTTCTCTATTAAATTTTATAACTGTGGCTAAAGAACGTTAGTTAGTTAGGCATTTTTACTCTGTATTTGCCACTTTCCTGGTTTCTTATTAAAATAGTTTGCCAGGCCCTGGCTGGGTGGCTCAGCGGATAAAGAGTCAACCCAGTGCACGAGAGGTCGCAGGTTTGATCCTTGGTGAGGGCAGGAACAAGAAGCAATCAATGAGCGCACAGCTAAGTGAATGAGTTGATGCTTCACTCTCTCTCTCTCAAATCAATGGGAGAATTTAAAAAATGAAAATAGTTTGATCCATACAAGTAAATATTGTCATCAGCATGTAATGTTACATTTGTCCCCTTCCTCCAAATTATGCAATTTCTTCATTTTTAAAATTAATTGATTTTAGAGAGACAGTGAAAGGAAGGGAGTGAGAAAGAGAAAGAGAGAAACATTCATTTGATGTGCCACTTAATTGTGCATTTACTGGTTGTTTCCTGTATGTGCCCTGACCCAGGATCGAACCCGTAACCTTTGTCGTCTTGGGAAGATGCCCTAACAGACTGAGCTAACCTGCCAAGGTCCTTCATCCTACCCCCCCCCTCGTTTTATTGCAAAAGATTAGAATTTGCACATTGCTTTAAAATATTCTTTATTTGGAATGTCTGCAGATTTCACGACTAAGTATCATGGCCTGAATACAATGTATTTCTGAGCAGTTCAGGCTTTCAGAATGTGTTTTTGGCCTTGTATTTCAGTCCACCTCCTTGAATCTTCTGTTCACTGGCTCCCTGTATGCCCGCTCTTTCACCATATTGACAAATCTTACCCTTTTAATATATGAGTGTTCTATCTCTATCCAGATAACCGCATCACATACCGATTGCTGCTTCTTTTGTAGTTGAAACACCTACATTTTACTATGGAAGGGCTCTCCTCCAATTCTCAGACCAGCACATTACAAATCTGAATCATAATCGTTTTATGTGTACATCCGCTGAAACTACAAGGCTATCTTCTGCCAACTTAAAACTTAGATTGTAAAAAAAATATTTGCATGTTAAGAAAATGCTGAACTATTTTCTCACAGGAAAATTATCATTTCATTTGAATTTGCTGACTTTTTGCCAGCGAAGGGCAAAAATAAACGATGATTTTTGCCAATGTCGTGCAAACAAGATTGGTTCTATGGGTTGGACTGCTTAACAATATGTGAGAATAGACTGAGAACAAGAATCAAGGTGACAGTTAACTATAGTTTAGTTCCAGGTTACCTACGGGGAGATAGTAGGAGGCATGCCCTTGCGGTGGGCAGGACCCAATCATCTGGAAACAGGGACACTTCTCGGTATCACCTTGAGTATCACCTTTTCATCTCTAAGTGGCAGTCCATCATCCACCCATCTTGCAAGCATAACGTAAGATGAGAGACAAGGTGTGTCAGTCAGTCATTAGGACTTACTCTCTTGACTAGGTTTGAAGGCAGAAATAAAATGACTCATATTGTGGATAATAAAATGGAAAAAAAAATAAAGAGACTTCTCCTCTATCATAAATCTCTATGCAGAGTTAACCCCAAACATGCTCAAGAATCTTAGGATTTGGCCAACGGGCAATGCTATAGCTGGGGTGCATTTTTACAGGGCCACCTCCCACCCGTGCCTCTGCCCTGGTTTGGCCCTTGTTGTGAATGCCAAGAATCCAGGACCCCACTTGCTGCTGTCATATCCTGATGCACCATGGTTTTGTCTTCCTCTGAGGGGGACCAAAAAGTCTCATTTTGATAATACAGTAAACTCGTCACTGTGGTCAGGCGCCTGGCATTTAAAAACTTCCTTGTCACCATGACTTAGTTCCTTTCCAATTTGTAAAGCTCAAAAACACGTTTATTAGTATCACATTGAGGCCTTAACAAGGCAGGGTAAAATTTTATCCTGTCATTCCCAAAGTGAAGATTACAATTCCGGATTTTTTAATGTTTTTACTTGGTGGGAGATTTCCATAGTGTTATTGTTTAAAATCAATTATTCTTTGCGCCAAATTCTTTTTCTGTTGTTTATTTTATCTGTCCTTCTGTCCCAGAGGGGCAGAATGAAGGCCCCCATTTGGTTTTTATTAGTGTAATCAGTTAATAGCTGGTCTATAATGCTTTACTTATTGTGTTAATTTTCTGTAGTTATGTCCAGAGGCAGAACACCACATTTAAAAACAAAAAAATAAAAGATCTCACTTATTTCCCACTTTAATGGGTCCAGTTATCATTTATAGTTTCAGCTAAGATTATTGAACACTATTGATTTACAAGGTCATGGAAAATATATATACACTGCAGCTATTATTTTTAAATATCTCTATGGTAAGCCTAAAAATACCATTAGTACGGCTAAAGTGCAGAAATGAACTTGAGCGTCTCTGTTGAAATTGGCTTATCACACCAGTTCTTCGGATTTGCCCTGAATGTGTCAAAAACATAGGTATAGTCTACCGTAGATAGACCCTGCCTGTCACTGCCGTTCTGTTGTATGGGTGACTAAACTCTGGGCCCCAGGGACCATGAGCATGTTGGGGGTTTTAATGGTAATGCACTTTACACTAGTGGTTTTTTTGTCTTCTTAATTTTCTAATTTATTGATTGATTTTAGCAAGAGAGAAGAGAGAGAGAGAGAGAGAGAGAGAGAGAGAGGAACATCGAGCTGTTCCTGCGTCTTCCCTGACTGGGATCAAGTGGGGAACCTCTGTGCTTCAGGATGTTCTAACCAACCAAGGTATCTGGCCAGGGCTATACCAGTGTTTTTAAATTGCTGGTCCAGGGACCAGTGTGCCAGAAATTTCATGCAGATGGGCGAAAACATTCACCACCTCGAAGAAGATGATAGACCCAATGATCTTAGTCAAATTCGCTGATGCTCTGGGTGATTTCTGCCTTGGCGGTCTCCGTAATAATTCTCCCTATTTTCACCAGTCCCCATGTGCTGAAAACCACTGCTTGACATGAACTTCAGTATTCACAGGAGTGGTCCTCAAATTCCAATGCGACTTCAAAGCAGAGCATTGGGATAAACAAATCCCCTGAGGTGTAATGGATCAGGCCCCCACGTTTGCTGAATTAGGTGAATGTACAGAAGCAAGCGACCATGACGCAGGGCTCTGCCCCATGCGTTCTAGTTCCGGACCTGCCTCCACCGTGCACTAGCTTCATGGAAGGCCTCTGCGGACCTCAGTCTTCTCCTCTGGGAAGTGAGAAGCCCGGGTGAACGTTCTCAGGCCCCACCCGCCTCCAGTGTGTGCACTCTGCAACACCACGTGCAGGCGACCACATCCCCGTGCACCTATTCCAGAACAGGAACCAACGAGGGCTAACTGAATCAGGACCAGAATGCTTCTCGTTCATTGTTGAGTCTCGGGAGACAGGTACCGCACTTGGCCCCAAATAGGAGTCCATCAGTGCTTTTATAGTAAAATTTTATCATGCAGCCCAAGTGAAATTCTATTTTGAGGACTGTTGTTTGCGCAGTACAACGCCCGTGCATGGAAGTGAGGAGAGCACTAGTACTGACAGTCAGAGTCTGAGAGTCACAGGGGCCAGCACTGTGACCCTGGTTAAGTCACTTTTCTCTCTTTGTCCTTTCTCCTTCATCTGTCAGATAAGGGGCTGGGCAAGACTTGCTGAAGTAGCTTCTAACTACAAAGTAGCTTCTAACTAAGGGAACCCCTGGCCTTGTGAGAACTGCCTGCTTTGTGAAGCACTTAGGAGATTTAAATGTTCTCCAACGAGCTGCTTCGGAGCTGTTGGCTGTGATGTAATGCTCACCCATCGCTATGGGGATGGGATGGGAGGAGAGGACCGGGAGGATGACTGTAGCCAAGGGCGGGCTGGGAATTCTATACAGAGAAGGGAATGAGGTCTCTTGTAATTGCCTGTTTTCGGAGCTGCAGGTATATCAAATGCTGCATTTCAACCGGCGCAGTGCCTGGTTCTTAGCACTGGGACTCACGTGTTGTCTGTGTCTATATCCTGCTGGGCTGGAGATGTTGGAGAACTTCCCGCCCATGCAATGCCCTCACAAAATCAAAGTGTATTTGAAAGAAAGAGGGAAAAATAAAGCCCATATACACTTCAACACAAGTTTTTTGAAGGCATCACAGAGAGGAGTCTGAGAAATAATTACCACGCTTAAACAGAAAGAATCCTAAATTTTGATCTGATTTTCATCTCTAAAGCAATTAGAGACATCAGTTTTCGAGCTCTCAGCTGAAAATTCTCACGGCTAGACCCAAATGCTTTTGTTTGCGTCTGGGGACTTCTATGACCTGCCCCCTCCCTCCCTCCAAGAGAAGTTTAAAAAATTAGTAAGGTGATTTTCCAGAGAGATGAACGCATGAGTCATTTGCCGGTCAGCTCTCATAAAAACAACAGCATAGAACAGGTAGGTTTAAGTCATGTTAGATCCAATTAATTGAACTGAGTTAGAAATCTGGAAAGTTGATTTAATGGAGAAAAACTGTCAAGATGTGATTGGACTTCAGAATCCATGGGTGTGTCCTCAGATAAAAACAGACCTTCAAGTCTGACCTGTGGTGGTGCAGTGGATAGAGCTTTGACCTGGAATACTGAGGTCGCAGGTTCAAAACCCCTGGGCTTGCCCCGTCAAGGCACATATGGGAGTTTATGCTTCCTGCTCCTCCCCTTCCCTCTCTAAAATGAATAAATAAAGTCTTTAAAAACAGACCTTCAGAGCAGAACATAGGGGCAAATGAATTTACAGGAATAATAACAAAGGAGATACAAAAAACATCAATTTGATAGACTGAGCCCCAATATTAGGCTGTTTTAAAACATTTTTCAAACCGAAAAGTTTCATAGTTCATTTATATCAATTGTCACTTCCCTGCTGGCAGAGAATGACTATTGTCTTTTTATTTTGCATTCCCAATGCCTAGCACATGGTTCTTGGCATATAACAGATTTGAATTAAGTATTTATGGAATAGAATACAAATAGTGTGTTAATTAAAAAAATGTGGGATATCTTCTCACCAATAACTAGATTGACTGATCACTTGCACCCTGACTAGAAAGCATAGCAGAGAAGGCTTACAAACTAAATTTGGCTGCTCTCGGTCTAACCCTTAAAATCAAGAAACTTCACCCTGGCCAGGTAGGTAGCTCAGTTGATTAGAGCATCATCCCAATACCCCAAGGTTGCAGGTTTGACCACCAATCAGGGCACATACAAGAATCAACCAATGAAGGCATGAATGGGTAGAACAACAAATTGATGTTTCTCTCTCTTTCTCAAATCAATAAATTAAAAAAAATTTTAATCAAGAAACTTCAAATTCACATAACAATATGGATCTCTAGATTCTGTTGAAAAAGTCTGAAAATGTGACATCACTTGGTCTAGAGCTGCACATGGTGACAATCAGCAGGGACCTGGGAGCAGCTGCCCCCATTAGACGGGGCTCCTTTCCACTCAACACTGTTCCCTAGCACATTTTTTGGGCTGATTTCACCTTCTTATTAACCAGCCTGGTCTGCAGATAGGCCCTCAGATGAGAAAAGATTCCATATACGTTTTATTGATGTTTGAGTTGGATGAGTTCAAGGTCGAAGGGTGAAGGGTGAGCCCCATGAAAAGAGAAGGCGAGACCCTGAGTCCTGGGTTTGGCAGGAATCGGGATTGTGCGCATTCTTACAGCCGAACAGAACAGAATGAGAACTCTGAAAAACCCTCATCATAGTGGGTGTGGGCTCATGATGAGAGCTGTTCAGGTTGGTCGGGGTGTATTAAATAAAATACAAGACATTCACCTCCTCAGAAGGGGTCTGTTAGTCTGTCTGTCTATACATTCCTTTCTGAAATCAACTTTGTCCGGACCCTTTTCAATATGACATCACCTACTCCTCCCCCCTTCCTCAGTGAATAAAAACGTGGCAAGGCTGGAGAACAGATCGGAATAATGCACATTGGCGCAAGTCATTATTGCTCCAGACACCATTGCCTTAATCAGCCTGATCATAAATCAATGCTTTTCACAAGCGAGGGTTTAAAATAAAGTGCTGTTAAACAGATCGGGCCTCTTAGAAGGCATGATGCAATCGGGTGGCTCCTGAAAACGGAGAAAAAAGTGGTTTCTGAATGGACGCAACCAGTTCTTACATTTTATCTTCCACTCAATTAAAAAAAAATATTACCTGGTCCCTTCTTAGAAATGGCAGGCTGGAGGTCTATAATGGCCAAGCCTTTAAAGCCATTAAAAGAATTTACTCTCAGGAACAGTTAATATTTGACGTCTAATTGCTTTTCCTGGTTGGAGAAGAAAATATGTTTCTTTCCTTCCTTTCTTGATTGGCTTTTCAGAAACCACCTTGTGAGCTATAAAGATGGAGAAGATTTTCAGAAAGTCAAGTGCACGCAGATAGATATACTTACACACGTGCGTGCATGCGCGTGTGTGGCTTTGGGCAGGGGACACAGAAATCTCCCGTATACCAGGAGCTGGTGCCTTGCTCAAGATAACTCTACAAGGCAGGTGTCGTTATCCCTATTTAAGAAGAAAGTTGCAGAGACTCAGAGAGTTTCATTACTTGCCTCAGGTCATGTGGGGAGTACGGGATAGGAAACTGAGTAAACCATTTTGGCTGCCTGTAGGTGTAATCCATACCCATGTGTGCAGAGAGCCGCACGCCAGCACAAAACGCCAAGTCATGGGTCCCCATGGTGGGAGTGCCTAATCCTCTCGGTTTGCCTAACCTGCGCCAACATCTGGAATTTAGCTGTAAGGCTACGCTACCCACAGATGTTTAAAGAGCCCAACTATGATTTGTTCCTTTGATGGGACTCGTCCACTGTCATTGAGCCAGCAGAAATGGCTGACCCAGACTCGTAAGTGAGAGCAACTTAGAAGGGATTCCTCATCAAAGAGTTTTAAGTGGATGAGTAAGGAGGTCAGAGGTTCTCTTTATTAGAACAACACCCTCACAGATTTCAAATAACTTTTCCAGGGCTCTTCAGAACTTGTGTCAAGAGAAAGGAAGGACCAGCAGGACGTTGGTGTAGAAAGGGTGGGGGAGGGAGTCTGTCTTCGGTTACCTCCTGCTAGAAAATTTCCACTTGGACCTTGTCAGTTCCTCACCTTTCACATGCAGTGCATTCCCCACCAAAGGCCGAGGTGTTCGCTTTCTTTTCTTTCCTTTTTTTCTCTTCCCACAAAACCAGGTATTATTAAAGGTCTCTTGCAGAGCTGCCCAAACCAACTGTTCCTCCTCATATTATCCCTTTTGGAGTTCAGGTGATAAGCCTCATTGGGTTACACCATCTCTGTTTTGTGGTCAGATGTGGGCTGTGTGTCATTTGACATTATTCCATCTTGCAAGAAAATATTTGGATATTAGCCTCCTTGGGCCCCATTTCTCCTGGAAATGGTCCTGTGTGCATGGTCTCCTTGCCAATGGCGAGCAGTTGGGTCTCCAGTCTTCCTGGGCATCGCTGGACATCTGGCATAAAACCGGGGGACCATTCTTTCCCCTCTGTGACTTCACTCAGCCAGAAACTACAAGGTGTGACTGCAGGTCAGGTTTCTGAGAGGTTGCGTACGACATTTTGAGTCATTGTTTAGGACAGTGGCTGATGTTGAGCACATAGACATCTGCACCATTCAAAGAATTTTTTTTTCTAGGTCTGGAAACACAAGAGCTTACTTGTATGCTGTCTTTTTGCTAGTTTTAATTTTTTTCCCTTTTTTATTCTTGGTCAATAGTAATTTGCATTGTTCACCAGGAAAGGGTGAAACAGATACTCTCCAATGGTTGTGATATGGTATATTGGCAACACCCTTTTGGAAATGCATTTAGCCGTGTGTACCAAGAGCCAGAACACTTTTAAAATAACCCTTGACCAAATAATTATATTCCTGGGAGGCATCCATTCTTGCACCAAAAAAAGATGATGCTCAGAGATGTTCATCAAACTATTGTTTATAGTAGTTAGGACCTACATATAAATCTAACAATATGGAAAATGAAACTGTAAAATACTTTCTTGATGTTGATTGCTATGCAAATGATGTAATAATATGGAAATAGAAAATATATTCTTTTTTTTTTTTTTTTTTACAGGGACAGAGAGAGAGAGAGAGAGAGGGATAGACAGGGACAGATAGGCAGGAACAGAGAGAGAAGAGAAGCATCAATCATTAGTTTTCGTTACCATTGCAATACCATAGTTGTTCATTGATTGCTTTCTAACATGAACCCTGACCGCGAGCCTTCAGCAGACCAAGCAACCCCTTGCTGGAGCCAGCAACCTTGGGTCTAAGCTGGTGAACTTTTGCTCAAGCCAGATGGGCCAGCGCTCAAGCTGGCGAGCTTGGGGTCTCGAACCTGGGTCTTCTGCATCCCAGTCCAACGCTCTATCCACTGCGCAACTGCCTGGTCAGGCCAGAATATATACTCTTAATGGTTACAAATATATAGGCAAAAGCTTGTACCATTATGGTAATGGGTAACATTTATTATCTACGTCATCTATGAGAGCCAACGTGTCAGATACTTTATATTTATTGCCTCCTCTAATCTGCTCACCAGAATAAACCAGGTTTTATTATATCTCCCTTTTACAGATGAGGAAAGAGGGTCACCATTCTAGTCTGAAATTTGAACCCCATCCTATTGGACCACAGAGCCAACACTCTTAACTTGTTAATTCCTCAGAATATGTCAACCGACAGCAACAACAACAAAAAAGTCCAACCCCAAAACAACCCAGCACTGACCAACAAAAACCTGACAAGTTCTACTTTTAGGATAATCACAAGGAAAAGTCAGTAGGAAAGCTTAGACTGAGAGAAAACAGTCCAACTTGAAAAGGCTTACCTTAGACCAGCTAATACAAAGACTGGTAGCTATTTGAAGCAACATGAATGTTTTAAGCTCTTTTCTCTCGGTAGGAATTTGATACTGTATGTATGAGCTTATACTAAGAGAATCTAATTCATATTATTCTGCCAATTTAAAGGAGAAAGTCTTACTGTTCAGAATGACTTGCAAATTTTCTTGTGGGTTGAGCCCTAGATCAGTGGTTCTTAACTTTTGTGTGTGTGATTACATGTTTGAAAATATTAATAGCATCTATGATCTCTCCCTCTTTTTCTCTCTTTCCAAAAACAAACACATCTATTAATATTTATACAAAATTTGGTGGTATATCTGTTTAATCTTATTCAGGAATCTTTGGAAATCTTTTAGGCACACTGCTGGCTTGAAGTTGTGAATTCCATCTCCCTTGCTGTTTTGGCTTGCAGAATGGTCTTTGTCCCACATTTTGGGGGATGTGCTTTTGTCAACGGGTCCAACGTGGACGCGGTTTCTTCTTCAGAGCCCTTTCTACACCTGGGCAATGGAGGTTTGTCAATAAAATAAATCTGATGCATAATATTTGTTTCACTGTTTTCTTTAACATGACGGCGTGTGATTTTACACGCACTTGTGTTCGGACGAGCGGCTAACCACTGCCTCTTGGGTTTTCTATCTTAGGAGGAGAAAAAACGCACACCATGCATCCCCCAGTGTCAAAAGCAGTGGAATTGACTCCATCACAAAGAGAAGAGCTTTGAAATGTGAGTGGACAGCGTCATGCACAGTGTTCCTTACCACACTTGCAGAAACGTACCCTCATTAAACCCGTGTGACGTGCACTTGCAGAAAGGCAGAGTGTCAGATGGCCATGGAAATGGGTCGACAGTGCCCTTGTATGAGATTCTCCCAGGACCCCGGTGCTCTGAGTCTAGACAATGCTCCTGGCACTATCAGCTGCACTTCTGAGATCCTAGCTAGGGCATGGTTTCTGGCCATGAAAGTTTCAGCATCAGGAAGAAAGAAATTATTTTCACCCTTTCTGGTTTCTTTCCCTTTTTTTTCCTTTCTTTCTTTCTTTTTTTTATTTTTATTAAGTGAGAATTGGGAAGCAGAGAAACAGGCTCCTGCATGCACCCCAACTAGGTTCTACCTGACAAACCCTCTATCCAGCAATGCTCTGCCCATCTGGGGCATTGCTCTGTTGCTAAGCAACAGACCTATTTTAGCACCTGAGGTGAGGGTCAGCTCCCGAGGTCAAGTTGATCAAACCTTTAGAGCCATGGCTGCAGGAGGAGAAGAGAGAGAGAAAGAGAAAGAAGAGGAGGAGGGGTGAAGAGGGGGAAGGGTGGAATCAAACCCAGGATTTCCACATGCCGGGGCTGATGGTCTACCGCTAAGCCAACCAGCCATGGGTTCTGGTTTCTGATATTTAAAAAAAGACTTTTTTTTTTAAGGTATGCATCCCAAAAGGCTTTATGTGCACTCCCCACCTTCTCTTCAGGATGGTGCAACAGGAAGACAGAAATACCAAATTAAAGTGTGCCTACTTGCAGGAACTTCCCCTGGGCAGTGGTCGCTGCCAATGTTACCCAAGACGGCAGAAATACCAGCCATCACGTATCTGGCCAAATATATAATGCTTTATCGCAAGGGGAAATTCCTTCCCTACCTCAGCTGGTGAACAGTTATGCCCTGGGGCCCGGGACGGACATGCCTTGTAACTTTTTAACCTAGTTAGTGGAACTGCCAATATTATTCCTATTCATATAAATGTCTAATCCTTTCTTGCATCTTGCTAGACTGTTTGCCCCAGCGGTATGCCCTGCGGCAGTGAATTTCACAGGCAGATTATGCGCCATTTAAGAAAGCTATTCCTTCTTTATTCGTTTTAAATTTGTTACCTTTTAACATCACAACACAGGCCTTGCTCTTGCATTAAGTGGCACAGGGTGCAGGCTTTTCAAACTGAGCTTTAATTTTTCTAAGCACTTTCTTGGCCGTTATCACAACCTCATTTTCTCTGGGAATATTCTGTTTGGCATCTACAACCTTCACAAAATAAGACCATGGGTGTAAACACATAATCAGCACGGGGTGGTGGGGGGGAAGCACTCCTTGATATTCCGTGTCCTTTCTTGGGCAAAGAGTTATTGAGCACCTACGGTGTGGGTGTGCAGGAACTGTTCTAAGTATTGGAGGGATGGCTTTGGTAAAGACTGGGTCCTTGCTCTAGAGAGAAGACGAGCAGTAAAATAGTGAATAAAAGATATCCACGACATGGTTTCAGGTGGTCTTAAAGATGATTGGAAACTGAGGTAAGTGAGGCTGGAAATGACAGCAGTGGCCACTGGCATTCTGCAAAGGGGACAGTTGAGAGCAGCCATCAAGATGTCATCTGCCGACATCTCCATGGAGGTGAACTCTACTTCTAGAACTACACCCCGTACCAGTCAGGACGCCATCTTTATTTGCTGAGTGAATGGATGAACCAAGGTTGAGAAAGACAGTCTTAGGTATGGAAATCACTGAGTGGTTTAGCTCCGTTTGGAGTTGGATAAACAGGGGCTTTAGTTCATTAGACTTACATTGGAACTGCCTGTTTCTTTGACCTTGGACAGGTCACCTGACTGCTCATCGAAAGTGTTGTCATTCACAGCAAAGGGAGTCAAGCTTCCTTCCTTCAGGGGGTTTGCAGGGTTGGAGGTAAAATGACAGGCAGTTCTTTTGAAGTTTCCAGATGGGAGTAGCAATGGCCACTTTTATGGGAACCAGTTCTCAGAAGTCACCGCTCTTTCTTTGCTCTTCCACTCTTTGCTGACCCCTTTTGTATTTTCTCTACTCCTTGTTTTACTCCTGCCTCTGTCTAAAACTCACCAGTGGCACCCGCTGCCCCAGAGCTGGCTCAGGCAGAGGGGATGTACCTTCATGAAATTATTGTCTATTTCTCTTATGGACTTTAAAAATGGTAGCAGACGGACCTGTTGCTTGTGAAAACAGTCAAATGGAGGTCTATTTCCAATATGATTGCTTTTTAAACAAAATTTTTTATTGATTGATTTTATAGAGAGGGAGAGAGACAGAAATATCAATCTGTTCCTATATGCTCCCTGACTGGGGATTGAACTGTCAACCTCTGTGTATGGGGATGATGCTCTAACCCAGTGGTCAGCAAACCATGGCTCGTGAGCCACATGCAGCTCTTTGGCCCCTTGAGTGTGGCTCTTCCACAAAATACCACATGCAGGTGCTACCTCACTAAGGATTGTACCTACCTATATAGTTTAGGTTTAAAAAATTTGGCTCTCTAAAGAAATTTCAATCATTGTACTGTTGATATTTGGTTCTGTTGACTAATGAGTTGCCAACCAGTGCTCTAACCAACCGAGCTATCCAGCCAGGGCTGTTCACTTTTCTTTTTATGGACCACTTCATCTTCTGGGGTCAGGTCCACCGAACCTCTCTCTGTAGAGACAGAGGCCACAGCTGGACTTCTGAGGGAACCGTCCCCCAGAAATGGAAACAGGCTAGAGCACTCCGGTCACATGCTGCTGCCCCCCCGCTCCCCCTCCCCCCGTTCCAGCTGGTGGGCTGACACCACTTCCTCACCTGTCCTCTTGCTGTTTTTTTTCTAACTGCCCCTTCGTTTTTTATTCCCCACCCCCTGCCAGCAATTTGTAGTCTAAGCATGTGCAGCCCTGCCTCGTAATGTATTAGAAAGGCATTTCAGGGAGTAAATTATTAGAATTGCTGACACGCATGGTTCAGATTTACTGGCAAATGGCTCAGGCCTCAGTTTTGCCATGAAGCTGCCAGTTAAGTGTTGTTCTGGCTAAAAGTGAAACGGGAGACCTTGCTCTTTTGTGTCCCTGGCCAGCACGTCCCTGGTCTCGTTCCTCTCCTTTTACCAACGCCCGTTTGCCCCCGTGTAACTTGGAGAAGCTGTCAGGGCTTTTGCATGTTAATGGGAAGGCATGCCATGGATCCTGCTCTGCCCCAGATCAGTCCCCCCAATGAAAAAGAGGTGTGCAACGGAATAACTCTTCAATGGTATAATTTTAGCCTCGGTGGCAACTGGGAAGGGCGGCTATTTTGGGCTGTGGGGCTTTCTCCTTGACCTGAGATGGTATCACTCACTGAGCCTGTCACAGGCACGCGGGCCAGCCCGGCACGTGGTCCCTCCCGCGGTGTGTTTGCCATTCCTGGGGCTGTGGCTCCGTGGCCCCGCTGAGCAGTTCCTTGCTCTTCCCACGGGGTGTGCGTTTGTGCCGGGGTGCCAGCTGGCCAGCGTGCATCCACCTGCACTGCGGTCACAGGTGGCGTCCCGGGTGGCAGCTCCGGCTGCTCCTGAGGGAAAGCACGGGTGGGACACACTCCCATCCACAAATAGGGGGAGGGGACATTTTCTGGGCTAGCTGGTCTGTCCTCCAACCCCCATCATCTATCAGATGAGCTTAGGGCATCTTCACCGTGGTCTGACCACCCTGCTCACTGTCTTCCCATTACAGGTCCTGATGCAACTGTGGCCGACAGACGCTGTGCTGCCCGGACCAGCGAGTCAGGACTCCCGTGGCGGATGGGCGGCCCTGCAGCTACGAGATTAATAGACGGTGGCTGACACCACAGTGCTTCCAGGTGAGGGGGGAATCATAGCCAAGGTCACCACTGGGGAGAGTGTCTTGGTTTTCAATTTTACAACCTAAAAAAGTACACAGAAACCTGATCAGGCGTTGGAGCAGTGGATAGAGCATTGGACTGAGACGAGGAGGACCCAGGTTCGAAACTGCGAGGTCACCCAGCTTGAACCCAAGATCACTGGCTTGAGCAAGTGGTCACTCAGTCTGCTGTAGTCCCCCCCCCACCAAGCCCCAGGTCCCACCCCCCGTCAAGGCACATACGAGAAAGCAATGAACAACTAGAGTGCCGCAGGGAAGAGTTGATGCTTCTCATCTCTCTCCCTTCCTGCCTGAACCTATCTGTCCCTCTCTTTGTCTCTCTGCCTCTGTCACACACACACACACACACACACACACACACACACACACACACACACACACACACTCCACAGAAGACTCCAAGATCATTCAGGACAAAGGAATCAAGTCAGTATCAAAGAGGGAAATGGGAACACTGGTGTTTTTTTGTTTTGTTTTACAAAAGATTTTATTTAAGTTGTTTTACTCCAAAAGAGAGAGCCCTGGCTCTCTGGATGGGAGGTCTGGCTATTAAAAAGGGGGGGGGGACAGAGAAATAGAGGGGGTAAGGGGAGGGCTCAGGATAAGGAGAATCTGAGTATGGAACAGAAAACAATGGAAGGTAAGAGGAAAAAAAGATCAAGAGACAGGTTATCTTCCATGATCTGCCTTTGAATTAAATTGAACGGTTATTTGCCGGGAAGCCCCATTTCTATTGTCCTGGTTACATGTTTCTGTCTGACGGATGTCCCAAACGTGTACCCACTGCTATCACAACACTCGCTTTCTCATCATCTGCCGGGGCTCTGCATGTGGACGGGGCACAGGCCACAGTTCTCACACAGCCTCTCACAAGGATGAGGTCTGGTGATGGCTGAGGGTGGAGTCACCAGCGGTGACTGCCTCGCTCACGCGCCTCAGGCTGGCCGATCCTGCGCCCTCCACCGGGGCACCCGGTCATTCTGCCAGCTCTCAGCCTCCTCACGGCGCGCTCCTTTTTTTTGGCCGCCGGGATGGCCACTGGGACTCCAGAGACGAGTGTCCTGAGAGAACGAGGGAAATGCAGACCCACTCTTTTTTTGGCCTGGCCGAGGCCCATCCTGGCCCACTGTTGCTGAGCTCAGCTCAGATACGAGGGGACAGCACAAACCTGCTAAAAATGTGCAGACACGATGCCAGCTGTCCCCAGCTTCCCCAACTGTAGGAGCTCCCTGTCTACTTAGAGCTGTGAAAACCAAGGAGTCAGTTCTTCATAAAATATCTGTTCTTCAGAAGAGCCAAGTGATGGTGGGGTGTGCTTCCAAGGGGTAGAAGACGAGAATCTGCACATAGAGAGGCCAAAGGCAGAGTGTGGGTTGGAAGGCCTGTGGCCATTCACTTGGAGAGATTGAAGGCAATAAGTGGACAGCAGTTGACATTCCCTCACTCTGGAATTCTGGGTAGCTTTATTCCAGCCCTGATGTTTGTCCTCTGTGTCTTATCTACGTATCACCTGTCTTCTCTCCCCCAGCCTCACCTTGGTTCCACCAACTACTTTTCCTTTCAGCTGCTTTATTATCCTATTGCCCTGAAACTCGCTCCATCTTGTTATCTACCGTGACCATCCCTTGATCCTTCCTGTGCGTAAGAAGGTGCACCTCCTTTCTTTCCTTCATGTGCCGTTTTTCAGACCGAGGGTCCCTCCCTGCCCTCGCCGCCCTCCCTGCCACTGCTCACTCAGCGGCTTTGCAGGTCTCTTTCTGTTTCACTTTCCTCTTCTGTGATCGCTGTCTCTTGCCTCCTGAAGCCGTGTCTTACGTCCCAGGCAGTTCAGGTCCTTCTTTTCTGCTCTGACGTGTCTCACCTTAGGTGCCATTTTCCCAGCACAGTGTCACGGGCAACGGGCCCTGGGGTACCAAACTGCCAGCCTCTCACATCAGATGCGGCTTGGACATCTTCATGGGGGGGCCTGCCTCCACATCCAGAGACTTGGTGGTGGGTTTACCGTTCAGGTGCTAGTCTTCCTGTGCTAAGACTTCCCTGCCTTTCATCATCACCAATGATAAGGCTTCTCTTCTTCTGGGTCTTTTGTCTCCAAACAGCGCCCATTCTAGACATGGTCGTGCCCCTTCTCTCCCCTTAACCAAAGTGGCATATATCTACCAGAGAAAACCCAGAACACACAGAGAAGGGAAAATAAGATAACAGACCCTGGCTGGGAGGTCCACTGTATAAAGCATCTTCCTGGCATGCCAGAGGTTGCGGGTTTGATTCTGGCCAGGGTAATTTCAAGAAGACACCGATGAGTGGACAACTAAATGAAACAATGAGTTGATGCTTCTTTTTCTCTCTTGTTCTGTCTTCCTTCCTCTCTTTCTCTCTCAAATCAGTGAAAAAAAATGAAAAAAAGAGAAATGTTGTAGAATTAAACACTGTTAATAGCTTGGTGTAGGTCCTTCCCATCTTTTCCCTCTATACTTATGGTTTTGATTTTTTTTAAATGGATTTACCACATAGATAGGTAATGCTCTTCTCCAAGCTGTTTGCTTTTACAGAATCAGTGGTGACTGGCCCTGGTTGGTTGGCCCAGTGGTAGTATCGGCCTGGTGTGTGGGTGTCCTGGGTTTGATTCCCATCAGGGTACACAGGAGAAGTGACCATCTGCTTCTCCACCCTTCCTCCTCTCCTTTTTCTCTCTCTCTTCCCCTCCCTCAGCCATGGCTCCATTGATTCGAGCGCATTGGTGTAGGACACTGAAAATGGCTCTGTGGAGCCTCTGCCTCAGGCACTAAAAATAGCTCAGTTGCGAGCATGGCCCCAGATGAAGGTTGCCAGGTAGATCCTAGTCAGAGCATGTGTGGGAGTCTGTCTCTCTATTTCCCCTACTCTCACTTGGAGGAGGAGGAGGAGGAGGAAGAGGAGGAAGGAAAGGAAAGAGAGGAAGGAGAGGAAGATGAGGAAGAAGAAGAAGGAGAAGAAGAAGAAAAGAATAATAATAATAATAATAATAATAATAATAATCAGTAGTTACAGGAATTAACAGTGTCTGGACCAGGGGTGGACATCAGACCTCAGCTGAGTCAACACCTGCTCTTTCTTTTTTTTTTTTTTAGAATTAAACCAGATGGTACTGGGGTCTGGAGCTAAAATAACACATGGAGGTAGGGTTAGAATTTTCACCTCAAAACTGAAAGCTTTTGTGGAAAAGGTAGCTTGCAAAATCTGACTAGGGGAGACAGAGAGAGATGCAGAGGCAGATGCAGCAGGGAGCTGGAGGCATGGCTTCCATCCGGCATTAATCCCTGGGGGTGATTTCTGTAGGACAGCTTTTTACTCCTCCGTCCAATCCTTCTTCAGCTCTGGAGAGTGTCTCTGGGACTCTGTTACTTCCACCTAACCATACCTGAGCAGGAGTACACTTATTTTGTAACCTGCTTTACGTTGCTTAATAATACTTCATACGTTTTGTTCTGCACCGTCATATATTCTCCTGGATTATAATTATGCTGACCATGCCATGACGACGGTGTATGTTTAAGTATTGATGGGCAAGTGGGATGTGCTGCTTGAGCTCTGGGGTGAAATAACAGAGCTCAAGTGTTGCCATGATACTTGTTAGCTATGTGATGTGGGCCAGTTATTTAACAACTTTATGTCTCATTTGTGAGATGGATATAACCACACAGTTAAGTGATATCATGAACCCAATGTTCCCAGCCTACAACCTGTCATCTAAGTAAGTAAGGGGTCAACAGATGTTTCCTATCATTAGTAATATCATAATTAAGTCCTCTACTATTGCTCATTGAATAGTCCTCTTATTTCTCAATGTTATAAACACAGTTGCAATAAACATCTATACTGTGAAATCTTTATACATGATTATTTCTTAAGATAAGTGCCTGGAATTTGCATCATTTGATCAGATTAAGGACACTTAAATGTTTTCCAAAAATGTACGCTCACAGCTTTTGCTCGATCTCTCCTCAACTGTGCACGTCCCAGCCTTTACCCTTTCTCTTCTTGACTCCAAGTTCAGAGACAGCATGTCTTTCTCGGGGTCTGTAACTTGCTCTGGGCTCACCTTCCAACAAAATTAAGGTAGTGTCACACCTGAGGTTTATTTGCATTGGGTGTCTTTCAGGTAGCTTGAACTCACTTGTTCAGTCATGCACACCCATGACAGGTGCAGACTAAGCCTCGAACTAGATTTATAGACCACGTTTGTATTTTTAAAGCTGACATCAGTGTTGCTAACCATGGGGTAGGCTTTTGAGTGTTGTAGGCAGAGTTCCGAACAGGTCTAAGGCAGTCAGAAATTGACCAAGGCATACATTATCTATAAAATCTTTCCTGTCTAGAAAGAGGGACATTTGTCCCTGGCCAGTTGGTTTGGTGGTAGAGTGTTGGCCCAGTGTATGGATGTCCTGGGTTTGATTCCTGGTCAGGGCACACTGAAGAAGAGACCATCTGTTTTCCTCCCCTCTCTTTTCTACTCAGCCTTCTTTCTCTCTCTCTTTTCCTCCTGCAGCCATGACTGGATTGGTTCAAGCAATCAGCCCCAGGTGCTGAGGATGACTCTGTGGCACCTTTATCTCAGGAGCTAAAAATAGATTGGTTGCGAGCATGGCCCCAGATGGGCAGAGCATTGGGCCCACACAGGGTTACCAGGTGGATCCTATAGGGGCGCATGTGGGAGTCTGTTTCTTCATGGAATCTTCCAGCCATGGGCATTTCTCCTTCTTCCTCTGGATTCTCCGAGCACTCTGTGTCGTTCCTAGGGTTTGCTTTTGCTGTGTCCCAGGCAAAAGCTATGCCCGTCTTCTCTTGTATATTTTTAATTCTTAAAAGGCAGGCAGAATTACACTTTATTTGCCTTAATACCCATTTTTCTGTATTTGCTTTGCTTCTGTAAATGAACAAATTCCCAAATTATCCTTTTCAGATCCTCTCTCCTTCTGTATGCATTCTAGAAAGACTCTGAGGCAAAGTCACACACTTCCTTTTTCTGAGACACGGAAAGAATCCCTTTACCCCATCTGCGGTGAACTATTTGCAACTACGAAGAACAAGGAAGACCAGGTAGTCGTTTAGCAGAGGCAGACCCTTTAAGAGTCCATGTCACATTTATTGCTATAAAATATTTTCCTCTCTCTGCGAGACATCTGGTTCCCATTATGCACAGTATTGGGTACTTGAGTTCACCAGCCATTTTGCATACCAAGCAGCGAGCATGTGAAGCACGCCCGTGTGTGTTTTTACTGTGCAATTTTTACTCTCTGGGCACCGACAGCAATTCCTTTACCACTTAATTCTTACCAATACACTGTCGACATTATTTTGTTCCAACGTATCTTAAGGACCACATGTGCCTACGTCTGGGAAATGAAGACCTTTCAAACCAGGGAGGCTCTGCTCCCTACCACTGTGATGTCCGACTATCTATAATCTGGCACCAAAGCCCACGAAACATTGCAATTTGAAGTCTCTATTTCCTAGTCACATTGACCCAGAAATGAGAAACACAATACGGAATGTTTGCTAATGAGTCATGAATTTCATTATAATCGCTTCCATATTCAGGACAGCTTCCTTAAACCACCTAATCTTGACATATCCTGCAACAATCCCATGTGTTGTAAATGATTTTGTATTTCTTAGGTTACTGTTAAAAGGCTTATTTTATGGTTCTTTTCATTTTCTTAAGGAAAACCACACACGTATGTGTGAGCACGTGTGCACGCGCATGCATGCACACACACAGACACAACCCATTGGACTTTTTAGCTCAATCTGTATTTTTTTGGAAATAAAATAATTAAGAAACCAAAGGAGCCATAGTCATTGGGTTTGGAAATAACAATAAATACATTCAGGAAGAAACGTGAAAGGCGGTCCACTCTGTAGGGTTTTAATTCAGGTCTCTGAGAATTAAAAGCAGAATTGAGCAATGTCTCGGCTAGCAGTGGTCTGCCCCCTCCCTTCTCTGGATTTAAGAATCTATAACTGAATGGATGGATGCAACCAGCATTTGGTACAGTCATAATGGAAAATTAAATACGACTTTTAAAAACTGCTCACATTATCAAGTGATCTATTAACATTATACGACTTCAGCACTTAAAGTGACTGATTCTAATTGCACGATTTGGCCCATGGCAAGTGTTTAAAAGAGCTGCCGAATCTTGCGGGTATTTTATCTCTTTTGGGATATTTTAAAGTGGATTTTCTTTGCAGGAGAGCTTTGTTCCTGCCACATGAGATTGTGCTGAAGGACTCCCTCGGTTCTGATAGGACCGGAGGTAATTATGGTATCTTCTTTGATTCATGAATCAATAAGCCAACTATCTAAAAAACAATATTCCTGCATTTTCCCTCCTTCTTTCTGAAGGGAAACTCTGCCTCTGTGCCTTGTGGGTATTTTGGTGCTGGAGTCAGGAGGGAAGCCACCCTCTAATGAGCTTTCCTGGCAATCAGAGAGAGAGGCATATGTTCTTTCTCTGCACCTGGTGGTCACACTGCATCCTCCACAGTTGTCTCCGGACAAGCCCAGGGCTCGCCAAGATGATTAGGCATTGCCCTACCCCGCGCTAAATTTAATTTAAACAGGTTCACATGAAGCCAGAGCTACAGGGCCTTCTGAGCAGGTGTTCTTCGGAGATATACCCACAGATGGGGGACACAGTTTTCATAAAAACAGCAAAGACTATGGGGATGATTGTGTGTGTTTTGTTTTATTTTATTAATTTTTTATTTATTGATTTTAGAGAGAGGAAGGGAGAGAGCAAGAGAGAGACAGGAACATCAATCTGCTTCTGTATGTGCCCTGACTGGGGATTGAACTAGCAACCTCTGTGCTTTGGGATGATGCTCTAACCAACCAAGTTATCCGACCAGGGTGGTCATGCATAATTTGAATTAGACTTCAGGTTTATATTATCCGCAGGCTTGTTCATCATTTCATCATCTCGATTACAGGAAAGCTTCACAGTTGAATAGTATTAGAAGTTGCAGCTTTTTGAAACAATGCTTTCATTTTATTTTATTACTTAAAAATGTTCCCATTGATTTGAGAGAGAGGGGAAGAGCGAGAGAAGTATCATTGCTCCAGTTAGTTGTGCACTCACTGATTCCTTCTTGTAGATGCCCTGACCTGGGATAGAACCCATGGCCTCAGCACACTGGGATGATGCTCTATTCACTGAACCACCCAGCCAGGGCAGGGTTTGCTGCTTTTTATGAGGAGCCTTTGTTGAACTTACATGTTTAAACAGTTTAAGCTACACTGAAATTTTAGCTTAATCTACCTGCATATGGACTTCTTGTTGGTGGTTTTCTAATCTCCCAATCATAGAAAAATTGCCAGTATGCTTTAGATTAAAAAAAAAATTATTGATTTTAGAGAGAGAGGAAGGGAGAGAGAGAGAGAGAAACATCAATTTGCTATTCCACTTATTTATGCATTCGTTGGTTGGTTCTTATATGTGCCCTGACTAAGGATTGAACCCACAACCTTGGCATATCACGATGATGCCGTTCTAACCAACTGAGCTACCTGGCCAGGGCTCTGATTTTTGATGTAACGACCCACGTTGCTCTCCACTTAACTGACAGTGTGGGCTTTTTTTTTAAATTCTTTTTTTTATTTTTATTTTATTCATTTTAGAGAGGAGACACACACACACATACACACACACACACACAGAGAGAGAGAGAGAGAGAGAGAGAGAGGGGAGGAGCTGGAAGCATCAACTCCCATATGTGCCTTGACCAGACCAGTGCAGGGTCTTGAACTGGCGACCTCAGTGTTCCCAGGTCGACGCTTTATCCACTCTGCCACCAAAGGTCAGGCAGTGTGGGCTTTTTCAGCACATAACTTAAAAATTCCAGTAACGCTGCCACGGAATAAACACCAAACTTATTTATTTAAAACACCTCTTTCTAAAACTGATACATATGTACATATTTTAAAGGACAGTGCTAAGAAAAAAGGCATTTAAAGGCACTCTGGCTCCTTTTGACTCTTACCCTAACAGTTCTTTGTCACTGTATTTGCCCTTTTTCTTCCAAAACTTGGATTCAGCACAAGAGAGCAGAAATACTTGTTACTGACCTGATTTAGGATAGTAGGGAGAGAAGATAAGATCATAGCTGTGGGCACTGTGCTTATGAAAACAACATTTCGAGGATATGCTAAAACCAGGCAGAAGCAATACCCTACCCGCCTCTCCCAGCATATTTTACATGCCAACCTGGCTGGATGGGAAGAACGGTGCCCAGAATTAGCGCATTTCCTTCCCTGTTGGCCAGTGTGGTACACGATGCCATCTTGTACTCATTCCTCTTTTTACTTTCTAGAAAAATACTGTAAACTCTGTTCTAGAAATACACAGAAAAGTAAAAATCTATGAACATGAAAACAAAAATATATAAAGATGCATAAATAGAACAAAAAAATCATGTTTTTTGTTCTAAAAATGTATTTTATTTTAAAAGTTTCAAGAAGCATAGGAAGTTGCCAGAATAACTGAGAGAGAGAGAGAGAGAGAGAGAGAGAGAGATCCCCTAATTCCCTTCTCTCAGTTCCCCCCCCCCAAATGAGTATCTCACATAGTCATGGTAGCAGGTCAATGTTTGGAAATTGAGTCAGTACTATTAAGCCAGTTAGAGACCTTATTTGGACTTTAAGAAGTTACATGGTTTTCTTTCTGGGTGTGTATAAATATGTAGGAATGCACTGACCATCACTGTAAACAGATCATCTCTCAGCAATGAATATTGTTGGTATGTAAGATTCTCAGGTCCTGTGGTTTCATACATATTGTGTATTAATGACTAAAGAGGAGAGAGAGTCAAATACTTTAATAAAGATCCTTTAACTCTGGCCGGGTAGCTCAGTTGGTTAGAGTGTTGTTTTGATATGCCAATGTTGTGGATTTGATCCCTGGTCAGGGCAGATACAAGAATCAACCAATAAATGCATAAATAAATGAAACAACAAATTGATATTTCTCTTTCCCTTCCTCTCTCTCTAAAATCAATCAGTAAAATAAAGACTTTATAGAAATTGCTTTATCTATATATTAATTAACTAAAATATCAATTAATCCTATGTTGGGTGCCACCTGAAAAGACAAAGATGGTGACATTGACTTTGCTCTCAAAGAACTCACAGAAAGAGAAAAAGAACCCAACCCAACACAGCATGTTGTATAGCAAAGTACACAGTAAACAAACCAACATTCCTAAGCACCTACAAGTGCCAGGCACTATACTAGGCACTAGCAATAAAGAGGACACTAAAGACGTATGCCTCTCCTGCAGATCTTACTGCTGAGGGGAGGGAGATAAGACCATTAATAGGTAATGCCAACAGAGTGTTCTAACAGAAGATGGGGGCTTCAGAGAAGGTAGCTCCCGTCCAAGTCAAGGGGTGTCAAAGAAAGTCAAGAACATGTCATATAACATTGGTCAGCATTTCAAGATGTTGAGAATGACTATTTATGGGATCTTTGGATCAACTCCTGCTCTATTTCATTCAAACCTATACAGCCTCTTCTAGCTAGGCTGGAGTACGTAAGCAGATGGTTTGCTGTCACAAGAGCAGTCATTGTTTCTTAGAACTGACTCCCAAGCTCTTTGATATTGTATCTGATATGCCAGATCCCACTCACCACTGGCAGGTCTGGTGCAGGCTCACGTAGGATATGGGCTAGAAGTGGCTCTGTTTTCTAGGAATAAAGGGGAAGTAGTTTCTTAGAGCATGGTTGGTGGCCAGTACTAAAAAACAAAAGCTTGCATGCTTCCATATTAACAATGGAGGTTCCTCATTCAAATTGTGACATCACTACTACTATCCGGCTTACTAAAAATGTGATCATGGGCCTTTCCTCCTTAGCTGCTCTGCATTGAACTTCAAGTGGCATCCAGACTTCTTGTTGTGGTCTACAAGGCCCTATGTGCTCTGCATGTCCCTATGTTTACCCTCAGCCTCATCATGTTCCATCTTACTTTCTGTTCCTAGTGGTCCAGCCATGCAGGCCTGTGTAATGGTCTTTGACTTGCTAAGCTGTGTTCTACCTCAGGGCTTTTGCACGTTCTGCTTCCAGAAATGCTGTCCTCCTTTTTCTGTATGTTCTTTTCTAATCTCATTCTTTAGGCTTCTCTTATAAGCCTTCCATATGGAAGCACATGTTTGTATTGAGTTCCTGTTGAGTTCCATTTTATACTTCTTTACACTTCCTGCGTGTATCATAACACACAATCTTATATGTAATGCTGTGATTAGATATTAGTCTGTCCTATTAAATTGTGAGTTTCCTGAGGGCCCCAGTGATGTTTATTTTTGTGATTGTATGAAGGTTCAGTAAGTATTTGTTGAATGAATTATTGAATAATGGATAAATGAATAAAATAACGACACATCTCCTCATTTCTTTGATAAGTCTAGGTAATGTCCTTTCTGGAATTTGGACATATTTCTGCACTGTTTTTGGGTGATTTCTTTTATCTGGTATATCTATGATTGCAAGGTCATTCCAACAAGGGGCACACTACAGTCAGCTGCCTGTGCCTCATTGAAATGTTGGTCATTCCTTTGCTAAGAGTAACCCAGAGGTACTTTGATCACCTCAGGGCTCTGAGCATGGCTCTCTGGTGACCTTGGGAGAGAGAGGTGTTTCAGTGGACAGGTGTAATACTTCTTTGAAAGAGTTTGTATCTGCTGGATTCTCCAAATCCTGTCTTCACCATCTTCAAGATGGCGAAGGCTGTGACTGGGATAAAGTAGGCTCATTTGTGGAGATCAAGACAGAAAGGTGTACAGAACATGAAGAGAGAGAGAAGTCAGGCGCCATCTCCAAGAAGAGATCTTTGAGCTGATTCTAAATTGCTGGACAGGGTTGAGTTAGCTTTGTGGGAAAATGGACACTGGCTAAGGGTCAGGCAGAAGGAGTAGCATGTACAAAGGTCTCGAAAAGACTCAGCAACATCCCTGAAAAATGTGGATAGGAACCCACGTCTCTTGAAAAGAGTGGTCCCCAACCTGTCCCTCCAATTTGAATGAGCTGGATAATTGCTTCGATTCTGTGGTTATCTACCTACCCTCAACCTATGTTTTTAATTAAGTGTAGACAGTTTCTTTTAAATTTGAGTGGGTAGGTAATGTTGCGTGTGAACTTCATTTCTTCCTTTATTTTTATTTTTTCAAGTTGAATTCATGGGGGCGATATTGGTTAATAAAATTACGTAGGTTTCAGGAGTACTGTTTCATAATACATCATCTGTGTACTCTACCATGCACTCAGCACCCTTAGTCAAATCTCACTCTATCTCTTGTAGAGTTTTATTTTATTTTTTTTATCAAGGTGTGTTTGTGTGAGTGTCTTTACACTCATGTCAGTCTTGTCCAGGTATAAATAAAGATCACAAGATTTGTTTATAATAAGAGCTGTGGGCCTGACCAAATGGTAGCACAGTGGATAGAGCATTGGCCTATAATGCTGAGGACCCAGGTTTGAAACCCCAAGGTCACCAGTTTGAGTGAGGGTCACTGGCTTGAGCGTGAGATCATAGACATGACCCCATGGTCGCTGGTTTGAGCCCAATGTTGCTGGCTTGAACAAGGGGTCACTGGCTCAGCTGGAGCCCCCCAGTCAAGGCATGTATGAGAAAGCAATCAATGAACAACTAAGGTGCAGCAACAAGTTGATGCTTCTTATCTCTCTTTCTTCCTTTTTGTCCCTGACTGTCCCTTTGTCTTTCTCTTTCTTTCTCCCTCTTGCTAACAAAACAAACAAACAAACAAACAAAAAAACACACACAAAAAAACAAAAAAGAGCTATGGGATTCTGGAGACCTGCTGCTCAGGGTGGCTGTGTCGAGAGTAACAAGCCAGTGTGGCCAGCCAGGGGAGCTCACATTTTGGAGTAGAAGTCCTTGTGACAGAGTTCAACTTTGCACTTACTGACTTGTGACCTTGGGCAAATCACTTAACCTTTCTGAGCCTTCATTTTCTCTAACTTTAGGGTGATCATAAAATTATTTGCTTCATTTATATCTCACAGAATGACTTGTGATATTATTTATATGAAAGAACTTCCAAAGTTGTGAAGCCCTCCGCACTATAGTTATAAAACAAATGTACTCCTTTTAAAGTGTGACAGATCAGTACTGCGAATGTGGAGGAAGCTCAGTGTCACTTGAACATTTACAATTGCATATTTCAAATATGGTAGCAATGTCGCAGCCAGACATTCAAACATTTCTAAGAGCAATGAAAATGTACATTTATTATGTCGCAGATGTGTAATTTACACAGCAGTTCAATGTTGTAAAAATTAAAGAGGAAGTCAGCTCCCAGATAAAAACTGGTAAATGTTTTTGATTTTTTTAGTAAGAAAGGCACCGAGTGGGTTTTCCTAAACTTCTGGATAGCTCGTTTTGCATTATTTTCGGACATTTAATGCATTAGAATTGCTTTTCAGGATAGAGTAAGAAACTTTCCCCAAAGATTTTATTTAACCAGGAAGTGACTAGAGCAACTGGGAAGAAAGGCAAACATATTTGATGTGTAGGAAAAGATAATCTCAAATGTTAACTTAAAATGTAACCCTTTGTAAAATGCACATGCAATAAAGTATTAAGAAAATGGGGAGATCCTTTGATAAAAAAGTGACTTTCTAGAAACTCAAATAAGGTTCATACTGAAGAGGAGAGGGCTGGATTTATTCAGACAACCCAAGCCCAGGAAGGGTTTGGTGGGTGGTACAACTGGATTATCGACAAGGTGCAGGAAATCGGGACAGTAATTAACATCTGGAGAAATAACCCATGATGAACCATTGTAAACCAAGGTAGATTTTTGTTTTGTTTTCTTTTTTCTTCTTTTTCTCTTTCTAGCTTTCCGATTAGGACTTTTTTTTTTTTGTCCTTTACTCTTGAGACCCCCATGAATCAATACAAATGTTAAAGTATTGCTGAAGAAAACAGTAACCCTTTGAAAATATACCACGTCCATGTGATGTTATTCATTGGCTGGCTGGTCACAACCTCCATCAGCTGGTGCATGGAGGAAGCTAGAGAATGTATTCTCATCAGCTCTTGAGATCAAAGTTGCGGATCTTGAAAAGTTAGGGCATTTAGGGGAAGGAGGCTGCTATTCACTTAAAAAAATGTCTGGCTGTCTGATCCACTGGGAAGGGCTGATATCAACCACCCAAGACTCGAGACTGAATTGCTGTTTCATAGTTGCGTAGGGTGAGCTGGAGTCTTGCCAGCCACAAAGTCACCATGGTGCACTGATCCTGAGTGCTGCCATTTGTCCTTTGTCACCTTATCCACCTCAGAGCCGCCCAGCAGCTAGACAGCTCTTGAACATCAGAATCCTACTCTCTGTGCTCCCTGGAAATTCATTCCGCCTGCCCTGTAGTAGAAAGTCCTTTGCATGGAGGTTGACCCACAGGGAGGGCCGGCTGGACTCAAACCTCAGAACGCACATGCTGCATCTTTAAGAAATAGTTTACTTGTGAATCAGTAAACTGCACCAGACAAAACAGCCATTCCTATGCATTCCTGCAAACCCGGCAAGGTGAAAATAATGGAATAAACATCATATACTTCATTATGATATCCGTTTACACTTCTAGAGTACACAGAGAGGGGCCATTTCATCAAGCTAATTGCCTGAAAGTAAAAGAGAGGGAACTTTAGCTATTAGTCTATTATGGGGCTTTTTTCTTAATCACAAATAGGGGCCGTGTGTCCCTGGAGGGATTGTGTATTCTAATTTACAATTGAACTACAGATCAGGGCAATCAATCTTGGACTGCACTTTTACAGTGTAATTGCGGCAACATCACAGATAAAGAGAGAGAGAGACAGAGAGAGAGAGAGAAGAAGAAGAAGAAGAAGAAGAAGAAGAAGAAGAAGAAGAAGAAGAAAGAGGAGGAGGAGGAGGAAGAGAAGGAGAAGAAGAAGAAGGTCTAGGCTGAGCAGCAGTTTGAGCTGGAAATATTTCCAGGCTCAAGTTCAAGGTGGGAGGGAGAAAAGAAATGCCACAAACATGAATATGCAATAAGGGCTCATTAGCAGCCCAGTGTTGCCATGACGAATAGCATTATCCCCAGCCAGTGCTGCCTAAACATGAATTTTATAACAACCCATTTATCATGACTTGTCATGGGCTTCTGTACTGTACTTTCCTGCGGCTCACACACCTTTTTCCATTATGATGCTGGGAATCTTTCCTCTTATTATTACGGTTCCCTTTTGTATTGATTTCCGGCTGGTCCAAGCAAGTGTCCCCATAGATCAACATGCTAATGAGCAATGCATGACTTTGGAAAGTTAAAGAACAAAATCTTGACTATTTATTCCATCTTCTTTATACTTCTATAATTCAGAAAAAAAAAAGTCAGACTAAGCTCTTAAAGACATTTCTGAATGTATTTAAAATCTGACAATGCAGATTATTTTTTTAGTTTAAAGTTAAACTAGGTTGTCTTTCTTTTCATTCATGTTATTTCCTTTTTTTTTGTTCTTTAAGAATATTTCCATATCTTAAAAATGGAATGCCAGAGGTTTTGAGGTTTTTTGTTTCTTTTGTTTTTCTTCTCAAAAATCTTGGAGCCATGTCAAAAAAAAGTATAAAAATGAAAATACTGGACTAATTTTTGATGTTAGCATTTAACAAGTGCATGAGTTGATTTCTCTTACGACATGAGGAAGAAGGTTGGTCTGTTCTTTGACAGTGACTTCCCAAGGTATACATTTTACTGACAGCAAAAGAGGTTATGGGCACACCATGCAACCAATAGTTCAAATGCCACAGAGATATTCACTTGACACCTGCGTACTCTTATTGATCAATGTCACCCCATTGAATTTCTAAATAAATAAACAAACAAAAACCATGAAAGCAATCTCCCTTGACTGAAACCAAAACATCTGTTTCAATATTTAGGAGCCACAAAATTACTGTATGTGAAGACTTGGGTTTTTACCATTGGCCAGGAGAATGTGTGAGTTCATCAAAGCTAAGTCTACCAGTTGGCCAAAAAGAAGGGGCTAAATGGTCAGAAGTACTTGTAATAAAGACCCCATCAGTGGGTTCTATGATTAGTCTATTTAGTTACCATAAAGAGAGCAGCCTCAAATGATTTCTCCATTCAGGGAGGCAAAGCATAGAAGGGCATAGGAGTACAAGGGAGTGCTAGAGTCTGAAATTGTTTTGCACACCCAATGATTATAGTCCCTGCCATATTTAATTTGTAAATGGTATGTGGCCAGATCCTTTTTGAGTGTGATTATCTCTGTTGTGCCCCTGGATTCCACATGAGCACTAAGGATACTTTCATATTAATAGTTACATATTAATCATGAATAAAATTAATGATATTGTATATTTTAATGATGGTTTTATATATTTGCAGTCATTTGCCATTCCAAAGGTTTCTTTTCATCAGATTGTCAGGTTGACTGGGGGCAGGAACATTAGTCTCATTTTAAAGAAGCAAACACTGAGGCTCAGAGCTTAAGTGACTAACTCAAGGTCACACAGTTAGAAAACGGAAGTGTTGGCGCCCAATATCTAGTCTTTAAATCCTCAGGTCAGTGGCTCTATGTACCCAAAGTCAACAGAGCGGAAACTGTTCCATAAAGGTCAAATCATCTCTTGTGGCATTTAGTAATGAGTGAACAAGCTGGGCAAAGACCCTTTTGGAAAGATGGCCCATGCTCTGGTCAGACAGCTCTGTTGGTTAGAGCATCGTCCCTAGCCCAGAGGTTGCCAGTTCGATTCCTAGTCAGGGAACATATAGGAACAAATCAATGCTCCTGTCTCTCTCTTGCTTTCTCCCTGTTAAAAAAAAAAAAAAAAAAAAAGATGGCTCTCATTGACATTCGAAAGCCTGTTATTCTTCAAAACTATTTACTGGACTTGAAATCAACACATGCATGTCAGTTAAAATTAAGTTGCCATTTCAACCATACGTTGAATTATTTTTCATCATTTACAAATGCTGATAGTATGTGTTTACAACGTAAGAACGTGGGCACCATTTTGGCTGGTGTTTTTTTTTCTTTCCTTCAGATTTTATTTATTGATTTTAGAGAGGAAAGGGAGGGAGGGAGGGAGAGGGAGAGGGAGATGGGGGGGAGAGAACTTGCCTGGTGTTCTTGTGTTATGAGTCCACTGTGCATTTTATTTTATGTTTCTAAAAAAATATTGATTTGTCCCCCCCCCCCCAAGCATGAATTAAACAGGGAGTTTTAGAGATAATTTGGTGAAGAAGGGATTCAACTATTGGCAAATGACATTAAAGAACATTGTGATTATGACTGAACAGATTAAGACTGTGTTTATATGACATCAAACATCTGGAAGAAAATAGAAAAAATTAGTAAAAATCCTTGATGTTTTGTTTACTTGACACCATACATCTGGATCTTTAGAAACATCTGGAGTTTTGACTGTTTTTCTTCCAGGTTTTAGCTGGGTATTTGGCATCATGTACAGATAGGTAAAAAGATAAAATAAAATAAAATAAACCTTTAGTAGCATTGATATTGAATTAGATAAAATTATTGTATCTAATTAATCTACAAATATTAACTAATTATTCTAGTGAACGTAATATTTAATGAATACATTTCTCCACCAGGTAAATGCATACAGAAATAGAATGAGGTGATTTTAGAATAAAACTGGGCTTCAATTATATTTTAATCTTGGTCATAGTTGACTGACAGCAAATTCCTCGAGCAAAAATATTTTTAGGTCCTCTGACAACCATATTCTCTCCTGGAGTGTAATTTTTCCTTGTGTAACGGGGAGCTCCATTAATTCTGAATGTGTTTTGACAATAGTAAAATTTTGTAAACACTTAGTAACATGGGAGATACATCTAATAATAGACGTTTTCTTGGCCAAGTGAATTATGCAGCCTGATAAGATCAGTGTAAATCCACTTTCTAAGCAGCCTTCTGACATGCCGGAGGCCCACCTCCCCAACCCCCCCAAAGAGATCAACCAAAACAGGACTTCAAAGAGTTCATTGCAATGAAAAGCACCTTATGTGACTGATTATTTTTTGAGATGTCATCTCAAAAAGAAAGAAAGTTATCATAATCATCGAACGTTTCCTCTATAGCTTAGGTTCAGTCCAATCAGTTATAGTAAAAATAGCTGGCCTGTTTTCGCTATTCTCAAGTTTTTGAAATGATTAGTGCTTCCTTAAGATACCCAATTAATTGGACACACAGCCCAGATGAAAAGCCCGAAACCCAAGAGTACACAAAAAAACATAAGGTTGTTGCAATTTAAGTGCCTTCGAAAGATCTAATTTTATTTTTAAAAGCAATTCTGCAGATGTGAAAATTAAAGGCAGACAGAAACAAGATATGGTTTAATGAATGTGTAGGTTAAGAAACATTTAGAGGATTCATAGCCTTCCTCCAAAAAAATTTTTTTTTAATTTAGCTGTTAGGTTGGAAAGCTTGGGTCTTGCTGAATTTTTATGGGCTGCCACTTCCTTATCTAATTGCCTTGTCTTTTCTTACCCAATGTATTTTTGAAGCAACGAGGAATTTCTGTCGGCCGCTTTTTGGTCTCAGTCCTTATCCATCAGATTTTAAATTCTAATAAAGGAAAGGAGTCTTTCTGCTTGGTTTGTCTTAGCTGTTCTGTCAACACACCCACCCCCTCCCAACCGGGAGCAAATTGTACACTTATTCCCACTTAAAAAGAAAAAAGAAAATGAAAAAAAACCCCAAAAAACAAAAATCCTTCTCAGGGCTCTAATGACATCTTCAGTCATTAATGAGTTAATAAAAATCTCAAAGTCATCTGGGGCTCGATAAGAAGGAAGAAAGAAAAGTATTGTGCTGTAATGACCGGCTCCCTGGCTGCCCTCTGCGATGTCATGGGTCAGTCATGTTAAGAATGTGTGTGTCCAATGATCTGCTGATTTTTATCAGCTGGCCCCAGAGCAGAAACTGACAAGGGCCAGTTTGGGAGTCACAATGAATAAACAATGACTTTTTGGCTTGTTGGGGGCTGAGTAATAGAGTGAGGGGTTTATATATACTCAAACATGATGACATTAACAATCAATATAACAATTACCGGACAAGTTATTGGATGGGGCCTTCACAGGTCTTCAACTCTCTTGCCCTCCAGTTGGCTAACACCCCACGCTTAGAGGCCGCTGGGGGACCCAGAACCCAGGGCTCTGATCTATGAGGCGAGCCCTACGTTTCTGGCTGAAGTCATCCAGACCTGGACGTTCCCAATCACTTAGAAAGTTTATTAAAAATACCGATTTCTGAGTCTCCTTCTGAGAAATTCCCTCTGAGGGATGTGGGCCAGGGCTGTCGCTTGGTGTTGTCTCAAAGGCTGCAGGTGAGTTTGACCAGGCAGGGCAGGGAGCTGGTGTACAGCTGTGGGACCCCACGTTGGTACGGTGAGCAGCAGCTCGTTAGGAATGCAGATTCTCAGGCCCTGTCGTCAGACCTGTTGAACCAGACACTCTGGGAGGTGAGGCTTGGAGGTCCGTGTTTTAACAGCCTCCAGGTGAGTCTGATGCGTCTCGGGGTTTGGGGACCACGGGTCCTCACAGCAAACATCTTTGTCAAAGGGTTGCAGCTCAGAGCTACCATTCATCCCCTCAGAGGCTCCTCGTGGGTAATCTGTTACTCATACTAGGGAGGAGGTTGAAGTGTGCAAATGATGTGCTTAAAAAACTAAACGAGGGTAGAGTCAAGCTTAGCTCCATAATCACGTCAGTCTCCTGTTCGCGCACACCGGCAGGCTTTCCTGAGCCATCTGGAGCCCTGAGTGGCTTTGCTTACAGAAAGGGAGGAATAAACATGGCTTCTGTCTATATTTAAAATAAAAAAAGGGGAACATGGCTTTGTTAGTCGTCTTACAAGACAAAAGAGACACTGCAAGAAAAATCAGTGTGTGGGAGGAATTTACTTACTAATAACTTTAACTGTATTATCATCTGGGCATTCAATGCCTATGGGCTCTTGCACCGATTAGTGAGGCCGACTTGAAAAAACAAAACAAAACAAAACCACAGAACGTGCAAGTGGCTCAATGAAGAGAGGGCACGTGCATGGCCCAGGGCTGGCATGTCACAGAAGAGGGATGGCCAAGTTCTTCTCCAACTGTGGTGAGGGACTTCTCTTATTTGGCTGAGAATCTTACCAAGGGGACAGCCCAGAGCTTGCCAGAGTTTCAAAAGAGGCGGACGAGTGAGCCAGATGTGCAGTAGGTGTAAATTCGTGTTCCTCAGAGTAAGTTTCAAAGGACAATTCCAAGGTTCTAAGCCTCCATTATAATGAAAGAAATGTCTGGGTCAAGTGAGAAACTCTAGGTTAAACTGAGTGAAATCAGGTTGTTTGAAGCAATGGTTTCTAACACAAGACTATCCACTAGGAGAAGGTTGTCCATTTCATCAGAAAAACCCTTTTATAAAGAATCATCTACCTTGTAGCCCTGGCCAGGTTGCTCAGTGGGTAGCATGCTGTCCTGGCATGCCGAGATCACAGGTTCGATCCCCGGTCAATTTTTTAAAAAAATGAAAGAAAGAGTAATTGTGTAGAATTAGGGTTCTGAGGCATTCAAACCTTTTCAGATGGCACACACCAGTGGGGAGTAGCTAGGTATTCTGTGTGTTGTATAATAAGGAACTTCTTTCTTTGTTATAATTTATGAAATGCTCTGTGTCTGGCATCAACATTCATTACGCGGTGGCTTGAAGCCATCAAGAAGGTTCGTGTAACATCACCAAAGAGTTAAATAACTTGTCCAGCTGTTGATGGTCTGGTTAAATCATCCCTGAATGGTTGGCACAACTCCCAGAACAGGTATTCATTAAAGAAACCAAACCAAACAAACAAAGAAAAAACTACCCTTTATGGCACTAGTGAGATTACATTGTATTTTCACAAACGAGAGATCATTCCATGGTGACTCCCTGCCCGGACCCAGAAACTTCCTACAGAAGCAGATGTGCACCCAGGTTGAGGGTGGAACTCCATCTGCTCCCCGCCCTCTGTGAGGACAACACTGTCCTGGTCATGGGCACCTCACCAGGTTCCACAGAGCAGGGGCTGTGGCAGCACCCTGGCTCCCACACTGGCGATTCCTGAAGGTGACAGGAGATTGGGGGGAGGGGGTGCCACGGAGGTCCCGTCCGTGGGGTCTTAGGCACACTTCTCTTGAAGTGTCTGCCATAGCTGTGTGTTAACGCCAAATGTTAATTCTTGCTGGGGACATGATGTCTTATAAATGTTCTGAAAGAATATCATTTTTCCTGTAGCAGGGAAGGCACTTTTAAAGCCATGTTAAGAAAGGGATTAGTTTCCCCAGGAACATCTGTAGGTCACATGTTTGCCTATAAATCGCTTCTTTGCTAAGATCCCCCGCTCCCTGCTCCCCGCCCCCCCTCAATCGTTGCTCAAGGCCTGGAAGGAATTCTCACATGGAAGAGAGAAGAGATCTTAGCTGAAAGACGGCTGAGAACAAAAATAAACAAACAGAAACATCCTAAAAATAAAACAATCCCACCCCCGTGCTAATGCTTGTCATCTTTTCCACAATGGTCCTGCAAGTCTGCCCAAGATTCAGAAGGCATTAGGAGGGGTCTCCGGACTAAACATGCGACGCAGACCCCGACTTTGGGAGATCTTAAAGCCCTTTTTTCTTGTCTCCTCTGTACATATGTCCCTGCTGACATCACATGTGCTTTGTTGACAAAGGCAAGGGCCGGGGGGACCCACACCCTCCGGAAGGACCAGTCCAGTAGAGTTCACTGCGGTCTTCCCACCACTCATCTGGCTGGTGATGGAGTTGAATATTTCTCCCCTTTCTAGTCTCCGAAATGTTTCAAATTAAAATAGCTTACTCAAGGTCACTGGAGGCATATGGTCCTGCTCAAAACTTTAAACAAAACATTAGTTTTACAACCTTTTGTAATTTGGTATTGTATACAACATGGTTCTATGCAGCGTTTCTGTAATCTTTTCAGTGGGTGACAGAAATATGAGAAGCAAATTTATAAGCCATTTAGTGAAGCATTTAATCAATTTCATGCATAGGAAATAACTCCGACGGTTTTGCTTTATCAATCTTTCTCTCCTGGAGAGAACTACAGTCAGTGCAATCTCCAAACAGGGGCTGGGGGTGGGGGTGAGGGAGATTGGGGGGTGCTTGAGAGCCTGCACTTGACAGGTCAGGGACTTTGACGTTCGCCCCGACAGGGACACCAGCATCTCCGAGCCTTCTGGAGACTGTTAATGTGTTTCAGAAAGAAAAGGCTCGGACTTTAGTGTTTGGAGGAAGTTTCCAAGGCCGTTCTACTGCAAAGTTACTCATTAAACACCCTTCTCCCAGGTGACTCTCACATGCTCGGCTAGCCAGACTATATCCAACCATAGACTCACAAGACGACATAGATATTTTTAAAACCCTGTGGCAAGGGGGTTATTACTTTGGAAACGCATGAAACATATGACAGCTTACATGAAAACTTACTTCTGAATCAAGGAGTCACAGCAGTATGACCCAAATAATTAAAAATCTACCAAAGTGGCCCGTTTCCACGTAGATGTATGTGAGCCTTTTTCAGACTATCCGACCTGTCGCCTATGGTCAGTGTTTTTCAGTCTCTTTCGAATTGCTTAAAAGATTTGGAATTGCTTGAATACATGGTGGGTTAATGTTTTCTTTTCCGTCATGTGTCTCTTTTCCTTCATCTTGTAACACAGCACCCCAAACACCATCAAGGTCATAACTGAAAAAGTCTGAAGGAAACAAAAGAGGATCTTACCCTAATCACTATCTGCTACACTATATTAAAGTTGCATTAGTGCTAACTTGTCTTCTAACATTGGACCTGATACCAGGGCACAGTAGACATAGTCTCCAAGTTAGAAATTAATTTGCTTTCATTTATTTCCGAGTCTAGAAAAAGTATTTCCGGGAATCAATTCCAATTGAGATGATTAATTTTTTATTTTAAATCAAGGATTTCATCTCAGGCAGAAAGGATGTTTCATGCTCCCTGTTATTTTATTTTATTTGTTATTGCATTTATAGGGGTGGCGCTGGTTAACATAATTGTATAGGTGTCAGTGATCTAGTGCTACAGCACCTCTCTGTGTACTATACTGTCACACTTCCTTTTATGTAATAACATACGCAGGGGGTGTTCTTGCCTTGGGATGCCATTTTGTATTTATTCTGCCACATTTTTAAGCTGCAGGGAGTACACAGTTATAATGAGCAAAATTGCCTGGCAATCCTGCAGAAAATTGGTAGCTCTAATTGAGGTTAGCCAATGAGAGGTGTGTCTATCTATCTATCTATCTATCTATCAATCATCTATTCATCTATCCATCCATCCATCTGCCTATATCTACCTACCTACCTATCTATGTCAACCATTAACTCCTGGATTATCCAGTACCTCTCTGACTTAAAAAATAATTTTAGAGGAAAGCTGTCTTTGATATAAGACATGATCTTTGAAAAAACCATTCCTTAGGACCAAAGGATTTAAAACTTTTGACTACATTTTCAAACACACTAGAAATGACCGTGCACTTACCCTCCTTGTGAATATAGAAATGTTAGAAGATAAGGCTGATGTCCTCCTGGCCACCCCCACTGTTCTTCCACCTTCCTTGCTATGACCCTGACCCACGTTAGCAAAGGTGAGCATCTTTCCAGTCTTTTTTCTATCTGAACAAACCTTTACCATGTGTGTCCCATTGGACATATCATTTTGCGTTTGCTATTTTCACTCATCAGGTGTGGAGGGTTCACCTTGCTTGTAGAAAAAGATGCACATTATTCTTTCTAACTACTTTAAGAATTTCCCACTAGACAGGTGTACCGGTGCTCACTGAGTTATTTTCCTACAATATTCATGTAGCTTTCTTCTACCTTTTCGTTTATACACACAGGGTGCAGTGAATGCCCTAGTACAAACTTTCTTATGCACTCAAATATTACTCATACATTCATATACCTATCAGTCATACTACTTGTATGCAATGAGTATTTTTCTAGTATGGGTCTTAAAGGGAAATTCCTGGGTATGCACAATTTATGTTTTAGTAGTTACTGCCAAATTAGCTTGCAATTTGAAGTGAAAGTCTTACTAGAATTTATTTTAATTTATTGGGTTGACACAGTTTGCCAAACCATACAGGTTTCAAATGTACAACTCAATATAATACCATCTACACACCATGTCATTCCCTCCCACTGCCGCAAGTAAATTTTCTTTCCTCCCCTTTGCCTTCCTCTCCCTACTTCCTAACAGAACTTCTTGTTTTTTATTTTTAATTCTTTTATTTTTTACTAAGTGAGAGGCAGGGAGGCAGACAGACTCCCACATGAACCCCAACCGGGATCCACCTGGCAAGGCCCTTGCAGGTCAATGCTCTGCCCATCTGAGGATGCTGCTCTGTTGCTTGGCAATCGATCTATTTTATCATCTGAGGTGAGGCTGTAGAACCATTGTCAATGTCCAGGGCCAACTTCCTCAAACCTTTCGAGCCACGGCTGTGGGAGGAGAAGAGAGAGAGAGAGAGAAGAAGAGAGATAAAGGGAGAGAGAGAGAGAAGGGGGAGGGGTGGAGAAGCAGATAATTGCTTCTCCTGTGTGCTCTGACCAGGAATTGAAGCCGGGACTTCCATGTGCCAGGCCTACACTTTACTGCTGAGCCAACTGGCCAAGGCTCCTTCCAGAATTTCTGACATAACTTTTCTCAACTCGACTCAAACCTACATACCACTCTACCACTCTTATTCTTTGTTACAAACTTTGCCTTGTTTTTTACTCTAAGAAGATAGAGACCATCCAAAGTGCCTTTCCCAAAGAAGGAAAACTCATTATTTGCAGGTGGCATTATACTGTATACAGAAAACCTTAAAGATTCTACCAGAAAACTACTAGAACTGGTAAATGAATTTAGTAAAGTAGCAGGATACAGAGTTAATATTCAGAAATTAGTTACATCTTTATCAGTTACACCAATACTGAATCAGCAGAAAGACAAACTAAGAAAACAATCTAATTTACAATTGAATAAAAAATATAAAATACCTATCATAAATTTAACCAAGGAGGTAAATGACCTGTATTGGGAAAATTATAAGCCACTGAAGAAAGAAATTGAAAATGATATAAATAAATGGAAGCATATACTGTGCTCATGGACAGGAAGAATTAACATAATTAAAATGTCCTTTCTACCCATAGCAATCTATAGATTCAAAGAAATTCATGTCAAAATACCAATGATGTTTTTCACAAAATTAGAACAAATAATCCAAAAGTTTATATGGAACCACAAAATACCTCAAATAGCCACGGCAATCCTAAGAAAGAAGAACAAAGTTGGAGATATCACATTACCTGATACCAAACTATACTACAAGGCTATAATCATCAAAACAGCATGGTACTGGTTTAAAAATATACATATAGATCAGTGGAATGGAATAGATTGCCCAGAAATAAACCCACACATATACGGTCAACTAATATTTGACAGAAGAGACAAGGACATATAATAAGGTAAAGATAATCTATTCAACAAATGGTGCTGCGAAAATTATACAGATACATGTAAAAAAATAAACTAGACCACTTTCTTACACCATATACAAGAATAGACTCAAAATGGATTAAAGACTTAAATGTAAGACTCACAACAATAGGAAGCCTAGAAGAAAACATAGGCAGTAGAGTCTCTGACATTTCTCATAGCTATATTTTTTTCTGATACATCTCCTTGGGCAAGGGAAACAAACCAAAAGTAAACAAATGGGGCTATATCACACTAAAAAGTTTTTGCACAGCAAAGGAATCCTTCAACAAAGTGAAAAGACCTACATAATGGGCCAGCATTTTTCTTTCCTTTAAGAATTCCTGTCAAATATCAGAATTTAATCTCAAAAATTGGCTTTGAGAATTTATTCCTAATAATGAGTAATTGGAAGCCAATTATGTGTCTAAGAGTAGATTGTCTGCATAAACATAGCATGGCAATATTACAATATTATGTGGGCATTAAAATGTTACGATGTCTGTAGCAATATTAAACAAGTGTTTATGATAGACAGATAAGGAAAGCAAAAAGGTGAACTCATCTGTAAACTTAATTTTATATGTGTATGGAACATGAACTTGTCAGGATGGTAGACTTGCAAGTGACTTTATTTTCTTTAAATTTATTTGACTGTTACAATAATGAATGGAGATTATAATGCAAGTGGTCCACTAGCTGAATAGCTCCTACCTGAGCAGTGAGAGTTGGACTGGTGGAGTGAAATTCCTCCTTCCTTTATCCCAAGATGCCAGCGGGAGGGGTTCCCCTAAATAAGAAAGAACACACATTGCATTTACAAACAGGAAGACTTGGTCCTGGCTGGTTGGCTCAGTGGTAGAGCATTGGACTGGTGTGTGGATGCCCCGGGTTCAATTCCCAGTCAGAGCATATAGGAGAAGTGCCCATCTGCTTCTCTACTTCTGCTCCTCTTGCTTCTATCTCTCTCTCCCCTCCTGCAGCCATGGCTTGATTGGAGCGAGTTGGCCCCAGGTGCTGAGGATGGCTTCATGGCCTCTGCCTCAGGCACTAAGAAGAGCTCAGTTGCTGAGCAATGGAGCAACACCACACATGGGCCGAGCATCACCCCCTAGTGGGCTTGCCGGGTGGATCCTGGTGGGGGTGCATGCAGGAGTCTGTTTTTGCCTCCCCGCCTCTCGCTGAATTAAAAAAAAAAATACCCCTCCAAAACAGGGAGATGCCACCAGGATTCCCCTTAAGGAGCCTGGTTTAAACAAACGCTGGTTTGAGGCTTCAGCACAAGGCAGAACTCACAGCACTTTCCCAGTTCCTGGGAACACACCCAATTCTCCTGATCTCCAATGGGTCAAGTACCTTCTATGGGGCAAAGGAAACTAGCCAATGTGCTGGCCAAGGTGTTTGGACAAATTCCTGGACATTTAGAGGCATGCAGAATGGTGATTTACTTTCCAAGGGATTTTTCATTGCTGTTACGACACCTTAGTTGTTCATTGATTTTCCAAGGGATTTTTAAGGTGCATTTTGGAGAGACAACGAAACACATGATGGTCCATGAATCCTATGTTGAGCTTCAATGAAATTTAACTGCATGTTCTGCGATCCTTTGTCAGAGGGTGGTGGAGATCCAGGACATTTGGCTGGGAGGGAAGTTGGGAATGGAAGCAGAGCTTCCTTACATGCCTCATGGGCTCAGTAAGAACGGTCTATGTCATGCTCACCTTTATTTGAGAGAGAGAAAGCAGAAGGGGGAGAGAAAGAGAAGCATCAACAACTCGTTGTTCCATTTAGTTGTGCCACTGATTGCTGACGGAGGCTTCAACTCTTGACCTGGGAGTGAAGCCAGTGACCTTGGGATTGGTGACCCCAAGCTACTCCATATGACAACCTCAGTGCTTTGGGATGTTGCTGTATCCACTGTGCTCCTGGCCAGGCTGCTTTTTTTGTTTTGTTGTTGTTTTTAATGAGTATATGAATACACAGTAGGAGAGGGAAGCTGTAGACCAGGGTTCTTCAAACCGTTCCGAAATCACCCGGGGGGTGTTCTGATTCAGTGTGCATGCTTGGGTGGGATGAGATTCCTCACCGCCCGGAGGCTTCCAGGTGACGCTGCTGGAACAACACTTTGAGTCGCAAGGTTTGAGACGATGAGCTCCAAATATGGCTCGTTCCAAACCCAGATTCCCACGCTCTGTGTCTGGAGTCTCTGATTCCGTAAGCACAAGACTGTTGTCTGGGCTTCCTAGGTAATTCTCTTGTGCAATCTCATAAGCGGGGCAGCGTGCGACACCACCTAAGCAATCACGGTATCACTTGAGGTTTGATTGCAGTACAGATAGGTGTCCTTGGACCTGTTTGGGCCTTTATTCAATCTTAGGTGAGACGATTACCTCCAGCTCGTCCGCTGTGTCGGGCTCTACTCCATTTTCTGTTCTCGAAGGGCTTAGCTTCTGTGCCTGGGCCCAGCCTCAGACTCTGGGTCCTCAGTGACTTCCTTTTGAACTGAACTGAGCCTCACTCCGTGCCCTGGAACTAATTTCACAATCTGTGTCAGTGGTTTTCAACCACAGGTCTCCACAGACCAGTACTAGCCCACCAGAAACTCTTTGCCAGTCCCCCCCAAAAAAGTGAACCCCCCTGATGCAGTCTAAAGATTATAGAGTCTCTAACCTTTGAGTCTCTAATCTTTATATAACATCAGGGTGGTTCACTCTTCAGCCCACCAGCCGGAGAAAACACTGCTCTCGGTGGTCAACGGACATGGTAAGATCTTCTCTATCAACTTCGATGAGGATCAAATAGGAAAGAGCCTGAAAAAGTGTCCAGACCCTGGAAACCTAGGTTTGAGGCTGTTCTCTGTCCTCTGATGTGACCTCAGACAGGTCACCGGAGGTCACTGACCCCCTCCCTTTTCAGAAATAGCCAAAAGGTTTTAAAAAGTAGGAAATGCTACATCAACTTGGAGGAGTTTTATTATCTGTGATAGAAAAATACATTGTTTTTTAATGGGACCAAATTCACATGTAATATTAACGGGCAGCCAGTGTTTAACTAAGACATAGTTACTTTTTAAATGAAGTCTCCCCATTAGCAGGTATTTCTTAGGAATATCGGAGAGAGCAGGCTGCTAAGTATTGCTTACTGGTAATGCTTTCCACCTGATACGTGTCCTAAATTTCCATGGCTCTAGTTGGGGACCATATTTGCCCAGCTATAGGTGCCACCTAGGAAGGTGACAGTGATGCCCTTCCATGTTGTTTACATGGTGACCCCAGAGAACTGCCAGCCCTCACCATTTGGGCCTCACTAGATTAGAGTTTTGAAGACCTGCTTGGCGTTGGCCGGAGACAGAAGCCGATGACTTCATGTGGATTTTGCCTGTTGCCCCAGAGTCACCTTACCCCACTGGGCTGTGACATTAGTGTTCCTGTGACACTTATCTCGTCTGTCCTATTCCTTGCCTCAACATTCTTTCTATCGTGAATTTTACAGAAGAGATCCAAGCAATTGTTTTCTTTTCTATTTTTTAGGGCTGCTCTCACTGAAGACTTCCATGAAAAAAGTCCAGTAAACTACATTTAAGTAGATTAAGGACGAAATTAACAAACTACTGAGCCAGGAAAGGGTGAGTTGGAAATAGTAAAAACATGGAAGAGATGATGGGTTAAGAATATGATTTCTGGTGGCCTGAGATAATTTTTTTTCTTCTTTTTCAAGTGAGAGGAGGGGAGATAGAGAGACAGATTCCTACATGTACCCTGACTGGGATCCACTCAGGGACCCCGATCTGGGGCCAATGCTCTGCCCATTTTGGACCATCCTTGCAACAAAGCTATTTTTAGCGCCTGAGGCAGAGGCTCTATGGAGCCATCCTCAGAATCTGGGGTCAATGTGCTTGAACCAATTGAGCCGTGAGAGAAGGGAAGAGAGAGAGAAGGGAAAGGCGAAGAGAGATGAAGAGAGAGAGAGGCGAAGAGAGAGAGAAGGGAAAGGAGTAGAGAAGCAGATAGTCACTTCTCTTATGTGCCTTGACTGGGAATTGAACCTGGGACTTCCACATGCCAGGCTGATGCTCTACCACTGAGCCAACCAGCCAGAGCTGGCCTGAGATCTTATTCGGGTTTTCCCACCATCTCATTGAGTGACCTTAGGTATGTTAGCTCACCTCTCTGAGCAATAGCTTCTCTCTCTTTGCAAAGATGATTAAAGGAGGCAATCAATTCTGTTTGAATCTCTCCTGGTAGGAGCAGAGATCTTTGCTATGTTCCCCAGCATACTTCAGATACCCATGGAAGTTCCCTGAGCATAGTAGGTGCTCAGTTAATATTTGTTGAAGGAACAGCTTCTTTCCAGAGGGACAGAAAATGCGTGTCTTTAAGATTCCTGAAAATGTTTCTCTACATTCTTTGACAGCATGTCTTCAGAGGGATGGTCTGTTCTGTTGGTGCTTTGACAGTTCAATGGCCCAGGCTTTTGTGTACCATGCCAGACAAAAACTGGTGGCACAGTTAAAAGTCTGAACACTGTGGAATTTCTTTCTTTCTTTTCTTTCTTTCTTTCTTTCTTTCTTTCTTTCTTTCTTTCTTTCTTTCTTTCTTTCTTTCTTTCTTTTTCTTTCTTTCTTTCTTTGTAGGGAGTCAAAGAGACAGACTCCCGCATGTGTCCCAACTGGGATCCACCCAGCGAGGTCCCTATGGGGCAATACTCTGCCCATCTGGGGCCACTGCTCTGTTACTTGGGCAACTAAGCTATTTTAGCACTGGAGGCAAGGTCATGGAGCCATCCTCAGCATCTGGAGCCAACTTGCTTGAACCATTTGAGCCATGGCTGTGAGAGGAGAAGAGAGAAAAAGAGAGAGAAGGGGAAGGGGGAGGGGTGGAGAAGCAGAGAGTTGCTTCTTCTGTGTGTCCTGACCAGGGATCAAAACCGGGACCAGGCCAACGCTCTACCATGGAGCCAACAGGCCAGGCCTCTGTGGATTTTTATATTATCTAAAGCATTTACTGACTTGAATGAAAGTAGATGTAACAATTTGAAGCTTTAACCAAGTTTAGTGTTTTTATTTTTAATTTTACTCTTTCTAAAACAAGATATTTTATGGATGTGATCTACACATCGGATAGAAGAGGGCTATTCCCAATATTATCTTTGTATTTGTGACATAAAAAGCAAACAATGCCAGAAATCAAAATTTACTACGATTGTAATAGGTCCTGGCAGAGTGTCTGTAGTATATACGATGCTAATAACACGCAGACTTCCAAGAATAGAGGCGAGGATTGCTAGTTTGATGTTAAATGGAAAAAAAAAAATCCACTATTGTATTTGTAGTTTTTACTACATTCAGGAGATTAATTCTCGTAAATAAAATTTCTTAGACCGGCTTCCAATCAGAAAGTCGAAATGATCTGTGGCAATGTAACCACTGAAAACTTGTATACTATGAAAATATTTCAATAATTAATGCATGATCCATCTAGAGTAATTGACAGGAGGTCATAAACCTAATGGGCCATCTGTGTTTGATTTGTACATGAAAATGCTTAAAGGGCTAGGCAGGTAATTCAACCTCCTCCAGCAAGGAAGATTGGCTCCAACGTCGCTAGGTAGCGGAGCCATTTACTAGAATTTTGTTTATTTTTTCTTAAAGTCTTTTCCAGATTTCTATGTGAGCTATGCATGTCCCTCTGCTCCTCATTCTAATCCAACAATCCCTTTGTAGAGTTTTGGTTGTAGGCATGGCGCCCCGCCATCCTTGACAACTACTCTTGGCTCTCCCAATCATTTCAATGACAACTTGAAAGACACGTGTCTAATTAAAAAAAAAAACCAAAACCTGAGGCTCACTCCAGTGCGATGACTTTTTATCATTCATTCTGCTCAATGCGGCAACTTCAAAAATATATTTTGCATTTTTTCCTCTCCTTTCAGTAAACAATGGTGAGTAATAAAAGTATTAGGACCATTAGGAGTCTTGGTAAGATTTTTGTAGTTCCACTTATTTATGCATTCATTGGTTGATTTCTATATGTGCCCTGACCTGGGATTGAACCTGCAACCTTGGCTTAGTGGGATAGTGACAATTGAGCTATCCGACCAGGGCCATTATCTTTTCATATCTAAATTGTACTTTCAGAGTGATAAAGATGAGAACATTGAAAATTGCCAATGAACATGGTTGTTGTAGGCATTAGAAGCGAAGGGTATTTAAGAAACCCTGGCTATAGCAGGAAGAAAACGCAAGGCAGTGAAGGTTGTTTTAAACACACCAGAGGACACTCAGAATGCCACGTCTGTAAGAAACTGCTGAAAGGGGACAGAGGACAGTGACATGGGTCAACCTTAGTTTCTCGTCAGCCAAGCATATTAGGTTGACTTGGCCTTCAGCACACAGGAATGGGCATCCTTACTTCATCCTGCTGAGAAGAAGAATTTTCACGTATTTTTCTGCATATTCAGTCATTAAAAACCAATATGAGATAGCTACAGTCTTTGACACCCAGAGGTGTAGAGTTCCAAGCAAATAACAATATGAGAGGCTAGAGGCGACTAAACTATCTATCAAAGAAGACCCAACCTGGTGTGACAGCAGATGAAAAGGCTTTGTTGAGACAGTTTCAGCAGGTGGACATAAGTGCCCAACTGTCTTTTCCATCACCATGGACTTTCTTCTGTTGTTTTGTTTTAATATAGAAAAGCAATGTATACTCATTACAGTGAAATATTAAAATGCACAAAGAGCAAAAGTAAGGATACCTCCAAAAATGAATTCTGCCTTTCCCTGGTATATGTTCTTACACACAAATAAAATCTCACCCTATTCTATGCATCCTTTTTTCTTTTTTTTCATTAAGTGAGAGGTGGGAAGGCAGACAGATTCTCTCATGTGCCCTGACCTGGATTCACCCAACAAGCCCACTAGGGGGTGATCCTCTGCCCACCTGGGGCATTGCTCCATTGCTTAGCAACCAAGCTCTTCTTAGCACCTGAGGTTGAGGCCATGGAGCCATTCTTTAGTGCCCAAGGCCAAGTTGTACCAATTGAGCCATGGCTGTGGGAGGGGAAGAGAGAGAGTGAGAGAGAGAGAGAGAGAGAGAGAGAGAGAAGCAAGAGGGGAAGGGGGAGGGGTGGAGAAGCAGATGGCTGCTTTTCCTGTGTGCCCTGACTGGGAATTGAACCTGGGACATCCATACGCTGGAATGATGCTGTACCACTGAGCCAACTGGCCAGGTCCTACATGTCCATTTGTAACCAGCTTTCCCATCATAAGAATCAGCCAGGATCTTGTTTTCACCAGACCTATTTATTTAATATCATTTTTCTGGCTTCAAATGAGTCCATTGTCTGGATTTACCAATGTGTATTTCAACAATTCATGTTTGTTAAAATTTCAGATTGTTTCTCACTCTTCTCTATTGTGAGAAATTGTTTTAAAATATGTCTAATAAGACATCTGGATTGGTATAATCATCAGAAAAGGTGTATGTGTTTGAATTAGAAATTATTGTTCATCAAGAAAGATATTACACGGAGAACACAGTTCATATGTTATCTTTAACATTTTTATTTCATTTTTTATTTATTTTTTAATAGCTCGGAGGAGATTGTAGGAGTGAAGTAAAGTACATATTTGGGGGAAAAGAGAGAGTATTTAACTACAGGCCAACACATTAGTTATTTGTGCTTGTTTATTTAATTTGTAAGATATATAGGTTGAAGGAAGGAGTGATAAATAAGGAACAAATGAATCTGTGAAAAATATCTAGCATGTTCCAAACCCTGGGCTAGGTACTCGACATACAGTGTCATTTAATGGTTTGATCAGGTCAGGGTTTATATATAGAGCCCACAGGTCCCCATTCATATAAGCAGAACGCCTTCTAGAAACATGCTTTAACTAAGGAATAGAAGCCAACCAACCATTTTTTAGAAAAGTTATGTAGGGGAGGGGCTTAGCCATGGAACGCTACTCTTGAAATTGGCCATCCACAAACCAAGTCAAATGCTTTTATCGACAGATGTCATTCAGGAAGCAGGAGAGACAGCAATGTTAACTGACACGTGAGTCCAGAACCCTGACATTGCTTTTTAAGAAGCCCATTAGAATGGTTTTGCTGGTTGTAACCACAGAGGCACTAACTACTCCTGCCCCAAAGACATTTTCCCAGGCTGTCTTGAGAGGGGAGGTGTGCTGGCTGTGCCTTCCCTGAGTGGAGAGTCTCAGATGCTCATTATCCTACCCAGCACACCTCTGTGGCCTCATAGACCCTGGGGAGGTGGGCGGACCCCAACAGGAGGGAGACCTTTGAACATATTTTTGTCACAAAGCACTTTCCTTGTTCATCCTTTTGAGGATGGCTTTTGCTTCATTTGTCTTTAATATGTCCTGGAAGTTGCATTAAAAAAAAATCCCTAGTTTTTAAAAATGTATTGATATTTTTAGAGAGAAAGAGGAAGGGAAGGGGGGAAGTGAGCGAGCGAGAAACATTGATTTGTTGTACCACTTATTTAGGCATTCATTGGTCGATTCTTGCATGTGCCCTGACCTGGGCTCAAACCTGCAAAGTTGGTGTATTGGAACGATGTTCTAACTAACTGTGCTACCCAGCCAGGGTAGAAGGCTGCTTGTAGGTTCCTCCTTCTGTTGCTTTGATATAGAAGAGTCTGAGCTACAATTACCCACCCTTGCAGACCCGGTGCCTTCCTACGGGACAGGAGTTCATTCTCACGGTGTAGAAACACAGTCAAGCAAGGCTCTGGCTGAATGATCCACTAAGAAAACTTCAACAAAGCCAACCATGGACACCTCCGACGCAGACTTTGTAATGTAACAACCCGGAGCAGTAACTATCAGGTCAGTGACTAGAAGTCTATCCTATAAACAAGGATTATAAGATTTAAACAGGGCTTTGCCTCACAACAATGATGTCAGCAGCCCCTGGTGATGGCGGAGAGCCTCCCCAGGCTCCTGCTCCCTCACTTAAAGTGACAGCGTCCAGCGTCCTGCACTGCAACTACCATAGAGACACACTGATTTCCTCTAGGCAGAAACACATCTCTCTTTTCTCCTGAGGAAAAGATAGATCTGACAGATTTTAATAGAATGTCGTCGTTCAGAACTACAGCAATGTGTTCTGCGCCATGTAAGGAAACAACACGCAAAAAAATACACCAGTTACTAAGGAAAGAGTTTGTGTGGCCAAGTTTATTTGGAGAAAACACTTGAATAAAAACATACACACAGCCTGACCAGGCGGTGGCATAGTGGATAGAGTGTTGGACTGGGACGTGGAGGACCCAGGTTCGAAACCCCTAGGTCGCCAGCTTGAGTGTGGGTTTATTTGGTTTGAGCTAGGCTCACCAGCTTGGACCCAAGGTCGCTGGCTTGAGCAAGGGGTCACTCAGTCTGCTGTAATCCCCGGTCAAGGCACATATGAGAAAGCAATCACTGAACAACTAAGGTGTCGCAACGAAAAACTGATGCTTCTCATCTCTCTCCTTCCTGTCTGTTCCTATCTGTCCCTCTCTCTCTGTTTCTGTCACACACACACACACACACACAAATGACACACACACTCACACAGCTGTCAGGTCTGTGAGTTGGTTAATATTGTTAAGCTAGTGTGTTATGGACAGTAACATCAGAAATCATTGGTCTCCATTAAAATTTCCACTAAAACTATTCTGTGCAGTTTCTCTATTTAACCCTAATATGCTGGAATATTGGGACTTGGTCTTTATTTTATTTATTTTCTTTAATTCAAAAATATTTTAGCAACTTGATTTTCTTTATATTGATTTTTTCTTTGAGAGAGAAAGAGAAACAATTTGCTGTCCTTCCCATCCACACATGCACTGGTCAATTCCTGTATGCACCCTGACCAGGGATTGAACCCACAATCTTGGTGTACAGGACAACGTTCTAACCAGCTGAGCCGCCTGGCCAGGGCTGGGACTTGGTCTTCAAAATGAAGTGTTTCCCAAAATGAAACCTGGCTTTCAGGAAAAGCAGCATTTGAGATATATAGAAAAATGAGGAATCTTTGTGTTTCTTATCAAACAGGCTCTCACAATTGTACTTTTGCTCAGCAGTTGGCTATGTCTGAGGCATTTACATTATTCTATAAATTTATATGAGGAGCTCTTTTTTTTTCAGCGTGTCTATACAGAGTCACATTGTTTATATATGTGGGTTTTTGGTTCCTGAATATACACAGACATTTAAACAGATCTGTCTTATAATTTTTTGATATTATAAAAGTCTTTAGTGCAGGTCCAGTAGCTCAGTTGGTTAGAGCATTGTTCTGATGCTCCAAGGTTGTGGGTTCAATCCCCGGTCAGGGCACATACAGGAATGGACCAATGAATGCACAGATGGGTGGAACAACAAATTAACATCTCTCTCTCTCTTTCAAACCAATAAACAAAAATTAAAAAAAAAGTCTTTGGAAAAGAGACTTACATCTTCATTGACTAGTTCAGGCTTTCTCACTATAGGTTGAGCTAATTTGTAATGGTACTTTTCTAAATATTTGAGTCTTTGCAAGTTTTGTCTTTTTTTTTTCTCAATATGTCTCTTGTTTACACCTCGTGGCAATTTTCTGCCCAGATATTTTGGCATAATATATTTTATTTCAGCTAATTATCAGTGGCTATATATATATATATATATATATATATATATATATATATATATACAACTCCCATCATGAGTAGAAGTGTGGAGATAAAGTTTTTCATTGACCATCAATCCAGTCCTGCCTTAAATGGTGCATCTTTTGAACAAAGTTTTTATCATTCTATCCTCATAATTTCAATGTTATATTAGGATGCAGAATGCCAGAAGAATTGTATTTGGAAAGAAAAGTATTGTAAGAAAGCTATTTTAACAATCCTACATAGTGATTCCTAGTGTATATACATAGAGAATTGATTGTGTTTCAATGGGCAAAAATAGAGAATTAATTAACTTTTAAAATGTGAGCTCAAAAATTTCCCCCTTGTGTGCTTCATTGGCATTTCTAAATTCCTAAACATTACAAAACTTTGTCATTTATATGACAACGTGCCGTATAAGAGGATTGCCCTGCAATGCCTTATTGGGTTAACTTTGACAAAGGCCAGGTTTAAGAATGATCTCACAGCAGTGATATGTGTCCTTGATGTGTCATTAAGATATGGTTATTTTTTTCTAAAAAGCATAAAGGGATACGAAAAAGAGGGGAGTGGCCAAGACAGAAGTTACCTTGCAAGAATAATATCAGATATTGTCGGTATGTACCGTATTTCCCCATGTATAAGACACACCCTTTTTCAAAAAATTTGGGGTCTAAAAACTGTGTGCGTCTTATACAGTGGTTGTAGGTTTTTACTTGCATTTCCCATTGTTTTGTGCTTGTTTTTGCGCTCATTGTTGAAAGACAGTGATTCGTCATCAGACACTGATGAGGACAAGCTAATGGATGGGGGTTTTGACAGTGATGAGGAGTGGTATGAATTTTATGAGGAATAAAACTTGAGTTCAATAACTTTATGTAATGCATTTTTTTTTCAAATTTCAGGCCCCCAAATTAAGGTGCGTCTTATACATGAGAGCATTTTGTACGTGGGGAAATATGGTAAATTGTAAGAGGAATACATTAACTTTTTGAAGGAAAAAGAAAGACAAGCCAGAAGAGGGGGTAAACTCATTCCCCTGAAAACTATGGTGTCCCCTTTAAGCCTCAGCCAAGTGGCTAATGGTGTGTCCTAATTTCTTGTTTGCTACTGCTGCCATTTGCAAGTTTAACCCAAAATTAAAGCAGATCGGATTCTTTTCTGAAAAAACATATTTGCGGGACCCCAAACTACCAACAGTAGAAGACGTGAAGGCCAGCAGACAATAGTTCCTGGATCATGATTTATACGTGCTGAACAGACAATAAATGGCCCAGCCACTTTGGCCCCGGCAGACAGTGCTACCAGTTAACCACACCTCCAGCACAGTATTTCGAAGCACTCTTTCCCCAAGTTTTTTCTTATTTACAAAAGAAGCAATTCATTTTGTAGGACATTTCAAATTGGCAAATGGCCAACCACAATCTTGACCAAAGGCTGGGAGCAAAAGGTGTTGCAAAACACAAAGAGAGAGGATATTTTGGAATGATGGGAACAAAAAAGGAAGATTAGTCATCTTCCATATGGTTTTTTCAAACTGGTTATAATTATGGACCATTTCTGGGAGTTTCTATAATTTTTTTTTACCCATTGAGAAGGCGGAAGACTAAATAAGTTTGTGAATGCATCGCGGGAGAAAGAGAGGGAATTCAGAGGAGACAATGGAATTCTGCCGATTGTCTGATGATGACACTGTTAACCGGGAGAATGAAGAACATTCTGTCATTTGTTTTCCCAAGAAGGGATTTCAGGGACCTCACCAAACATTAAAGTCCTAGTAATAGGGTGAATCATATGCATTCATAGCTTCATTACATCAATTGTGCATCTGATTGAGGAGGTACATTTATCAGAAATCTTCAAGCTGGTTGCTGTTAATCTACCTGGTATTCATGGAAATACATTTGAAGAGGAAGGAGAAAATGTAGGCCTTTTTAAACATGTGGTCAGATAATTTGAGATAATACACCATTTAAATCGGTTGGCATAGCACTAATTCAGGCCCTTGGTCTCCCATGATCCAACTCTAAGAAAATTTCTAGACATTTTGGATCTAATTAAGATTCTTAGATGATTCAAAATCTATTCCACAGTTGCCATGTAGACTTTCTTAGAAAACGCCAGCTACATTGGAAGACATTTTAGTTGGCAAGTTATTTGCAGAGATTCACAAATAATCCCACGCCCCCAACACATACCAATCTTGTGTTTTCAAGGTGTAAAGCGAAGCCATCTCTTTAGGGGTTGGATTTCCATGTATTTTGGGAATAATCTTTTTAACCTTCCTCAAATTCTCTGCAGCTCCCTAACGTTGAGAAGTCAAGGGATGACATTTCATTAGGAGTACAATGACTTTGGACTCACTCAAGGTAGAGGCACAGTTAGGCCGGAGTCTAGCCGCTTGGTAACTTGAGACAAGCTACTAACGTTTTGAAGTCTTTATTTACTCATATGGAACATGGGAACCACAATGCCTAACTCATAGGAGTTATATGCATTCACGTCACTGAGGAACTGAAAATTACTGCAGAGAAGAAAGTCCCACATAAGAGCGAGCTGTAGACAGAAGTCAAAAGAAAGAGGGAGACGGTGATGAGTGGCTTTGAGACTTTCCTCTGTCACCTCTAATGTTTTGTTTCTGCTACTCTGATCAGCAATGCTCTCTCTATGGTTGTTTGCAGATTCTTGTGACATATTCTTGCTCATCTTGTTACAGACTATGCTCAGTTTATAACCTCAGAACTTTAAGAAATGAAATGTTCTCTGGAAAGGAGTGACTTCTAACAGAGAAAGTTCCTCCTGCCGTTCCTTAGTAAAACAGGTCCATCACAGTGAACGCTGCCCCGGAGGCTGAAAGTGTACCTTACCCGGGATTAGTTACAGGGCTGCCTCACTGTGCAGCTAGTAATTCAGAGATAATCACATTACCAAGATGCCGTTCCATCTGTGTTTGGCACATGGAAAAGTTTCATCTTCGTAACAGAGCCACCAAAGTTTTGTGTTGGATACAAGAGTGATTCATGCAAAGGAGGGGGGGCTTGCAGTTTGCCTGGGGGACCCGGCTCACAAGATGGCAGCTGTCAATCTTTATGCACCGGAGGTACAAGGGGGGCTACTGCACTTGGCCCCTGGCCAATGGCACTGTTCCTCACCTCTGATGCCACACCCCTGCCCACCCCAGGCTACCGATCCTTGGGCCTCTGTGGCAGATTGAGCTCTCCATGCCCTGTAGGTTGGGGAAATGGATATCTGGTGACAGGAAGAGACAGTTTTTCTGGCTTTATGTGTTCCTGACACTTCTAACATAGGCCATGGAACCAAGAGACCCCTGTGGAAGGCAGTGTGGTACAATGGAAGGTTGCAAACTCGGGAGTCAGAAAAATCTAAGCCTGGAATCCTGACTCTACCGCTTAACCAGCCACGTGAAATGAGGCTTCCCACCATCTCTTTGAGCCTTAGTTTCTCTCATGAACTGGACAGTGTCACCTAGGTAGTCTAGCCAGGACTCGGAGCCAGGTGGAGATCAATCCTAAAGTCTCATGACCTGGTTGTCCTGAGCCTACAGAAGCTCTCTTACAGGTCGCTGAGTGTCTGGATGACGCTTTCCCTCACACTGTCATTTGTGCTAGAGAGGACAGTGGTGACTAGAAGGTCATCACTGGTCACATAGAGAATAAGACATCAAGAGGGTCACCATGCAATGGCATACAGAAGTAGAAGCAGTGTAGATAAATATTAAAAATGTCTGGGTGGAAAAAAAGAAGAACAAAACAGAACAGTTTGTAGACATCACTTGTACAAATCACAGACACAGAACAAGAATACACTCCTTGTCTTATGAGGATACATACAATTCAGTGAAACCATCAAACCTCATTGTGCTGTTGCTTAGGGGTTGGGACAGAAACTGGGATGAGGTAAACTAGATAAAAGGTAATAGAGTGAAGGGTCTGGTACAAAGTTATGAGTAGAGGAGTATGACTTAATCAACTTCCTGCCCCTGATCCAAAAAGAATTAAGGAACCCTGGCCTGGTAACTCAGTTGGTCAGAGCAGCGTCCCAATATGCAAAGGTTGCCAGCTTAATCCCTGCTAAGGGCATGTACAGAAATCAACTAATAAGTGTATGAAGAAGTGGAACAATAAATCAGTGTTTCTGTCTCTCTCTTCTTTCGTTCTTCTCTCTAAAATCAATTTAAAACAAAAGATTTAAGAGAAAAAAGGAAAAGTTATGGACAAAGTCCTGGCCTCATTAAGAAGAAGTCATGGGAAGGGATTTAGGATTAGGGCAAGAGAAAAGGTATCTCCTTTGGTTCTCTCTCTCTCTCTGTTTCCCTCAGAAGTCAAGAATCCTTAGGAAAAATGTGACACCAGTGAGCCTCCTGACACACCTAGCTGCTCTTATCTGAATTCTATCTTCACAGACTGCAGCTGCCCTGGGCACTTCCCTCATTTTCCCAACTCTCATTTTTTGAAGACTTACTCACTGGAGAGCGTTGAGAAGGTGTGTTGCCCGTTCTTGTCCAACGAGTTGAGAATTTCCGGGATCCCCAACCCTATGGCCCTGCACATCAGCATAGCTGATCTTCCCATCAATGAGATCTTTGTGTGCGACAGGTCAGAGGGGTGTTACTGTGTGAGAAAAGGCCACAGGGAAACTCCCATCATTTTCCTAGAGTCTAAGAAAAAAAAATATATATATATATATATATAAACGGGGCTTGCTTTTTAGTCTCCTTTTGTGGACTGGTGAATGAAAAAAGGACTGGATTTATTGGATTGGTATAACGGTCACTGTGGTATGGGACTGTGATTGTCACTAAGTATATTGACTGTTGGGCAGATGAAATATATTATGCTTACTTTGTTAAAGATGGTGCTGCCCACGTGCATGTTTTAAGAGTAAGCTTTTCCCCACACCTTTGACTGATTGGATGATGTGGGGTGGTGCACTCTCATGAGGAACCCTCCCATTATGAACCCTCCCATTATGCCTCAGATAAGTGACTTTGTATCAGAGACTTCCTTGTTTGTAGATTGGATTAAAGCTTTTGAATCTATGCTATAAAGTGGGATTAAAGCTTTGTAGATTGGATTAAAGCTTTTGAATCTATGCTATAAAGTGGGGCAGACCGGGAGCTTGCTCTCTCTCTCAGTTCCTGAGATTAGTATCAGAGAGGAGAGCAGATGAAGGCCATGTGGAGGCCAGGAGAAGCAGCCAAGATGGTGGAGTGCTGAGGAAGAAGCCAGTTTGTGCAGAGTTTGTGTAGAGAGAAGGAGATGGGAAACAGAGGTGAATAAGTCTGGTGAGCTAGAAACCTTTTGATTCTAGGAAACTCGGATAAGTCAGTAGCTTTGTGAGCACTGAATGAGTGGGTTTTGGAGCCCAGTGTGTGTTTTTGCTTGCCTGCCAGGTGCAAGCTAGAATTAAAACTGATGTCTCACCAGTTCTTGGCTCCATTGTTTCATTACTGTCTGTTCGAATCTAATGTGAACTTGCTCGGGTCAGGAGGCTGTGATGGTGGCTTCGACTACTGGCTTTACATTGATGAAGGAAAAGAAACCATTGCCCTCCCCAATGGGATCATTCATGTAAGCCTTGGCCGCTTCAAAGCTGTGTCTGTTCCCCAATAAATCAATACAATAAATAATCTAGAAAGGAGGATGTTGGGCAGATAAAATATATTATGCCCACTTTGTTAAAGATGGCGCTGCCCACATGGAAGTTCGTTGATATTAATGTGTGTTCTGGAACAGGCTGTGGGCAGGCCGGGTCGTCATAGCCTAAGGCTTAGTTTAAGAGTAAGCTCTTCCCCACACCCTTGACTGATTGGATGATGTAGGGTGGTGCACTCTCCTGAGGAATCCCATTATGCCTCAGATGGGTGGCTTTGTATCAGAGACTTTCTTGTCGGTAGATTGGATTAAGGGTTTGAATTTTCTATGCTATAAACTGGGGCAGTCCAGGAGCTTGCTCTCTCTCTCTCTCTTGGTTCCTGAGTTCCTGAGGTTAGTATTGGAGAGGAGAGCAGATTAAGGCCATGTGGAGAAGTAGCCAAGATGGCAGAATGCTGAGGAAGAAGCCAGTTTGTTAAGAGTTTGTGCAGGAGGAGATGGGAAACAGAGGTGAATAAGTCTGGTGAGCTAGAAACTTTTGATTCTAGGAAACTCGGATAAGTCAGTAGCTTTGTGAGCACTGAATGTATGGGTTTTGGAGCCCAGTGTGTGTTTTTGCTTGCCCGCCGGGTGCAAGCTAGAATTAAAGCTGATGGCTCACCAGTTCTTGGCTCCGGTGTTTCATTATCGACTGTTCGAATATAATGCGAACCTGCACGGGTCAGGTGGCTCTGATGGTGACCCCGACTACTGGCTTTACATTGGAGTGATTTGTAATCTTCTCCCTTTCTTGGAAGCTCAACTTTTGAGATAACATGAAGATAAAATTGTCAAGGCACCTCTGCGCTCAGAGAGGCTACTCTTGGGTGGCATGTTGATTGATTGCCATGTCCTTCTCCAAATCCTCCTCTTCCTCTGCCTCCCGCTTCTTGGTTGGCCAATCAGATGTCTTATCCCTCCGAAGGCAGTGATTAGTTCAAGGATGAGCACATGATCCAGGCTGAGCCAGTCCAAGGCTTCTCTGGGACTTTGGTTGGTGATATAAAGAAAGAAATGCTCTACTTTCTAGTATAGCCATGGATAATCCAATAGCTGTCAGTGAAGACAGCCTGACTGAGAAGGATGCCAGTGACAGAAACACAGAGCAGAGCAGAGGAAAAGCAATAGTGAGGTTGAGAAGATGCCAACACATGAGCCATGATGGAAGCTAGAACTTTCTGGACCCTTCCCTTATGTTAACTAATCAATTACTCTCTCCCTCCTTAAAAAAATTTTTTCTCTACTGATTGAGAGAAAGAGAGAGAGAGAGAGAGAGGGAGAAGGAGAGGGAAAGGGGGGGCAGAGAGATAGAGGAAAAGAGAGAGAAAGGGAAAAGACAGAGAGAGAAGAGCATCAGCTTGTTGTTCTACTTAGTTGTCCCATTTAGTTGTGCCCTCACTGGTTGCCTCTCAAAGGTGCCTCAACTGGGAAATTAAACCTGCAACCTCAGTGCCCTGGGATGATGCCTTATAACCACTGAGACACCCTGTCAGGTTCTGATCAATTCCTCTTTTGATTTGAGATAGTTTGAGTTGACTTTTTGTCATTTGTCTTAGAAGATGGTTTGAGTCTAGAGTGATGGCTGGGTCTCAAAGGGTAAATAGACCCAGAAGTTTTACAAGGAGCTGCTTTTGTGGTTTTCTGCCTATGACTGTATTGGACTCTTAAGAAATTTACTATTAAAAGATGATGCTTGAGGATACAGAGACCACCACAGAAAGTGCATAAGAACTTCAAGAGACGTCAGTGTGATATTTGTATAGAGAGAACTTGCAAAAGGTTGTTTCTTTTCTGCTTTCATATTTACTTTGTGTTAAGGTTATAAGGATCTCATTGGCAATGTCGCTGATGTTATTTTTATCAACTATAACTCTGTTCAAAAGCAGCAGAATGGAAATTCTTAGCTGCAGCAACAATAAATATATTTTATGTCCCTGGAACATTCAAGCTGCAGTATGTCAGAGAGTCGGTGAAGGTTGCTTTTTGCCTTGAACTCTGAAGCAAAACAAAGAAACAGCCAAACTTCTGTTTGTAAGTTTCAGAGATTTTTGTCTTTGCAATTAGTCAAAGATAGATCAAATCTTTGATAGATCTACAAAGTCAAATGTAGATATAATCCACGTTAAGTACTTTTGGCAAAATATCAAATATGCCTGTTTTGGGGATGAGGGAATAGAACAAGTTCTCATCGACTCTATGTGACAGTCAGTGACTTCTGTCAGTCAAACTGTGACCTTGTGGGGTTATGGACTACTGATCTGGTAAAAGAAGTAAGGGGTAGATATGGCCGGGTAGCTCAGTTGATTAGAACATCGTCCTGATAACACCAAGGTTGCAGGTTTGATCCCCAGTTGGGGCACATACAAGGATCAACCAAAGAATTAATAAACAAGTGGAACAACAAATCAATGTTTTCCTTTCTCTTTAAAAAAAGAAAAAAATCAATAAAAAAGTTTGAAGAAAAAAGAGGCAGATATGTAATCTGGGACATCTTTCTGGTTCATTTTAGTTTGGTCTGACTCTGAATTAATTTATATAGAATTTTATATAAAGGAGCCTGTTTGTATATTTTTTACTCTTCTCTTCTAAAAGGGAAATTTTCATATCCTTGTTTGAGTAAATGGTCTGACGGTATTCAAAATCAAAGTAAGATGATTGTATTTGTGTTTCAGCACGTTCTATATTGCGTTCCTTTACAGAGATATTTGGTATCAGGACAATTGTGTGTGTGTATAAATTTTTTTTGAACTCACCATGCTGAGATGCGTGTACAGACTCTGAGTGTCTCGAAGGGCAGAGCGGTGTTGTATTGTTCATTTCGTTAACCCTGTAACACCTAGTGGGAGACTTGCAAAAAATAAAATGCCAGTTTATAATTGTGTGGACTGTACATTCCCGAAGATGTCTGCCTGTGAGCGTGGTGTTCTTGAAACCATCTGGCGAGCTGAGCTGGGCAAGGCTTGCAGTCAGTCTTCTGCCTGCAACTTCACAGACGATGAGTGTGAACCTCAGAGAGAGGGAGGGATTTGAGACGCTCCCTGTGTCTCTCATTCACCCATTTGTTGCGTCCCACAGCTGGACTCCTTATGTTGAGTGGGAGGAGCGTTACCACGCAGGAAGTCATGGGGAAGGGGCTGCCGGCAAAGGGGTGTTTGAGTTCACATGTCGGGTTAGTGACAGTTGATAAAAGCCATCCTATAGAGCCACAGGACTTGTCCATCACCACAGGCACCTTATCTCCTTGACTGGAGGCAGTATCAAACTACATTTACAACAACCCTGAGCAAACCTCTGCATGACGGGGGATGAGGTTTCCACATGGATGGCGGTGGAACTGCCCCTCTGCCTTGAAAATGATCCCTGGGGCACCTACCAGGTTTTCCCTTAAAGCTGCAAGTTCAGCTGGACTGGCTTTTCCTAACTTGTACCTGGTTGCTTTTGTGGGAGGCAGAGTTATCACTCAGACGGACAGGAAATCACATTGCAAGTGGGTCAGCCATGACTCATCCGGCACACGCCACGTTGTATCTTCCGGGTACAAATATTTACAAAACAAAATGTTCTTATCTCTCAGAGTCGTAGTGAGAGGATTCACGTTTAACTAATTCCTGCACGTAATTTTGGGATGAGCAATGGAAGAACTTGGCTGGTCCCTTAGCACTGTGCCACGTGCTGGTACACATCGGACCAATGGTTTACTGAGCACGTACTACACACCAGGTGGTAGTGCTCGTGTTGGGGCTACAGTGGAAATGAGATATACACAGTACCTGCTTTCATGGGACATATAAACCAGTGGGGACAGCCTGGCCTGTGGTGGCACAGCAGATAAAGCATTGATCTAGAACGCCGAGGTCGCTAGTTCGAAACCCTGGGATTTCCCAGTCAAAACACATAGGGGAGATGATGTTTCCTGCTCCTCTCCCCTTCTTTCTCTCTCCTCTTTGAAATAAATAAATAAAATCTTAAAAAAGAGAAAATCTATTAAAAAACAAACAGTGGGGACAGATGAGAAGGAAGGAGTCACAGTTGGATCAGTCTGATGAAAGAACAGTCTCATGAGATGGGCATAACTTTTTCAGAGGGTTCAGCATGCTGGAGCTTCCTGGTTATCTCAGTGTCCCATGTCCTCACAGGCTGGCACTGGTCTTAGTAGCTGTGAAATGTTTGGAAGGTGTCATGACCTCTTGGAACCATAGTTTTGTCATCTATGAAACATGGAACTTAAACTGGATACCCTTAAAGGTTTTTCCAGAGAAGCAGTGGAAGCTTTCCCTCTTAGGTCAAGAACAAAACAGCAGTACTCACTATTACCACGCCTATTCAAATAGTATAGGCATGGTAATATAGTTCTGGATGTCCTAGCCAAAGCAATTAGGCAGAAATGAATGAATGAATGAATGAATGAATGAATACATAAACATAAAATAAAAGTCATCCAAGTTGGAAAAAAAAGTAAAATTGTCTCTGTTTACAAATGATATAATCTCATATACAGAAATTCCTAAACATTCCACCAAAAACCTCTTAGCATTAATAAAGAAATTCAGTGAAGTTTCAGGATACAAAGTCAACATACAGAAATCATTTGTGGTTCTATAAACTAACAACAACATATTTAAAAAGAAAAAAAATTTTAAATATCATTTACAATAGCATCAAAAACAATAAAATACTTAGGAATAAATTTAACCAGAGAGGTGAAAAATCTCTATCTGAAAAACTATTAAAGATGACAAATAAATGGAAAACTATCCCAGGCTCATGGATTGGAAGAATTACCAATAACATTGTATAAATGTCTGCACTACCAAAAGCTACTTATAGATTCAATGCTTTGTTCCAAGGGCATTTTCACAGCTATATATAAGAAAAAATTCTAAAGTTCATATAGAACCACAAAGACCCCAAATACACAAAGCAACTTGAAGAGAAAAGAAAACAAGGCTGGAGGCATCACACTTAATCACACACATCAAGTTATATGACAAAGCTGTAGTAATTAAAATAGTATGGTGCTGGCACAAAGACAGACGGAACACAATTGAGAGCCCAGAAATAAACCCACACATATATAACTATAGTTAATAATACTGTATACTTGAAACTTGCTAAGAATAGATCTTAAATCTATTTCTACACACACACACACACACACACACACACACACACACACACACACACACAGCTTATGTGAAGTGATGGTAATCATTTGGCAATATATATGTGTATCAAATCATCACATTGTCCACCTTAAACTTACACAATGTTGTATGCCTATTATAAACAATAAAGGTGTAGGGGCGGAGACTTTCCCCTTGACCCAGAGAACAAAAGTGTGGTGTGAGATTGGCTTGGCCCACACTGCCAGTTGTGTGATCCTGGCCAGTCACACACCCACTCTAAGCCTCAGTTACCTCACCTAAATGGCAGGGCTAAAAATATCCACCTCGAATGGATGCTGGAACCAATGGAGATCATTCATTGCAAATCTGTACAGGGCCCGGCAAAGAGAATGTGACATTGCTCCTGTCCATCAAACCATCAGAACGCTCTTTGGTAGTAATGATCATTTCCGCTTTCCTGCTTACAAAGCACCATTTCTAATCAAGGTTTAACTCCTTACCTCAAGGCCCTGCCTGACTTGATTCTTGCCCATGTTGCCAGCCTGTCTTGGCCATTTTCCCTGTTTCTGGTTCTTTTGTTGCTCAAAGAGCCCTTTGCACATACTGTGTCCTTGGCTGAAAATACTCTTTCATCCAGCTATTATGCCACTGCTCTTTCTTGTCTTAGAAGTCTCAGCTTAAATGTCACTATCCCAGAACCCCTTTTATATATTCCCAGAGCTTTTTTAAATTTGAGATATTTCTCCCCATTGTAATTAAGAATTAACTCATCCCTAATTATTTAATGTCTGTCCTGTCACTACAGTGTAACCTCCAGGGGTGCATTGGTCATGTCCATGCTGTCCCTACTTCCTGAAATGGGGTCTCACTCAAAGCTGGTGCTTGATGAGTCCTCATTGAATAAATGAAAAAATAAATAAATAAACAAGTTGATAAGTAAAGGATTGCCTTATTTCAAAAATTCCCTTAGACATTTCCTGACCTGGTTTCTATTAAAAGAAGACCATGGCATATGAGCCATGGAGACTTTGATCAAAGTCATGGGTGTTCACCCAAAGTCGTGTCCTCTTTGCCCCCGAAGACAGCAAGACTTCCTAGGGAACATTTGCTACCTGTGGCCTGGCCGGCAGCCTGGCAATCTCAGTGGGCTGCATCCACTCTGACCAGAGTGATAAAATTGGCTGGTGGAAAGGTACCACCTCTATAAAACAGATGCCCTGTTTTACGATGGGAACAGAGAAGCTGAATCCTGCAGGTGCAGGCGGGTGGACATGGGCTCTGCAGAGAAATCATTTGAGCCTCCTTAGGGAGGTGGACTTATTCTGTGTTTAATCAGCCACAGGCCAAAGAAATGGCTTCAATTTGGTCAGACCATAAAAGAAAGATGGATGGTCAGTGCGGTCCATTGTTCTGAGCACACTCTCCATTTGAAGGAATAGTCCGGCACCCATGCTAGTCATGGAAGCAAAGAGCAGGCTGGCCAGTGTGGGGGGCCAAGTTTAACCCTCAGTGCATCCTTTAAAAAGTCCTCATTTGTTTTCTTAATTACTATTTTAAAGAAAGTGAGAGAGAACTATGAAACACATTACTCGACCACGTAATAAGTTCCCTGGCTGGCCCTGGTTGGGTAGCTCAGTTGGTTAGAGCATTGTCCCAATACACCAAGGTCGTGGGTTCGATCCCTGCTCAGGGCACATACAAAGAATCAACCAGTGAATGTAAAAATAAGTGGAACAACAAATCAATGTTTCTCTCTAATCAATCAATCAATAATAATAATATAAAAAAGGAGTTCCCTGGCTGAGAATTCAACATGCTTAAAGAAGAACTTTCCTATTTGAAGTGTCTGAATCTTTTACTAGAAAAATATTGCAGCCAATGAAAGAAATCTCTTAAGGAACACAGTCTTTCTGCCGGCTGCTTTTTATGCGTGGCCATGTTGGCAGTTCATCTGGACAGAGCCGCACATGGCAGCCACGTCACATCTGTATATGTGGATACCTGCTCATCACCTGTAGGCTCTTGCTCTCAGTAGCTTGTCCTCTGCCTGCCTTGGGTCCTCCAGAACACGCCTGGTGACACACAGAAAATGGACACTCATCAGCCACACTTTGCATCTCGATTGCTTACAAATGCCAGAAAAGGGATGTGAAGTTTGGGTGGGACAAAACACATATCTAAACTCAGCATCCTAGCCACACTGCCCCCACTTCCTCTGAAGAAGAAGGAAGTAACAAGTAGCTTGGGTATAGACACACAAGTACTGTGGTAGAATCGTTCGGTAAACAGCATGTCCATGCTTTCCTTACATCCTCTCCCCACACCAATGACCATTTTCCTGATGTTCTCAAAGGACACTTAGTGACCCAGTGTACCCCTGGGAAGTTTATAAAGGTTCACATAGGGAAAGACCGGCTGAGCAAGGCTGAGCTAGTTGCTCAGTAGCTTAGTCCTGGATAATCCTCCACGAACGTGCTATTAAATCTTACTTCACCTGGGGCACACTGAGGATGCTTTTCAGCCAATGATACGCTAAACACCCCGAAAGCGAAGAAGAAACTTAAGAGGCTTAACAATGGATGTAGAAATATTATCATTTGCGATCAGCAGCCCAGGCACAAGATTTAGGCTGCGGCGGACGAGGACAGCCCAGGAGAAGTGTGTGGTCTGACTGTTTAAATGTCAGCGAATCAAGGGGAAGGGAGTTGCTTAACACAAAACCTGCACATGCATATCATCTGCTTTTTGTGCTGAATAGGATGTAAACCAAATTGCAATTGCAAAGGACAATAGCATCCCAAGAGGCATGGTTTGTTGTAGGTCTTTATGGGGAAGCCATTACCAGTGAAGCAGGGGAGGTCAACCTTTGTAGACAGGAAGTCTACAGCAAATATCGGAGCAATTCCTGGGATCACAACCCAGTTCCTTGTCTCCATAGGGAAGGTGAGCCATTTCTCAGGGAGGAAAAAATATGTTGCCTTATATTCAAGTCATATAAAAAGAGTCACCAACCATGGTCAGTTGTATCAGCAGATAAGGCATCTATCTGCCCAGTGTGCAGACATCCTAGGTCAGGGCACACATGAGAAGCAACCATCTGCTTCCCCCTACCCCCACCTTTCCCCCTTCTCTCCTTCTTTCCCTCCTGCAGCCTGTGGCTCGACTGGTTTGAGCATCAGCCCCAGGTGCTGAAGATAGCTCAGTTGGCCCAAGTGTTGGCCTCAGGCACTTGAAGGTGGCTCAGTTAATTTAAGCATCTGCCACAGACCGGGAGTGCAGGGTTGCTGGGTGGATCCTGGTCAGGGTGCATGTGGGAGTCTGTCTCTCTATCTCCCTCCTCTCACTTAAAAAAAAAAAAAAGAGCCACTGATTTCCTCCAAACATGGGCATCAGGCAATATGTCAAAATCTAGCAGAAGGGTGGGTTGATTCTTCTAGAGCACACCTGCCCTATTTAGACAACATTCAGGAGAATAGGTTCCCCTCCAACTCCCAAAGTAAGCCATGTGCCAAATGCCCAGATGTGAAAAGTACTTAATGTTCTCCAGTGTGTCAATCACCCTGTGCTTACCAGGGCAAACTGAACAACCTTCCTGGCATGATTTCCATTATCACTGGCACCGACCTCACTGCTGCCATCCTGATGCGGTCCTTCACATGCACGCATGGGAAAATGGGCATGCGGGGGAAACCCTGACACCTTGCAGATCTCAGAATGCCGGCCTGGTTGCCTGCTGCTTAGCAACCCTTTACAGAGCAGACCCTGTAGTGTTGCAACATGCCACCGACTTACGAATGATGGTCCTTTTGCTGAGTCTGGAAATTGATGCCTCTTTTCCTATTGCAAGGCTTAGAAGTCTTGGCCACCATGTATGTGTTTATCCATCTCAAACCCATGTTTGTCTAGCTCGAACTATTTCTCATTCCAACTTCTGTGGTCACCTGGGTGGCCACTGGGGACCAGACAAACGCCTCCTTGCTTGCAAAGTTGGTGGCCTGGACCAGTAAAGAATAATCATTTTGAGTCCATTGTCGTAGCTAGCTGGTGCTTTTTCTGGATTCCTGCAACTGATGGGTTTGGAGTTAGAAACACGAGTTCTAGTACCTTTATCTCAACATCCTTAACTGCCAGTGTTGTTCTTGGTCATCAAATTAGCTGTTTCCTCTCACTTTAAATCCACTGACAGTCAGGGGCGGTCTGAGTTGAGTGGTTTGGACAAGGGGAAATAGGCGATTTCCTCTGGCTCTTGGAGAGTTAATCTCACACCCAGATACTTCCAAAGCATCTCTTTCAACGGCTGTCTTTATTCCCGCCTTCGCGGCAGAACCACAGAGAACAAGTTTCTTCTAAACAACGCTCCAACTCAGAGTCCACATGATAGATGGTTTCCTCATCCTGAAGAAGACACTTAAACACTTACATTTCTTTCAACAATTTATCCCAGTGCAAGGAAGAGAGTCTCTCAGTCTGTGTGCCAACAATAACGCCTGGCACCTTTTCAAGAGCTGGACGAGAAGAAGGACCTAGAAGGAATGTCACCAGCCAGAAATATTATTTTCTTACACCCACTGTTTGCTATTTGGGGGGCTTCCCTTCTGTCTGTATACATTTTCTCTGCTCTTACAAGCCCCATGTTGGTCTGCTGAGAGGACAGACTTTCTTACTATGCACGTTTGGGTGTATTTTTAGTCCTTTCCGGTGGCTTCAACCAGGGACACTTCTGGGTCTTAATCTTCCCATTCCTTTTGTTATACACCCCCCGCTCCCCAAGCACCTGTCCCATCTGCCCACCAAATAGCAATACGACGCTCAATCTGGCCCCGGACCGAGGACGTGTCCACAGCTCTACCTGGCCCATCTTTTCTTTTCCCAAGAGTAAAACGTTTGTTTCAAGCAACACATTTTGTACAGGACATCTCAACTGCCAAAATGTCACTCCTGCGGCAACTTGACCAGAAGGAAACTTTTGCAAACATTTTCCAATAGGAGCCTTCCTTCTAGACCCTGACAAAAGTACAGCGAAACTGGCACACATCTCTTTAAAATCCATTTTCCCTTTTGAAAAGTCATCCGTTTTTGGCAAGAAGAGGTATATATGCCGCGATTCTCTACCCAAGGGTAGATCATTATATATTTTGCCATATGGACTTGGCCCACAGAGGCTCAAAGGGGCCATAACGTCTAGGAGCACAGTAACGATGTTAATAATCTTGACAGGCTTTTCCAACTGGCAGGTCTTTGGGGACTGGAGGCCTGGTTCTTCCGTGGGTGCCTCTCTGGGGAGCACTTACCATCAGGAATGACTTCTCTCCTGTACTCACAGAGTCCTGAATCCTCCCCGACATCGAACCTTCCCGGAAGGCTGAGCCATCCCAAGTCTAAATGGGAACAGCTATCACTCGGAAGCCTGTCAACTTCCTTCTGCGGCGTGTGACCACAAGACCCATCTCAGTACAACACTGAGAATATTCATGCTTCATCACAGAGAAACATCTGCGGCTGCCACAGGCCCTAGCTTTTGAAAGACACTAAGGAAAGAGATTTCATTTCAAGCCAGTTACTTTGGCTAAACCTTCCCCTTCGAGGTTTAATACATTCATGTCCCCCGCTGGTCGCCTAAGTGTCACCTCGTTTGTCTGATGAGAGAGAGGGGGAAACCGGGACCCGTAATTTATGGCTCTTATTAAGAGGGTTGGCTGGAAGTGTGGACAACATGTCAATAATTATTTCTGGGGGGCCCCTAACAGCCGAGGAAGGGCCTCCGTCCAGTGGCTTATTTTAACTGAAGACAGATATGCCTGACCTGGGTTTTATGACAGATGTCAAGTATGTTGAAGTGTGTTGTGAAGCAAATCGCCTTATTGGCAAAGAAATGAAAGACCTCCAGGAAGATGAATGGGACCCTTTCCGCCAGGGTTTTCCTGCCTCTCCGCGTCGGCTCAGCAGTGAACCCGAAGGCAGCCGATGGGCCAGTGAGAGTCCAGATTTGGAGGGCAGTTCCAACTTCTGCCTGCCTGTGGGACTTGGAGAAATAGTCCCCAAAGCCTGGAGGGTTGATGAGAGAGTGGGAAGCAGGCTGGGGACTGTGGTGATATGCGTGAGCCCCCTGAGAGCCAGGGACCCCCCAAGGCGCCGCCTGGATCTGCTGAAACAATGGGGGTTCTTTATGTTCCTTCTTGAGTTCAGTTCGAGGAATACTTCCCATGGGTCTGCCAGGGGCCGAGCTCTGTGTGGGCATTGGGGGTCACTGCTGAATACCACCAGAGTCCTGCTCTGACCCTCGTTCTGGTCGTATACCTCTCCATCTTCCTTCTCCTGGGCCCCTGTACCGTGGGCGGGGGGGACTTGGGGGCCCGTGACTGGCTGCTGGGCCGCCCGTGGTAAGTGTGGCCGCTTCTCTGAGGCGGCTTTTCCTCAGTTAGAAAACGGGGACTCCGACTCCAGCCTTATGGAGTTGAGACGGCCAAACAGAACAACACCGGCATGTTTGCCCAAACGACTAGAATGGGAACTGTCAAGGAGGATGTAAAAACCATCCACTGTTGACCCTTTATCCCATAAAGACTGCTGTGGTGCCTGACCAGGCGGTGGCTCAGTGGATAGAGCGTCGGACATGGAGGACCCAGGTTCGAAACCCCGAGGTCGCCAGCTTGAGCGCGGGCTCGTCTGGTTTGAGCAAGGCTCACCAGCTTGAGCCCAAGGTCACAGGCTTGAGCAAGGGGTTGCTCAGTCTGCTGTACCCCCCAGTCAAGGCACATATGAGAAAGCAATCAATGAAAACTAAGGAACTGCAACAAAGAATGATGTTTCTCATCTCTCTCCCTTCCTGTCTGTCTCTATCTGACTCTCTCTCTGTCTCTGTGACAGAAAAGACTGCTGTTCAGGTCACTTATGACCTCCTCCACTGAAAGGACTTTCCATTAGGTCACAAGCTCCCTGTATCCCTGTACTGTGAACTTCTTATGTCAGTTATCAGGAAACTGCCCCCTGGGATAGATGAGCTACAGAGGGCCACCCTTCCTCCAGGTGGGTGTGGCCAGCATCGTGTGTTGGAATCCAACTGCTTCTCCCACTGGGCACCGTTTTGCTGGGTCTGACCTCCACTATCCATGGTGGCCCTGCTCGACTTCACACTCTGCTTGGCCCAACGTACACACTAAGGAAATACATTTTTTTTCTTTAATGTATTGATTTGAGAGAGAGAGAGAGGAACATTGATCTGCCCCTGTACATGCCCTGACCGGAGATCGATCTGGCAACCTCTGCACTTTGGGACAATGCTCTAACCAATGGAGTTATCTGGCCAGGGTGGAGATGGTTTCAATTTAGTACAGTCACTCATATGCCCAGAATGATAGCATTAGATTTCCAGTGCTTACTTTAGTCCTTGGAAACACTTCAGGGAGAAAATGTAAAAAGTCACCACAACAGGATTCTTTTGTCCACTTAAAATATTTCTTCCTCTGAATTCATCATAAAAAAGAAAACAGTATTTCATTCCTTCTGGGGTTACTGGACATAAACCATGAAGGTGTTGTTTTCTTTTTTTTGGGGTTAAGGTTTTGTTCTATTTTTATTTTTGGTGACCAAAGAACCCATGGACTACAGCTAATCAATGACACAAATTATTAAAGATTACATGTGTCTTTATACATATGAGACCCCTAAACTTAGGTAAGGGGGAGGAAATAGAAAAATCGAGAACAACTTGCAGGGAAAGGTCATTGTGACCTAGAATATTAGTTGGTCTGCTTTCCCTTTTGATGGTGTAGAGGCTAAAAGAAAATTCTTAATAGATAGAAGACTTGTCCTGTTTACGTTTTTATCTTGTCCCATGTTGAGAAGAGAAAGGTTAAGAATACGGATCTTGCTTGTTTTCTATCCTCCACCCCTTGATCTCCTGGGCTTTGACCTTGACACCCCCATGAAGGGAGTCCCCCTTGGGATGTGAACTCGTCTCCTAGGTTTTCCCTCCAAGTCACCTGCCGAGGTGGCTCAACGCTTGCTTACTCTGCTGGGGAGAAAATGCAAGTCTCCCTAGAAGGAAAAACACGGGATCTCGCTTTATAATTTTTTTTGGTACAAGACACACTACAAAGGGGTAAAAATGGAACCAAATAAAGGCATTGTTCCCTGTGTGGGACAGCTGCCTTAGTGACAGCCTAAGGGTGAAAGTGAGTTGCTTGTGCACACCTCCTTCTTGGGCGGGCTGGGAGTATCAAAGCAGAAACGAGTATTTTTAGTTTGAAACTAGAAAATGGAGACTCTGTCACTGGGCTGAAGGAGGAAGAGATGGGTTTTCAGCCACGGGAGTATTCCCCAAATTCATATTCTATTTTTTTTTTAAATTTGGATTTTCTTTTTGGTCCCTTTGAATTTGTATTAAATTTGTTAAATGCTCTTAAGGGAGAGAGGTTCTCAGGGGTTTAATTGAGGTTGGAAGATGGCAGGAATAAGAAACGGGGTGATCTAGGAATTCACCGCTGCCTCGTTGCACCAAACTGTGGCTCATTGCAATATATACCTTTCTTCACCGGGACGCTCTTTACGTCTCCAAGGCCTTTAGGAACTTGATCTTTGGGAATAGTGTTTTAATTTTTTCCATAATCATCATGCAAATTGATCATGGTAATCTCTGGAAAGGAAAATAAGTGAACCGATGGCCTCATTAACTCCAATGCTAGGGGGGCCCGCGTTCCTGAGAGCTGGTGCCTTGTCCCCAAAGTGGCCTGGGGACTTCTTTGTGTGTGACTCGACCGAGTCCCCAGTGGGAGCCGTGGCTTGTTCCTGGCCTGGCCTGTGGAAATTGCCTCATGCATTTTACTCCCTTACAAATAATGGGAATAATTCAAAAGGTCTCAACCTTAAAAGGAAGCATTTGCGTTTGGTTAGATACCAGTCGGGCTCCTGAAATCTCTTACAAAGAACCAAATAGTATCACACCACATGCACTATACGAACTTTACTTATCAGACATCGAGGTCTCAAACTGCTCAACTCTGGACAATTAATTGAGTCAGTATTACAGACAGCTCGGATACATTGTTCTGAATGTGGTTTTGTTGTGAATGAGGGGTGCTTTTTAAAAGCGTGTGTTTTAATTTTAATTTAATGGAGGGAACGGCAGAGACAAATAGACCTGTCCAATATACAGGAAGTAAACAGATTTCTGAGGTGGTTACTAATTTCATGTAAGTGGCTCCTCTTTTTATTTTTATAAACCGTAAAATGCAAGAGAACGTGGAATACAATGTAATACACGTCTACTGATTGCCTGCTATGTGCCCAGCAAGGTGTTAAATGTTAAATGTTTTTAGGCTGCCTCATTAATCCTCAGCTCACAGAGGAGGGAAAGGGGGTGGAAAGAAGTGATATAGCTGGTCCAGCCAGAAAGTGACAGAGTGATTGACAGATCTGCCTCATTGTTAAAAAAAGATTTGGGTCCTGGTCGGTTGGCTCAGTGGTAGAGCATCAGCCCAGCATGTGGATGTTCAGGGTTCGATTCCTGGTCAGGGCACACAGGAGAAGGGTCTATCTACTTCTCTACCCCTTCTCTTTCCCCTTCTCTATTTCTCTTTCCCCCCCTGCAGCCATGGCTCAATTGGTTCGAGAGCACCGGCCCTGGGCACTGAGGATGGCTCTGTGGAGACTCTGCCTCAGATGCTAAAAATAGCTCGGTTGTGAGCATGGCCCCAGATGGGCAGAGCATCGGCCCCTGATAAGGGTTGCCAGTGAATCCTGGTTGGGGTGCATGTGGGAGTCTGTTACCCATCCTATCACTTGGAAAAGAAGAAAAAAAAAGAATAAGGGAAAATACATTCTACTATGAAGAAACTTCATGTTTAACTCGACCAAACAAAAGTACGTCATCGTCTTGGCCTTCACCATAAACATGGTGCAGTTGGTTTAGGAAGGTGGTGGTGAATGAAGAAGAATTGGCACTATAGTTAATTTATCTAAAAGAATGGTATTTTCTCAAATTATGCCTTCAAAGAACACTCATTCCCTGGGCTGTTAACTGGTATTGTCAGCGAAAACGGAGTATTAAGGAGAAATAAAATGTGGGAAACACGGTATTGGGCTGTTACCTGGAATTCTTTATTGTGGGAGTTCTCGGAGCCTTTACCAGACGTCTCTGTGTTGCCAGTTTGCAAGAGCTTGCCCTAAATCTACTTGTCTCTCCCTTTTCACAGTTCTTAAAAGGCCTCTGCACCTCCCTGTGGACAAGACCTCTTTAGGGCAGAGGCAGCTGTCAGCAGCTCTTAAGAAGGGAATGGTTTCTGTTTCAGAAAGAATCTTGGTACAGCTGGGACACAGAAAGCCAGTGGTCAGAGACCGGACTCAGGGCAACCTGTAGCCAGGTGGTGAAACTCTTCCAATCAAAAGAAAAGAAAGATCTGAATTGAGACAATGAACGTATAAGGAAAGGGGTGGAACCAGAGGTATTCAGCAGGTAGAACGGGTATTCTAGGACCTTACTACGGAGGATGAGTGAGGAAAAAGACTTGAGGATAATTTCCTGGTTTCTAGTTGGGAAGCTTAAACAGTGAAGAGAAATGTTGGGTAGATGATGAGGACACTGAATTTATTTGGGACATGACATAATCGAGCCTGCCCATAACACATAGAGATAGAGTTGGAGACATATTGTTTAACAGTGTGTGTGTGTGTGTGTGTGTGTGTGTGTTTCTAGCAGTGTCTAGGAGTTGCTGTAATTATTACTAAGTATTACTTAACCATAGATATACAAAATGCAGGTTATAGAGAGCTTCGCTTAATAGAAAGTTCAATACAAAACAATCTGTTCACTATATTTATTGAGATACTAATATGTACCTAGCACAGCAATAGTGGAGAAGGAAAAAACAAGCAAAATATATATAAATAAATACACAACCAAAAAAAAGAAAAGATACAACCCTAACTAAAGGAACTTATTTTCTGAAGACTCCAAAGATATTACAAGTGGTCATATTACCGAGGTTAGGATTCTGAAATTTTCCCTTGCTAGGTGACCTTGGGCAAACTATATACCTTTTTAAAGCCTGGGCTTTCTTTTTTTTTTTTTTTTTTTTTACAGGGTCAGAGAGAGAGTCAGAGAGAGAGATAGATAGGGACAGACAGGAATGGAGAGAGATGAGAAGCATCGATCATTAGTTTTCCGTTGCCGTTGTGACACCTTAGTTGTCCATTGATTGCTTTTTCACATGTGCCTTGACCACGGGCCATCAACAGACCGAGCCACCCCTTGCTGGAGCCAGCGACCTTGGGTCCAAGCTGGTGAGCTTTTTGCTCAAGCCAGATGGGCCTGCGCTCAAGCTGGTGACCTCGGGGTCTCGAACCTGGGTCTCCTGCATCCCAGTCCGACGCTCTATCCACTGTGCCACCACCTGGTCAGGCAAACCTGGGCTTTCTTATTTCTAAAATATTATTGGTAGAATAGCACCTCTTTAAAAAATTGTGGTAATTTGCCAGGGTTAAACAGAAATGCATTGACTGTACTTCGAATGTATAAGATAAATTTCTTTAGGAAATAATGTATGCATTGTGATCTGCTTAATAAATTGTAGCATTCCTTTATTTGATTTCCAGTTAATACAAAATAATAACCTGCCTTTTGGAATTTCAAAAATCAAGCTGGTTTGAATTTAAAAAGTGTGAGACAAGTCTTCAGTTGGCAAAAGACACGTAACACTTTCATCAATTAAAAATAGGTAGAACGTGTTAAAAATAACGAAAAGTTCATACTGTAATTGAACTGGCTTTTTCACAAGCTTATAATTTTATGAAACTTAATGAAAGAAAAACTGAAATGGCCCATGATGAAATCTGTGTTAATTGTTATTATGCCCATAAAGGTCACGTGATCACAGAAAGTTTTGCGCTAATGTCGGCTAGAAGTGTACAGTGCCCGCCTTTCATTTTTCGTGCGTTTATTTTTGGTAATAAAGCCCACTAGTCACCTTGGCAAACAGAGCCTTTGCTAAATGAAAAACTTCCTTCAAGCACACCAGAAACTTTTGACCTAAGAGCTGCCAAAATTGCTGTGTGTTTTCGTCAGTCGGACAAAACTTTCTTTGTTTTTCCTGGTTTCTATCCAGAGTCAAACTGTTTCTTCAGTGACTGTGACTCCAATACTATCATAATCTTAAATATCGTGGTGCTAGGAGGCATTGCAATATTAATTAAAAATATAGTCTAATTATTTACCCTGGTTGGTTCCTACAAACCTCTACAGTATAATCACTGGACTCCCTGAGGGCTTTCGTGGTATTTTGGAGTGAAAGAAGGAGGCTTATTCCTGACTGAATCCAGGCTCACGAGTGTAATTAAGTATAACCTACAATTCACCTTGAGGTCACTAGATCAAATATAATTTATCTGGGCAACGTCCAAAGGTATGTTGACTGACTACTGTTGGGTGCTATGTACATAAATGAGTGGAACTTTTAATTTACCTCCGGGCATCTCTGAGAACATTCTGGGTGTTTCTGGAGACAGAAGGAAAGCAGAGGACGGCCAAATTGGTCATCATTTGTTTATTTATTGGGTTGAGAGAGACATAGAAACATTGATCTGTTCCTGTATGTGCCCTGACTTGGGATCGAACCCACAACCTTTGTGCATCAGGACGGTGCTCTATAACCTACTGACCTATCCGGCCAGAGTGGTCATTCATTTTAGACAGTTCTCACAGAGCACATGAACCAGACCCAAAAGGCTTTAGCTGACAGAAGGTGACTTGTGACAACCTCTTCCAACTTCTGGCCTCAAGGCTGGCCTGGCAGCAGAGAGATAAACATTTGCAAGCTGTGGGAAGTGTGATGTGGGCCTAGGGCTGAGTTGCCAGGGAACGGTGGCCTCAGGAAGCAGTCTCCATAGCCAGCCGGGGCACATCTGTCTTGAGACCCTTGTACCTTTGGGATTACCTATTACTTTTTAATAACAAAGAGATTTCTCCCAGGAGACTCAGGACCACTGGTCTCTTCCACAAACAGAGTGGCAGTAACAGCACTGATGTCAGAGCCTACAGTGTTCCAATGTCCCCTGACTCGCACGCTTACAATTTTCTTCAGTGTCTACGGGTCTTATGCAGTTTGCAGCATCCAATTGGCTGGACTGAGGAAAAGCCAAAGAGCAAAAGAAACACAGAAATGGTAAAAAAAACAAACCAATAAACCAACTTTGGGCAATGGGAAACAGTAGTAAAAATGAAATGCCCCTGGCTGGTTAGCTCAGTCAGACTGCAGCCATGATGGTGAACCTATGACATACGTCAGTACTGACACGCGTAGTCATTTTCTATGACACTGCGGCCGCATACCAGAGAAGTTCCGCACGACCAGGTGCAGGAGCCGAGTATAATACATTTGCTGTAGTGTAGACACTCTGTGCCAGAGGTCCGGAGGCCAAAACAACAGAACTCCGGCATAGAGCGTCTAGTTCTGGGGCTTCCAGTTAGGCTTTTTTTCTCGAAGTGACACACCACCCGAGTTATGCTCGGTTTTTTGGTGAATTTTGATACATCAAGTTCAAAAGATTGCCCATCACTGGATTAGAGTGTCATACGGAACCACCAAAGTTGCGGGTTTGATCCCTGGTTAGGGCACATATGGGAAGCAACCAATTGTACACAACCAAGTGGAACAACAAATGAATGCTTTTCTCTCTCTCTCTTCCTTTCTCTACCTCTCTCTGTCTTTCTAAAGTCCATCAATAAATTCAAAAAAGAGTTTTAAATAAAATAACATTCAATTCTAGATACTGAAGCTCATTAGAACTCAGGATGGCTGAACTGTATATTTACTTAGAGACACTGTGGAAGACAAGAAGGAAAAGGTAGTTTGGGCTAGATATGGAAGGCTCTGAACTCCTCAAATACTCTTTTGAGATGGAGGGGGAAAATGGCGTAGGTTAACCTACACAAGTGACTCAGTTGGGGTCAAAGTTCCTCTCAAGTCAGAAGTGCAGGCCAAGTATTTACTGTGATTTCTGTGACCAAATTCGACCTGCAATTCTGGCCAAGAAAAGTTAACAAATTCAGAGTAGAAAAGGGCTAACTTGGTTACTTTTTTTCTTTTATTTTAAGTTTAATTTTATTTCTTTTTTATTGATTGATTTTAGAGGGAGAAAGGGGGAGGGAAAGAGATGTTGCCACACTTATTTATGCATTCATTGGTTGCTTCTTGCATGTGCCTTGACCAAGAATCAAACCTGCAACTTGGCATATTGGGATGATGCTCCAACTAACTGAGCTACCTGGCCGGTACCTGACTTTCTGTTTTTGAAATGTCCCTCTGGCCATGTGGAGTAGAGAATGGACTGAGGAGACTACAATGGTTACGGAGAGATGAGTTGGAGACTAAGAGATGACACTAACTTGGACTAGACCAGGGTTTCTCACGCTCAGCCCTTGTGACATTTTGGGCTATATAATCTTTATTCTTGGGGGCTACCCTGGGCACTTTAAGACGTTTACCAGTCTCTCTGGTCTCTACCAACTGGGGTCTAATAGTAGCTCCTTCCCACATTTGTGACAAGTCCAGACAGATGTCCCCCGAGAGGTAAAGAGGTTGTGTTGTTGGTCAGCAAGGAAGGGGAGGCCAGATTTGAGAGATCTTGGGAGGTAGAGTCAGTGAGATGGGGTGTGAATGGACTGACAATGAAGGGAGCAAACAGGAGGACTGAGGAGCCTGGGAGACTGACCTGGACAGATGCTGGACAAGGAGCAGGCTTGCTGCAGGGAACAAACGTGCAGTGTTGGGGCAGCCCTGAGACACCCCTTCCCCAAGCGCAGATGGGAGAAGCAGGTTGACCTTCCAGGCATGAAATCTAGGAGGGAAACTTGAATGCAGAGATGGATATTTAAGTTGGTGGCTGGTGCCCGAGGATCGGGGTCGTCGTGGCTGTGGAAGGAAACAATTAGGGAGCTACTTAGAGGAAGGAAGAAGAGAACAGAGCCAAGGACAGAGCTGCAGGAGGGCCCAAAGAACTAAAGACTCACGGAGGAGCCGCAGAGAGGCCAGACAACTCCTCAGAGACTGCAATCTCTTGAAGGCTTCCCGGGAAATAACGTTGTGATCAAGACGGGGGCTCTGGAGACCCAGCGACCTGGCTCGGAGTCCTGATTCCACCACTTAAACTCAGGTGACCTTACGCACACGACTATGCCTCGCAGTATTATTGGAAGGAATTAGATGCAATGCTATGTTTAAAATCTTTAGCACAGTGGCCGGCTTCTAGGAGTAAGGGGGAAATGTAGGAAGGTAAGGAGCATCACTAAGCTGCAGAAGGCACATACAGATGGAGATAGAGAGGGGGGATATTGTCTCCAGACGTCCAACTTGAAGCCTGAGCAGCTTTCATAGGAGCAGCGGCTCAGCTGGCCGCCTGCACAGGCTCCGCTGTAACCCTACACAGCCCAGAGCCCGTGTGTGTGCCCCGGGGCAACGTAATGCAATGTGTTTTCCTCCCTTCAGGCCTGGGGCTCCACTGATACAATTTAGGGTCTCAGATTCCAGGGTGTAATTGTTTGCTCGGCAGACAAGTGAGCCTGGTTCAGAACACCTGCGGACTAAGTTCTTTTGATGCATGAAAGCCTGTCTTTTATTAAGCTCTTTGCGAGCAGTCAAAATAAGACCAAATGTCCGTGTGACGTGTCACGCACACGCGGGCGTGCAATAAGCCAGTATGAGCGCCGCCCGGGGAAGTGCTCAAAATAACAAGTACATGGTGGGGCTCTGGAGTATTATGTGATTAATGCAGCCAGACTTAGATATAAAGTAAAATTAAATATTTTATATACGTATGTAGAAACTTGCCTACACCCACATAAAATCCCCTATTAGCCGTATGCGGGGTTAAGCCGTGTTGAATCGATAAAAAATGATGTAGAAGGGATCGTTTTCAGCAGCTGGTTGTGCCCCCCCCGGTCTCCCATAAAGAAGTGAAAATTAATTTTAATATGTTGATGGTGCTTATTGATGATAATATTCCTAATAAATATCCGTTGGAAAAAAACTCGATGGCACACCCGCACGACAGAGAGGTCAAGGATGTTAATGACAATCACACGACCAAATGCAATTCAGTCAATTACTTTAATTAAATCTAAAACTAGTTTATGTCTTCTCATTTATATAGTAAACGGATAGCGGGGAAAAGGGCAGCATCTTTTATTGGGTTCGTTGGAGAGTCCAAAGCTGCGGTCTTCGATTGTGTGTTGACATTTGTAGCTTTCCTGTCATGTGGGACACTTTACGGAGATGATGGGTCTTACAGGAAATGCCACTGCTCGTGTAAGGGGAATGAAAAGGTAGAGATTCCCTCTCGAATGGAGTTTTATAGAGAAGAACTTCTCCTTCGCGAATGCTAATCTTCTATTTAGACTGGGTTGTACTGGAGCAAAGGGTAGAGACGTCTCCATTTCATTCAAGCCTTGTCAGGGATATTGTTTGCAATCAGACAAAAAAGAACACAGCTGTCTGAAGTTCTCATAGCTGCCTAAGTTCGAGTGCTTCCACCTCAGTCGTCAACACCATACAAAATGCTTTTTTTAAAAATGTTAATTAGGACATCATACAAAACTCTGTGTTCCTTATGCACTCATGTTGTTAAACTTGGAGAACATAAAGGTGTTCTGTTGTTTTTTTTTAAATGAGTCAATTAATTGATGAACATTCAGTCTATCAACAAATAGCTATTTAGTGCCAGGTAGTGTTGGGGTATACAACTAGCACTGTAAATCACACAGACAAAAATCTTGTGCTTACATTTAAGGGGTTTCCATTTTAGCTTGAAATAAGTGAGGAAACAAACTAGTCAATTAAATTATCTAAGGTAGTGGCAAAGCCTATGAAAGCAAAAGAACAGAGTAGGATGATGACGAGGTGTCCAATTTTCCAAGTTTTCTTGGCTCTGCCCTGGTTTTAGCACAAAAAATCCTGCATCCCAGGAAACGCTCTGTTCCAGGCACACAGGGGTGATTGGTAACTCTAGTAATGAAAATGAGAGACTAAGAGCGGGTTTCTTTTGGATGGGTGGTCAGGAAAGTCCCCCCTAAGGAGGTGACATTCCTTAAGTCTTTTCTGTTTTTTAATTTCTATATATTTAAAATATTTTTATTTATTGATTTTATTGAAAGAGAAAGGAAGAGAGAGAGACAGGAACACCAATCTGTTTCTGTATGTGCCCTGACCGGGGATAGAACCGGCAACCTCTGCACTTTGGGATGATGCTCTAACCTACCAAGCTATCCGGCCAGGGCTTCTTAAGTCTTCTCAGAGAAGACTTTGCATATATATCTTTGGATTCTCCACTGCCACTAGCGTTGGTCATTGCATGTCGTATAAAAGCCATACATGTTTGCTGACATTCAAATATTTGGAGGGTGGCCACTGGCCTCCTAATGAAGTTCAGACTATCATTCTCAGTGATTTTTCTATAAGAGAGTTTCTGAGTGGCAAAAGAACAAAGCAGGCTCCCTTTTGGGTTTGGCTGACAACTATCAGGGACCTCAAATGGAACAATATCCCTTGCTATAGTTATATTTTAATGCAACTTATGCCATGATGAAAAACTTTGAAGATATCAATGTATTTAGATTAAAATACAAACATATGAGAAAGAAATTCTGGAATGGTAGAGTGAAGGTGTAAAGATCCACTCATTGGCCTACCAGTGGTGGTGCAGCAGATAGAACATCACCCCGGAGGGTTGACACTGCTGGTTTGAAACCCAGGGTCACCAGCTTGAGCCTGGGGTCACTGGCTTGATCCCCCATACATATGAGAAGCAATCAATGGATGCACAACTAAAGTGGAGCAATGAGTTGATGCTTCTCTCTCTCTCTCTCTTAAAAAAAAGTCCACTCCTCCATATAAATAATAAGAATACTGGCAAAAATTAACAACAGAGACTTTTTCAAAGCTCTAGAAACTAGTCAAAGCCTTGAAAAAATCTGAAGAGTGTTTATTCAGGAAAGATGGCTAAATCATGTTTATACCAATAAGCATTGTACCATCTTGACTCACACTACTCTATCCTACTCTCTCCAGTCCTGTAGGTGTCTTGAAAACCAACAGCAAGGTAGTGTAGACCAAGCATCCAAGCAACCACTGAATGGAGAAAAATGGGTTGGAAGTTTCCCCAAATCTCCACTCCCAGAAAACTGTCACAAGTTGAACTTTCTCAAAGATTATTTTTATTTGACTAGACTCAGAGCCCACCCTGTACAAATAGCCTTTTTTCTAGGTTGTTTGTTAAAAACTATTAATGGCAGTTGTTTAATGTAGCAGCTGTCTGATGGCGTGATAAGAGCTGGAGCTACCAAGAGACAAAGCAGAACATTAACAAGGAAAAACTGGGTAATGGAATGTCTATCAAGGGTTTTGAAAAATTCCAACATATTCCTGGGAGTCTAGAAACTGACATGAAAGTACAGGGCTATGCATATGCCCAGGGAAGACCTGAGATGGCTCTAATCTCTCCCATCTGGCTGACCTTGAGGCTCTGCATAAGCAGAAAGTGAAGGCTAAAGTGCGGTTCTCAACTACATGGCTGAGCATTGAATTGGAAATTTAAAAACCCACCCTTTTCGGAGCTCCTTGGCAAAGGAAGGGAGATTTATTGATCAAATCATTTAAAGTGACCCCTCTCTAATTATTAGCTGACCAGTAAGTATCTTCATTGCCTGCACATGACAAAGATGATACTCTTCACAAAATTAGTTCAAAAAAGTCATTAAACAAACAAGCAGTAGCAACAATTAAAAAGTTTAACAACGAGGGTATCTTTTTGTGTTTGTTTTCAAATCTTATTTCCATAATAGCAACATTAGCCACACTATATATATATTTTAAATGTCCAGTTTCCAAAAGAAACGAAAGGATGGCCCACATCCATGGAAACACAAAAAGCAGTGAATAGAAACTCTCTCTGAAGTAGTCCAAGTTGGACTTACTAGACAAAGACTAAATTAACTGCTATCACTAAGTTCGAAGGATGTAAGGGAAGTCTGAGAATAATGTTTCACCAAATGAAGAACACCAACACAGAGATATATATTATAAAAAAGAACCAAATAGAAATTTTGGAGTTGAAAAATTTGCAGATTTGAATTGACAGAGGAAAGAATCAGTGAACCTTCAGATAGTTAAATTGAGATTGTGTAGTCTGAGAAACAGAACAAAAAAGGATGAATAAAAATGAACAGAGCCTCAAAGGCCTATGGGACACTATCCAGTATACAGAATGTGCATAATGAAAGGCAACAGAAGAAGAGTAGAGACCCTGGCCAGTTGGTTCAGTGGTAGAGTGTCAGCCTGGCATGTGGATGTCCTGGGTTTGATTCCTGGTCAGGGCACAAAGGAAAAGCAACCATCTGCTTCTTCTCCCCTCCCTTTCCACCTTCTCTCTCTTGTCCTCCAGCAACCAAGGCTTAATTGGTTTAAGCACATCAGCCCCAAGTGCTGAGGATGGCTCCATGGAACCCCCACCTCAGGTCCTAGAAATAGTTCAGTTTTAAGCATGGCCCCAGATGGGCAGAGTATTGTCCCCAGATGGAGGTTGCCAGGTGAATCCTGGTTGGGGTGCATACAGGAGTCTGTCTCACTATCTTCCCTGTTCTCACTTAAAAAAAGAAAGAAAGAAGAAGAAGAGAGACAGAAAGGGGCTAAAAGAATGTATGAAGAAATAATAGCTAAAATCTTTTCCAATTTGATGAAAAACATTCATCTGTAGAATCAAAACTCTCAACAAACCTCAAGTAGGACCAACTTAAAGAAATCCATACCTAACTACATTATAAAATGATTCTTAGGTAAACAAAACCTGAGAGATTGTGGCTAGCAGACCTGCTCTACCAGAAACAAGGAAGAGAATTTCTCAGGCTGAAGTAAAATAATATCGGACAGTAATTGGTAAATGTAATTACACCGGTAAATACAAAAGACAATATAAGTGTATTTTTCCTTGTAAATATTCTCTTCTGTTTAAAAGTCCACTTCATGAAGCAAACATTAAACTATGTTGATGGGCTCATAATGTGTAAAGATATAAGTTGTAGGACAATAATTGTGTGTGTTGGGGAATGGAGCCTTATGGGAACAAAGTTTTCATATACTATTGAAAATAAGTTGGTATTAATACAAATGAGATTGTTATAAGTTAGGATGTTGATTATAATACTCAGAACAACTACTAAAAAGGTAACAAAAATTGTAAAGCAAACTCAAGGACATAAAAATATTGTACTACAAAATATCTAACAAACACAAGAGAAGGTAGTTATGGGTAAATAGTGGGAAAAAATAAGATAGATAGAGAACAAAATGGCAGATATTTTTAACTTACTAGTATTTACTAACTAATCTAAGGCAGAATTTGGATAGAACAACCAGACAGGAGATCAACAAAGAAACAGAGACCTCCAACAACAATATAAACCAAGTAGACATAACAGACGGCTATATAGAACATTTTACCCAACAACTGCAGAATACAGACTTCTGTCAAGTGCATGTGGAACAATCTCCAGGTAAGACCATGTTAGGTTATTTAAAAAAAAATATTGGCCCTGTCCAGTGGGCTTAGTGGTAGAATATTGGCCAGGATGTATGGATGTCCCAAGTTCGATTTGTGGTCAGGGTACACAGGAGAAGTGACCACCTGCTTCTCCACCCCTCCCCTGTCCCCCACCTTCTGCTTCCACAGCCATGGCTCGACTGGTTCAAGCGCATCGACACCAGGTGCTGAGGATGGTTCTGTGGAGCCTCCATCTCAGGAGCTAAAAATAGCTCAGTTGTGAGCATGGCCCCAGATGGGCAGAGCATCGGCCCCAGACAGGGGTTGCTGGGTAGATCCTGGCCGGGCGTATGCAGGAGTCTGTCTCTCTATCTTTCACTTGGAAAGAAAGAAAAAAACCTTAATAAATTTTAAAGGATTAAAATAACACAAAGTATATAAGGAGGGCTGAAGGAAGACCAAGAAGATGGGGTGGGCACTTGTTAGAAAAACATTTTTTTTTTTTTACAGAGACAGAGAGAGTCAGAGAGAAGGATAGACAGGGACAGACAGACAGGAACAGAGAGAGATGAGAAGCATCATCAGTTTTTTGTTGCGACACCTTAGTTGTTCATTGATTGCTTTCTCACGTGTGCCTTGATCGCGGGCCTTCAGCAGACTGAGTGAACCCTTGCTTGAGCCAGCGACCTTGGGTCCAAGCTAGTGAGCTTTTTTGCTCAAACCAGATGAGCCCGCGCTCAAACTGGCGACCTCGGGGTCTCGAATCTGGGTCCTCTGCATCCCAGTCCGACGCTCTATCCACTGCGCCACCACCTGGCCAGGCTAGAAAAACTTTTTAAAAGTGGGTGATGGTAATAGGATTTCTCATCCCATTTTATATCTTCTTATATCCTATAATGTGTTTTTGTATCTTGATAACATGTAATTATTAAAAAAAAACTTTTTGTTTTGAAATAGTCTTAAGACTTACAGAAGAATTCAAAGGTAGTACAGAGAATTCCTGTACACCCCTCACTCAGATCACCTTCATGTTAAGGTCTTACCTAACCCTGGTGCTAAGAAACTTACTAAGCATTAATGCATGTAATTTATATATAAATAATACTATTAACTAAACTTCATACTTTATCTGATTTCATCAGTTTTTTCTTGAAGAGTTTATTTCTGTCGTTGTTCCAATCCAGCATCCAAAATCACATTTGGTCTTTCACTTGGAAATGCTCCTTAGCCAGATTTAGGTAAGGATACTCACAGACTCTCTCCAGTCCAGGTTGAAGTCAAGGAAACCGGAATGGGACCTAACAAGTGCCTATTTGAGGCCTGGATCCATCCCCAGGGAAACCCTAGACCTGTCAAGTGCATGGTGGTGGGTACCCAACATGACAGCACCCTGAAAATTACAAAGCACTATCATCCGGCATGGTCATTCATTCATTCATCAAGCAACATAGCACACAATACCCATTTGTCGCTCGTTGGCATTTCTGGTCTTGAAAGTCTGATCATTAAGTATTTAATGAATGCCTACCATGGGCACTCAGATAACAGTTTTGAACTTTCCACGAATACTCCTTTATAGGCCTGAAAGAGTTAACGTAACCTAGCGCCCGCTCCTCCCTGCTTGTGCCGGGAGGAGTCCAGCCCCACCATGTGATGCCTGTTGATGCATTAGGCTTCCAAGTTTGTATTTTCTTCCCCACTCTGTTTATGTCTCTGTCTTTCACAAAGTCAGCTCAATAGCAACCGTATCTCCCCAAGTTCTCCCAACAACGCTATCAATTGCATTAAGAAGATGAAGCCCGATGGGGCAATTAACTCCAAAAGTGGGACGGAGCAGAGAGTGCAGGGGAGCCCCGGAATGGAGATAAAGCCCTATCAGCCTGGGGGTTGTGTTTAATGTCTGCTGCCGCGTCCACACCGCCCGTGACAACCTAGCGGTCACCGTGTTAACACTCCCCAATATCTATTACAATTAGTTTTTGATTAAGAGGTCTAACGTGGCTTTTGAAGCCTTTTTATGTTGTGTCAAACGGCCAGTGATCAAGTGAGACACGAAGACACCTCCCAGTAACAAAGCATCTTGTAAAAGGTTTCAAGTGAACTATTTTATCATCCTAATGGAAACCAGATGACCCGAACCCACCCCACCCCCAGTCCCCTCTTCATTTCAACTATTCACTGAAGGGTCCTTGTTTGGAATTACTTAAAGATTTATTCTTGAGTGACCACCTCGTGCATTAAAAATCGTTAATAACGGGGCCCTTTGGAATTTGGGGAAGCTTTTAAAACGACAGGGGCAGTTTTCACAGCGGGCTTATTTTCTTTTCTTTATTTCTTTTTGATTTTTAAACAGAGCAAAAGCCTGGGCCCTTACCTAGTATTTAATTATTATTTTAATTATGGTTTAGGGTCCCGCTTTCTCTGCTGGGGTTTTTTTTTGGTCCATAGTCTTGGCTCATTTTGTAAGAGAGAGATCACTGGTTATTTCGTGAGGGGAAAGAAAACACAACTGTTTTGCTATGTCAGATTTAGTCTGAGGGAATGGAAAATATGTATCATTTTTATAAAGGTATGTTTGATGGCACAAAGGAGAATTGTTTTGAAACTTCAATGCACTCTAAAACGTACCAGTAAATTTAATGAAAATTGTATATAAATATGATATAATTTGTGAAGGTGAACGTCCTCACTTTCTAAACTATCTTTTTTTTTTTTTGCCATCTTTTTTACTGTCTCTGTGGCTGTGGCCACGTGCTCCCCTTCGAACGTCGGTGTCTTCATCTATGACCTGGGGGTTGGTCTGAATGTCCATTCACCTCCAAAAGTCATTGGTTCTGTGATATCCGCTGTGCTGGGGACCATTAGCCCCTTGTAGCAAAGGTTTCATATTGGGGGAGGCAGCGTGTTCCCTGGTATGATCTCCACCCCTTGGGGACCCGATCCCTCCATGTAAAATAAGAACATTGTTATCTACTTCGTAGGGTCACAATTAATAAATAAAATCAGGCACACGGTGTTGAGTAAATAGTAGGAGCCTCTGAGTAATTTCTACTTCTTGTTTTTCCTTTTATATTCTATCCTGGTTAATGTTGCTTAGCACACCTGAATAAATGAAATGACCCTACTGGGTTTCGTGGACATTGCTATATTATAAACATGGAGCAGGCACTTGCTAAGTGCCGAGTGTCCGACGAGGTCCAGGGACTCTGAAACGAGAGGCAGAATTCTTGATCATACATAAACTGGGCCATCAGTTGGCAGAGAATATAAAGAGATTCAGGCAGATAGAGGTGAGTGGAAGAGGGTCGACGACCCAGTCCAGACTGCTGGGGTGGGGGGCCTGTCCTGTTCAAAGGGTGCCTTCACATAGGGTCGCATGTATCATTTAAGGCTGTCTTTTCAATACCCCTACCCCCACGCCAAGTCTCCACTTTATAGATAAGGAAGCTAATGACCGAAATTGTTGAATCTTTCATTATTGTGATTCATACAATTCCCGAGACCTTTCAAAATAAAACTTGCTACCACAAATGTCACTGCAGCGTCCCTGTGCCAAGAGTTTGATCAAGATGAAAAGCTATGGCAGAGTCATTCATTAATATTTTACTTATCTGAGTCTCCTTCCTAAGTGATATTGCTTTGAGGTCGCTTCACTTCATTCATTTAACACTAAGGGGCTGGTCTCCTAGCACGGGGCTAGGCGATCGAGGTTCAGAGGTGGAAAGCGAGCCCCCACGGCAGCCGTGACTATAGACAGAGGAAGGGATAAGACAGAGGTGCCCCAGGGAGCATGGAAGAGAGACAGCCTGATCACCTGGAAAGGGATTAGGTGAGACTTTCCTGAAGAGGTGACACTTGAACTTGGCTGAATTTTATAGGACAAATAAGGAATCACCTGGGCCAAAAGTGAGGGTGATGTGAAGAAGGCTTTAGGCTCACAGAGGCTAGGAGACTTGACAGCATGGTTGACTGTCCATGGTGAGAAGGAACCATGGCATGGGGACATGGCTTTGGAGAAGGACAGAGGGACCAGATTATGAGGCCCTTAAACCAACACTTACCTTTCCATGACAGGTTCAGAAACAAGTCCGTATATGCTGGCTGCAGTTCATGGATCCTAAAGTCTAGCTCACATTTAACCAGTCAACAAACCCTCTCTGTTTCTCTCTCCCTCCTTGTCTGCTGCCTTTGACTGGTCTGGTTCAATAGTCCACCTAGCAGTTGGTTAGAGGTTGTTATTAGTATAACCAACCTTAAATAATCTGATTTTGGGGTTGGGTACATCACAAAATCTCCCGTGGGCTGGAGAGTCAAACTACACATTATACATGTATATATAAGATGCACCTTTTCCCAAAAACTTTGGGATCTAACAACTGGGTGCAACTTATGCAGTGGTTATAGACTTTTTTACTTGCATTTCCCGCTTTTTTACACTTGTTTTTGTGCTCACTGTTGAAGACAGTGACTCGTCATCAGACACAGATGAGGACAAGCTAATGGATGGGAGTTTGTTTTTTTTTTTAATTGGGGGAGAAATCCCCAATAGGTCGCCTCTCCAAAGTGGGAGCTGCTGTTCTGTTTTATTTATTTATTTATTTTAAATTTATTTATTCATTTTAGAGAGGAGACACAGAATGAGAGTGAGAGAGAGAGAGAGAGAGAGAGAGAGAGAGAGAGAAAGGGGGGAGGAGCTGGAAGCATCAACTCCCATATGTGCCTTGACCAGGCCAGTGCAGGGTTTTGAACTGGCGACTTCAGTGTTCCCAGGTCCATGCTTTATCCACTGCGCCACCACAGGTCAGGCTGGATGGGAGTTTTGACAGTGATGAGGAGTTGTATGAATTTTCTGATGAATAAAACTTGAGTTCAATAACTTTATGTAATAATTCGTTTTTTCCCCAAATCTCAGGCCCCAAAATTAAGGTGCGTCTTATACATGGGAGTTTCTTATATATGGGGAAATATGGTACTTCAACACTGGTTTCTTCATATTGTATTTGAAAGCCATGCTAATTACTCATCTGTGAACCATTAGGCCTCAATATGCAAAACTATCTCGTCTGACTTGCATTCATGTTGTTCTGAGAAGAAGGTTGAGGTCCTTACAGATCTTCCAGTTCTTAAGTCAATTGGTTATTTTATTCATTTTCTCTCTTTTTAAAAATAATTATATTCCTACAGGGAACTATGCATTTAAAGGAGGAGAGAGACTGTATCATAAAGTTCAAGAATATACTCATCCTTTCTTCCTCCTCGGCAAATGTTCAGGGATTTTTGTTTATTTATTTATTTTAATTAATTAATTGATTTTTGAGAGAGAGGAAGGAAGAGAGAGAGAGAGAGAAACATAGATTTTGTTATTCCACTTACTTATGCTTTCATTGGTTGCTTCCTGTATGTACCCTGACTGGACATATCAGGATGATGCTCTAAACAACTGAGCTATCTGGCCAGGTATTTTTAATTTAGACCAAAAATTTATACTGGGCTGATGAGGTCTACAGTAAATGCATATTGTTTGGCCCAAGCATAGTTTCAATGTTGTTAGCCTTTAAAAGTCTAGAAGTTTAGAGATTTCATATAAAATTTGACTCCTTTAAAAAATTCAGAAGACGTGATGTTATGGGCTCAGAGGACAAATACCCTGTGGGGCTCAGTCACCTTTACTCTCTGTTCCCCAAGGTCTAGGGGGGCATCTCACTCACTGAGGATCCCTGTCTGTCCCTCCCTTCCCATCCCTTTGCCTTCATAATTGTAGATCAGGCTTTGATTTTTCCCAATATTCATGGCAGCTTAAACATAATCGCCCAAACTTCCAAGCACCCAAAGTTGCCCTTCGGTAAGGGAACAGATAAACAAACTGTGGCACATTTATCATTTTATTATCTTATTCGGTGCTAAAGAGTGAATGAGCTCTCAAGCCTTCGAAGACGCGGAGGAACCTGAAATGCATATTAGGAAGTCAAAAAGCCAGGCTAGATGACGTTCTGGTAAAGGCAAAACCGTAGAGACAATAAAAAGGTCAGTTGTTGCTAGGGGTTGGGGGCAGGGTAGGCAAAAGTAGCTGGAGCACAGAGGATATTTAGGGCAGTGAAAGTACTCCACATGATTCTTTAATGATAGACACATGTCATCCTACAGTTATCCAAACCCTTAGAATACACCACGCCAAGAGTGAACCCTAATGTCAGCTACAGGCTGGGGGAGATGTCAATGCAGATCATCAGTTGTAACGAATGTACCACTCTGGTGGGATAATGTCGGTAATGGGGAAGCTTTGTGTGTGTGGGGGGGGAGGGGGCAGAGGGTGGATGAAAATCTCCATACCTTCCTCTCAATTTTGCTTTGTACCTAAAACTGCTCTAAAAGAAAAATCAAGTCTCCAAAAAGCAACAATAACGCAATTATCTCAAACTGGTTTCGGGTGAGAATACATGAGATATAGAAAAGGAACAGGAATGCTCACTCCCTAACAATCTGAAAACATCATTGGGTTTTTCTTATCCTCTTGTGGGTGGGTGAGTGGGGTGTTCCCTTACCACTTCCTTTCCCGAGCTTGGTTGAAAGTGTTAACTTTTTCCTGGTGTTAATTATTAATGTGACCTGTTTATGTACCAGCTATCCGGCTAACCATTAATACCTGTTTACTCATTGATGACCTTTGCAATTTCGTACCTCTCTCCTGGCTGTAAATGTCAACCTTTCTTTTCTGTTCTTTCCTTTCTTTTTTTCTTTTTATATATGCACAAAGTTTTCTTCATACCTATGGGTGACCTGAAGTGACTCCTTCATAAAGCAAAATAACACCAAGCCAGACAAAAGTGATCTTTATGGATTTAGAAAGGAAGACGAGCACTGATGTGAAAGAAGGTTAAGACACAGAGCTTTCTGTGTCATAATAAGCGAGACACTGATGCCCACAGCCAACGGGAGGATCCTTGGGGAAGGTGGACAAAAATTGACAGGAAGAAAATAAAGTTATTTTGCTTCTGTGTGTGGAAATAAAACCAAGGGAACCGGTCCTTCGGGAAGGGAACCCGATCTCCCCCCCTTTTTTTTCTCAAAAAATGTCAGTGTTAAGCATTTGCACACTCGGGCAAGCCTGCCACATTTATCTCTAGCTACCCACTCAGTCTACATGAACCCCAACGCTAGCAAGATGACACCATTCTGTGCACTTGCAATGGCTAAAGCTGAGATTAAGCAATGCAGGTGGATTAGGGCTGCAACCGGTGACCTTAATTTTACCCACCACTGGAGGCTCTGTATATCTGACTTGTCTTAATTGCATTTACCTAATTTAAACAGACAATGGCGGCCCAAGAAATTTTTTTCCCCACTTCCAAATAATCAGAAAAGAAAAAATAAAAGACATTATTTTTTAGACATTTATCACAAAGACCGTCTCGCCATGGCGGCTGCTCAGATCACAAAATCGGCTCCTTTAACATAACCTTGCTCCATGAACACACTAGCACAGGGAAGGACCCTTTGAAATATTATTATCTTTATATAACAGTACAATTTTAACGTCTCAGGGGGCACGCATTTATTGGAGGGATTGCAAATATTAATACCAACCACCCTGGCCATAAATAACCGTGATGGCATTCGCAGAGATTAAAGTCCCGAGTGATGCCCTAGGTGTACAGTCACATTTTCTTGTTCATTGAGTCTTAACTTCAGTCAAATGAGGTTTTTTAAAAATATTTTTTTGAAGATATGGCCCTGAACGCTTGCTGGGACTGTCACTTCGTGTTGAATTTATCATGGAGAGTTTGAGGCGGAAGGCCAGGGAGCCATCTGTCACAAACGATTGTATTTGTAAGCTTGGAGGGTTGGGATGCGGGCTGGGAGCAAATAAGCATGTGAGATCCCCGCTTAGTAGCGGGGACCCTTTGTTAGGGCCCAGTCGCCACCCCGTGAGAGGGTTTGCGTAGACTAGTGACGGGCAATCTTTTGAGCTTGGTGTATCAAAATTTGCCAAAAAAACCAAGCATAACTTGGGTGGTGTGTCACTTCGAGAAAAACGGCCTAACCTGAAGTCCCAGAACTAGATACTCTGTGCCAGAGAGTTCTGTTGTTTTGGCCTCCAGGCCTCCGGCACAGAGTGTCTACACTACAGCAAATGTTTTATCCTTGGCTACTGCACCTGGCCGTGCAGGAGCCAAGGATGAAACGTCCTTCTCGCATGCAGCCCCATACTTCTCTGGAATGCGGCCGCATGAGGCCACATGTCATTAAAAATGGCTATGCATGTCATCACTGGCGTAGACGCTCTAACGCCTTCCTTGTAGCCTTTCTTTGCATCCAGGTGGCTTTGCTGCTCTGCCCTCCAAGCACACAAGTACCTCTCAGGTTCTCTATGCTGATAACTTACCTCGTCTCTCCCAGGGAGTTACATAATAAATAGACACATGGGCTAGACTCGGGGTGTCCTGACTTCGTTAGATCCTCCGGCATCCTAGAACAGAAAGGGGACCCATCACTGTGCGGGCAACGTGAGCCTGAGACTTCCCAAGGCAAGGCAGCGAGCCTGGCTTTGATGCTAACTTTGTAATGACAGGTCTAAGGCACAATTCAGAGGCAAGCTCGGGATTGCAGCTCCGAGTATCCAGGGAAAGATCTGGTCCTAAAAGCGCCTCATTTTCTTTGAAAACTGAACGCCCATCAGGGACCGTATGAAATGACAGTTAAGTACAGGGGTCAGGCTGGTTCGAGATCTCATCGGCTGTACAATGTGTTTGCCCTGGGAACGAAGAAGAGGATTTTCCCAAGCCTGCTCCCCGGGGCTGTGTGTCTTTCCCTCGGATGTGCCAGGCGTGTATTTCCTTCCAAACCTCCGCCTTTTTGGATGGCAAGCGCTCTTCATCGCTTTCAGATCTGTATCTGGGCATCGGAATAAAGAGGCTTCGAACTGCGCCAATCAGAACCCCGCGTGGACATTTCCTCTTTGTCACAGGGTCCACGGGCTTCACCGACACATGGAGAATTTCCTTTCCATGTCTTATTCTGGGCAACCCTGGAAATCTGGGTTTGCGGAATGTGCCAGCAATTCTGAGCTGTCTTGGCGTAGTCACCATGGCCTTGGTCCGGGGCCCAGTGTGACGCATGCTACGCATTTGTTTCAAACTCTGAAATGAACTCTGCTGGAGCCTAAGCAGGAGCATGCGCGGCCCAGGAGGGGCGGGGCGGGGTGGGGTGCGGGGAGGAGGCTCCTTGCTCACTTTCCACTGTGAGGTGTGGGCACGTGTTCTGTGTCAGGACTCGGGCCATGAATTTCTGCAGGAAACCTGCTCTTCTTCCCAGCCGGCCTTCCTCTGAGGACGGAGCCCCGGGAATGCTGGGATTATCCCATTTGTAACGCTTACCACTGAACCATCACCCAGAGCCTCCCTTCAGCGAGACCGTTATGTCTAGATGGCAGGGATTCCTCGACACCCGGCGCTGTGGTGTCTGACGTACAGCGTCAATAAAAGCAGCCAGGCACTGGGGTGCTGAGAAGTCCCAGCTGTCCATCATCCTGGTCTCGTGGGAGAAGAGTCCCTCCTGAGAGAAGGCAAACGTAGGGCTAAGGACCTATGGCGGCAGGATGACAACCATGATAATAATGCCAATAATAATTCCTAATTATCGAATGGCCACTCAAGGATGCCAATGGCGATGCTGGCCGATGACTTTGGGTTTGATAAGGGACAACACGGGCTGGCGAGGTCAGGTCATGAGCACAGGGTAAGCCGGGGAGGACCAAAGAGAAAACACTGGAGTGCCAGGCTCCTGCTGATGACCCTACATAGTCTGCTTTACTTGCATAAAGACAGTATTTCTTTTCCATCATCAAAATACGGTTCCCGAGGGAGAGTGGGGCTGGGGAAGAATTCCTGCTAGCCCAGGCCTCGCCACTGCCCCTCCCGGTGGCATGCAGAGGGCCTTATGGTTTCAGTTTCAGAGTTGTGACATTTTTTTTTAGCCCACGCAGCATGTCATTCCTCACGCTGCACAACACATTGGTGAATGCTTTTGCTGTTTTACCCTGCATGGGAGTGTGGCTTCGCCACGTCCTGGCTGTGTGACCCTGGACAAGCTGCCTGACTTCTCTGGGCCTCTGTTTCCTTGTCTGTGTTCATGCGGATAGAAGGTTATTCTTGGGGAGCAGCTGTCCTAATACTTGTAAAGGCCCAAGAACAGAGCTTGGCATAGAGTCCCCATGGGCAGCAGATGCTGGGCGTTTGGGGTAACTGTGTTCCACTGACCCTGTGTCCCTGGTTGTCAGCGTTGTGACGTCTGTGTCTCCACTGCCCACCAGGCGCACTGGGAGCCATGCTGAAATGTCTGCTGAGCCTGGTGATCAGGTCTAGTTATTGAAATGGGCCTTCCAGCCTTCCCGTTTGCGGCATGGCCACAGACAGAGGCCGAAGCCTTGCTAGTAGCCTGGTCCTCTGGCTTGCAACCCCTTCCCATCTACTAAAATCCCTCCCTCCCCTTCTCCTCCCCTCGGCCCCCCACCCTGATCTCTGCTCTTAGAGGCCCTGCTTCCCTTTCCTCCTCCAGGCAGCACGAACCCCTCCCAGAGCTGAGGCTTTGGGGAAACAAAAGCCAGGTGTCTGGGTTTTGGCCTCTTAGCACAAACTTCCTTCGAGGCGTGGGCCCAGAGAGGGGGCCAAGGCAGAGATAAAAACACAAATTAATATATCAGTGGCTTATCCTGTCATGCTGGAGTACTCTCTAATCAGGAGGGGTTGGGGGTGGGGGGTAGGATTATAACTAAAATGTGGAGGAGGGAGGGGAGCCCCAGAGACAAGAGCTGGGGTGGGGGAGTGGACAGCAGGAGCCTTCAAAGTCTGAACTTTCCCCCTGAGATGTCCCTGGGTGTGACAGAAGGAAACAGACTGGAGGAACCTATGATGCAAGAGGAGGCAGGGTTGGCAAGTCACAATGGCTAATGGAGGGGCAGACATTTTTGTGAACGTAAAACGTGCCCAGCATAACTAGCGCTCACCGTGCCAAATCATCACGACGTTCTTCTGGACGGGACGTGCTCACCACCACCCTATTTTACAGATGAAAAAACTGAGGGGAGAAAGTCTGAGTGGACATTCCCGATGTCCCACAGCCAGGAAGTTGTGGAGTCAGATAGGTTTCCAGGCAGAGGATTTGGGGCTGCCCCGAACTCTATCCCTCTGTGTCCCCATGCCCTGGTCCATACTCTGATCAAACGGTGGAGCCGGAAATGAATTTATTCTCCACTGGGGAATTTGGTGACGCAGTGTGGAGAATAAGCGAAGGCCTGTTAGAACGAGATGGAATTGCCTGACCAGGCGGTGGCGCAGTCTATAGAGCGTCGGACTGGGAAGTAGAGGACCCAGGTTCGAGGCCGTGAGGTCAACAGCTTGAGCGCGGGTTCATCTGGGTTGAGCAAGGCTCACCAGCTTGAGCACAAGGTTGCTGGCTTGAGCCCAAGGTTGCTGGCTTGAGCAAGGGATCACTCGGTGTGTTGTATCCCCCCCATCTACCCTCCAAGGCACATATGAGAAAGCAATCAATGAACAATGAAGGAGCCTCAACAAAGTATTGATGTTTCTCATTTCTCTCCCTTCCTGTCTGTTTGTCCCTATCTGTCCCTCTCTCTCTGACTCTCTGTCTCTGTCACACACACACACACACACACACACACACACACACACACAAAAAGAACGAGACAGAATTAAGAATATAAAAGAGAATGAAGGATTTCAGTAGGAATGAGGGTTTCAGAGCAAAGGCTGTTGCATCCTACATCCGAGGAAGAGCTTTTGTGCAAACATGGCCTCCCTGGCCCCATCCCTCTAGAATAGACTAGACTCAGGGTACCCTGCCATTTCACAGATATGGAAACTGAGGCTCAGAAGCATTGAATGACTGGGCCAGAGTTCAAGATCGAGCACAGATCTGTTGGCTCAAAACCCAATGCTGACAAGATGGTGGACATGGTTGGTTAAGGTGGCTCCAGCATCTCACTCGGGGATAAGCCTGGTCAGGGGCAGGAGTAAAACAGGAACCTTTGACCCCATGTGGCTTGGAGGGCTTACTCAGAAAACATGCTTACTGAAGGTCAAGTGTGGGGGGTTGTATCAATGAGAAGGGAATGGTGGGGGGTGTCTCAGCTTAAGCATTAGATTTGGCACAAGAGGAAAGAGAGCTGAGATTCAAGATATGATCCTTGAGCAGAAAAACAGTGCTCAGTTATGAGAAGGGGAAAGGCAGGAAGGATGTATAAGTGGTGTCCCAGCACAGAATGCTGGCCGCATGATTTGGAGAGGAAAAAGATGAGAAAAGATGGTAGGAAGTGAAAAGGGAGGGAAGTGGACAAGAAAAGGAACACATGGACCATTTGGACGTTATCCTCTGAAACTAGCAATGCTGCCTGGAATTCGCGCAAAACAGATGACTGGGTAAAGGGAATATAAAATCGAGGAAACACCTGTGGAAGGAAGGGTGTGGGGACAGGCCAGAGCCACACCTCGACCAGGAGACGCAGGCCGACCTATGGACATCATTAGGATGAGAAAAGACCATGGGTACATTTCAGCCAACATAAAAAAGAGAGAGAGAGAGAACGGGAAAGGGAAGAACCAGGAGCCAATGTTGTTTGGAGAAGTTGCTAGGAGCCCAGTGAAAATGTTGAGGCTGGTGTGAATTCTTCCTCTGGTATTTCCTGAGCATGTCTGATAACAATATCTCTCTCTCTCTCTCTTTTTTAAGTACCGTCTTGAATATCTTGTGGAACTATCATTTTATTTGTGGCCTGAAAGTGGGTCATTTGGCCCCTAAAGTCTACCCTTTCAAATTATAGTACGTTTTGAGTTTTGAATGGTGAGTAAGAATTCTTCCCCATGGCTGCCTGGGTGCAACTGCACTAAAATCTGAACTGGAAAGCCAGACTTGTTAGAATTTCCTTGATGCTAGTATCACAGGGTTTTGAATATCCGCTTGCAAGACTCTTCCAGGAGCAAAGATATGAGCTGAGGCTCTCAAGTATTCTGACTGCCCCGGAGATTTTTCTTGCTTACGTCCTTGGTTCTTAACTTCCATTCAGAAAGCAGAATTTTTCCAGCTCATTGACCTCCAAATAGTTGAAGCCTGTGTGTTATTGCTACTAATATTGCCTGTGCCTAAAACCAACAGAATCAGTCTGCAGATTATACACAGTGAATCCAGAGGTTAGGTGGCTTATTTTGAGGACTTCTCCAAACTTTGATTGTGCACACACGCTCATCTGATGTTTCTAACACTGGTGGACATATTGTTTGCCATAGGATAGTGAACCATCATATGAGAAATGCATGATCGATCATCTACTGGTGAGATTGGAAAAGCCAGGAATTCAGCTGTGATCCAACACACTTCTCTTGTTCCTAACAACTCTACAAGGTAAGAGTGTAAACTCATGGTGGAATTTCTACTCTTTTTTACAAGTGAGTGTGACGGAGGCATCTCATTGGAGGATGTCTCTGTCCCTTTCCTTTTAAGCATTTTTAAAATATAACAGACCCAGAATTTAAACAGTGTAGAGATTAAAGCTGGCCTCTTGCCATGAAGTTAGCTTTTATCACCAAATAACATCCCTATCTCTAGACCCGCTGGTGATACCCAAGATGTCTCTTGGGGAAAGTTAGGAGAGAGCACTTCAGGGTCCAAACACTTGCATTAAAGAAAAATAAAAGTGAACACTCTATGGTTTCTAGGCGAAGAGAAACGGTAGTCCTAGTGTGTGATACATTCAGAGAAGTTTGTGTCGTACTGGGCATTATGTTTTTCCCCCCCTCCCCTTTTATTATGACAATTTTTTTTGAAAAATAAAATTTACTATGAAAAAAATTTAAACATGGCAATTGAAAAATTAGACAGTAAACACCCATGTACCTATATAAAGACTCCACAATGAACATGCTGCTCTTTTTTCTCGATCCTACCTCTTTCTTTTAATGTTTATTTTTTAAAATTGATCTTAGAGAGAGGAAGGGAGAGAGAGACAGGAGCATGGATCCGTTCCTGAATGTGTCCCAACTGGAGATCAAACCAGCAACCTCTGTACTTTCAGATGATGCTCTAACCAACTGAGCTATCTGGCCAGGGCTCGATCTTATATCTTATCATCTATCTCTCTATCCAGTCATTCAAGCATGTTGCTCTTTTGAGGCATCCTAACATAACCTGCAAACATTGACCCCTAAACACTACAGCATGTAGATCATTAAATAATGTTCCCTCTTTGTTCACTAGATTTTTTTTTTTTGAGGCAGATTCATTGTCATGCATAAATTACAAGTATACCTTTTGATTTATTATGGCAAATACATGCAACTACAGTGTGTCCGTAAAGCCAAGTGATTGCCAAGAGCTGGACTATTCCCATCTTCCCAGAGAGCCGTCCTCACGTCCATCCCAGCCAATCCCCACCCATTCTCCCACACGCAACCATTGTATCGATATTTTATTTTCCACCATTGATTAGTTTTGCCTGTTTTAAATTCTCTTGTAAGTACATCATATCATAAAAAGTGCTTTGAGTAAGGCTTTTTCACTCAGCATAATGATTTGGAGATTCATCCACATGTTTGCATGCCTGGATAGTTTGTTCCTTTTCATTGCTGCGTACTTTTCCATCATACTGCAATATCCATGGGCACTGTTTTAAGAGGAACAAAATATGTGGTGTCAGAGAAATTCTAGAGAAGAGTTTCTAGGATGATGAGAAATTGGCAGAGGGAGGAGACTTGAGATATTTATATGAAAAAAGTCACATTTTGGCCCTGGCCTGGTAGCTCAGTTAGAGCATCATTCTGATACATCAAGGTTGCAGGTTTGATCCCCAGTCAGGGCACATACAGGACTCAACCAATGAATGCGTAAGTAAGTGGAACAACAAATTGTTGCTTCTATCTCTCTTTCTCCATCCCTCTCAAAACAATAAATTAAAAAAAAGAAAAAACTTAGAGAAAGACATGAGAACTTTTAAATATTTACAGTAGGGGTTAGCAAACATTTTAGGAATTTTAGGCTTTGCTGGGCTAAACAGTCTTTGTCACAACTATTTAATTCTGACTTTGCAGTAGAGCGGCAATTTTCAGCCAGTGCACCACAAGAGTTTTAAAACCTGCAATGTCTGACTGTTTAGTCAGCGGCATGATCTCTATCCCATTGTCAAATAAAAAAAGTGACAACATCCAACACAACAGCCATCAGGTGTGAATGAGTCCAAATTATAGCTATTCTTTTTGTCAGATTGGCAAAAAATATATATTTTGGTGTACCGCAGAATTTTAGTCATTAGATTACGTGTGCCATGAGATGAAAAAGGTTGAAAGCCACTGCAGTGGAAGAAAGAAGAAGTTGTAAATGACATAAACAAAGAGTGCTTGTGTTCCAATGACACTTTATTGATGGGCACTTGCTATTTGAGTCTCATGTGCTTTTTATTTGTCACAAAATATTATTCCGCCTTTGATTTTCTTTTAGGTTTCTGAAAACTGGCAAGCCGTTCTTAGCTCATGACCCACGCAAAAATGGGCCTCAGTTTGCCAACTTCTGATCTACAGAACTTTCAAATTGGAGGAGGGATCGTTATACTTCTGTTTAAGGCGAGTGGCTCATAGGCAGCCTAAAGGAGGTCAGTTTTGCGCAAAAAACTGAAGATCTTTCGATTCAGTAGTGTTGGAATAGACTCGATGTCCCTGCCCTGTCTCTCTCCACTGTCCTCACTAGTAACATAGGGTTAAAGGGACATGTACCAGAGCTAAGGTGTTTAGTTCAACCCACCAGCTCCTCTCTGTCTAGCTTCGGAACCTCCTGCAACTAATTTAACCTCTTCCTGTTTCCACTGATTCATGCATAACATCAGGGGCATTGTAAGGATTCAATAAGTTACTATATAGCCCTGGCTCAGTAGCTGAGTTGGTTAGAGTGTCATCCTGATATGCCAAGGTTGTGGGTTCGATCCCTGGTAAGGGCACACACAGGAATCAACCCTGAAAGCCTAAATAAATAGAACAACGAATGAATGTTTTTCTCTTTCTCGCTCTCTCCCCTCTTTCTCTCTCTAAAATCAATCAATAAAAAATATTTAAAAATACATAAAATTAAAAATAAAATAAAAAATAACTTACTGTATTAAAAAATCCTAAAACCAGCCTTGTCTTACAGTTGGCACCCAATCTCCTGCCTACAGTGTCTGGCACCCCTTAAGTGCAAAGTATGCATTTATCATTGTTCTCACTATGGCCACCATCATCCTTATTGCTGTTCTTGTGAAGATGCCTGAGAGGCTGGACGGGCTTGTGTGAGGTTTCGTCAGAGGAATTTCTTCTCTTCACGGTAGGCTGGGCTAATAGACGCTTTCTTGTTCTAACGAACAATCAGCGCTGTCTTCACTTTAGTGCCTGAGGCCTCTCCACCCTGAGATTTCAATTGCCGCTGAAACCTGAGAAGAACTAGCGCGATATTTCAGTCCTTAGTGTTTGCCAACCTACACAACAAGCTAAAAGAGCATGTGGTTTCTACTTGATCTCTCCTGATCTTGGATCTTAGACTTCCCTCCCAAAGTACCTATGAACTATCAGGACTGACGTTAGGGTGTTGCCTGGGATTAATGTTACTTTACTTTTTTTTCCCCTATGAAAATGTGGGAAGAGGATCTTGGCTTTGTGATGGGAAATAGGTCACAGCAAAAGCATTAACAAGGGCGTGGGTCTCCCTGTGAGCTATATTCACCTATTGGGCAATGCCAGATAACTGCATAGCTAGACCACGGGGTCTGCGTGTCATGGGCATTGACACCAAACTCATCGTGATGGCTGCTGCCTGTCAAGAGGAGAGGAATGACCTTAGGGGTGACTACCAGAACTCCATCTGCACCTCATCACCTCCCCCCCCAGCTATAACTCTTGTCATGTTTTGTTGTCACCGTTTACTTGGTCTTCAACATTCTGTGTTCCCAGGCCTGTTTATCTTGACTGGGGCCTGATTACTCCATTAGCTGGCTAGACTGGTGGCCTTTAGGTTGAGGAGTGGTCAACACAATAGGCAATCACCAAAGAGCACTAGGAGACCACATGGGGCCATTAAGGGCAACATCTTTATTTTCTACATGAGGCAACCAAGTGTCATGGAACCCTCATGGCTTCTAGTCCAGAGCTCCTCTTGTCTATAAGAAGGGTCTGATATGGGGTGTATGGGGGAGGGCCAGATGAACACGAACCAACCCCCTTCCCCATTCATGGCTGAAATATAGAATGTTGGTTTTACTTCCACATAAAAATATACCATCACACCTGACCTGTGGTGGCCCAGTGGATAGAGTGTCGACCTGAAATGCTGAGGTTGCTGGTCTGAAACCCTGGGCTTGCCTGGTCAAAGCACATATGGGAGTCGATGCTTCCTGTTCCTTCCCCCTTCTCTCTCTCTCTCTCTCCTTTCTAAAATGAATAAATAAATAAAAATCTTTAAAAAATACACTACCACTGAAAGAATAGTCTCTAGTATATTGATCATTCTCAGATAACAGGACTTAATATTAACTACTACAACCTGATCTATTGTTCAGGCCCTGTTTGGAATCTTACAACGTGGCCTGGGTCTCTGACTTTCTGTAACCCTGAAAAGCTCTGCTGATGAGACAGGGAAAACCAAGGATGTAAATGGATGTGGGCACGTGGGACCAGGTCATTATGGGAGAAGGGTGGTAGAGGCACAAAGCAATGTCAGGACAGACGTCAAGTGACATTAGAGGACCAGTAAAAAAAAACCAAGTCAATATAAAAGGGAAGAAAGAATGCTAGAAAGGAAGAAATGGCATGTAGTGGGGGAAAAAGAGGGAGGTGATGGTCCCAAGAAGTTAAGATGAAGGGCAGATACCAAACTCGTTGATGGGGGGGGGGCTCCTAGCTTCTGACAACAGTAGAAACATGGGGTGTCCTCCATGAGCTCCCCTACTTGTGCGTCACTTAATAAAAGCTTTCCAAACATCTCATGTGTTCTTTGAAGAAAGAAGAGATTTGAATGGACTTTTACAATGTCCCACCTTGAACCAATGATGGCTTATAACACAGACAGTTCCGGGGATTGTGTGTGAACAATGTCATAAGAGTCACTCATTTTAGCAGCACGGGCTGGACTTTGGGGAATTTAGTACCTATGGCTTTGAATACCAATGGCTTCTGCTTTTTAGAATATCATGTAAAATCACACACTGACATAGAGTGAATGGACGATGGACCCGAATTACTTTAAAAAAAATTGTATCTATAAAATTGGAAGATCTTTTTACCTCCGGATAAGATACTTATGCTGATTATTTACTTATTTTAAGAAAACCATTCTGCTGTATAAACAAGTGGAACGTATAGAATTTGTTTATCTGGGGTAGTGTGTGAGGTTCCACAATCACACACTATCCCAGAGGGTGTCAGTGCAGGGTCACTGAGGGGTCTGAGCAGGGCAGCCAATGAGACATCTGCTTTTCCTTCCAAAGTCCTGTCTCATCCACCCTCTTCCAAACATCCTTAAGTGGACACATATATCATGAGGTCAAAGTAAAACAAAAACAAAAGAAAGTTTAAAAAGAGAGAGGGGCTTAGAACAATGAAGAGTTTTCTCACGTGATCCAATACCCTGTCCACTTTGAATACCTATCGATATCAGGAGAAAAATAATGCCCAGGCTTTGATAAGACGTGCTGCCCCACGGGCTAATATTCCCTCTCACCACCACCTCTGACTTGGGCAGGGAAAGCGAGGGAGTCGGGTAATTGATTTCCCACCGTGGAAGAAAGATGGGTTCAAAGTTTCAGCAGAGGTATTTGTTTGGAGTGGGAAGGAGGATCAAGACTTTCTGGTATTTACAGAGGAAAAACAGAACAACACGGGAGCCTGGCCTCTGGAAGAAGAATGCATGGTTAAATTGGCTCAGATTGTCCGTAGCAACCTGAACTCAGAGGCTACAGTTTTTCTTTTTTCCCCTCTCTAAGAAGCAAGTGGGAACTTGAAAAGTATGCAGCATGTGGTGAACAGGGAGCGGTGAACTTTGCCCAGGTCTGCAGCCAGTGCTGAAATCTGAGCTTGCAGAAGTTTCAGGAGGGGTGGAATTTTCCTTCTTCCTTCCTTTTTAATCCCTGGACACCCTGTGATTTTACAAAGTATCTTAAGGGTCTAGAGAGGAGTCTCAATCCCAAGAGGAACCCCAAGAAGGAAATACTGAACCCCAAAAGCGAATATTAAATCTCACCTGATGATAATCCTACTTAACCTTGTTCTATAGATCTGGAAGACCGCAGAAATATTTTATTTTTTTGCATTCATTTTAAAGCTAGCCTTTACAAATTTTGAGATTTCCCAAATCAAGCTGATCTCTGGTGGGGAAGGTTCCCCTTATATCATTGGGGATAAAAGGGAAAAAAAAATCACATAGTGTCCCAAAGTGCAGGCTGATTGCCGTCAGAAGTCTGAATCTTTTCACAACAACAAGTTACTCGGTAACTTGAGCTGTGTTCGTTCCTGAAATTCTTTCACATAATTGAAGATTAATTTGATTCCCCAGATTGTGGAAGAGAGGGTTGTTGACAGTGGGGGGCTGGGGTCGGAGGAAATAGATTATTCAAATCACAAAGCAGTGGGTGTGTCCTAAGCGACTGTTCCATTACTGCTCAGAAATGTTTGCCTTTCTGAGTGTTCCTCAGCCTCCCGGGCTGTGGGATCGTGCCAGGAGCAAGAGGCGAGGGCCCTGCCAACCTTCAGAAAGCAGGTGAACCTCAGAGAGACCCGAAATAGTTTGTCAAGAGAGCTCTATGTATTCGTGGCGCCTCCACAATCCATTAACACCGAAACCAGCCAACTGACTGGCTCTGCCTTTCTCAAGTGTCTAATGTAAACAATATGAAAGTCAATAGTGGGGGACATTCCAAGATAGTATTAACACGATTGATTTATTGATGGTTGCACAATGGGAGGTTATCTTCTGTTAATTGACTCAGTAAATAAGCTCATAGGTTGGGGGGGGATGGGAAGGAGGGGTGGGGGAAGTACCTGGTGGAAGAAAAGGCCAGACACCTGGATTATATAATTTTTTTCACCCTCCCAGCCTGTCTCGGTCAATTCAAATAGCACTTCTGCTGCCAAATTCAGAACACAGCTTAGCGATGTTAATTCTACCCGAAGTCAGCAGTAGACCCCACGAGGGGAAGACTCAAAGGTTGTGGGTTGGCATCAAACACTATATATTTGATTAAGCTTTGGCTTATGAGGATTTCAAACTGAGAGAGAGAGAGAGAGAGAGAGAGAGAGAGAGAGAGAGAGAACATTCATTCATCCACTGACTTACTAAGAGACCTAGCAACAGTGTGCAAGATGCCGATGTGTGCCCAGCTTGAGTGAATACCTGTAACCTCTGGCCAGTGAGTGACTGAATGATGGGTAATGATGCCATTTACTCTGGACAGTCATTTAAGGGGCACTTCTCCAAAAGGGTGACTACCCCTTGGGAGCTCCTTCTGGTGGGAGGGGGAGACAACCTTGACAAACCCCTTTCTAGGCTCTGGTAGTCCCCAGCATTATGTCACCGGAAGTGGGGTCTCCCAGGTACAGACGTCACACTTGGAACATGTCTAGATGGATTCATTTCAGGACTTGTAAATTTTCATCAGCGAGCCCCCAATCTCTTCTGGCTACTGGCTACGCTCTCTGCGGGGAGCCTAGGGTGTAAATCAAACAGGCACCAGTGTCTGTACCAATGGGGTCCCCTCTCCACCTGCGAACCTGCTGTAGCTGCCCCATCAACCCACTCTCCCCCAGACTTCTTTATTCCCCAGCATACCCTCCTCCCATTATCTTTGGTCCCAAAAGATGGAGTCTACCTGGCATATCCTCACGTCCACTTGTCTCATCCAGGAAGTCCTTAATTCTTACAGATCCTACGCCTTCCATGGATAGTTCCTATTCCATAAGCTTTGCCTCTCAACTAGAGAAGAAAATGGCCTGGGGCAAGTGTCTGATTCCTGTCTGTGGCCTGAAGGAGCAAATGCGTTCCTGCCTGTGCCTATTACTCCGTTTTCCTCCATGATAATCATCTCTGATCATACTATTTCAGAGCCCAGAAGCCGTCATAACTATCTCCTGAATCAAGCGTCAGCTCAGCGAGTCCTTCCAAAGCACAAACGCTCGCGACTTATTTATTTAGTTTTAGTTTTCTCTTCCACCTAACTCTGAAACGTCCTATGCTTAATCCCAATATCGCATGGGTTCCCCTAAACTCTTCATCTCTGCTCCTAGACTGCCATCCTCATTTCTTCAACCATCCTTCCGAGTTCAATTTCTGCCTGGTTGTTAAGGTCCAATCGGAAGGCCACTGGTTTCTCCACAGAGCTATCTCTGGTAATGTACACCTAAAGCCAGATGGGCAACCAGAGTTTAACGTACGTATTTCTATACTTGATTTGTTTTTCTCCAGGAGAAGATAAACACTTGGGAAGAAGCAGCTAAATCTTACAAACCCTGCCACACCCTACCCCGGCCGTTGCTGATTCTCAGTGCCTTATGGACAATAGGCACGTAGAATATGACCACTCAGTGACAGTTATTTTTCTTTCTTTCTTGTTATGGCAAGGGTTTTTGTTCTTCCTCTTTTGTGTGTATGTTGTTGTTCAGCATTGTGTGCATGTCTGTCAGTGTGTGTGTACGTTTGTGTGTGTGTGTGTGTGTTGTTTCACCGCTGGCTAGCACAGTCACCACGCTCAGTCTTGAAACACGCATGTGCTGACCATTAGTTTAAAGCTATGTTCGGGATGATCCAAGGCGCAGGGAGGGGCTCTCCTTCAGTGGGACCCTGGGCAGCTTGCTGGGAGCTCTCCCAGTTCATGCTTCTTCCCCGCTTAGTGTCTGGGAATTAGTTACACTTAAGTTCCACTGTGCCCGGAGCTACCTGCAATTTGAGATGCCAACTCCAACGTTGGGGGTCACTTTGTAGAAGCCTGTGGCCACTCGGGAGACAAAGGCACCCCTGTTTCTGCTTCTCGATCACAATGAAGACATCAGGCTAATAGAATCTTTAGATTCTTGAATCGTGTCTGCAGAAGAGTTTGTGTTTGGGAGAGAAATACTTTCTGAGCCATAAGCCAAATACTATCACCCAAGAAATGGGGGGGGGCATATGACAATGCACATCCATTGGTGGGTTTTGGGGAATGGCATGTCTCCTTTGCAGCGTGTCCTGGCTTTGGAGCCACTTGGCACAGGAACACTGTGATTTAGTCCAGAGAGGCATTTCCTGGGCAAGGAATCCCCTTTGTTGATGGGACCTGGCTTTGGGAGGAGGAGGGGCCCGGGAAGGAGGAGGGAGCAGTTCCCCAGTTCACATTCTAGGTTTCCCTTAATGAATGTAATGTTGTCGTTAATGGGATTTAACCACAATACCTATCTCTAACCTTGTCACCAAAAAAGGTACTCTACATGCCTCTTTTTTTTCAATACCGTCTGCCTGGTAACTGTGCACAAGTCTGTTCTCCCAATTTTCTAAGTGGTAATCCTAGAATTATCTTGGCTCAGAAATAAATGAAGAACTTGTGTAGGGGACTCAGATTTCCCTACAGGGGTTGTAACAGAAAGAAGGATTAAGTACCAGTACACAAAACTCTCCAGCCACGGGACAACGTGTCAATTGCCAAACATTCCCTACCAGAGAGGGCTCTCAGTCATTCTCTATTGTAAAGCAGGCGGTCAAGACTGGGCAAGGAGGGAAAGGCAGGGCAGTCTCGCTCCTTGCAAGGCATGCTAGTTGGGAAGGAGAGAGCTATATTTAGCTCAGTGACAGGCTCTCCAGGAAGTTGAAACAACCAGGCAATTAAATGGTAAATCGTGTGTGTGTGTGTGTGTGTGTGTGTGTGTGTGTGTGTGTGTAGGGGTGTTTACAGGAGGAGGGTGAATTTGGGGAGATGATAATATAGGCAGAAAAGAATGTGTTCAGGAAGGCCTGGCTGGGTGACTCAGTAGATAAAGCATGGTCCTGGCTCATCAGAGGTCGCAGGTTCAATCCCTGGTCAGGGCACATACAAGAATCAGCCAATGAATGCATGAGTAAGTGGAACAGCAAACTGATGTTTCTCTGCTTTCCTCCCTTTCTCTAAAATCAAGAAATAAAAATAAAAAATAAATAAAATCTCAGGGAATTTGAATCCAAGGGGATTGTCCTTTTTCACATTTATCCTCTCAAATTGAGGTCGGTAAGAATCAAGGATTATATTTGGGAAGTCAATCTGCAAATCTGGAAGATTAGTTCATGTTCATTCATAAACAGCTTCTGAATAAGAAGTCTATTTCCTTAAATGACATAGTTGTTAGTTTCCTGCCTTCTGTGAAGAACGGATACAATAATCCTTTGAAAAATCAAATTTAGAAATAAACATTTAAGGATAGAGGATCAATTGAGGTTTCTCTCAGAGTATACAAAGGAATGCATTCCATCTGTTTGGACCTCTTTGGGCCTAGGTGGGCCAGATCACACCCCAGGCCCTGGTGAGCTCTAAAATTCTATGCATCTATAGTAGCCACACTTCCTTTCATTGCTGGGCTCATTCCTTGAGAGATGGAGGTGGAGTGGTTAAGGAGGCCAAAGTCAGCTCCAGATGGAGCTGTAGATATAGAAAAGAATCCTTCTTCCTCCCAGCTCAAAGACAATGAGCTATTAGATCTGCTCAAGTTTGAAGCAGATGAAGAGAAAGAATACTAAGCATGAGCCCTGGCCAGTTGCTAAGTTGGTTAGAGTGTCGTCTTGAAACATTAAGGTTGTGGGTTTGATCCCTGGTCAGGGTGCATACAGGAAGCAACCAATGAACGCACAGCTAAGCGGAACAACATATGAATGCTTTTCTTTCTTTCTCTCCCTTCTCTCTGTCTTTCTAAAATTAATTAAAAATAATTTTAAAAAGGAATCATGAAAAATGGTGACTATAAAAATCTAGGCTCTGCCTGACCAGGTGGTGGCACAGTGGATAGAGCGTTGGACTGAGATGCGGAAGACCCGGGTTCGAGACCCTGAGGTCGGCAGCTTGGGCATGGGCTCATCTGGCTAGAGCAAAAGCTCGTCAGCTTGGACCCAAGGTCGCTGGCTCCAGCAAGGGGTGGCTCCATCTGATGAAGGCCCATGGTCAAGGCACATGTGAAAAAGCAATCAATGAACAACTATGGTGTCGCAACGACAACGAAAAACTAATGATTGATGCTTCTCACCTCTCTCCGTTCCTGTCTGTCTGTCCCTATCTATCCCTCTCTCTGACTCTCTCTCTGTCCCTGAAAAAAGAAAAAAAAATAATAAAAATCTAGGCTTATTACAGAGAACCAGAAGCCACTCTCCCGGGGGATGGTCCTGGGGCCACGTACCTGGGTTAACTTCGTTCCCGCTAGTTCCTGATTATCTGGGTAGCAGAGAGACGGTGAGGCTTGCTCAGAAAGCAGGTATGGCAATGCCGCCCCGGTTGGCTTGGGAACCTTCCGTGGGCTTCTTCCCCTAGAAACCTGTCTTCCTAATTATGTTTGGCCTAGCCCAATATTAAAAATGAGTTGGCTTCCCCAGGGTAGCTTTGAAGTTAAACTGTGGAGGGAGTTGGGCGGGGAGCAAATGCCTGTTGGAATATAGAGAATGAAACATTTTCTGGCGATAGTGGAGCTCCAAAATTCCCAGAGTTATTTTAATCTCCAAGAAAAGCTGAATTCTGAGCCCCTTAACCAAAGCCTTCACATTGCCTGAAATGCTATAAACAGGTATAACGATTACATAGATGAGATTATTCGTACTTAATTGTGTGTTTACTTTGAGAATATGTTTCCACCTCCACTCTTGGTGGCAGTTGCAGCAAAGAGTGAACCATCCTCCGCAGATGCAAGCACAGTGCCCTGCACATTATGTGATCAGAAATATTTGTTGAATAAATAAATGCTCCTGTTTAGGAAGGGCCTCATTCTGTAGCAATAGGTTTGAGTTGAAATGTTAGAGCTAAGGGGATCTTGTATGTTTAGGCTACACAGTAGTTATCCTAGGGGTTCTTGGCTGAGCTCCCTACTTCCTTTCTCTAAATTTAAATGATTTTAGTCCTGGCTGGATAGCACATTTGGTGAGAGCATCATCCCAATACACAAGGGTTGCCTGTTCGATCCCTGGTCAGGGCACATACAGAAACGGATTGTTGCTTCTGACTCTCTCTCTCCCCTTCCTCTCTCTAAAAATCAATAAATAGAAAAAATAAAACACATGATTTCATATTCTAATATTACTTTGGTATTATATTCACACTGGGAAGTGGACACAGTCCTTAGGTTTATGGCTCTGAATCAACTTCAAATCCAAAACAAACTTACAGATTGAATTCAGACAAAATGACACACACAACGTTCGAATGAACAGCATTGATTTTAACGTGATGGATGACAGATTACTAACATTAAGTCACCACTCATGGCACTAATATTGTACTGACTGGTAGGCTGGAGACGGTTGATTTGAGTGTGTCTATCTTTCCACGGGACACATACAATGATTCTTCAAGCACTTTTCTCTATTTAAACTATAGCGAAGCTTTGGTCCACACAGCATACTGGAACATCAGTTGGCTGCCACTTGGCATAAATCCATAATTTACTTACTGGGGCGGATCCAGGTTTTATGGGGCTTGAATAGTATACGGTTCTGAGGGCTTTCTTTACAATGTGAATATAATAAAAACAAAGTGCCTCTAGCGCCCCCCTCAGGGTTTGGAAGGAATCTGGCCACAGGAGAAGTCTGGAAACTCAAATTCAGTTACCTTCATGCTAAATCCATCTGTATTCATGTATCAGTTTTTTCTCAATTGGTTTTTCCCTTGTTGCCAATGAAGCAGTAGAATTGGGTGACAGTGCAAAGTGGCTTTTTAATTTTATTTGAAGATCATCTTGAAATAGCATATCTGTGCTTTTAAGATTATACTCAAAATAAAAGCCAACACTGGACATTTTTTTGGACAACAACAAGGCAGTGGAGAAAGATATTTCTGTTAAATCCCTTTCTCCTGATGAAACCCTCAGAGGAGAGATACTGAGACAAAGTTTTAGGGCTCTTGTTATCCGTTGCTACGTTGGACTTAGAGTAGTCAACATTTGGGATATCAATAGAGAGGTGAGCAATTTCTTGGAATCACTTTTCCCAGGCTGTCTGGATGCTTAGAGCTTTGAGCACAGTCCTAGGAAGTTTACCATGCTTGGGCTCCGTATCTTGTCTGGTTGGGGCCTGCAGTCAAGGTTGACAAAACCTGTGGGCAGGTCCAGCCCAAGTGAACCTCAGGCTAGTTATTATCTCAGAGGCCCAAGGGATAAACAGAATCCAGACATCAGGATTCATCAGGAACAGAGGGTGTGATCAGGTATGCTGTGAGTCAAAGCCCGGGGGCCATCAAGCAGCGGTCACAGAGCGGTATGGAAAGGTGAGACAGGGAACGGAGACCAGGGTTAGGAAGCTCTCTGAGCCATGACTTTGGTTGGCATGGCCAGGCAGGTATTTACGATCACCAGCAAGCAAGTCTCATGCTTTGGCCCAGTGGTCTTCAAAACTGGGGTCTGGTAAATATTGGGTCTGAAACCCCATAGGACAGAAAATGGGCATGGCTCTCTCTGTCAGGGGGAGATTCTGGAATTATTTTTTCCTAGAGCTGATAAGAGAATAAAATAGGATCACCGGGATGGGTCATCCATCTACTCCAGTGGTAGTCAACTGGTCCCTACTGCCCCCTAGTGGGCGTTCCAGCTTTCATGGTGGGCGGTAGTAGAGCAACCAAAGTATAAATAAAAAGATAGATTTAACTATAGTAAGTTGTTTTATAAATATTTATTCTGCCAAACTTAGTGAAAATCTGACATAAAGTACTTGGTAAGTAGTTATTATTATATGCTTTAACTTGCTGTAACTCTGCTTTATAAATTTTATAAAGTAAAGTTATTCCCTACTTTATAAATCACCATTACTATGGAACTGGTGGGCGGTTAGAAAATTTTACTACTAACAGAGATACAAAAGTGGGTGGTAGGTATAAAAATGTTGACTACCCCTGATCTACTCCAAGATCTCTTCGTTTTAAGACAGGAGAGTAAGAGAGGAAGGTGTCAGCATCTAGGACATATCCTAATGAGCTTAGTTCCAAGAGAATGCTTATCTTGGAGAGTTTTGAGGCTTGTCGTAAAAAAGAAAAAAAGTGATAACTTTCTATTCCCCTACCTCATGGGGTTACTATAAAGTTCAAGTGTGATTACACGTGTCTATGAAGATTCTGTGCTTGGTGAGGAACTACCTTTCCTGGGCATGCTGATCCCATTTCTTTCCAATAAAGGTGCAGATTTTTGTTCCACTTGGTAATTCTTTTCAGGGGAGACTATCTCGCCTAAAACATACTTATATTCTGTTTTCTTTTCCTTCTATTTCTGTCTCTTTTCTATCTGGGGAAACATGATTTTGTTGGAAATTGTCTATCAGAAAAATGTTTTTAGAGATGGGAGGGTTTCTCAGATTTAAAAGAGAGCATTTTTATTTTTTAAACTCAAAACTGTTTGAGCTTTTCAATAAACCTCTTTATCTAATCAATCAGGACTTTGGTACAAACCAATCAGCTGATGCATTCCCAGTCATGTGAGGGAGGTCTTACCAGCTACAACAAAGAGAAAGAATTAGTCCTTCTTTTATTGGAAAGAGGGTAGCATTAGGCTCATTCATTTACCTTTTTTTTTTTGTATTTTTCCAAAGTAAGAAGGGGGAGGGAAGAGGGGGGCTGAGAGACAGACTGCCCTGCATGTGTTGGACCGGAATCCACCCAGCATGCCCACAAGGGGGCGATGTTCTACCCATCTGTGGCGTTGCTCCATTTTAATCAGAGCCATTCTAGTGCCTGAGGCAGAGACAGACCATGAAGCCGTCCTCAGCACCCGGGCCAACTTTGCTTCAGTGGATCCTTGGCTGCTGGAGGAGAAGAGAAAGAGGGGAAGGAGTGGGGGAAGGGTGGAGAAGTAGATGGGTACTTCTCCTGTGTGCCCTGACCGGGAATCAAACCCGGGACTTCCACACGCTGGGCTGATGTTCTACCTCTGAGCTAGCCAGCCAAGGCTGCTCATTCACTTTTTATTTCCTGACATATTAGGGGGAATCTGACAACATTATAAAGCAATTAGGTTGTTTTGTTCCGGGACCCTTCTCTGAAATAGTTAGCAGGGTTGGTCTGGTGACATTAGCTTTGCCAGAATTTCCATGATGTCCCTCCCAAGTACGCTGGAGACTGGAGAGATGGCAGCCTACTGCCACCGTCCAAACCTCACAGCAAACTGACTTGACTTGGTAGGCTCCGGCTCACACTAACATCTTTTCACCACCTGATCACATACGACCAGGTTGGGTGTCACGTAGGCTGCGTCCACAGAGCCCAGAAGATGAGAAGGAGGCCAGGTGGGGAGGCTAAGATGCTGTGGAGGCGGGGCTCAACCTCCAGCATGACGCACTGGGGACCAACTTGCCATCCACAGCCGCCGCCAAAAGGTTCAAACATTCAGGAATAAAAAAGGTTTCTGTCCTTTTCTTTCTTTCTTCTTCTTTTTTTAATCAGGATGTTTCAAAAATACCCTTTATTTTCTCCTTCTCCGCCTCTGCCCACCACCCCCGACTTCTGCAGGTGATGCCTTTCTTGGAAAAGCTTTTAAGGAGTCCGATCAGCCCAGGAATGTCACCGAATAAAGATGAGTTTATGTTTGAGGAAGGAAACAGCTGGATGGGCTAAGGCAGGGAGGGAGGAGGCTCTTGTTTCATTAGTGACGGGAGTTCTAGGGCCCAGAGAGTACCAAGGCGGAAGCCATGTTGGGGGGCGGGGAGAAAAGGAAACACTCAACCCTAAAGAACTAATCATGAAGGGTGGAAAGTGAGCTCTGGCCAAGAACAACAGCAATAAATAGATTTTTGGAAGAGGGGCAAAAAGACTGAAGAGGAAGACTAAGACGTGCATGGGCATGAGGCAGAGAGAGCCTGTGGTTTTCATTTGAGGGGAAAAGAAAGAGAAAATTTAACAATTCTGAAAATCATTAGAAAGTCCTCTGGAAGATGTCTTAAGATAACTTTGCAGACCCAGGTTTTATTTCTGTTGTTTATATCAGAGCCAATGTCAGTGCATGGGGGAAAAATAAAGCTATAGGGAGAAACTTAGTGCATGATATAGCAAAGTGGTATGTTCTGACTGCTTTTTTTTTCTTTTTAATTTCTGCCTGGTATAAGGTCAGAGACGAGAGCCAGACAGAAAGAGCAGGCATTTCTAAGAGTAACGCATATGAATTTCAGCCTCAGTTAGAAATATCACATCTACCGTTACCTGTGTGGTAGGCAGGTACCTAGTGCTTATTTTGTACAAACTGAGAGAGTGAGGGTTTCGGACCCACAGGTCTATCTCCAAATACTCTCAGATAACATGAGCCTAGATTTGAGAAGGACCTAAGAGGAAAACCAGATCCGGGTCTGCCCTTCATCTTGAAATCTCTTCAACACACTAAAATACACAATCACAGCCAACAGTCCAGGCAACCCTGGAGAGAAAAAATTCTTTAAAAAAATGATTTGAAGTTTTCCATCAATGAAATGGTGTTGGTTGGTCTTTTCATTTGGGGAGTGCCTAGCGGTTTATTTTCTTTTGTTATTTTTTTAATTTTAAATTAGTTCCTAATAACAATCTGTATTTAAGAAGGAAAGAAATGCGTGGTGGTGAGTTTTCATAAACATACATTAATCTTGTTAATTACATGACAGTTTCACGGTTGGCAGGACAGGACTTCTTAATCAACCTATTTTTTTTCTTGTGGTAGCTCTATTTGAGAACGGAGGCCAGGCAACCAGAGGATTCATGGAAATGTACGAAGACGGGATACAGGATTTTCTATGATTTGATGTTGTCCTTAATGAGGAAGTATATTGGCGACACATGCTAACATGTGTTCGGGATGTTTCGTTGTGGCCAAATAGATGCTTTCAATGACAACACCGACATTCCGGGCCTGTCAGAACCTACGCTGCTCTGCTCACAGCCTACACAATCTCTTTAGAGATCAGCTCAAGGGCCAGTCTTCTGTTGGCATCCAGGGCAAAACGACTTCCCACCGCATGTGGCCCGCTTGGTCATCTTCAGCTCAGGGTAGAAGTCAGAGACTGCAGGGCGGTGACCTCTGTTCTCGGAAATGCTTCGCGGGGAGGTAAGGAGTGGTCCTCTGGAATAGGCACACTCAGTTTGACCCCAGAGTAGCGCCTGGATGTCAAGGACCCCAAGCAGCATCCTTTCAGTGATGTTTACTTTAGTCTTGTGGGAAGAGCAGAGGAAGGGAGAAGATGGAAAGTGGACAGGAAAAAGGTGATGAGTGGAGGTAGGTTTATTAGAGAAGTATCTGCCAGGTACATGAGGAGCCCTGTTCATTGAGAGCATTGTTTGCTGCATAAGAACTTGAAAACAATCTTTACATCCTTCACAGAAGATGGGTAAATGCATTGTGGAGCACTCAAGAGCGGTGAGAAGGAATTTGTGGCCGTTGCTGGTTAGCTAAGTTGAGTAGGGCACCGTCCCAAGACACCATGGTTGTGGGTTCGATCTCTGATCAGGGCACATACAGGAAGCGACCAATGAATGTACAACTAAGCAAAACAACAAAGGAATACTACTCTCTCTTTCTCTTTATCACCCTCCCACTAAAATAAAAAAAATAATAATTATTATGATAATGATAATAAAAAGTTTGTAACAAGGCCAGGTCTCAACAGATGTTAAGGGAAAACAATCATGGTTCAGAATACTTTGTTTACAAGGAAAAGAGAAAGGCTGTTTAAATGTATGGCTGACTCTTTTTAAGAATAACAGCAGTTTTAAATATAAAATGTGGAAAAGTGATTTAATAATTAAAAATACCTTTTAAAAATAAGTTTTAAATAATTTATTTTTAAAAAACTAGTAAAACAATGGTACATATTTCTCAAGGGTTTAGACGAATGTATACAAGACTATGTCACATATTTTGGAAGGATATGTACCTATAGTAGTTCTGTCTCTGAGGGGCTAGGGGAAAAACCAAGATTACTAATATGGTCAATGAGAATCTTTGCTCTTTAATAGTGTATGTTATTGCCCTAGCCGAGTAGCTTAGTTGATGGGAGCATCGTCCTGATACACCGAGGTTGCAGGCTTGATCCCCGGTCAGTGTACATACAACCAGTGAATGCAGAAATAAGTGGAACAACAAATCAATGCTTCTCTCTGCCTTCCCCTCTCTCTCTAAAATCAATCAATTTTTTTTTTAAAAAAAGAGAAAGAAATTTATTTTGTCTTCAGTGCACGAACATATAAGATGCTCAATGAATTTCAGTTCCTTGAACTTTCAGGTTGATAGCGGGATTTTTACTCGGTATATACCCATGTGTGACATTTTCAAAGCCTCAGAAATTATTAAATCACTTTTTTTGCATTTTATACAGCCAGCCACATGTTTAAACTGCCTTTTTCTTCTTCTCATAAACAACCCCACACAGGATATGGGTGAAAAAAATATTCATCAAAAAAGTGAGAACGTATAAAACAGCATTCCTTTAGGGAGAGTGGATTTTTCTCCCTAGATTCTTACAGGGAGGATCTTTTAACCAATATGTCAGCTCCTCCGTAAACCATGAAATGAAGTAACTGACCATCAGAACTAATTTCAAGAAGAAAAACTGTCATCTCCAAAGCAGTAAAAATCTCCATAAAGCTGTGTAAACTAATTACTGGGTTAAGCGAAATCACTGGGATGTATCAGGCCCCTTCCAGTGTCTCCGGGGCGGACATGATGCCGTAATTCTCCAGTCGTCTCTCTGGGAGACTGGAGTCGTGGGCAGGGAGAAATCAGTGTCATGGTATCGCTTAGTTTTGGTCCTGAGACATATCAAGAGACCACTGGTGGCAGATCACACAGAAAGCAATGCCTCTTAATGGGTGATGATACAAGCTGGCCCTCTCTGAGTACTGTGGGAACCTTAAATGGGGATGACACACCCAATTACTCTGCTGTGTCTTTGAATTTTCTGAAGGTTTCTTTTCACCCCTCCTCAGCAAAGGATGTAGGAAGCATTTTGTATTAGATTATGTTTTTCTCTAAACTTTTTATTTAGTGATTTTAGAGAGAGAGAGACAGGCAGACAGAAACATGAATCTGTTTCTGTATGTGCCCTGACTGGGGATTGAACTGGCAAACTTAGCCGATCTGGGACGATGCTCTAACCAACCAAGTGGTCCATCCAAGGCACAGATTACATTTTTTTTGTGTGTGTGTGACAGAGACAGAGAGAGACAGAGAGAGAGACAGATAGGGACAGACAGACCAGAAGGGAGAGAGATGAGAAGCATCAATTCTTTGTTGCGGTACCTTAGTTGTTCATTGATTGCTTTCTCATATGTGCTTTGACTTGGGGCTACAGCAGAGCGAGTGACCCTTGCTCAAGCCAGCGACTTTGGGCTCAAGCTGGTGAGTCTTGCTCAAATTAGATGAGCCCGTGCTCAAGCTGGTGACATTGGGGTTTTGAACCTGGGTCCTCTGCATCCCAGTCCAACATTCTATTCACTGCGCCACCACCTGGTCAGGCAGATTACATTTTTGCATAATCAAAAGAACGGACATATGATGGTACAATGGAAGGTCTCACATTCTTTCAAATAGTCCGTTTTTTGATTGGATTGTTTGTCTTCCTGGTGTTGAGTTTTATAAATTCTTTATAAATTTTGGTTATTAAAATCTGTGGTACATATATACAATGGAATACTATGGGGCCATGAAAAAGAAGAAAATATTACCTTTTGCGACAACATGGATGGACCTGGAAACTATTATGCTGAGTGAAATAAGCCAGGCAGAGAAAGAAAAATGGCATATGACCTCACTCATTTGAGAAATCCAAGGAACAATGAGAACTGAGGAATGGAATTGAGACAGAGGAAGGATCAAAGGGACCAGAGGAAAAGAGGACAGAGGGAAAGGGGTTGATAGGATGGGATAAACCTGAAGGGAAGGGGGGAGGGCGCTGTAGGGGGGGCAAGGGAGATGTTGAGGAGAATATGGGGGAGAGGGGATGCAGTCGGGTTCACCCTAAAATCTATATAAACACAGTTAATTAAATAAAAGAAAACAAATAGTAAAAACCTCTATATTTTTGAGAAAGTGTGTTGATATTCTAAATCACTTCACTTGGATAAACTCATCGGCATATTGCATGTTTATTTTATTAGGTAATTCTATATACATTTGTATTTATGTATGCTGTATATGCCATAAAGATATTATATACGGTACATACATTGGTGACATTGGTCAAACCCCAATGTTACACTCAAGACAGAAGATCTCATACTTGACTGTTCATGTATATGTCTTTCTAAATTGCTATACTTCTTGAAGATAAGGGTGGTTTCTATTTGCTTTACACCTGATGTCCAGTTGGCGGAATGAACGAATAACCTTTAATAGAAACCTATCTGTGATTCTCTTCCCATCATCTTTTTCTAGAGGTATGATTCAAAAATAAAAACTTGTTCAGAATACTGTTGGTCCTCAGAAATAAAACTGCACAAGACGTGAAGGTTGATTTCCTCACACTCTGTCATGGTGATTGTTACCATGTCTCAAGGTGGCAATTCATGGAAGAAGAGTTGTAGGAATCATATCTCTTAAGAGTGGTAAGTTAGACCCTGGCTGGTTGGCTCAGTGGTAAAGCATCAACCCAGCATGTGGACGTCTCAGGTTCCATTCCTGGTCAGGCCACAAAGGAGAAGCGACCATCTGCTTTTCCACCCTTCCCTCTCTCCCTTCTCTCTCTTTCTCTCTCTTCCCTTCCTACAGCCATGGCTCTGTTAGAGCAAGTTGGCCCTGGGCGCTGAGAATGGCTCCATGGCCTCACCTCAGGCGCTAAAAGACAACTTGGTTGCCGAGCAATGGATCAACGCCCTGTATGGGCAGAGCATCACCAGATAGGGGACTTGCAGGGTGGATCCCTGTTGGGGTACATATAGGAGTCTGCTTCTCTGCCTTCCTGCTTCTCAGTTAAGAAAAAGCAGAGTGGTGAGTTGTCAGAGCACAGCTCAGAGGATGAAAAATGAGGAGTACAATTGGGAAGACACAGTAACATGTACCCAAATGTCCTGCATATTAGAAACTGGACACCTTCCCTTGCTCCAGTTAAATCAAAGGGACATCTTTGTGCTGGTCCAATTCTCGCCTCTGTGTCTGAACCTGCCATTGCCTGGCTGGTCTGGTGTCCCTTTGGAATTGATAATGAGGTTCAGGAGAGAGGTGTAGCCCTCACTTAGTGTGTCACCCCTATTTAGCACCTTTCACAGGATGACGGCCACATTGTTTTATTATGTCCCTGATCAGCTGTCACCATTCATAAAGTAATCACTGTCATTAACACGTCAGGACTCAAGCCATCTGCCATGGCGGGGCACACACTAAGCTGTTGGTGGCAAGCTAAGCAGGTGTCACCTAAGGACTGACAGTCTCCGGAAAAGGTGGAAGGCCATTATGGTGAAAGAGGATATGTGATGGCAAATAACGCTATTTTTGAACATACTGTAGTGCAATGGGCAACAGTCTATCTCGCTCAACTTGCACGAAGTTAAAAGAGAAAAAGTTACTGAGATACTTAACTTTGTATATGGGTAAGTTCTGGAGACAAACATGTCGCAGAAATTCTTGACAATAACAACATCTAGATTGTGAAAGGACACTGTTAAATTACATCTGCAGTCAAGTGTAAAACCTTCTTGACTAAACCTTCTGGTCCATCAAATCTTCAGCTGACAAGTGTTTATCGAGTCCCTACTATGTGACACTGACCCATGGCTTGCCCAGGCAAAATGTAAAATTCCTACTTATTAAAAACATCACCAAATTTTACACACACACACACACACTCACACATACACGCACACACACATATATACACATACTATATATATATATATATATATATATATATATATATGGTGGGAAAATAAAGCACAAACTACTTGAAATAATGAAACTCACTCTGATAAAACACTTTATAAGCAGGATTGTAAATTTTACACATGCGAACCACTTAAAAAATTTGCCATGGATTATTGGATGGTCGTGTCATTTCTAAACTCAGTACAATAATATTCTTGCTTGTGGCAGCTTGCAGCAACAGAAAGACTGTGGTTTTGCATTTAGATGGAGCAGAATTCAAATCCTGACTCCGCTACACACTCTGGACATGTGGCCCTACACAAGTTATTTGACTTCCCTGTGACTGAATTTCTTCACCTGCAAAAATAGATGACAATTTCTAGCTAGTAGTAGGTCTCCAGGATGGAACAGTTCCCTTCCACCATGTCCATCCTTGATTTCAACCATCTGTCTCATTAAGGCAGCACACAGCTTACTTATAACTACAGGTCCTAAAAGTATTATTAAAAGAGTCCTCCTTAAAATGTTTAGTATTTTTTGGTATTATGTCAATTAAGTAACAATCTACATGTTTGCAATTCCTAAAAAAAAATTTAAGTTTGTTTTCTTGGCCCTGCCTGGGAAGCTCGATTGGTTAGAGCATTGTCCTGATGAGCCAAGGTTGCAGGTTCGATCCCCGGTCAGGGCACATATAAGAAGCAACCAATGAATGCATGAATAAGTGGAACAACAAACCAATGATTTCTCTCTCTTCTGTTCTATCTTCCTCTAAAATCAATATATTAAAGAGAAAATTTGTTTTCTTTTCGTTAGAATGAGAAGCTACACTATAGTCCAGTATTTGGCAAAGGAATCATCTTGGGTACGAATGCTTGATACCTCCATTTACTCAACAAATACTGAGCACCTATTAGACGTCCAGCCCATGATAGGCATTTAGAATACAAGGATAAAGAAGACATGATTCTCAACTTCAAAGAGCTGGAGAATGGAGCATAGATCCCACACAGAATCATGCTCAGTAAGTATTCACATGGAATTCCCTATGAATCTGTCTGGAAGGCAGTTCCAGCAATCGGTGCTATGGTGCCCAGGGCTAGCTATGGACGCTGGGGCAAAGAAAAGGATGCTATTAGAAGCCTGGATCGTAGAAGTTTCATTTCCCAGGCCAGGACGCTTAAGCTTTAGGCAGTAAAACATCAGAAGGCTTGGATGGAACTGAAACATCTTTGCCCAGAGCTGTGTGAAGAACAGCCATGGGGGTGTTCAAGCCTGCCAGGAAACTGTTGCTGTGGCCTGTGGTCCAGGGACAGGCTGTCAGGGCTGGAGCCAGGTGGGTGCCCTGGGATGCAGGCCGGTGGGAGAAGCTTACTGTGTGGGGGCGTGGCCTGTGGACGTGCTTAATTGGGGAGGGTTCGGGGCGATGCCCAGCTTTGAAGCTTCGTACCTGAGCTGTCTTCTGACATCGGGAATAGGCTGGTATGAATGAGACTTAGGGTTCAATCTTAGGCATCCCATGAAACATGCATACAAAAGATGTCATTAGCAGATTGTGGGTTCCTTAAGAAATGGCCAATGACTATGGGTTATTGAATACCTTATGCTGCTGTGAGCTGCATTTACCATTTCTTCTGGTGCATGGAGGCCTATTGTGGAGAGATTGCGGAGGGGGTAAGATGACATCTGTGCCCCTTGTAGCTCTGAGGACTGAGAACAAGTCATTTTAGCTGTCCGAACTCATTCCCACTGATAGAAGGGTTAGCTCTAACAAGTAAGCTCTAATTTTAAAACAGGTGATTTTAATTTGATGCATTAGCAACCAGTTAATGTGGTAGTGCTCCCCAATTGTGCAGAAGTTCCCTCACCCAAATCTATGAAGCCACAAAGGGGTTCTTCTTCATGCTTACAGATATTCTCAAGTCCTTCTCGAGACTAGCTTGCAACAGTTAGATCATGTGAATAACCCAAAAGAATGTGTTTCCCCAACACAAATGCTCTTAACCAGGACCTACCTAGACACAACATAACCACTCACACAAAGAGCTTCAATTTTCTTCCTTTGACCAACTTCCCAATCCAAACAGCGGGCCACTCCTGGTCCCCGCCCCCCGACCCTGAGAAAGAGCACATTATAAATAAAACTGTGTGTTTTTCCAAATTAGCACAATACTCCCCCAAAATGTATTTATTCAGTGCACCTTAATGGCTTTCCAAGAGCCATTAGGCTCTACTGAGTGAATTTATGCATTACCAAAATATGCACAATGTATCCTAAAATGGGCCTTTGACCTGTACATATGATTATAGCACACACCAATTACTCTTTGAATTCTCATTTGCTCCTTTTTTTTTCTTTTACTAAGTAATATTTTTAGCTCATTTTAGAGCATGGGGATACATTTCCCCAAGGTTTACTTGTTTGCTTGCTCTGTTCTGAAACTCAAGGAATAACTAAGAAATGCATTAATCTGTTGAGTGGTCTAAATGAGGGGTCTTCTAGTAAGAACTGGGAGATTTTCCTTCTTAACAACAGCACCAGCCAAGTGTGCACAGTCTAAGAAGATGAATAAAAAATGGAAAATGTCTGCATAATAGAACAATCACTTTATAAAACCCAAACACCCGTCCTTCCCATCAATTTAAGTTCCAGGCACTTTAATTTGGTCAACTCAGCATCTACATTGGGAATTTGCCCAATTCCTATCTGTCACCAGAGGAAGCAGCAGCACAGGGGTTAACAATTGCTGACGATGACAAAGAAGGAAGAGGAGGAGGAGGAGAAGGAGGAGGAAGAAGAAGAAGAATCAGAAGAAGAAGAAGAAGAAGAAGAAGAAGGAGGAGGAGGAGGAGGAGAAGGAGGAGGAGGAGGAGGAGGAGAAGGAGGAGGAGGAGGAGGAGGAGGAAGAAGAAGAAGAAGAAGAAAAGAACCGTTTTATTGTAGAAATGAGAATTGAACCAGAAGATTCCCAATCAGAATGAAAGGGCAGACAGGCAGATCTGGAAAAGCCACTCGTACGTGCAAAGGGGAAGTTCTCAGGGATTTTTGAGAGGCCAGAGAAGAGGGCCTATTTTATATTTGAGAACATCGTTTAATTTAGATTTTTAAGGGTGCATGTGCAAACATGCAGGATCCATGCCACGTGTGCGAGGAAAGTGGCACAAGAGCTCCGTTGGATGGCAGAGATATAGGCATTTACATCAACGATGCCTAGGACGACGCTTCAAAGATATGTCTCTAGGTGGTTTCACAAGAAGTTGATGTGTAATTGACTTCTATTTCTAAAGCATCACGCTGTTTACCAGGCTATCTGAGGGGGTACGGTTCCACCTTGCAGCGTGACCAGTGACAGGGCACCTATCAGCCTGCGTGTCCCTGCTGACAATTTCAAGATATGGTCCAGGAGACACACAGAAGATAGAATTCAAGGTCCTAGCTCTTTCATTCAAACTAGGCAGGGTGCCAGGTGGGTGCCTTAAATATTGGAGGGGGGGGGACACTTCGTGAAGCAGATGATTGTCTGTCTCACCGCTATGCTGCACACCTGACGTTAATACAAGATAATATTGGATGCAAACTGTAAAAAAAAAAGAAAAATGAAATAAAAAAAACCCCAAAAAATAAACTATGTGTGGCTGTAGGGAAAGAGCTGATTCCAGTGGCCCTGAACCACTAGTTATACAACACAAGCTTTAAATAGGTACCCAGACACCTGGGCAACACTGCATAGATTACAGTTTAACATGTCAGAGATTGGGCCCCTGGATTGTTCAAAAGCAGGAGGTAGCTACTGAGAAAGCCACCGAATTCCAGTGTGCTCATTGGCAAACTAGGAATGCCTGTCCTGTCTACTGTCTAAGGCTGTTGTAAAGATTATATGCGGTCAGGTCCTTAAGTTACCAGCACTGTGATGGGAAGAGGCACACTGTTTTTTCTTCCAGTGGACCTCTGCTGTTCTAGCACAGAGCTCCCCAAAGCAGGAGCGGAGGCCGCACGAGATGCTCAATGGGAAAATGCCCCTGCCAGTCACATTCAGCAGCTATTACCTTCCCTTTTAGATTGTTACTGGTGCCGTCAGCATGTGAAAGGTTCCAGAATGCCCAGACATAGAAGAAACGGCTACATTTACTGAACACAGTGTTTCTCCATGTTATTTTACCACCAGATATTTTTTCAAGTGGCAATTATTAATTGATGGCCAGCAGGACACACTTGCGGGTCACCCCTCCCTACAAACACTGATTTTCTCCGGTGCTATAACCTCCTTCGGGGAACGGACGGTGTGTTTTGGCCTAAGACGCAGCCTTTCTAATCACCCAGAAGAATGTCAGCTCTTTTTTCTGAATGGCTAATTTAAGTGGCCTCTCATGTTAGAAACGATTCTATTTAGTTACGATAGTTTTGTTCTTGAACTGCCTGTGTGTACAACGGCAAGGCACGACCAGTGTAGAAAGGAATGAAGCCACCAATCAATGTAGAAATATCATTAATAACAGAATAGTAGAAATTCACCGGCCCATGGTTATTATATAAAAGCAAAACAGTCACATTTTGGGAGCTCATATCTTAGCCTTGAAACCAGTGGGATGGAATAAAATTAGAAGAGCAGGTTATGATCAGGACTAAATTAATCCACTTGTCAAAAATAAACTTGGTAGAGATTTTATATAAGTGCACTAAAAAAAAAACAACCCCAAATATATAAAATGGGTGTTGGAGGATGGATAGCACTATTTCAGCTGCACAGACAACAGTCTAAGAGGTTTTGGAGAAACAATAGAATTTGGTAGTTTTTTTCACCGACCTCGTTTGCCCAGAATGTGCTTCCAGCCGAAGGGGAATATCGGGATTCTCACATGGTCCACCTGCGAATGAAAAGCGAAAGTGGCAAATTGACCTCTCCAGTTGAGGTGTGTTTGTAAAAGGATCACTTAGGCAAACACGAGCGGATGAGGAGATCTGTTCATGGGTCTTTGGCGTTGGGACAGATAGGTCTGTGAATTTCACAGTCAGCTTGAGAGGCCACAGGATGTGCTTCATAAAAGTACTCAAAAATTGCCTGACCTGTGGTGGCGCAGTGGATAAAGCGTCGACCTGGGAACACTGAGGTCGCCAGTTCAAAACCCTGCACTGGTCTGGTCAAGGCACATATGGGAGTTGATGCTTCCAGCTCCTCCCCCCTTTCTCTCTTTCTCTCTCTCTCTCTCTCTCACTCTGTGTCTCCTCTCTAAAATGAATAAAATAAAAAAAAAAGAAATTAAAAAAAGTACTCAAAAATTGTTGTTGTTGCTGTTGTTTTTCCCCAAATATCTTGTTTTTTCAAGTTTGGGATGAAAATCTCAGATGAACAGCTTTGCTTGTGAACTTTCTGATACTCAGACTCTGGTCCCTGCCAGAAAGGCTGTGAGAACACCCTTTCATTTGGTATTTGAGCCCTTAGGCCTCTGGTGCTGGCTGCGGACCAAAGGGAGTGAACACGACTGAGCATTTCAGAACCTCAAAATAGTAAACTAAAAATGGTTTGCTCCACTCTGGGTTCTAAAAATACTGACCCCAGAGCCTTGCTCCAAATGATCTGGTTGGTCCATCGCTTATGTGGATGACTGGAGTTTTAGAAATCATTGGAGAACATTTTTTGTTGTTGTTGATAAACAAAAGCAAAACAAAAACAAAAAACAACCAATCTAATTGCTTGTCATACAGATATCCAATCACTATAGCAGAGGCGAGATTTTACGAGCAAGCTTTATGTTCTGATGTCAAGTTATATAAACACAAGGAGATTGGGCTTTGGACAAGGATACCTGGGTTTGAATGCTGACTTGATTGATTTGCAGCTGAGCGACTAGGGTGTTAATAAGAATAATGAAAAAATAATTACACCCATTTTAAACAGGTCATCATGGGGAGCCAAGTATTCGAAAAATACTTTTAAAATTGCAGTGGCTATGATATTTGCAAAGTTAGTGATTCACGGTTATTGGAAGTTTGAAATTTCCGATCAAATACATCTGGGTTCAAATCCTTCCTCCTGTGTTTCTAGTTCTGTGATGGTAGCAGGACAATGAAAAAGCTTTGACCACCGCTTTTATCATCTGTGAAGCAGAGATAACATTTTTGGAAGGAGTAAATGAAGTAATGTATATAAAATATTTGGCACATTGTTAATGCTAGAAAAACTGGTGGCGATTAATAAACATATAACATGATAGTGATGATGATGGTGATTTTATATGCTCATAACTCTAGGAGCCAGTCCAAATACAGACATGTGAACATCTGGATAGAGACTTGAGAACGCTATGGACCCTTTTCCCATAATGTGACACACTCTCCAGAATTTTCCTGGGTGAGCAACAGAGTAGGGGCGCTGAGTCTGGCTGAGCAGTATTTCCATAACTTACTTGGTCAAATTCAAAACATGGGTTGGCCTAAATGTAAGGATCTAAGGAAGGGAGTGAAAACGCTTGTGGAGTCATTGTTAAGTATGAACCAACGCTGATCTTGGTAATTTTCAGCAACTAATTTTCCACCAGTCAAGGAAAACAAATGAAAATGTGTAAATACATCCAAAGACCATCATAGAATTGTTGCTACATTAAAATGTGTATCTCCCGGTCTTGCAGTTCCAAAACAGCAATATATTGTTTCTGCAAGTTCTTTTTTATACTGAGAATTTCCATAGGATACTTGTGGTCTTAAAAACAAATATTCACCATGAAAAGCCAGACAGGCCACCAATAGGACTGATAGCTTCTTTACTAGATGCATATTAAATGTAGGAATTTAGTATACATTAGATTTGATTACATAGTTACAGGTCATTTTTTTATTATTATTATTAAGTGAGAGGCAGGGAGGCAAAGAGACAGACTCGCAAATGCAACCTGACCAGAATCCACCTGGCAAGTTGCCTATCTGGTAATGCTCTGCCCATCTGGGGCTGCTGCTCTGTTGCTTAGCAACTGAGCTATTTTTACGCCAGAGGCATGGTGCCATCCTCAGCACCCTGGGCTAACTTGCCTGAACCATTCAAGCCATGACTGCGGGAGAGGAAGAGAAAGAGAGAACAGAGAGAGAGAGGAGAGGAGAGGAGAGGAGGAAAGGGGTAGAGAAGCAGATGGCCATTTCTCCGTTGGGCTCTGACCAGGAATCCAACCAAGTAATTCCACACATTGGGCCAAAGCTCTACAGCTGAGCCAACCGGCCACTGCTAGGTCATATTTTTATCCAATAAAAATGTTGTGTTTTTAATCTATCTTGGGGAGATGTTTAGTCTGCTGTCTCTTTAAGGCAGTGGTCACATGGTATGTTCTCATCTGTTCCTCACAGTCTCAGTCCTTGAAAGAATACTCTCATTGACTTCTCCTTCATGGGATTTTAATCCCTAACTCTCTCCACCCCCACATACGGAAGGAAGCTGCATTTTTATAGACACTTGACTTTCCCAGAGCCGTATCTGATGACAACATGCAAATGATCTTCCTCCTTTGCCGTTTTATCTCATGGCTATCTTCTTGGAAACACCCTATTATTCACCTTGTGTTCCACAATTTATCCTTTTCTTCCCAATTCTGAAGACTTCTCTCCTGGGGTGACACAGTGCTAGTTTAGGATTCTGTTCCTTATCATTCCTTCACCCAAGACTTTAGCTTTTGGTGAACCCATTCATTCTTGCATGCCAGTTATCTTCACCACCCCGAGGGCTGGACCACCGTCATTTTTCTCCTCAGCTTGATATCTGTATGTGGATTTCCTCAAACTCAATCCATACAGTCAGAACTCATCAGTGTTCTCAGTGCACCAGATCTGCCCTGCCTTCCTATGGGTTTTGGTGATTTTTATTTGCCGATGGGGATGAACTTCTCCTGGTGTGAAAACCTCACAACTCTGGTATTATCTTTGTCTCTACACTTCTGTTTGGCCGCCAGACCCTAGGAAGTCTCAGGTGTCTCTCAGTGTTCTAAGACAGACACATGCAAGGGTCTGTGTTAACATTGTGATGTCATTCCCAAGTTCTCAAGATGAATGCTAGGACTCTAGCCATCACCTCTGTGTTCCAGGCAGGAAGAAGGAGAAAAATCACAGAAGCAAGGGGCATTGCCAACTGGGGGGGGGCAGCTTTCCTGAAGACAGCACCCACTTATTTATGTCTATAGAGCAAGGCAGTGTTGCATGGCCACCAGAGAAGTGTCCTCTAAAAATCTGGACACAGTGCTTGCTGCTCTTAATAAATTAGAGTCCAACTGATAAGAAAGACAATACACAGTGATTTTGGGTAGGTGACCAGTGAAAGGATATTGGGTTGTCTCTACAAACAAACCTGTTCTCCTTACTTTTCTATATTCTCTTAAAATAAACCTCCACTGTCTTTACGAGGATGAAAGAGGCTGACATGCCTTATTTTCTGCCGTTATCATCTTGGCTCACATCCTTGTCATCACATGGTTTAGATAATTGCCAAGCTGAATGAACTGGGTGTGTCCACACTTCATCGCTACTATTGTACCCATTCCTCAACCCATTTATTCAACAACAAGGACAAATGACAAGCTTGAGATGAATAAAACCAGGATGTTTAGCTTCAGGGGCTCACAGTTTATTTGGGGAGACCAACATGGTACCAGCTTATTCCAATGCAATACACTAAGCGTCATACCAGAGACAGACACAGAAAATCGTAGAAGCAGAGAGAAAACTGAAAATGGTTCAGTCTGGAAGTAGCTGGGAAGACTTCCCAGAGGAGGTGATGTTGTGACCTGAGTTGTGTATTATTAGGAGTTTTTCGGGACAACCGAGAGATAAATAATAATAAATGTTCTGTTTTGTTTTTTTTATAAACTAATTACCAATGAAAAACAAAGTAGGTGTAGACCTGACCTCAACCTGAATTTAATTTTTTAAGAAGCCATCATAAATGAAAGCAATTTTAAATCTAACATTGTAGGGCACAGACAGTACTGATAAATGAGAGGGAAACTGGTCCTTAAAAAGAGTGTCCCCTGAAATTAACTGAGAACTCATTTGTCAAGAGTGTACCTACCCCACAGAGAATTCTTCCAATTAACATCAAAAGCGATCATTCTTAACCTCTCACGCATTAAGAAAATCTTGTCTGCATCCAAGGTGCTGTTCTTAATCAATGGACTCATTTACGTATGTTATTTCAAATTTATCACCGTGCATATTAGTCAAATGAGTGAATTAATAAATGAATTTGCTGTAGGTCTAGGAGCCAGGTTTATTTGTTGTCTTCTAGTTACCGTGGGATTTTCTTTCGGTTTCTGAGACACGTCACTGCAGTTTCTTGTAGTGTGGGATATTTATTGACAGCTATTGACAGCACATGTTGGTCCTCATAAACCGACTGTGCATGGCTGTATCATAAAAGTGGTCTTTTTGGGATTAGTTATATTCTGAAAATGGCGGGGACGTCACTTTCAGGCTATGCTAAAAGGCAATGCAAGCCTTGTGATATATCAGTTATCACAGTATTATATTGTTATAAAAATCATGGGTCAAAATACATTAAATAAAAACACATGGCCCTGGCCAGTGGCTCAGTGGATGTTAGCCTGGCATATGGATGTCCTGGGTTCGATTCCCAGTCAGGGCACACAGGAAAAGTGACCATCTGCTTCTCCACCCTTCTTTTTTCCCCTTCGCTCTCTCTTCCCCTCCTGCAGCCAGTGGCTCAGCGGTTCAAATGTGGCCTTGGGCACTGAGGATAGCTTTGTTGGTCTGAGCTGCATTAGCCTCAGGTGCTAAAAATAGCTCAGTCGATTCAAGCATTGGCCCCAGATAGGGCTGCTAGGTGAATTCTGGCCAGGGCACATGCAGGAGTCTGTCTCACTATCTCTGCTCCTCTCTCTTAAAAAATAAAACAAAAATAAAACAGACAAACAAAAAATGATAATACATAAGGCTGGTGAGCCTATAATAAGATTGATACCTTCATAAGCTGACTGAAAAGTAAAATAGGGCAACCTTCCTGGAGTCCAATCCCATGGTATATCATACACTCCCTAAACCATTTACATTCTTTGGTTCTTAGTTCTACTTACAAGAATGTACCTCTGGAGAGGATTAGAAATTTAGACTTGTGAACAAGTCTTAACGTAGAAAGATGGCTACCAGAGCATTAAGTGACTGCAGAGTATCCACAGGCTAGACAGAATATTATGCAGTTATCAAGATTTGTGTTTTCAAATAATTTTTGATCACCTGGAAAAGTGCCCACTATATTCAGTGAAATGAAAAAAAAAGACAGTTGTATTAAGGTTTAATCTCTTTTTATCTCTCTTATCTATCTGCTTATCATCTATCTATCTATCTATCTATTGAACAATGTATCTATCATCTATCAAATATAGCTGTACATGAGCACACACACCTTGCAAATAATTGACCTCAGAATGTTAACATGCAATTTCTGTAATCATCCTTACACTTCTCTAAATCTCTACATTCCTACATTGAGAAGTATGAGTTTCATAATCAGAAACAAATCACTCTTAAAAGAAAATTGAGCAAGAATCCAGTAGTAAAGGATAAATTAGCAGATAGTACTATCATGTGAGGGATTGTTAGGACACACTGCCGGGCTCCACCCCCATGTTTCTGAGTACACGTAGGGTGATGGCTAAGAACATCCCCTTCTAACAAGGTCTCAGGTGCTGATGCGGCTGGTCTGGGGACTACACTTGGAAAACCACTGCTTTTCAAAAATGGGGAGAAAGGGACTAACATAAATGAAATTCCACCTTGCCGTTAAATAGAACGTAGAAGTCAAGAACATAGAATTTGAAATGGGAGACGTGGGTTTGAATTCCAGTTTGGCCACTAAATGCTTGAACAAGCTCTGAACTCCTCTGAATCTTCAATTTCTTGCCAGAAAAGTGAGAATTTCATTATAGCTCTTCCCTCCAGTTGTTAGGAGAGTTATATGAGATCTGGTGGCTAACTATGATAACCAACCCTTTTTCCCTATGTCACAACTTTATAAAATAGACTTTGCTCCCATTTTACAGATGAGAAGACTGAAGCACATAGATGGTCAATAACATACCTGAAGTCATCTATTTCAGGTAAAGAAGTATGTGGCAAAGCTGTGATTCTAATTCATTTTGATACTTTTTACTCTATCCCAACACAGCCTATTATAGTATATGAAATGCACACCAAACATTTTCTGAAGTTGGATTTTCATATTTCTTTGTGTGAAATTCACCATTGGTAATACCATATCTCAAAACATCCTCCTGGCCCTGGCCGAATAGCTCAGCTGGTTGCAGCATCATCCCAATATGCCAAGGTTGTGGGTTTGATCCCCGGTCAGGACACATACAGGAGCAGATTGATGTTTCTGTCTCTTTCTCTCATCCTTCCTCTCTGTCTAAAATCAATAAATAAATTTAAGAAAATCCTCCTGGATTTTTAACTTCAGAATATTTTCATGGTGATGGGCACAAGTGTAATTCCCATCTCATTTTAAGGGGCTATGAGAAAGAACAAATCAGGTGGGTAAAAGTAATTATTAAAAAAAAACAACTAGTATAAAAAAAACTAAAGCCAAGTTGACTAAGCCAAGTGTCTTCTTACAATGTTTGGTTACCTCACAGCCTTAAAAGTTTCAGGAACATTAAAAAATGCAGTTGGATTTTTTTTATTATTGTTTTTCTTGGGGGAGTGGAGGTACTGTTTTATTATAGACTTTATGATAAATAACTTGATTTCAATGGCACTTCTGAATGTGCTAGACAGTAAAACAATAGAGAAAGACCATTTTCCAAATTGAAAATTCACACGTGTGAATGCTAAATGATAGAGTTTGATTTCGTTGTTTCTATAGAAACAAAAGAAAATGGAGATTAAAATAAGCTAAAATGTATTTGAGATTTAGGCAATGGATAAAGGAGCTTATTTTACTTGTTCTCAGTCTAATGCTAGTGAAATTTTTTTTTTTTTTTTTTTTTTTTTACAGGGACAGAGAGAGAGTCAGAGAGAGGGATAGATAGGGACAGATAGACAGGAACGGAGAGAAATGAGAAGCATCAGTCATTAGTTTTTCGTTGCCGTTGCACCTTAGTTGTTCATTGATTGCTTTCTCACATGTGCCTTGACCCTGGGCCTTCAGCAGGCTGAGCAACCCCCAACCCCTTGCTGGAGCCAGCAACCTTGGGTCCAAGCTGGCTAGCTTTTGTTAAAGCCAGATGGGCCTGCGCTCAAGCTGGCAACCTCGAGGTCTCGAACCTGGGTCTTCCACATCCCAGTTTGACACTCTATACACTGTGCCACTGCCTGGTCAGGCTGAAATAAAATTCTAATTTAAACTCAGGCTGTCTCCCTGGCCGGTTGGCTCAGTGGTAAAGCTTCAGCCCAGCATGTGGAAGTCCCGGGTTCGATTCCTGGCTAAGGCACACAGGAGAAGTGCCCATCTGCTTCTCCTTTCTCTCTATCTCTCTCTTCCCCTCCTGCAGCCAGAGCTCCACTGATGCAAAGTTGGCCTGGGTGCTGAGGACGGCTCCATGGCCTCTGCCTCAGGCACTAGAATGGCTCTGATTGTAGAGGAGCAATGCCCTGGAGGGGCCAAGCATCGCCCCCTAGTGGGTATGTGTCTGGTGCATGCAGGAGTCTGTCTGACTGCCTCCCCACTTCTAATTTCGGGAAAAAACAATAACTCAGACTGTCTATGGACATTTCTGTCTTTGCAGGAAATGGTTAGTTCAGGGGGGTGCGGCCTACTGACAATGAGATGGAAGGGGACATAAGAGCTGATCAGCAGGGAAGGAGGATGCCCAGTTTGAGGACAATGGTCAAGAGAATTCGCCTCCCACCCATTAGGTGCTTTCTAGTTATTCAACACAACACGTTCATGCTGACCCTCTCAGAACCTCCCATGAAAAGCTGGATTCACATACAACTATGAGATCTCACACGTAATACACACACACCCCTTACCATGGACTGGAGTACTCACATGCGCGTCGGAGGCAGTCCCTGCAGTGACCAAGAGAACTTGTCTCCTCTTTTCAGTGTTAAACCCAGACTAGCTGACTCCAGACAGAGAGCAATTAGGTGGGGGATATTCTGTCACAATTGCCCTCAATTTAGATAAAGCCAGGGTGTTTCTTGAGTACATGCATGCGTGCACACACACACAACCCATGAGTTACTGAGACACACACGCACACCATGAAGTACTCTACGAATGCAGGCATGGCCCGCAAAACTAGTCAGACCACTTAAGTTTTTCACTGGGATAAGATGACAAGTCTCCTCTCTTAGATCACTCTGTCTAAAAAGATAACAGCTTGTTGATTCAGCAGAAATTGGGGCCATGTTCTCCAGGGAACCATGGAGTCCAGGTTGGCTACCTGGCGCCTCTATAGTATTGATTATTTGCAGAGATTGCCACCACGCTACCGATAACCACATAGAGAAATGTCAAAGGGAAACAGCTTTGTTTTACTTTGTGTGTTCCCCTTGGGTTAAAAAAAATGTGAAAAACATAATAAAAGATGCGATATTTAATTAGATAAGGTTTTTGGGCCATTGCTTTTCTCTAGTGCATGGCCCGACTCACCAGACTGGTTGTCCTGCATGGCCATGTGTTGACACAGATTGGTGGCGTGAACCTTAAACTGTTGTAAACACCTATAAAATGTGGCCTTTACCCACATGGTCAGTGAAGAGGCCTTGACAGGGTGACACCTGTCATCTGATAAGGTTCGGGTCAGGAGTCACCGGATTGCTTTGCTTTTTTTCTGCAGCCATCAAATAGCCAAAAGCTTTTAATGTTTTTAATAAGGAAATTACCTAAACACGCGGGGTCCTGTTGCGCATATTAAGTCTTCAGAGGCCAATGTGAACTCGGGAGGGCCCACCAAAGGTCAGGGCCTGTACACAGGGTGTGTGGCAAGCGTGAGAACGAGGCTTGGTGAGAACTATTCAGGTAGCTGAGACTGATTTCAGAGCGCCGGCTCGGCTGGGGGCCGTGAAACCCTCTTCAGCCAAGAATCACATAGCACCACGTCGGGGAAATGGTGTGGACATATTTCCAGTGTTGACAATGTCTGTACTCCAATGGAGAGGGTTATCAGTGGAACTTTGATTAAGGAAGACTATTTCTCTTGCAGCAAAATAAATTTTTGCATTCGAATTAGCATTTCTAATTAGTACACCTATCATGTCTGTTTTATAACGTCTTGGAGTTTAAGGTAAGCAGACATTCTTTGTGCTATTTGGAATGCAATGAATGTGAGACCAGGTGGCTAGGTCAAAGGGCAATGAGTTATAGCCAGAGTTCCCCTTCATAGTCACCGTGTGGAAGATGTCTTATTATTCAGTGAGTCCTAAACTTATGAATGGAAATGCTTGGGTAAAAGGAATGTTTAATGGCTACTGATTCTCTTCCAGGTCTTTTTTTTTTTTTTTTTTTTTTTTTTTTTATATCACTGAGGATGGGGTGGCATTTGGTTTGTGAAACAAATATTTCAATATGTTGTATAAAGTCATATCTGGCCTGTGGTGGCACGGTGGATAGAGCTTTGACCTGGAATGCTGAGGTGGATGGTTGGAAACCCTAGGCTTGCTTGGTCAAGGATCACACAATAAGCAACCAATGAGCAGCTAGTGTGAAGCAACTACTTCCGGTCCCTGCACCCCTTCCATATAGAAGATTTCCGTTTGCTTTCCTCTTCTTGTCTCTGCTTCTGTTTCAATCACTGCTGAGAGCCAACCTGGGTCTTTTTAGGGCTTTTGGGAATAGCTGTCTATTTATAGCCTTAGAATTTGGCACGTATGTAGGCCACTTTAAAGCATGTAATCCTACAAGATTTCAGAGCAAATCACCGCACTTTTCTCAGTGTCTCCCCATTGATCTAATCCCACCCTGGATTCCAGATTCGGTGTTGCGGGCAGGCCTGATGCTAAATAAAGACCTCCACACTCTCCCGTGATGACCAAGTTTCTGCGGGTGTGGCGGTATCCGTTAAGATCTGCTCCCTTAACTTTTAAATATATAAGGCAGCATTGTTAATTACAGTTCCCACGCTGTGCATCAGACTCAGCTCACGCAACTCAAAAGCCAGGATTTCCTTTCCAATTGTAAAAAGAAATCCAACAGTTTGTAATCCACGGATACATCCCCGGCTGAGTCTGGCAGGGACTTCTCAAAAAAGAGAAAAATGAGAGGTGGGACAAAAGAAAACATATGTGTTCCCAACCCAAGCAAGCCCAGGCTCTCTCCATGGGAGAGAGGTGGCTGGTTCCAAGGGAGCTGAGAATTGGCAATGTCTTCTCATCCATACTGTTTGAGTCCATTCCGGGACAAGACAATTTATAACTCAGAAGAGGCAAAAAAGCAAAGTGGATTTTTTAATCTACCCAGCGCTGAAGGGCTGTATCATCACCCAGAGGCGATGTGAATTTTTATCCTTTATCTAATCCTTACCATTCTGTCTAAATGCCGGGGAGTGGCGGCGGCCCAATTCTAGCCCTGCTTTTCTCTTGAAACTGCGGTTTCTGTCATTATTTACAAAACACTCGTCCAACCCGGTCCCAGTTCCAACCAAACCAGAGTTCTTCTGACTTCAAAACCACTCTCTATTTAACGTCTCTGTTAGCTTGACAACAAAATCTGCCAGATACGCATTTGTGGGAGATAGGGCAGTTTCCACAGTTTCCTTCATTTTTATGTTTTAATTTATTGCTTACCCCTTTTCTTTAGAGAGAAAGAGAAGCATCAATTCATTGTTCCACTTACTGATACAATCATTGGTTGATTCTTGTATGTGTCCTAACCGGGGTTTGAACCTACAGCCTTGGCATATTGAGCCGATGCTCTGACCAACTGAGCTATCTAGCCAGGGCTGGTTTCCATATTTTACATCACATTCTTGTTTCCATGTCACAGAGTTATAATTTGACATAATTTACAGATTCCTTTATTTTACATATCCTTTAAAAATTTATGTTTTTAATGTCCTGCTTTATTGAGATATGATTAACATATATGTAAGATTAAAGTATACAATGTGATGATCTGATGCATGTATACATTCTTTTTTTAAAATTTTTTTTATTTTATTCATTTTAGAGAGGAGACACAGAGTGAGAGAGAGAGAGAGAGAGAGAGAGAGAGAGAGGAGGAGGAGCTGGAAGCATCAACTCCCATATGTGCCTTGACCAGACCAGTGCAGGGTTTTGAACTGGCGACCTCAGTGTTCCCAGGTCGACGCTTTATCCACTGCGCCACCACAGGTCAGGCGCATGTATACATTCTGAAATGATTACCACAATAAGGTTCACTAAGACCTCCATTCTCTCATAAAATTGCCTTTTCTGGATGTAAGGTGATAGATATTTTTATTAATATCTACTCTCCTGACTTTTAAGTATATAATACAGCATTTTTTAGAAGATTTTATTTATTCATTTTAGAGAGGTGAAAGAGAGAGAGAGAGAAGGAGGGAGAGGAGCAGGAAGCATCAACTCCCATATATGCCTTCTTAAGGCAAGCCTAGGGTTTTCAACTAGCATTCCAGGTCAATGTTTTATCCACTGCGCCACCACAGGTCAGGCTACATACAGCATTGTTAATTACAGTCACCATGTTATGCAGCAGATCTTCAGAATTCACTCACCTTAGAGCTGGAAGTTGGTACTATTTGACCAACATCTACCCATTTCCTCTGTCCCTGGAAACCATCATTCTATCAAGATTTATTTCCATAAATAATGTAACCAACTAAAGGTCTGGATTCATAGACATTGTGTATAATTATAAAGTGGGGCGACAGATCTAAGGTTTGACCTTGAGTTTCTTATCCCATGTGACTTTCTAAAATTGGCTTTGCAGAATCATACTGAAAAGATATGTTTGTAAACTTTACCTTCCCCCAAGACATATGCATCAAATATATTTTCCCCATAAGACTATCTAATATCATCTAAGTGGGTAATTAACATTCAAGGTGCTAGACCATGTCCACATGATGAAAAGTGTTTTCGGAAAGGAATAAATGAGTGTATGACTAATGAAAGATATTTTCCTTTACAAAAATTTACTGGATTATGCTATTCAGATAGCCCACTGTCCGATAATGCCTTGATAAATGGAGACAGACAATCACATTAAGACGATCAGAACATCATTTGTAATTCTCAATGTCAGGATTTGGAATCAACAAACTATGAACTTCCTCTCAAATTCAGAGGTAATAACCCAGTAGTAGCAGCAGCAATGTGCTCAATTGGAGATAGAAAACGAAATACACACTCTTTACTCTCAAGTGCAGGGAAGTGCTTTTCAAACTCGGTTAGCTAAGACATATAGTAAGATATATATGGCCCTGGCCAGGTAGCTCAGTTGCTTGGAGTGTTGTCCCGATGGGTTATGTGATCAATCCCCGGTCAGAGCACATACAAGAATTGACTGATCAGTGCATGAGTGGGTGGGATAACACATCAATGTTAATGTTTCCCACTCTCTCTCTAAAACTCAATCAATAAATAAAAATCTAACAAATATATATTTTACATTGCAACACAGATGCCAATGTGTGTGACTAAAACAAATTTTTTCAATGTGATCTTTACTTTATTACCTTCAGTACATACGGGTATTTTATTTTATCATATTCTATTTGCCTTGGAAAAGTAAATGTTAGTTGCAAACCATACAACTGGTATCCCTAGTAGAGGCTGGGACCCGCAGTTTGCAAAAGAGTGACTTTGTAGTTATAGTTACATTTTTATGCATAAAATAGATGGATTAAGGAGCTTTCACAGACCCTGGCCGTGTAGCTCAGTGGATAAAGCATTGACCCGGCACACCAGAGGTCTCAGGTTCGACTCTCACTCAGGACACGTAGGAGGGGCAACCAACAACTAAATGGAACTAAGTGAAACAGTGAGTCGGTGCTTCTCTCTCTCCCTTCCCCTCTCTCTCAAATCAATGAAAATATTTTTTTTAAAAAAGAAGCTTTCACAAAAATTTGTATTCACAAGCTGCATGGAACCAATACTAAACACGACCCTAAAAATACAGTCTGTGGCATATGATAGGAGCTCAATAAAAATTTGATGAAATAATTAATAAGAGCAGAAAAGAAGGCGGCGTGATGGGTAAGCATTACAGACTAGCAAATTACTCCTCCATTTTGCCATTGAAGTTATTGTTACATTTTCATTACTTTAAATTCTAAAAATTCAATGACTGTATTAAGGCATATTTTTTTCTTTTGGGTGAGAAATTTATCAGCATTTTAAATAGTTTGGAATAGGATATCGAAGAGATACCTGCACTCTCCCACACTCATTGCAGTGTTCTCCAACATAGCCAAGATATGGAGACAACCTAAGTGCCCATCAATGGATGAATGGAAAAAGAGGAGGAGACGGATATATAATGGGATATTATTCAACCACAGGAAGAAAGAGGTTCTGCCATTTGCAACAACATGGATGGAGCTTGAGGACATTATGCTTAAGTGAGATGAATCAGACAGAGGAGAGAAATGCAGTATGTTATCACTTATATGTGGAATCTATATAGAAAAGCCAAACTTACCAGGGGAAGGGAAGTTGGGAGGATGAGAAGATGTTTAAGAATGTACAAACTTTCAACAGGTTGTAAAGAGGTCCTAGGGACCTCATGTATAGCACTGCAAATATAGACAATAATATTGTATTATATGCCCTGGCTAGATAGCTCAGTTGGAGCATGTCCCAAAGCATAGAGGTTGCCGGTTCAATCCCCAGTAAGGGCACATACAAAAAGAGATCGCTGTTTCTGTCTCTCTTTTTATCTTTCCTCTCCTCTCTCTCTAAAATTAACAAATCAAAGAAAACAAAATAAAAATATTGTATTGTAATCATCAAACTTGTGAAGCAACTAGAACTTAATTGTCCTAACCATTAAAAAGAAACGATAATTATGCGATGTCACAGAGGTGCTAATTATTGCCACAATGAAAATCACATTACAATATATACATGTATTAAATTAACATATTGTATACCTTACATTTACACCAAGTTAGTTTAAATTTTTAAAAAAGGAAAGATTGGGAAAAAACTTCCATGTATTAATGATGAAAAAACATATTTTTGAGTAAGCAAAGCTGGATGTCTACTGGTCAGACCATGTGGCCTGGACAATTCAGACGACAAGACACTGGACCACCTGATCATTTCAGTCAACGGGAAAAAACAACTGGTCAACCCAGTGCATGGTGTTATCTTTTCTCCCCCTCACATGGGAAGACACAGCAAATTCTTAGGATAGCTTGCCCTCTCTTTCTGCCAGAGGTCGAGCCGTCGGAAGACACAGGTCAGCAGCAGGTTTTCATTGCTGGGATGCCATGTGAGAACGGATTCCTTCTCTGGATTCACTCATTGGGTAAGTCAGTTCTCTGTTCATTTTTCTATGAAGCCCAGAGAAGGGTCAAGTGAACTGGCTCTTCTGATACCCTCCAGGGACGACTTGTTAGATGCAATGTTCATAATGACAGAAAGCAGTGCCATATTGCCCATAGTAGATGAGCAATAAAAATTGGATGGAGAGAATTGAAGACAAGATTATCTTCATGGACTCATTCCTCAGCAAAAGTCCCGTGTGTCAGGACAACAGGTCATTATGAATTCAGCTAAATTAGCCTCCAAACCTGCTGAATTCCTCGCTCTTCAGCCATTCACACCATCATTTCCAAGATAGATTTGTATGATAAAAAAACAGTGAATGGGAATGAGGAAAAGTGCAATGAATTATCAGAATGAAGGACTGTCAGTGGATGTTTCTAGACGTTCAAAAGGACAGTTTTATGGACTCCATCTGATTAGATGTGAATCCATACACAGCACAGGTCTGTTTCTAGTACCAGCTGTTTCATTTGTGGCCAACATTATTTTCACATTAGCACCTGTTGACTTAGAGGTATTAACACTCGTTGATTTTGCCTGTGGATCTATTTAGTGACCACGTTAGGATAAAGAGCCATAGCATGGATGACGATATATTAAAAAAAATAATGAAAAGTTGTTCTTACTAAAGATTTCTAATAAATGAAACAAGCTGGGGGCTGCCTAGGAGGACCTCAGGATGAATGCTTCGAGAAGTTCTGATGAAATCAAGCAGCAGTCACCACATTCTGACGTCAGTGCAACTGATCCTGAGCATAAGTCGTGGGTGTGACTTCATGGCCAAGCAGATGAACGTAATGAGAAAGAATTGCAATTAAAAGGGCCTTTGTCATCCTCCTGCAAATGTGTAAGAATTCCAGAGAACTTAATTTGGGGCTCTTTTTTATTGCTTTTCTTTTAAGTGAGAAGGGGGGAGATACAAAGACAGACTCCTGCATGCACCCCAACCAAGATCCACCCAGTGACCCCAACGGGGGCCGATACTTTGCCCATCTGGGGCCGTGCTTGCAACCAAGCTATTTTTAGTGCCTGAGGTGGAGGCTCCATGGAGTCATCTTCAACACCTCGGTCAACACACTCAAATCAATTCAGCCATGGCTGTGGAAGGGGAAGACAGAGAGAGAGAAGGGGAAGTGGAAGGGTGGAGAAGCAGATGGTTGCCTCTCCTGTGTGCCCTGACCAGGAATAAACCCAGGACATCACATGCTGGGTCAACACTCAACCGCTGAGCAAGCTGGCCAGGGCTTTTATTTGGGGGGGGGAGGGACTTTGATTGAAATTTGTATTTAAAAATTTGAGAAAAACTCTTTATCACTGGTGTTCCCATAGCCAACAAATTGATTATTTGAGGTGATTGTTTATAGAACAAGGAAAATCAGAATACCTGAAGATAGAAGAAACTCTTGAACAAAGATCTTGGAAGTAATAATGTCCTTATTTTTTTTCTAAGTGATTTCCCTCAATTTCTGTATCCTAGTTGTGCTACATACGCCCACACATACACACAATGGAATACTACTCAGCCATAGGAAAAGATGAAATATTACCATTTGTGACAGCGTGGGTGGACCTGGGAACGATTTCTGTCTCTGTCTCCCTCGCCTCTTTCCTCTCTCTTTGTAAAATCAATAAATAAATTGAAAAAAAATCTTTTTAAGTCTCTGTGTTTTTCTTCCCCAATTTCATCTTCTGTGCTTTCTGTCAATCAGTCCATGCAGCAAGCTTCTCATTTAAAAATGAAGCTGACACAGCAGAAAGAAGAAAAGACTGCTGGTCACTGAGAACCCCTCTTCTTAGTGGCATTACACATTCCTAATCTACAGCGCCCCTGACACAGGATTTTACTGATCCAGCCAGTCCCTTGGAAGAGTGTCACTTGGGAAGACATCACATGCGGTGATAAAATGGCATCATTCAGCGGGGGGGGGGGGCATTATAAGATATTATGGGACAGGCAGATAACAAGTCCTTGATAATTCAGTGAATGAATGCACAAATACGCCCATCATATTTTCCCAACTGGATATATGTAGCCATTTACCGCCTTCCCTGTTATTTCTGTCACCACCTCCATTTCCGGAGGAAAACCATCTTCTTGACATAGTCCTCTCCTGTAGCCATCCCACTACATGTCACTTTACTCTGAGATCTCCATGGGCCTTTGTGTCCCCAAGAAACTTATCAGGCAAGGAAGAGCAGTTATCGGTGTCCCTGTTGTAGGCTCAGAGAAGGGGTTTGTTTCCCTGAGGCCACTGATGTCACCACGTAGGATTGCAGTTATGCCAGGAGGCTGGCAGACCCCACAACCAGGGCCAAATGAGGCGTTCCTGAAGGACGAACTGGGACGGAACCAGCGCTTTGCAGCCCTCCAGGTGGGCGTGGCCTTCACTGAAACGGGCCTTCATCTTTGGTGCCAACATGAATGCAGGGTTACAAGCAAGGAGCAGCTTGTCGGCTCAACACTGGCCTGGTGGGGGATGGGCTGGGGGATGTCACAGCTGTTCGGGGCTCTGATAACTCCACAGGGACCCTTCTCTCGGTTGTCACTGCAAACGAGAACTCCGGACACCTGTGGAGCCCCACATCACCAGGGAGCCAGCACACCTGCCAGCCCCTGTCTCTCCACCCTCAGACCCGGGCAGAGCATCAGAGCAGAGAACAGGTGAGAGACCATTCTACGGCCCCTGGGTGTCCATCCGTCGCTGCCTCTAATGTGTTCCCCTCTCCCTCTCGTCATCGTAATGCTGAAGCCACTCGTGTGAAGCCTGGACCACTGGCTCCACAGCGAAACCTTGGAAACAGTCTAATGCGCCTCGCCAGAAGTCCTGTCTCATTTCCCTCCTCCCACTGATGCAGAGCCTGGAACGTGGTGGGCGACTTATTACACATTAGCAGGAGGAATGATTATGGTCCAGAAGACAAAACCAGGTCAGTGCTTGACAACTAGTGTTCAAAAACAGTATTTTACACATCTACCCTTTGGAGGGTTCTGTACTACCTATTGGGGAATGCGTGGGCAGAAGAAAATAACAGATAAATAAGTGATCAGCACTCACGTGATGGGGTGACATCAAGCACAACAGATGAAAAGCTGTTAGGGTCTCTAGGCTCTGACGTCCAAGAGCCCTCCTGCCCAGCTGCTGATGTTGCAATCTGGAATCTTCTCCTCGAAGCCCTGGGTTAGCTATGAATTCCCCACCTGCCCTCGACCCTGGAGTATCTAGCCCCTTTTCTGGACTTCCTTGGCCCTGGGTGTGGGGTTTACTTGCTTCCTGGCATAACTTTGATCCTACATAATGAGCCAACATCAGGAAAGACAATGCCCTGGCTGGGTAGCTCAGTTGGTTGGAGCATCATCCCCAATATACTAAGGTTGCGTGTTCAATCCCCGGTCAGGGCACATACAAGAACACATTGGTGTTTTTTTCTCTCTCCCCTCTTCTCTCTCCAGTATCAATCAATAAATTAAAAAGAAAACATAACTGTGGAACGACAAGGGAGCAGCAGCAAGCATTCCCTCCCAGGGGATAACCAGTCACCCTGCTGGAAGAAGCTGGATTTACAACTTCCCTTCAGTCTCCTGGAACAGGACATGCGACAGACCCAGCGATCGAGGGTCCAATTAAAATTCTCCCTAAACGGAAGTGAGAATTTCAAAGGCCAATAAAAGCTGTTGAGTGCAAAAGCTCTCCAGGGTCCAGATGGTCAAGCAATTATTCTCTTTCTCAATGTTAGGAATAAAGAGGCCAATCTGAAGAGAGAGATGTTAAAGAATATGCGCTTTTTAATTAACTCAGCCGTGTTTGGCAAAGGGGCAACGCCGGAGAGATTATTTTCTTTTCCGAGTCATACCTCCCTCTTTGGAAACGGTTGAGGTGGCAGAAGATCTGGGGCGCCTTCCCCTCTCAGCAGTAATAAGAGGTGTGGCCCTGAGCACAAGGTTAATTTTCTTGGGATGAGACCATAGCTGTTTGACTCGGGGTTACTCTCTCCAGAAAACCCCACAGCCTGGGGTCCTCCAGCCACAGCTCATTTATGTTTATCTCCCTGGAGCCAATTCTGAAATTCCAGTGGTCATGTTCAGACATCACCTCCCCCGAGGAGTGATTTCACTCTGAAACATCTTAATTCTCAATGATGTTGTGAAATCTCCAAATCTGCACAACGGAGACCTCTTAAATTCTGACACGATCATTTCAGTTGGGTACATTTCATGTTTAAGAAACCAGTTCGAAAGTTAAAAACTTTGTTTTCTTCTCCCCTCCCCTCCCCTGGGTTTGTCTGTCTGTCATGACCAGTCTCGTACACAAACTTCTAATTTCCATTTTCAGTGTCTGTCAAGTGCAATGGAAAGAAAGTGTGTCTTCTGCTGAGCCCAAGCTGAAAACGAAATGTTTGTGAACTTTGGGATCATTGGTAAGGATTCCACCAAGGTGGTTAGAGTGGCTAATATCTCCCCGGGGGAAAGTTATGTGGTGGGAAGAGCCCTACCTGTGTTTAGAGCCCAGGGCGACCACCTAGTATTTTGTGATTAACCAGAGGCGTTACAAAGAGAGCGGATTTGAAGCATATGGTCTCTCCTCTTGTTGTGTGAAGATTGAGTCTGTGAAGGACCCGTGCATTGCAGAGCGTGCATAAATGGGAGAGAGTCTCATCGCTCTCTGTTTTGACCTGGTTCACGTGGGGTTATGCTAATTTTTTTCCGTTTAGAAAGGAGGAGCCCCATGCAGATCCTTCCATGAAGCACATGCTCACACAAGGCTGATGGATTCCCAGGACAGGGTACAGGTATGAAATGTACATTTCACTTGTACAGTCAAGTAGCAAAATAGTTCAGAGAAGCAAAGGCTGTGTCCCCAAATCAAAGATGCATTCTTTGGTACAGTAAATAGTTAATTAATCTGTGCTGTTCCCTGTAGGGATTGCAGAGACAGTGGGTTTCAATGATGCTGTCATGCCTGACCAGCTGGTGTTGCAGTGGGTCGAGTATCGGACTAGAACACAAAGGACCCAGGGTCAAAACCCTGAGGTTGCAAACTTGAGTGTGGGCTCATTTGGTTTGAGCATGGGGTCACTGGCTTGAGCATGGGATTATAGACATGACTCCATGGTCACTGGCTTAAGTCCAAAGGTTGCTGGCTTGAAGCACAAGGTCACTGGCTAGAGCAAGGAGTCACTAGCTCTGCTGTAGTCTTCCCCTCCAGTCAAGGCACATATGAGAAAGCAATCAATGAATAACTGAGGTGCCACAACAAAGAATTGATGCTTCTCATCTCTCTCCCTTCCTATCTGTTCCTATCTGTCCCTCTTTCTGACTCTGTCTCTGTCAAAAAATAGAAAGGATGCTGTCAGACTTTGGCTGGGTAGCTTAGTTGGTCAGAGCATCGTCCTATACATCAAGGTTGAGGGTTCAATCCCTGGTCATGGCACATACAAGAATCAACCAATACGTGGGACTTTAGCCCTAAATTAAAAAAAAAAGTTACAGTCAGTATTAAAACTATTTATTTTTCTTCTCCATTGATAAAGTCATTTAACTTAGGAGCTGGAAGATGGGTAGGAGATTTTAATTTTGATATAAAAGTCACAATTAAGTTATGGATTAAGTTGAGGGATATTCCACTCAAAGTTTCAGAGGAGGTATCAGCATGAAACATCATAAAGAACTTATTATGCTCCTCCAGATGTAAAAATCAATGCCCTGGCTGGGTAACTAGGTTGGTTAGAGTGTCATCTCAATATACATAGGTTGGGGGTTCGATCCCCGGTCTGGGCACATACAGAAACAGGTTGATGTTCCTCTCTTTCTTCCTCCTTTATTCTAACTCTAAAAATCAATCATTAAAAAAAAAGTTTTAGCCTGACCAGACGTTGGCGCAGTGGATAGAGTGTCGGACTGGGATGCGGAAGACCCAGGTTCAGGACCCTGAGCTCACTAGCTTGAGCATGGGCCCATCTGGCTTGAGCAAAAGCTCGCCAGCTTAGACCCAAGGTCGCTGGCTCCAGCAAGGGGTTGCTTGGTCTGCTAAAGGCCTGCGGTCAAGGCACATGTGAGAAAGCAATCAATGAACAACTATGGTGTCGCAACAGCAATGAAAAACTAATGATTGATGTTTCTCACCTCTCCCCATTCCTGTCTGTCTAACTCTCTCTCTGTACCTGTAAAAAAGACAAAACAAAACAACAAAAAAAAGTTTTAAATACATGAAAATCAATGCTTCTCCTAGAAATGGGTGCTCTGAATTGTTTTTGGAACAATGATGGCCAAAGTCACCTGGCCCACTGACACGATCCTGTTATTCCTTGGATGTTGAGATACACAAACTGTGTGCTTTTGTAACAAATTCACCCCTATTATTGGACCAGTCATCTTGACCACCACCTCCAGGAAGTATAAGTTGAACACTTGTGAGCCAAGCACAAATGTCACCTCCCTGGTGACCTATGAATAGAAATGGTCCCACTTTGCGAGATGTTCCAGATGTAACAGCATCTTTAACCAAACTGTGCTTCCCCCATCCTCCCCCGGTATATACAGAATAGCTAACATTCTTCCTTTTTCCTTTTAAAAGGAGGATTAGTACCACCTGTCTCAGCTAACATTCATGGGATTCAGCAGGAAAAACAGTATTAGGAGGGGAAAGCCCTTTTCAATGTTGTCTTTCGGAGCAGTGCTTTGGCTGCGAAAACTGCTACCTTTGTATTCAAAGGTGATGAGACATTTTCTGGCTGGGAGACAGACATCGCAGAAAGGTGTCAAGTTAAAAGGGTCCTTGATGAAAAGGTGGGGAGGCTGAGCGTTGGGTTGCAAGGTGGTGTTTTCTTCTCACTGTTCAAGTTGAGGGGAGGATTGTGGTCGTCACCTCACTGACCCATCCCACCCCTTCTTCTATGGGAGGTATTAACCCACGATCTCATTCCAGCTGGAGTTGTGCCATCCAGCCCAGCCCACAGAATGGCATTCATTCTCTGTTTAGGAGGACAGAGGGAAGTCACCGAGCCTGGAGGTTCAAAGGGCTGTCTCCCAGCTAGGATTGTGAGGACAACCTACTCTTGAAAGTGGTATTCAGCGTGCGAGGTGATTAACCTTTGGCTGTCTGCATCTGCCCCTTTCCTAAAATGCAGACAATGGGATTCTCTCACTTAGGAGCACAGGGACAACTAATGAGTTAATGTTTTGTGAAGTGCTTTGAAACGCTCAGATGAAAGGTACTACATAATAATTATAATAACACTTTGTTCTTACATAGTGTCTTTCTTCCAGGGAGCTCAAACTGCTTTACGAAAATTATTTCATTAATCCTCCCAGTATCCCTGGATGGCAGGTAGCAATTATTATCCCCTCCACCCTGTCTTCTATAGGCAGTCTGGGGCACAGAGAGATCAAATGACTTGGCTAAGGTCACACAACAGGTTATTGGTAAAATCACAGGCGGAGTTTAGGTCTCATTCATTCATTTGCACATTCAACACATATTCCCCCTGCCCCCCCCCCCCAAATTATATGCTGGGCACTGAAACTATCTGATGGAGGAGGATGTGATGTCTAGTTACCTAAACAAACGCACATCCTTTGTCACTGAAGAGATGGGGCAAGTCTACATGAACAAGTAACAGAATAATTATGATTTAAAAAGTAGCAAGCATATCGTAGGATGCCGCCGCACGAACAAACACACATCCCAAGTAGGTGCCACGGAAGAGATGATGATATTGGCTTTGCCGAGGAGATGTCATCGGAGCGGCTTAGAGTGACGAGTCAGATAAGAGGACGGAAGATGCCTCTGGTCCGGGCAGTGAGACCCGCGTGGTGTGATGGGAGCAAAGGGTGCTTTGGGCAGGAGAGTGGGTGGAGAAATTTGAACTTCACATGCCAGGCCATTGAGAAGATTTGGAGGTTGTTCAAGTAGAAGGAATGAGGTCAGGTTTACATTGAGACTCTTGGGGCCAAATATCGGAAGATTTAGATGCAAGAGTCCTGAGAACAGAGAGAGACCAGAAAAACAGTTCCCTGACTCGGGGTTCAGAACACTTAATAGGTTCTTGATGGTTTTTCTAGGTTAGACCTCCAATGTCATTTTAAAATTCTGCATATAGGGTTTCAAGGAAAAGGCTATCTATTCTTTTGTGTTTTCTCATTTCGAGAAGCATACGAATGTCTTTTAGAAACAACACGAGACAAAACAAAGCATGAGGAATGCCACTTTTTAAAGATGGCACTGTGAGTGACTGTCACTCTTCAGCTCTGAAATCCATCAGCCAAAATGGTTCTATCTACATCAATTACTTATTATAATAGAAAGAAAGCCTTTGTTACACTATTTGTTAAGTATCTTTCCAAATCAGATCCAAGAGAATGGTCTTCAATGCACAAGAGTGTTCGTTTCTATTTCCTATGATAAACTATTCTGTGATTAGATGTATTTATTTTTATTTTACCCATCATTATAGCTGTCTAGTCGATTTAAGCATGCTTTCTGATCATTTCTATTTTTTTTTTGTCTTATCAAAATCTCTTTTAAGTGTCTGACAGTGAAAACAGTTGAACCACTTTGCCTTTATTAAAGGATCTTAAAATGCTTGTTTCGATGCAGACCCACAGGTCACTTGTGAGATGGAAGAGATGGTTCATTTGATACTCAGCTGCTGTGCCCTAGGTCCCTTGACTGTCACTATTTATGGATAGTTGCAGGCTGGGAAAAGTCATAACTTCAAAATATTTGCCTTAGCCAGATAGCTCAGTGAGTTAGAGCATTGTCCGGATACACCAAGGTTGCGGGACCAATCCCTGGTCAGGGCACATAGAGAAATGTTTCTGTCTCTCTCTCAAATCACTAAGTAAATTAAAAAAAAATATTCTACAAAATGAAAATCCTGACACAATGCTGACTAAACCATGCTACATCTTATGGACATATAATAATTAGCTCATTTAGAATTAATATATCATTTCTGAGCAACATTGCCTTATAATGGAGACATCATACCTGTCCTTAAGTTTAACAAGCACATCAGTTAGAACAGCCAAAGTTAGGCTGTGGTAACCACAGTTAATTTCATAGCGTAGAAATCTTGGTGTATTTGGTAATGCCATCTGATTTTTAAGATATTATTCTACAACTTATTTAAAGACATTATTTATCCAATATAGATGTCTCCAAATATTAGGAGAGAGTTTTGTGCCAGGCATACCATACGGCATTAGACCTTCTCTATTAAAAAAACAAACAAACAACAAACAAATCAGCATTTCCAAACTGGAAGATTTCATGGTAAATTTCTGCAATCCGGAAGTTGCTTTCACGTCCTGATTCTCCGTGGCGCGCCTGGGACGTTTCCCCGAAGCCTGTCTCCATGGGTATATTGGTACAACAGTTTCTTTAATAACTCTGCTTTGAAACACAGAACAGGCACGCTGTTTAAAAGCTGGTGAAAGGTGATTGCTCACTTGGAAATAAAAAAGCCTCGTTTCATTTTCAAAAACAAGACCCTTCTCCATTTGACTGAAAGGCATTAAACAGGAAAGGGAGACTATCTCTTGTAATTGTCAGCAGATTGGCAATCTGACATAGAATTCTGGCAAACCTGTCCTTAATTGCTAAAATATGACTTCCTAGCAGCTACAAGTATGTTCTAGCAAAGTCGAGTTATCCCAAACCACATGACTTGACTCCTGCTTTGGAATTAAAATTTAAGATTTATCCCAGGTTGTAGCCGTGCCTCGTGCCTTCTGCAAGAACTCTGTAGACTACAGACAGGAAAACGGGATATCTTTCAAGCGTTGCGGTGCCCCAGGGGTCAATGTCAGATACAATCTAATTTAACATCTTTATTAAGGATCTCGAAGAGGGAGTAAGCCACATATTAATGAAATGTGCAAATTATATTAAACTGGGAGCTGGTGTAACCACCAGTAAGGACAAAGAAATAATAGAAATGCACCAAAAGAGGTTAAAACTTGGAGCAAAAAATTATTACACGAAAATCACCTTCTTGGGGTTGATAGCTTCGGAGATGAGCGCTGGGAGTCAGAAATCTCAAAGTTTGGGGGCTGCGTCCAATTGGGAATCAAGGGGAAGAAAAAGAGGGCAACCTGCAGCCAGAGTCTCATTTAGACACCAATGTAAACACTTTTCATTACATTATGTAAATTTATACAGTTGATGAATCCAGAAAGCTCACCAACTCTGAAATTGAGATACAAGCCAACTCAAATGTGGGAACTTAACTAAATAAGCCACGGAGAGCTGTTAAAAATGACGAGTGAGACCTGGCCAAATAGCTCCATTGGTTAGAGCATCGTCCTGAAGCACAGAGGTTGCCAGTTTGATTCTAGGTCAGGGCACATGATGGGTCAGATAAATGTTCCTGTCTCTCTCTCTCTCTCTCCCTCTCTCTCTCTCTCAAATCAATGAAATAAAATGCAAATGAAAGAGGATCAAAAGAATCGACAATGCTGGGGTTCTAAAACAGTAGAAATAAAGCAATTCTATATATGCTTACACAGAGAATCGAACCCACACCACTTGACCGTGTGGGTTGAATGCCTTTGCATCAAAATTATTTGGATATACTAATGGGTGACCTGCAAGTCCAGGGAACGGGGCAATGGACCCAGGAGGGAGGACTGTAAACACCAAGTAAGGGTTGCAGCTGAGAAATATCAAAGGATACCCGTGCCAGTGAGGAAGACTTATCATTTTAAAATATACTAGAAGGTACCGCTAGCTGTCATGCTGCTCTGCAAAATGGTGATGACACAGAGAGTGAACTGTTCTAAGGAGGTTTGCTTGTTTCTAGAAATGGTTCCACAAAATGTCATCTGCAGGTACGCTAGAGAGGGCAGCGAGGGGTGCAGTCAGGGTAAGAAAAGAAAAAGCTACCACTTCAAAGAAACACGGAGTTTTTTCCCTCCCCTATGGCATAAACTTTTATTTATTTATTTTTAAATGGAATTTATCAGGTTGCCCTTGGTTAATAAGATTATGTAAGTTTCAAGTGTACAATATTATGACACGTCCTCTGATTATTGCACTGTGGATTCACCATCCCCTGTGCAGTTTCCTTTGTCACCATATCTATGACTTCCTCTACCCTTTCCAACCTGTCCCCCACTCTTCACCCCCTTTGTTAAGCCTCATCCTGATGTTTGGGCCTATGAGTCTTGTTTTGTTTTGTGATTTGAAGAAATGCTACATTTTTTTTTCACAGTTTAGATTAGTTTATTCTTGGTGTTGACAAGTGTATAATGACAAAGATCCACCATTAGATTCACATAAGGAAGGGTTTTACCGCCCTAGAAATCCTTTGTGCTCCACCCAACCTCCCCTCCCCCCAATCCTTGCAACCACTGACCTTTCTTTTTTAAATACCTGTGACTATTATATATATATATATATATATATATATATATATATATATATATAATTTTTTAAATTAATTTTATGTTCAAAGAAAACATCTCCAGGTTATCTTGTCATTCAATTATGTTGCATACCCATCACCCAAAGTCATATTGTCCTCTGTCACCTTCTATCTGGTTTTCTTTGTGCCCCTCCCCTCCCCCCTCTCCTTCCCTCTCCTCCCTACCCCCACCCTGTAACCACCACACTCTTGTCCATGTCTCATAGTCTCATTTTTATGTCCCACCTATGTATGAAATCATGCAGTTCTCAATTTTTTCTGTTTTACTTATTTCACTCCGTATAATGTTATCAAGGTCCATTTGTAAATGATCCGATGTTGTAAATGATCCGATGTCATCATTTCTTATGGCTAAGTAGTATTCCATAGTATATATGTACCAAAGCTCTTTAATCCACTCGTCCTCTGACAGACACTTGGGCTGGTTCCAGATCTTCGCTATTGTGAGCAATGCTGCCACGAACATGGGGGAGCATTTCTTCTTTTCGAACAGTGCTATGGTGTTCTTAGGGTATATTCCTAAAAGTGGGATAGCTGGGTCAAAAGGCAGCTTGATTTTTAATTTTTTGAGGAATCTCCATACTGTTTTCCACAGTGGCTGCACCAGTCTGCATTCCCACCAGCAGTGCAGGGGGGTTCCCTTTTCTCCACATCCTCGCCAGCACTTATTCTGTGTTGTTTTGCTGATGAGCGCCATTCTGACTGGTATGAGGTGATATCTCATTGTGGTTTTAATTTGCATTTCTCTAATGATTAGTGATGTTGAGCATTTTTTCATATGTCTATTGGCCATCTGTATGTCCTCTTTGGAGAAATGTCTACTCATTTCTTTTGCCCATTTTTTGATTGGGTTGTTTGTCTTCCTGGTGTTGAGTTTTATAAGTTCTTTATAAATTTTAGTTATTAACCCTTATCAGACGTATTGTCGAATATGTTCTCCCATTGTGTGGTTTGTCTTTTTATTCTGTTCTTATTGTCTTTAGCTGTGCAAAAACTTTTTAGTTTGATATAGTCCCATTTGTTTATCCTGCCTTTTATTTCATTTGCCTGTGGAGATAAATCGGCAAGTATATTGCTGCGACAGATGTCGGGGAGCTTACTGCCTATGTTTTCTTCAAAGATGCTTATGGTTTCACAGCTTACATTTAAGTCTTTTGTCCATTTTGAGTTTGTTTTTGTGAATGGTGTAAGTTGATGGTCCAGTTTCATATTTTTGCAGGTAGATGTCCAATTTTCCCAACACCATTTGTTAAAGAGGCTGTCTTTACTCCATTGTATGTTCTTTCCTCCTTTGTCAAATATCAGTTGTCCATAAAGGTGTGGGTTTATGTCTGGGTTCTCTGTTCTGTTCCATTGATCTATGTGCCTGTTCTTATGCCAGTACCAGGCTGCCTTGAGTACAATGACTTTGTAGTATACCTTGATATCTGGAAGAATGATACCTCCTGTCTTATTTTTTCTTTTTAAGATTGGTGAGGCTATTCGTGTTCTTTTTTGTTTCCATATAAATTTTTGGAATATGTGTTCTATATCTTTAAAGTATGTCATTGGTATTTTAATTATTATTGCATTGAATTTATAAATTGCTTTGGGTAATATAGACATTTTAATGAACCAGCCTTGAGAAGCTAGAAAAAGCTTAAATAAGCAACCTGACCCTGCATCTAAAAGAACTAGAAAAACAACAGCAAATAAAGCCCAGGACTAGTAGAAGGAAAGAAATAATCAAGATCAGAGTGGAAATAAATGACATAGAGGCTAAGGAAACAATACAGAGGATCAATGAAACCAGGAGCTGGTTCTTTGAAAAGGTAAACAAGATCGATGAACCCTTAACTAGACTCACCAAGAAAAAAAGAGAGAGGACTCAAATAAATAAAATTAAAAATGAGAGTGGAGAAATAACAACTGACACAACAGAAATACAAAGTATTGTAAGAAAATACTATGAAGAACTCTATGCCAAAAAAATAGACAACGTAGGTGAAATCAAAAATTTCTTGAGTCATATAATCTTCCAAAAATCAATCTGGAAGAATCAGAACACCTAAACAGACCAATTACAACAAATGAGATCGAAACAGTTATCAAAAAACTCCCAACAAAAAAAAGTCCTGGGCCTGATGGCTTCACAAGTGAATTCTATCAAAAATTCAAAGAAGAACTAACTCCTATCCTCCTCAACCTATTTCAAAAAATTCAAGAGGAAGGAAGACTTCCAAACTCCTTTTATGAGGTGAGCATAATTCTGATCCCCAAACCAGGCAGAGACAACACAAAGAAAGAAAATTATAGGTCAATATCCCAATGAATTTAGATGCTAAAATTCTCAACAAAATATTAGCCAACCGGATCCAGCAATATATGAAAAAATCATATGCCATGATCAAGTGGGATTTATTCTGGAGAGAAATGCTACATTTTATAGTCTCTCAAAACCACAAACTCACCTCTGATCACAAAACATGCCACATTTTATAATGGCTACAGAAGGCAATTTGTCTTTATTAAGAAGTTTAAAGCCTGACCTGTGGTGGCACAGTGAATAGAGCAACCGACCTGGAACACTGAGGTCACCGGTTCGAAACCCCGGGCTTGCCTGGGCAAGGCACAAATGGGAAGTGCCCACTATGATTTGATGCTTCCTGTTCCTCCCCTCCTTCTTCTCTCTCTCTTCTCTAAGAATCAATAAGTAAATTCTTTAAAAAAATGTATACAAAAAATGAAGTCTAAGGATCATGTTTATTTAATGTTGTTGCTAGCTGCACAGTAATGAACAAATAAGAATGCTAGGCAGGGACAGTAGCTATTCTTGTTTAGGATATAGGAAGTATATTTCCATGGAGATTTAAAATATAGAAACACAATTGCTTCTTATTGGTTACAATTAGTGGAGACCCTGGGTCTTCACGCTGAGGTGCTGGCAGTCAAGGGCTCCAGGGTTAAGATGGATACTAATGCTACAGCTTTCTTTGCACATTAGAGCACATTGCATTCGGTGGATTGGGGTGGGGTTGGGGGACAGTCCTATGGGAATTATAGTCATTGATTTTATATGATAAGAACAGACGCCCATTCACAGAGCCAATCCTGTCGTTAGGTCCTTATTATTGGCCTTTCTCTTAAGGACACTGCAGTGGTAAGCTGCCCACTCTGCTCCCCATTAAATCATTAATATTGATTTCAGAGAGAGACAAAGGGAGAGAGAGAAACAGAGACATCGATCTATTCCTGTAAGTGCCCTGACTAGTGATCGAAACCACAACTTGGTGTCTTCTTGATGACACTCTAACCAGCCAAGCTATCTGGCCAGGGCATAATCTGAAAAACATATTTTATGAAAACTTTGTTTCTTTGGGTATTCAAGGAGAGTTTAGCTTCTCTCTCCTGCCTTTGAGTTTTTTTGTTTTGTTTTTTAAATAGGACAGAAGATAAGAAATACAATTTTTTAAATATATCTGGTCAATCCACATTTATTCGCTAGAATGAAACTCCCCTTAATTGAGTTTTCCTTTCACTAGATTATTCATCTTTGTTGTGGCTCAAAGTAGCGTTACTTTAAGGCAGGGGTTGGGAATCTATGGCTTGCGAGCCAGATGTGGCTCTTTTGATGGCTGCATCTGGCTCACAGACAAATCTTTAATAAAAAAATAATAACGTTAAAAATATAAAACATTCTCATGTATTACAATCCATTTATTTCCTACCACTCATGTTCGTGGTTGCAGGTGGCTGGAACCAATCACAGCTGTCCTCTGGGACAACACCAAATTTTTATTGGATAATGCATAACATACATGGGTTGTTGTTTGGTCAGGAAGTAAACTTCCCTCCTTTTAATCAAAAAGTCAGCTAGCTAATTGCAGAAACCCTTTTGATGAAGAAGATGGCTAAAAGAAAAAAAGATGAGGAGTATCGTACTTTTCAGCAGGAATGGACAGAGGAATTCGCCTTTGTGGAGAGAACAGGTTCTGCAGTGTGTCTAATGTGCAATGATAAAATTGCATTGATGAAACGGTCAAATATAAAGCGGCACTTCGACACACTCCATACTTCATTTGCCTCGAAATATCCAGCAGGGACAGCAGAAAGAAAGCATGTCAAGAACTACTGTGCAGAGTGCAAGCTAGTCAGCAGCAACTCCGTGTTTGGACCCAACACGGTGAATGGAATTTGGCTAGCTTTGCTGGTGCTTTAGCAATTATGAGAAATGGAAAGCCATTCACAGATGAGGAGTATGCCAAAACATTCATGCTTGATGTTGCCGATGAACTTTTTGATGAATTTTCGGATAAAGACAAGATAATCAAACGAATAAAAGACATGCCTCTGTCAGCAAGAACTGTTCATGATTGTACCATCATGATGGCAAATCAAATTGAGGCAATATGAGTGAAGGACATAAATGCAGCACCATTCTTTTCTCTCACTTTGGGTGAGTCAACAAACGTAAGCCATTTATCCCCAGTTCAGTGTGATTGCAAGGTATGCTGTCAGTGACACAGGATGTGAGGAAAGTCTTGCTGTTTTGCCTATGAAAGAGACAACAAGAGGGGAGGATTTATTCAAGTCTTTCACTGAATTCGCTAAAGAAAAAAATCTACTGATGGATAAACTTATTTTGGTGTGTACTGATGGTGCTCCGTGCATGGTGGGGAAAAAGAGAGCATTCGTAGCGCTTCTTCGTGAACATGAAAAGAGACCCATCCTAAGTTTTCACTGCATCCTACATCAGGAGGCGCTTTGTGCTCAGATGTGTGACGAGCAGCTTGGTGAGGTGATGTTGCTAGTCATTCGGCTGGTCAACTTTATTGTTGCCCGAGCTTTAAATGATTGCCAGTTTAAAACACTGCTGGATAAAGTTGGGAATAATTATCCTGGTCCACTTCTGCACAGCAATGTGCGTTGGTTGTCAAGAGGGAAGGTGCTCAGCCATTTCGCAGCTTGTCTGAGTGAAATCCAGACTTTTCATGAAATGAAAAACGTCGAGCATCCTGAGTTAGCTAACACTGAGTGGCTCCTGAAGTTGTACTATCTCATGGACATGACTGAACATCTGAACCAGCTCAATTTGAAAATGCAAGGCATTGGAAATACAGTCTTATTCCTTCAACAAGCAATATTTGCATTTGAAAACAAGTTGGAACTCTTCGTTGCCGACATTGAAACAGGTCATTTACTACACTTTGAAAAACTGGGAGAGTTTAAAGATGGATGCACAGCAAGTGACCCTGCTCAAAATCTTGATCTCCAGCAGCTAGTGGGCTTTACATGTAATCTGCTGCAATCATTCAAAGCATGCTTTGGAGAACTTCGTGAGTGCACTTGTCTTTTTAAGTTCATCACCCATCCACACGAGTGTGCAGTGGACAGCACCGACCTGAGTTACATCCCCGGTGTCTCTGTCAGAGATTTTGAACTACAAGCTGCTGACCTGAAGGCCTCGACATGTGGGTGAATAAGTTCAAGTCACTGAATGAAGATTTGGAAAGATTTGCATGACAGCAAGCAGAGTTGGCGAACAGACACAAGTGGGGAGAAATGAAAAAACTTCAACCAGCGGACCAGCTGATTCTCAAAACTTGGAACGCGCTTCCCGTCACATACTACACACTGCAGCGTGAGTATTGCTGTACTGACAATGACTCTACGTATGCATGTGAGCAGTCTTTCTTACATCTAAAGAATGTTAAGACCAACCTACGATCATGTTTAATGAATGGAAGTCTCAACGCCTGCATGAAGCTTAACCTCACCACATATCAACCAGACTACAAAGCCATCTGTGAAACCATGCAGCACCAGAAGTAGCATTAATGGTAAGAAGTCCTTTATTCACCATTGGTTAGCAACAGCATAACAACGTTATTAAAAAAAATACAGAGACTTATTGTACTTTAAAAGTGTTGGTCTTACATAAAATGCACACATTTACTTGTATTTAGTGTTAAACATATTGAATGGCTCTCACAGAATTACATTTTAAAATATGTGGCGTTCATGCTCTCCCAGCCAAAAAGGTTCCCGACCCCTGCTTTAAGGATTCCAATGTCTGTTTTCTTCCCCCTGATCTGTTCAGATAGAAGCTGAAACTCGTTTGCCAGATCCTCCCCTGGGCCTCCTGATACTTCAGGATCAATGCAGGGAATGACTATGGAAAAGCTTCTCCAAGACATGTCCTCATTGTGGAGGACAATACAGCACTGACTCAAGGGAACCAATCTCTAGGGAGCCATCCTTACATTAGGGACTGGGGATATTTTCCCGAATTGCCAACACCCAGTATGCCAATATTTTTGGTCTTTGATTTAAATAAAGGCATTTGACTGACTGTCATGAATGTGCTATCTATCTTTTTTGGTATTTCTTTTTTCCTTCTGCTCCCATTTCCCTGCCCAGAGTCTATAATAGCCTTTCTTTTAGGAAAGAAAACTTGTAAATTTCAATGCAGGGTTCATAGTTGGATTATTAAATCTTTTCTTTTAATGTCCTAAGTAATTACCTATTTATGAATGTTGGTACCTTTTCACAAATGTCAATCTTGTTATCCTTTACATCTTATTCTCTGATGAAGTTCTCTTTGACCATTCTTGAAGAATCAGTGATTTCAACCATTGCCTTTTCTTTATAGTTCTTTTCAAAGCCTTCTAAATTATGTGGAGTCACAAAAATGGTTTTTGACACATGCATCTGGGTCCTCACAGCTCTTGAACTACTATCCAGGGTTTCAGAAAGAAGGAGATAAAATGGGCTGAGTTTTCCACTCGATTAAATCACATGGATATTAGGATTATTTTTAAGAAACATGGTAGAGTTTAACATCCAATGAAAAAAAAATCCATTGGGGCCCTGGCTGGGTGGCTCAGTTAGTTACAGTGTGGTCCCCATATGCCAAGGTTGCAGGTTTGATCCCACATTACAAGAATCAATCAACGAATGCGTAAACAAGTGGAACAACAAATCAATGCCTCTCTTTCTCTCTCCCAAAACAATAAAGTTTAAAATATTAAAAAAACAAAAACAAAATGAACGACCCATTTCCAGTCAAGAGACAGCTTGAAATGATCTCAGGAAGGAAAGAATGCTAGCTGAGGCACTATAAAATAAAAAATACTGTAAAATTTTCTCCCGTATTAAAAATTATGTTAAGGCTGAATTTATGTAGTGTCTGTTGATGAGGCATAGGACAATCAAATGTCCTGGTCCTCCTGGGTAGAACTGTGGGAGTGACAGTCAAGTCTCTTTGTTTAAAGATGCATTTGGGACCCTGGCCAGTTGGCTCAGTGGTAGAGTGTCTGTCGGGTTTTGGATGTCCCAGATTCAATTCCTGGTCAGAGCACACAGAAGAAGTGACCATCTGCTTTTCCAACCCTCGTCCTTCTTCTTCTCTCTCTCTCAGTCTTCTTCTCTCACAGACATGGCTCAATTGGTTCAAGCACATTGGCCCCAGATGCTGTGGATGGCTCGGTGGAGCCTCTGTCTCGGGCACTAAAAGTAGCTCAGTTGTAAGCACGGCCCCAGATGGGCAGAACATTGGCCCCAGAAAGTGGTTTCTGGGTGGATCCCAGTTGGGGGCATGTGGGAGTCTGTCTATCTATCTCCTCTCCTTTCACTTTGAAAAAGAAGAGAGAGAGGAAAAAAGCAAGATGCATTTAGGAGATACTTATTTGAATGAAGACATAAACTTCTATGGAAGCCTTTTTCTTCTTGGCCTTTGTGGCTGCCCTTTCTGCCACCAGATGGATCTGAGAAAGTGGGATTCAGGTTTGGTCACCCTACTGAAAACAACTGGATTTTGGCTCTTCGAATGGAGGAAACCTAATTACAGCCTGGTATATTCTCTCCCGTCTACCAAACACAGAAAAAAAAAAAAAAAAAACAGTGGCAGAATCTGAAAGAGCCAGAAAAGAGAAAAGAGTCCCTAAGACCTAATGAGTCCAAACTAAACACCTCTCCACAGAAATGTCAAACATTTCTCTTAGCACAAAACAAGGCTTAAAGAATTCCCTGCCTTTGTCTCTGGCCTAATTCCTTCAGCAGAGAGGGGATTTTCTTCTGGGAGTGTGATTTCACAAAGAATGAAACAGCAAATAAACAAAAGACTCTCAAAGAGAGAGAGAGTATAAATAAAATTCATGACTCTTTAAAGAGTTTACCCTGAAAGAATGCGGAGGATTATTTACAATTAAAGCATAGCCCTAGAATACAGTTATTCTATATATTAAGCGAAGAATAAGGGCTCATTGCGTTTTGTCCACGAGAAAGGGCACCTGGTGCTCTGAGTCGAAGGAAATGGCGCAACTTCGTTTTCTCGAGATCTTTCTTGTGGCTTCTTTTCTTTGTTTTTCGTGGGGTTTTGTAGTTGTTGTGTTTAAAACCTTTGCACCTCTAACAGGGTATTTTAAAATTCATTTCTACATTACTATTATTATTTTTTTAAGGCTGCCAGTGATGGGAGCTCCTATTTAATATAAAATAATAATAATAATAAATCAGCCTGAAACATGAAAAATTTCAATGGGTGTTTAAAAGGGGTTTTTCTACATTTAACTAATGCTTTTGAAATGAGTGTTTTCGGTGGGAGAAATATTGTTTGAGGTGAACAAGAGGAAAGTTGTGAGCTCTTAAGGAGAAATTTGGAATATACAGAAAAGGGAAAGAAAGAACACATTGGAGGCTATCTCGTTTTCTAGCAAATTGTAGGATAACACAATGGGGTAGTTAATAACAGCAACAAGGTTAGAAAAGGGGCAAGGTAAAAATGGAACAAATGGAAAATTTCGGTATTGATGTAACAGGCGGACGGAAATAAATGGTTATGGAGATAAAGAACTGACTAAAGAAACCACTTGATTATAAATTATAGAGCAATTAGTCCTCTTTTCAAGCGTGTTGCGTGTTTATTAGCTGTTTGAGTTCTACTTGGAGCACGACTTTAAAAATGGCTAGAATAATGTTAGAAGGCCATGGTCCCAGGGCCGCATGGACAAATGGAGTTTGAAGGTAGAGTCCTTCGTAAGAAACAAAACAAAACAACAAGAAACCCTCGGTGTTCCTGACGGCTTAAATCACGGGTCTGGGGTTGGAGCGCTTGTAGGGTTTCCAGAAAAGTTTAGATTGAGTCTTAGCCTGACATGCCTGTCTCCATGAAATATCTGAAACATTTGGCCCCACGAGATTAAAAGAACAGTGCTTATATTTAGCATCTGCTGCCCCCAACTCCAACTTTGCTACTAATAAAATTCAGCTCTATGGAAAAGAATTTGAGACCCAGCTGGGCAGTTTTCAAAATAAGATGAAAAGTTAAGCAAGCAATTGGTGTGTATTTAGGGCTCAAAACACCTTGCCCCCTAGAAGACCTGAAGGAGTTAATCCTTTCTCAAGATAATCCACTAAAGAGTATCCCTCATTATGATGTTAAAAGCAAGGATCAGGGCCGGGGAGCCTAACAATGGGACAGGGCGCTTTTCAGACCCAACCGCATTCTTCACAGGTTAGAAACAGAAACTGCTGCTGATCCCCCTGGAAAAACAGAGCAAGACTTTTCTCTTCTGTAAAATAGTCTGATGGAAGAAAAAGGAGGGAAAAAATCTACCACATTCACCAAATTCCTCATTGGGTAGCTTTTCCTCCTAAATAATGTTTCTGATTTTTATTTTTTTTTTAATTGTACTGTCTTGAGAGAAGGAATAGGTCTAGAACTCCACAGTGACAGCTTGGAAGCACTTTTTCTTTTCCACAAAAGTTAATTTTTGATAAAATTGTATTCAGTTACCTTCCTGGACCCCCTTGCCCGCCATAATATATTCAATGAACACAAAACCCACCACAGACATTTTACCAAAGCTGCGTGCTCAAGTTGGTATTTGGTCACAATTTCATCCTGTAATGTATTATGTTTTAAATTTATGGGCAGACTTTTTTTATTTATTAGAGATTCTTTATTCTTTCCCATAAGCAACGAGACAAAGTGGTTAGTGTTTGGAAGCAATGGAAGCTAAACAGCCTTATTTAAAATCTTATTTTTACTACATTTTAGAACATTTCATAGTGTTAGCAATACAAGTTACTGCTTGTTGTTGCTTTCAAGCAGTTGTATAAAAGGGTAGTTTTAAACTTAAAACTAGATTTCTATAAAAATGTAAGCCCATAACTTAGGTACATCAGGATGGAGAAATTGGTCATTAAAAGTCAATTTAGGGGGCAGGTGGACAGTTTGGGGTTCCGCTACCATCCAAGCACAGATTATACCCTGTTCTCCAGAAAATAAGACCTAGTACAATTTTTTTTCAAGCTTAGGAATATAAGTCCTCCCCTGAAAATAAGACCTAGCGTGTCTTTAGAGCAAAAATTAATATAAGACACTGTCTTATTTTTGGAGAAACAGGGTAGATTGTTGTACACGAAAATAGAATCACAAGAAATTCTTGATGAAATTCAGAGTTTGGCTGGTTATGCTGATGTTTTTGATGACATGACTACAGTACATTACTAAATGTTGATTTTTTGTTCAACAATAAATGTGAATTCTTATTCATGGAAAAATAAGACATCCCCTGAAAATAAGACCTAGCGCATCTTTAGGAGCAAAAATTAAATATAAGACACTGTCTTATTTTCAGGGAGACATGGTAGTCGTTAGGGATGGACTTTCATGGGACACAAAATCATTGGTGAAATATGGAAATATTATACAGATATTAGAAAAATGGGATATTGATAAACATCAGAAAGTTCATCACCTAATATGTCTTTTTCACCAGTTCTTCCTTGTGATTATGTGTTTATACACATGCCTTTTAGATGTGTTCTTAAGAGGAGATGATGTATTTTTCAAATAAGTGCCATTTATTACTAATGATAGAACATGTTTACCCCTTAATTACTATTGCTCAGATCTATACCATGAGGCAAAGCTAAGTTAAAATGCAGTAAAAGCCATATTTCAATAGGTACATTTTATTTTCTAAAAAAATAATAAATAATGTGGTTGGTTAAAGTATGTACACACTGGCTGTCTACCAATTAAGATGTTTTAAATTCAATTAAATATCAAATTATAAAAGCCACAGGGGGCAGTCAGAGGATTCTTTTGAACATCTAACCCATTTAAATGTTTTTGAAAATTATGGGAATATCCAAAGCAGATCAATTTTTATAACTGAAAAAATAATTAAATAACTAAAAACTGAGGATTATTAAAAGACAAACTATTTATTTTCCCCTACAGCTGTTCACTGCTGCAGAAAATACCTTCTACTGTGTCCAGAAATCCCTTACCAGCATAATCAAGATTATTTTTACACCTCCAAGAGCAGACTGACAATGGCAGGTAGACTATACAATGGCCACCAGTAATTTCTACTTCCTGGTACTTACACTCTCCCCTAGAATGGGGGGAGGGGCTGTGACTCACTTTTAACCAGTGAGAATACAGCAGAATGGCTGGGATATTACTTCCGTGATTACATTACCTAAGGTTACAACTTCCGTCTTGCAAGGCAACTCTCTTCCTCTCTGGCTTAGATGAAGAAAGGTGTCATATTGGAGTGACCCACATGGCAAAGAACTAAACTAAGCTTTTTGGTCCCAAACCCTCAAAAAAAACTAAATGACGGTAACTAGAACTATTTACATAAGTGACCGTGAATATCACTCCTTCCCCAGTTGGACCTTCAGATAAGATCCCAACCCAAGCCAACATCTTGATTGCAGCCTTGTAAGGAATTCCCAAGCACAAGACTCAGCTTAGCTCTCGCCTGCTTCCTAACCCACAGTCTTTGATATAATCGGTACACGTGGTGTAAGCTGCTGAGTTTCTGGTGGTTTGTTATACAGCAAGAGAGAACAAATACAAACACAGACAGACCCACACATGTTAAAAACTTCATGACTTTGTAAATCATATTTTTACTTTGTTTTAGTAAAATCTTTTGGTATCATTTTATTTATTGGTTTTAGAGGGGGGGGAAGTGGGGAGAGAAAGAGAGAGACAGAGAGAGAGAAAGGGAAACATCGATTTGTTGTTCCACTTATTTATGCATTCATTGGTTGATTCTCATATATGCCCTGAGCAGAAATCGAACCTGCAACCATGGCATATCGGGAAAACACACTAACCAACTGAACTATCGGGCCAGGGCCTGTGACTCAAACACTTTAGCAGAGCAAGTACCAGTGTGCTTCCCAGAAGAACTGCTGTATCAGGCACTGGTCACCAGAGTGAGATCACTATGAGACCATCTCACCAGCAATCCCCATCACACATTCCTGGCCATGCACTGAATATTTTATCAAAGGCAAGCACCCGAACACTACACTGGCACAATGGAGGCTTTCCCCACAACAGCTCCAGAAATGAATGACAAGAATTTCATTAGTCAAGGAAGTGTTTATTGAAGCAATGCAACAGTGATTTTCTTGCTGCCTTAAATGGGAAGCTTTATTGTGCAGGCATTTGTTTGCTTTTAATCATTCTGTGGCACTCAGAGGGTTTAGATAGAAAAATGCAAAGATAATTTTGTATTTTTTTTGAAAATTTCAGATAATGGTTTAAAAACCATAGAGGAATAAAACTTAATTAGCAAAGATGAGTTTTACGGGTTACGTGGCCCCTCTTGAAGAGCTTGGGGATAATACAAGAGATTTTCTTATTAATTATTAATACCAATCATTAGTTATCATATCCTTTAATCTGGAAGGGAACACAAGAAACTTGACATACATCACAAACAATTGCTTTTGCTCATCAGAGTTTGTAATAGAGAAGGCGCATCGTGAATTTGGAAAACTGTCTTTGTCTGACGACACTGCTGTAGTTTTCGGAAACCAAAAATGGTCATGGTACCTTTTTGTCTTCGGGGGGTCATTACACAGTCCAGTAACTGCCTTGCTTCCAAACACTGTCTGACGTTACCAATTCATCTCCTCCCCGGACTCCACGATACTTGTTAATCAACAACTTTGGAGGCATCTTATTTGCTACCAATTATCTCTCTGTCTTTCCTGTGTGTCCTTGGTACCCAGCGTACGTACTGTTTCAAGATTCAGTTCTCAAGTCTGATAAAACTAATAAACTGACACCGCCAGAGGTGCCGCATTACGCTGGTAAAATGGTTTTCATCTTAATTGGATATGAGCACCGTTATCACTAATAACCCCAGGATACTTCTAATTGGACTCTCTCTTTTTTATTTTTGCAACACTAATCTCATTGACCAGCCTTCATTTCTCCAGCCCCCAATCCCTGAACCCAGATCTTGAAATGCAAGATGGAAACAGTCTCATTGCATGAGGTTATTTCAGTATTATCTCTTGGTATTAACACAAAAGATACAAAGGAAAGGTAAATGGTTTTGTAAAAAGAAATGATCCCTTTTTAAGTTTTCAGAAAAGAAGAAATTAGGAAGACGATGTTGACTCTGCAGTTATGTCTTCAATGCAGCTTACTGAGTTACCAATATCACCTAAGACCTTAAGGTTTTTTTTTTGTTGTTTTTTTTTATAACAACTTGCATTTTTAAAGATTGATTTGAGAGAGAGAGAGAGAGAAACATTGATTTGTTGTTCCACTCATTTATACATCATTGGTGATTTTTTTTTAGATTTTATTTATTCATTTTTAGAGAGAGAAAGAGTAGAGAGAAAGACAGAGAGAGAAGTGGGGGGAGCAGGAAGCATCAACACCCATATGTGCCTTGACCAGGCAAGTCCAGGGTTTTGTTTTGTTTTTAACTGGGACAGAGAGAGAGTCAGAGAGAGGGATAGATAGGGACAGACAGGAATGGAGAGAGATGAGAAGCATCAATCATTAGTTTTTCGTTGCCGTTGTAACACCTTAGTTGTTCATTGATTGCTTTTCCACATGTGCCTTGACTGCGGGCCTTCAGCAGACCGAGCAACGCCTTGCGGGAGCCAGCGACCTTGGGTCCAAGATGGTGAACTTTTTGCTCAAGCCAGATGGGCCCGCGCTCAAGCTGGCGAGCTCGGGGTCTCAAACCTGGGTCTTCCACATCCCAGTCAGATGCTCTACCCACTGTGCCACCGCCTGGTCAGGCTCATTGGTTGATTCTTTTATGTTCCCTCACCAGAAATCAAACCCACAACCTTAATGTTTTGGGATAATGCTCTCTAACAAACTGAGCTATGAGAACACTAAATTCTTAATTTTAAGTCATTTTTTAAAAAGAAATGGTTTCCCCTGTTAAATTATTTATTGAGATTTTAGTGCAAGTCATATATTAGAAGGAATCACTGTTTTCCAAGTTATCACATACATAAATACTAGATTTTTGTTTTATCTCGATTTAACAAATCTTGATGAATATACATGAAAATGATGGAAATCTGCATGTCCACACAGTTGAGAGATGAAAGAGATGTGAACAGACACCTTTCACAGAGAGATGCAGTTTGGTTCCTGGTAACCACAGATAATCACATAAGGACGTTAACACAATCTCATCTCTCCACTCCATGACACTGATTGTAAACAAAATTTTGACATACAGAACCAAGTCCAATTTTTCTTTTCACTGGTCTTTTCAGATTCAGTAGGTAAGTACTTGGCACCAAATGAATAAAAAAGTAAGTAAGGCCCTGGCTGGTTGGTTCAGCAGTAGAGCGGTGTGTGGAAGTCCCAGGTTCAATTCCAGGTCAGGGCACACAGGAGAAGGGACCATCTGCTTCTCTACCCCTCCCCATCTCGCTTCTCTCTCTCTCTCTCTTTCTCATCCCCTCCAGCAACCATGGCTTGAATGAGCAAGTTGGCCCCAGGCACTGAGGATGGCTCCAAGGCTTTGCTGCCGATCAACAAAGCACCAGCCCCAGATGGGCAGAGCATCAGCTCCAGATGAGGACTGCCAGGTGGATCCTGGTTGGGGCGCATCTGTGAGTGTGTCTTTCTGCCTCTCACTTGATAAGAAAGAAAGGAAGAAAGAAAGAAAGAAAGAAAGAAAGAAAGAAAGAAAGAAAGAAAGAAAGAAAGAAAGAAAAGGAAAAGTTCTTTGGCGAGTTATTAAAAAGAGAGAGAGAAAAAAAAATCTTTCTGACTCTACAAGCCAGCAATATCCCCCCAAAAGTGTTAAAAATTTAAAGCTGTGAATGTTTTCATTGTTGAAAAATGTCATATGAACCATTCACTGGCAGAAATAATTCATCTTTAATAGACCTCATTTTTTTTCTGGAGCAATATATATTTTATCAGCTGAGTGTGGGCCTTTATAATTATTATCACTATTCCCATATAATTAAAAGCCTTTGTGTAGACATCATTAAAAAATTATGGACATGCAAAAAAAAATGCTTACCTAATCGCCAATTCATAATATGAAAATTGGAAAGCCTATTTATTAATTTATGTTTACACTTCTGGCAAGTTAAATTAGCAATACGTGGATTGCAGATGAAGGTAGGTCAGGGGCTTCCATGGAAAGAGACTTTTCTAAGATAAAAGCCATTGTGAAGTCACATATGCTGTTTATGTTTACTTGAAAAATTATGTACTATAGTGACTCTAAAAATGTCAAGCTGTCAGTCTTGTGTGTGTTAATAATATATGCGTATATGTTATTACATGTAGGAGATAACTGTATGATATGCATGACATATAGGGTGTACATAGAAAAAAGTATATGTATAGTATAAAACACACTTCTGGCAAGTTATATATGGCATATTATATATATATGTATGTATGTATGTGTGTATATATATGCACACACATACATATAGGCATGATGATGATGGCGATGATGATTTCGTAGCTGGCAGACATTTTAGTTCCGTTGGGGCTTATTCTTGGTTTTCTTCCATTTGAATGGCCCCAGAATTTCTTTGAGGGTTTTGTTTTTTTTGTTGCATGTGCGCGTGCGCAAGAGAGAGAGAGAGAGAGGAAAGGAATAAGGAATGAGATAAGAAGCATCATCTCACAGTTGTGGCACCTTTAGTTGTTCATAGACTGCTTTTTCATATGTGCCTTGACCAGGCACCTCCAGCTGAGCCAGTGACCCTTTGCTCAAGCCAGCGACCCCGCGCTGAAGCTGGTGAGCCTGTGCTCAAGACGGTGATCAAGCCAGTTTCACACCTGGGTTTTCAGCATCCCAGGCTGATGCCCTATGCACTGCACCACAGCCCGGTCAGGCTTTATGAGATTTTTAAAGCAGTGAAGTATATGCAAACACAGCTTAAGAAAGAGCATTCTTCTCTACTTTATGCATGCACATATCATTTGCATGTACGTTTTATTTGCATACCATGATATCATGTTATACCATGTCCTATCCTATCCTATCCTATTCTATCTCACACTGTGAGAGCCAAGCAAGGCACCTCTGTGGGTGGTTGCAACTCCCAGGCTCAGTGGGCACAAGATCTGTAGTCCGGTTCAGGGTTGATGAGAACAGCCCAGAGTTGGGAGAGGTGTCACATGACAGACATCCAGAGTGCGCACTCCACAGTAGCCAAGCACCAGTGCTCTGGGCTTTGGCAGCACATCCCCATGGTCACTCCGATTAATGTTCTTAAAGCTGGACAGGACTCTGGACCAGCCTACAAGAAAATGGGGACCACACATTGCTCTCCCTGCTTTTTATCCACTGTGGGAGCACCTGACCCAGCTCAAACACTAATTATTTATGGGCCAATCACAAGCTTCTCTATTGATGGGTGCCTTTATTCACACTAGGAAGAAAGGCCTGGGCAGAATACAAATGGATATATCATCAAGGGGCAATGTGCACTTTGACAGGAGTCAGTGTCCATACAGAAGGCTGTCAGAGGGAAGGTGAGCACACGCCCCCTCCCTCTAGCCACCCCACCCTCTCTCCAGCCATATGGTTACCAGGCTATCTATTTTGCTAAATACTGAGACTGAATAATTTTTTTTTCCTTGAAAGAGAGAAAGAGGCAGCAAGATGAGAAGCATCAGGTTGTAGCTGTGTCACTTTAGTTGTTCATTGATTGCTTTTCGAGGCTCTGAATAATATTTCCTTTGAAAAAGGGTTTCTTTGTCATGGAGAAAAGTTACCTGAAAAAGTTAAATGCCAACACTAAAGTGTGAAGCATCCATTATTGTTCATTTCAATTTTCTGCGTAAGTTTTGTGTTTTTTCCTACTCAGGAGTAAATAAATGCTTGAAAAATAAAAAGAGGCAAAGAGTAGCCACATGTTTCCCCCTCAGCGTGGAACTGCATGATCCACACTCCTCAGCTGGATATCTGGAATAGAAAGCCTCCTCTAACTCCAGACACGGCACTTGTACTGTTCTGCTAGTAGGGTGGTTTGGTGCCTATCTGCTCGGAGCGCCCCGCCAACCACCCGCAGGGGAGGCAGTGGCGCAGGGAGCCAGGCGGTCCTGGAGTCCGATAACAAGAGCACCTGCCGATGACAAGATGTCACCTTTGTGGACACTGCAGATGAAGAGCCACCAGCAAATATTGAGTCCCCAGTTCCCATTCCCCAACTCATCTCCCTTCTGGGAATTGGCCAACTACATCTATGACCTGGCTGTCCAGGAAATGCCCGAGATGTCCCTGTTTGCCTGTATCCTTTTTGATAAAGAAGGGTTGGTTTCTTTTCCTTCCCCTCTGGCCATGTAGGAAAAGGAGGTGCTATATTCTTCCAGCAGTTGAATCTGGGCTAGTATCAAGTTAGGTCAGGTGTCGTAAAGCTTGGAGATGTGAGTAGGAGTGGAATAATTCTCAGATCCTTCTTTGTTTTTTCTCTTCATCACTCCTTCTAATCCTCCACCCTTACCTTCTATGTTTGTTGATATCTCTTATGGAAATCTGAGAGCTGTTGGGCTCAGTCAAGGCCCTGCCTTTTCCTACAAGGGCTGGCTTCTGCCCCTGAGACCTGCAGGCTGAATGACGGCTGATGCTTTGTGAAGTTGGTGCATCCACGTGGCCAGGTCAGTTATACACATGCGAGCACGTGTTGTCCGTGATGCTCAAGACCATGTGATATGCTGATAACACAAGTGTCCCTAACTTTTTTTTTAAATCAAGGACCCCCTTAATTATTGGCTTCTGACTCCCTGTGAATCTCATTAATTAAAAAACAACACCACTGCATTTATTAAGTGCACTGTGCATCCTAATTGAGGCCAAATGTGCGTTGCTTTTGGAAACCTAGAAAATAGTTGTAGGGCTTCTGTGGCCCCTGTGGGAATTGTTTTTTTAATTATTTTTTGACAGAGACAGAGAGAGGAACAGATAGAGACACACAGACAGGAAGGGAGAGAGGTGAGAAGCATAAATTCTTTGTTGCGGTTCCTTAATTGTTCATTGATTGACTTCTCATATGTGCCTTGACCAGGGGCTACAGCAGACCAAGTGACTCCTTGCTCAAGCCAGTCACCTTGGGCTCAAGCTGGTGAGCTGTGCTCAAACCAGATGAGCCCGTGCTCGAGCTGGTGACCTCGGGGTTTTGAACCTGGGTCCTCCCCATCCCAGTCCGACGCTCTATCTACTATGCTGCCACCTGGTCAGGTCCCTGTGGGAATTCTTAAGAGTGATGGGGACCCCGATTTGGGGCCACTGGTATAAATGACAGAGTACTAGACAAGAAACCCAGAGGTTTGGACTCTGGTAGAGTCACAGGTGGGGATGTGTTCCTAGATCCTCTATCTCGTCCTCTGTAATGGGGGAAACAGGACACCGTCTTTGGCTCTGTTTGGACCCATGGCTTTGCCTCTTCTGGATCTGAGACCAGGGAGACAGGTGGGTAGATATCTATCTGTGGCCTTCTTTGGTCCCCAATCCTCCCAGCATTTCTAACTTAAAGCCTACTGTTCCTTACCCATCCTATGAGGGCAGATTAACAGAAGAGCTTTGTAAATTCCCAAAGGAAATTTCAGAGGTGTGCAGCAAGTATCTAGGGCCAGAAATTCCATCTTCCGCTTAAGAAGCGCTCATGACTAGGGACGCCCATTTCTGCCTACCAGAGCTCTCAGTGATTAAACAGCTTTAAAAATGGCTACATCAAAGACCAACAAATCAGGGTTTGAGGCTGTGTTGTGGGTCTAGGATCCCTCTTATCACTACTTAAGTGTTTTCTTCAAACATGGTATTGCGTCCAACAGTCTACTTAATGATTATTAAACTCAAAACATGTTCCGTTCCAAAAATATTTTGGAAACAATAGATTCTAATATTTACTGGTGGCTTCCATCATTTCAACAAACTTGTATTTAGGGAGCAGCTGCTGTCTGCAAGTCTAAACCATAAAACTGGTGTTTAGAGGTGAAGCGGATAATTCTCCCACTCTTTTATAAGATTGCAGTCAGAGAAAGATATCACCTGAGCATGTCTCATGCCAGAAGCCATAGAAAAGCACCGACCTGGAAGACTTTGGAATGTGTATACCATACACCTAACATATGGTATCATTTTTGTCCACAGAGAAATAACTGCTGAGTGAGTCTGACTGCATATAGTAAGTCTGTGTGTACTTTAAGAATCACACCGGTCATAGAGATCATGATAAAAATCATCCAACTGAAATCTAGTAGCAATGAACTTTTCAAGGGAATAGTCAATTCTGAACTCTTACATCAATTTTACTAGAATCAATGGAATGAATCTACGAGCCTTTTTTCAAGTCTAAATTCTGTGATTGCATGTAGACCCAGTTTTTAAAAATGGCAGGCTCAGTGGATAGAGCATCGATCCAGCATGCAGATGTTTCAGGTTCAATTCTCAGTCAGGGCACTGAGGAGAAGTGACCTTCTGCTTCTTTCATCCTTCCTCTCCCCTCTCTCTCCCTCTCCCCTCCCGCAGCCAGTGGCGCACTGTTCTGAGCATCGGCCTCAGGCACTGAAGATAGCTTAGTGGTTTTGATCATCGACCCCAGACAGGGGTTTCTGGGTAGATCCTGGTTGGGGCACATGTGAGAGTTGGTCTCTATCTCCCCTCCTCTCACATAAGAAAGAAAAAACTCAAAAATTCAAAAACCACTTGGCAAATCTCCAGAACACAGTCTTTAAGTTAATAGATACAATTTGAGTTCAAAGTCTGATCATTTCTGTGTAATTCATTTCTCCAAATCTCAGTACCTTTATTGGTAAGAGGCTGATTAAAATGGCTTTTCTGTGGCTATTAAATGAGAAGATGTATGTCAAGTGTCCCACATGGTGAATGTTTGAGAAACATACTATTATTAGCCTTCCTGTCTACTTATTTTACTTTCTTATTTGGGGACTCAATGAAAAGTTATTCGAGCACTTTATTAAAATGTCTCTGATGAATTTAAAATACCAGTGGTGATAGCAATATTTCTCTTTCTCAAATTAAAACTTTTTCAAAACATCAATGGGAAGGAGGCCATCTATAAAGGCTTGAAACCGTAGGTTTTTATTTTTGGCATGTCTTGGGACTGCTCCCCCCCCCTTTTTTATATATATTATGGCCATCAGGGAATTAGAAGAAAGATTAGACAGTCTAAAAATAATAGAAGCTTTATAAATCCAGTTGAGAATGACTTTCTGAGGCAACTGGTCTTTCCAAAATAAATTTCTGATCCGTATCCTCCTACAAGATTAGAATGTGGCAAGGCAAAAGAATTTGGGTCATATCAGCTTGTTATTCCCAACTTTAAAATATTTAGTCTTACTTCAAGATAAATAGCAACAAGTGAACTCAAGCCACTATGAAAAATAAACACACAACGTTTTGAAAGTATATAAATAACTAGATGGCTTAGTAATGTTATCAGAAACGTCTTTACTACTAGCAAGGCCTGAGTTAGACAGTGGCCATGGGTCATGTTGGTGTCCTGCATTAAAGCCACCTTGACAGGGGGCTGTCCTGGCAGGGAGATGAGAGTTAGCTTTCATAAGCACTTGGGAGCCATGGATGGAGGAGTCCCAGCTGTCTGCTAACCAGAGCCTGGTAGGTCTTTGGTGTGATGGTCAATAGCTCATTCTCTGAGACCCTTGGAGAGGCATGGGGCAAAAGTAAGATTTGAACCGAGAGAGAAGAGATGGATGGGACTATATTATTTCCCCAAGCTGCAATTATTTTCCTTTCTTCTCTCTCCTCACCTTCCTTACCACCTTCTACAGGCTCAGAGGCATGAAGTGAGGAAGGCACAGGCAGTCATGGGAGACTGGTGATCACAGGAAAAGTCATTTTGCTGAAAGACTGACATCGAAGTAAGTTGTACAACACTTGAGGGGGAGTCTGAGATGGCTCAGATTTCACCTGGTCTTCCTCAGTTTACCTCATGAAACATGCAGCTCTGGAGGGAGCCTTGAATTCAAATTTGTCTTCTGTTACTGGGACCATGTGTATGAGGGAATGTCAGGCAAATGGGGTTTTCTTTCTTCTTTTCCAAGTGAGAGGAGGGGAGATAGACAGACAGACTCCTGCATTTGCCCCGACAGGGATCCACCCAGCAATCCCTGTCTGGGGCAGATGCTCTGCCCATCTGGGGCCATGCTCACAACTGAGCTATTTTTAGTTCCTGAAGCAGAGGCTCCATGGAGCCATCCTCAGTACCCGGGGCTGATGTGCTCAAACCAGCTGAGCAATGGCTGTGGGATGAGAAGAGAGAGAGAGAGAGAGAGAAGAGGGGGAGGGGTGGAGAAGCAGATGGTCACTTCTGTGTGCCCTGACTGGGAATGGAACTCAGGACTTCCACACGCCAGGCTGACACTCTACTGCTAAACCAACCGGTCAGGGCCAAGCAAATTTAATTGGAAAAATAAGCATATAAATATTAGATGGCAAAAAGGCTAGATAATTTATTATCACGATTATATAACTATGTAAAATATAAGAATAATTATTGTTGTTATTGTTTAGTTGGCAGCATGGCAAGTACATTGTTCGGAAAGAGAGTTTTATTTATGGACTAATACTTATCTCACATGAGCTCAGCTAAAATCACAGGTGCCACAGACCTAGGTCCTATGATATTCTTGTAAATTTAGAACAATTTTTTTCAAGTCAGGAGTATTATTATTATTTTTTTAATTTCAGGAACTTCTACTACCACAGTTTAATCGGATCATCACTCCAAGGAATAGCTAGGGTAGTTTTGCTCCAAGGAAATGGGTTTAAAGAATGCTTTTAAGGATGTGCTTTTTTCTGGTTGGATACAACTTTCTAGTCTCTAGCTTTCTGCAACTGGCTGGGTGGCGCAGAGCCCATGAGTGAGGGTGGTAACTGATACTGCTCGTGTCTTCACGGAGAGCCCCTTGTAACGAGACAACTCCCTCCCAGCCACCTGTGTGAGCTACATTCACAGTAAAGAACTAACAACGAGCCCTGGCTGGCTAGCTCAATTAGCTGGAGCATCATCCTAATATGCCAAGGTTGTAGGTTTGATCCCTGGTCAGGGCACATACAAGAATCAACCAATAAATGCATAAATGAATGGAACAACAAATCAGTGTTTCTCTCTCTCCCTCTTCTCTTCCTCCCTCTCTCTAAAAATCAATAAATAAAATAATAAAAGAAAAGAACGATAAATGAAATGTGATGGGAAGGTAGCTTGCCTCTTACCTGGGAGAGTCTTAGACAAAAATTAAAAAGCTTACTTGAGTCTTTCTCCATTTTGAGGGCTCCTATCCCAGCGAGTATTCAGAATCACATTGCTATACTTCTACTATACATCAACTAATCCAGAAACTCCTAATTCAAAATGGTTGCCTAACAGCCAAATGGACAAAAACAGAGGATGATGACTTTGTGCCGATAAGTAAGAACACCCCCAATAATTAAAGGTTCATTTGAAGTGAAGAAGAGTAAACCTTACCCACCGCCTCCATTTTCTCAGCGTCTGTTTAGGAAGAATGATTTTTCCCTCCTTTTCTAGCTTCTTGGCTGTGTTCTCTGTTCTTCCAGAAGATCCTCTGCTTGCTGTCTTCTAGTAGTTCTGTGGGGTAAGGAGGACACACGTGGGTTTGTGTATCTAGATCTGGATTCAAGTCATGACTCCACCAAGGTTGCAGGTTCGATCCCTGGTCTGGGCACATACAGGAATCAACCAATAAATGTGTACATAAGTGAAACAACAAATCAGTGTTTCTCTCTGAAATCAATCAACAAATAAGATAAAAATTTTGTCCTTTTGTATAGGACACCAGTTGTATTGGATGAAGGCCCACCCTGATGAGCTTATTTTAACTTTATTATCTCTGAAAGACTCTGTCCCCAGTTAAGGTCCCATTCTGAGGCATTCAAGATATGCATTTAAGGAGAGAGAATTCAATGCATACAGTTAATAATTAAGGAAATTCCACAAAAAGATGGTAACTTAAATTTTATAGAAAAAAGTAATTTTATCATACTGTGCTCTAAAGAGAAAACTGTAGAGTCAATACTGTTTGGGAAATACTTTATAGCAGTGTACCCTTAAAAATACTGCCAAGAAGTTTTCTGAAAACATTGCGTGGGTCAACATGCTACCATCTTTCCTCTGAGCGTCTTAACATACTTTCCTCCCTTGTATTTCTTTGTTTGTTTTTCCTCTGAAAATCTCTAGAGTTGGACCAGGGACATCCTATAGGTGACAAACCTGGTGAATGGATGTAAGGTCATTTCTTTCCCACCGTTCGCACTAAAGCAGAAAAAAAAATGTGTTCTCTCTGTCTGCGTTGCTGGAGGTGCATCTATCTGCTTGACTGGTTGGGGCATGAAAGGGATATGGGATTCGAGGTTTGTTGATCTTCAAATGGACTGTATTCATAAAGTAATCAGGGCGGAGGTGGGCATTGAGGGAAGCCCAAGGGTATGCCAGGCTGGGACCTGAGCCAGGTCAGGGCTGTGGCTTTCTCTCAGCTTGGAACACACTAGAAAGCTGCTGTCTGACAACTGTATAGATTAGAATACGAAGAGGAAATTTAAAGATAAATATCGTTGTGTCTCTCCTTGTATGCATTTAAAGATGTTTATCTTTAAATTTCCTCTTCCTAGCCTGGTGTGTGTGTCGGTATATGATACAGGTATTTTATAAAATTTGCATAATATTTTATTATCTCTCTGTTTGTCTGTTTGAAAAGGATGGTGGAACTTGCTAAGTGACTTTAGGCAAGTGCCTTATCCCCCTGGCCATCTGCTTTCTTGGCTGTGAGGTCAGAATATTAGCCCAGGTGCCCTTCAAGGTCTGGGACTCTTACAAGGAACATGGTTCCAAGTATTAAAAGCTATTGTCACACAACACAATCAACAGTTCAAATACTATTGGAGATGTCCACCTGGACGTCTATGTACTCTTATTGATCAATGTCACCCCATTACATTTAATTTTTAAATTAAAAAAAAAAAGAAAGTGATTGTCATGTGGGTCAGCCTCCGTCATTCTACAACCTTGTCCCTGACATGTTTTTATTACTGAGACTAGTTGGGGGCAGGGAAGTGTCACTGGGTTTTCAAACAAAAGGAAGAGTTCTGCAAGACACCCAGTGCTGACCTTCTCAACTTGTCCCCCGTCTGCCTTCCCCATCCCCCACGCTGTCCCCTGCAGGCCACCCCATCCCCACTCCCACCCCCCATCTCCACTCCTGGAAGTCTCATCAGTTGGCAAAGGGCTGATGGCTCGGAAATGGAAACCTCCACATCCAGGCTTGGCCCCTTGTGATCCCAAGTTACAAGGATCAGCGCCCAGGACTGGACGCTTTTAAACAGAGCTCCCTTTATCTGCCTCGCCCCTTGCAGGGCAGCCTTCACATTATCGGAGTGTCATTAACGGGGACAGCTGCCGGTAAACAGGAGGTTGTCGACACCCGCGCCTCAGTCAACAGGAATTTTAACTGTCATCTGTCCCCTGCTTAAAGAAACACCGCTCCCTTCCTCTCTCTGCGTGTTATCGTGTATTTATCTCCGCCAGCGTTCAGATAGAAGGAGAAGGCTGGCACCGACTGGGGGAAACCCGCGGGGACAGAAAATTAATAAGGTGCTAGGGACATTCACCTCAGGTCACTTCGAGGGGGACGCGGAGGGAGAGAAAGGGATCTTGCCCGGGAGTCCCCTGCTTAGCTGGAAGCAGATCGCACATATTTATAAAGGTGGAATTGGAGAGCGGCCAACCGCTTGCATTTAAGTGATTAACAAATGTTTCCCTTTAAGTGGACACCTCTTATTCTAAATATATGTGACAAGAATGCAAAGAGTCATGTGGAGGGCAGTGAGGGCACGGCGTAGGTCTTCTCCAGCGAGGCCTGGGCCGCCAGCTCCCTGCTCGGTGCCAGGCGGGTTCACGTCGCCGGTGGGCAGCCTGCCAGTGCCACCGCCGGCGCCCCGCTGTTTAACGACAACGGATTTACTGCTTCTCTGCCTATTGCTGTTATTTTGTATAAACAAGGTTAACACTCCTTTTAAATTAAATGCACCACCTGGTGACTCACTGGGCGACCTTGCCAACTCTTCTCACCTGGCTCTGGCTCTCAATTCAACCTGTGGAGTCGAGTTTGGAATCTCCGTTTTCATTTAAATAGGGCTCCAGGAGGAAGCTGGCGGGTCCCCTGTACTCTGATCCCCAAGAGCGACCAGAACCTGCAGAGGTGCTAGGCGTGTCCCCCGCCCCCTCCCCCCCCCCCCCACTCTCAGGGGCGCCCAGTCTGCCCACATCGCTGCCTTGCGCGAGTTGTTTCCAGATCGCGCCCAGGGTCTGAGCGGCTGCTGCTCTGGGGACAGCCCTGACGAGGCAGTCGGTGTCCGGGAAAAGTGACAGACAGCCTTGTGGGCCTTGCCAAGCCTGCCTCCAAATTCGAGCTCCCCAGAGGGGGCCACACCGTGAAAAAGGTCCTTTGTGTGGCACTCTAGAGTGGGATTGATCTAATGGGAGGCTCAGCACCCCGCCCACCCTCGAGGAATTTGAACACCTGGAAAAATTCTCCTGGCTTTCCATTTGAGGAAATTTAATGATGTAAAGAGACCCAGCAGGGAGCCCCGTTTGATAGGATAACAGCTTGGCTGAGTTGGCGGGGCTTGAAACGACTTTTGCCTGTTTGGGGAAGGTTGGAGCCACCAACAGTTTAAGGAGTTGTTTAGGAGAAAAACGTAGACACATGGTGGTGTTTTGGAAGCATCTAGAAACTTCAAGCAAAATAAACTTTGGTTCCTCATTTCATTGAAAGCACCGCCTGACCCCAGCCCCTTCCTGTGTGCCGGCCACCTCAGTGGGGCAGGATGATTCAGGAATCCTGGGCTGTTTCACAGTTAGCTTAGATTTTGGTCAAGCGTGTCAACCTTATTGCTGTGCAAAAAAAGAAATAAAGTATCAGACCTGGAGAGGTGCATTGACATCCCCAGTCACCAGATCTGGAATCCGTGTGTCCAGGCTTGGAAGTCCAATGTTATGACTGTTGCTTGTCCCCAACAAGCCCTGCCTTATAGCCCCAGAAATATGGGTGAGCTTAAATCGCTGTAAATTTGGTTTTATTCTGAGGAGACTAGCAATAACTGGTGACATCACCTCTGCTGAAGGTCTCCTTAGACGCTCACGTTTGAATAATGGAATTGTCTCAATAAATAGTCCAAGGAAAGCAATTCCAGTAACTGGTATGATTTTAACTGCCAGCAACAACCTCACAATTTTGTATCAGTTTTCCTACAAACATTTCCTGTATAACATTCAAACATTGACCCTAGGTGGTGGCCCTGCATATAGACATCACAGGGTTCAATTCCAGGTCAGGGCACACAGGAGAAGCGACCATATACTCCTCCCCTGCGCCTTTTCCCCCTTCTCTCTCTCTCTTCCCCTACCACAGCCAGTGGCTTGATTGGTTCGAGTGTGGCTCTGGGCACTGAGAATAATTCCATTGGAGTGTATCAGCATCAGGTACTAAAAATAGCTCTGTACTTGAGCATCAGCCCTAGATACAGTTGCTGGGTGGATCCCAGTTGGGTCTGCCTCACTATCTTCCCTCCTCTCACCTAAAAATATAATAAATAAATAAATAAATAGAACAACCTAACATTAATATAATTCATTGACTACACTCGGTAAGTGTTGTAGCAGTTTCTAGATACCAAATATTTGACACAGACGGACATACGGTGCTTAGTTTTGGGGACATGATAATGAACAAGGCACCATCAGGAACTGGATGAGTTAAGGACCGAGGAGATGACAGTACATCTGTAAAGAACTGCTGTGGGTAGAGGGAGCCTAGAACAAGGACCACGTGACTCTGGGCACCTAAGAGAACTGCACTGAGCGGGCAGTGCCATGTGCACCCCGGGCAGTCTCATCTGTGTTCTCGTGAAACAAGTCAGAACAGAATGCTGTTTATCTTAGTTCTTAAAGGGATCACTCCTAAATGCTTGGCACAGCCACCTAACAACCCTCCGAAGCAGGAACTCTTGTCAACTCCATTTCTCATGTGGGGAAACTGAGGCCCAGGGACATGAAGTCACTCGGCCAGGGATTCATGAGGAAGGAATCGAACCCAAGCAGCCAGGTTTGCGGCCACACTGGTGTGTTGTCTTCATGGAATTCCATAGGCTCTGCGTGGACTTCCATTCAGATGCTCCATCTTCCAGGCGCTCATCATCCCAAAGGAACCGAAACTCTTCAAAATGATTCATTGCCAGATGTCATTGCAGGTCTTACGTACAGTCCTGTCATCATCTTCGCTCCCCAAACCCTGAGAAATAAAGATGATTTCCCCACATTGCAGGTTAAAGAGACTGGACCTTCCTCACCATCATCGTCAGCATCACCCTCAACAACTTCTTCATCACAGGAAATATAAAATAAGTGTATGGGAACCAAGTCCGGAGAGTACGTCCAGGTGTCAAATTTCCTAAGTCAGTAAAAATGGCAGGTATCCTTTCTCTGCCATAAAACCCACCCTGGGCTTTTTCATCTGGAAAGAGAAGCACAGAGGCTGTCGGGAGGAACACACAGCAAGCAAGACAGGCCCCTGGAGAGGTGGACCGCTTCACAGAATGAGGGGGTTTTGCAGAGAGATTGGAGCAGAAGTTGCTGGAGGGAGAAACTGCGGCTTGTCAGGAGTAAAAGAGGCAATTTCTAGCTAATCCTAAAGTTGCCTTTCCCTGAGGACAAATAGATATCTGTTACCTTCTGGAAGCTGCTTTCAGAATGCGAGGGCAATTTCTTCACAGGAATTTTTTTCTTAGGTAATTCTCCACAGCGACCCCCTTTTTCTCTTTCCTCAGCAAATACACCTGGGTCAGAAGATCAAACCACTTCTCTGGACCTCAAGCCAGGTTAGAAAATAAAATGCCCTGGCTGGTTAGCTCAGTTGTTTAGAATGTCGTCCTAATATGCAAAAGTTGCAGGTTCGATCCCCGATCAGGGCACATACAAGACTCAACCAATGAATGCATAAATAACGGGAACAACAAATCAATGTTTCTCTCTCTTTCTCTCCCCCTCCCTCTCTCTCTAAAATATCAATCAATAAATAAAAATTATCATGTTAAAAAAAAGAAAGAAAATAAGTGTTGCTGGTTAGTGTTTGGTTTTATTTCAGTGCTTAGAGGTCATATCCTAAGATTTTTCCCTATTACATTAAAAAAAAAAAATCTATGCTAATAAAGAAAATTCAGAAAAGTAAGAAGAAAAACATCACTGAAAATCCCATTACTGCAAATATTTTGACATTATTTTCTTCCAGGCTTTTAAACACACACATATGAATGTTGTTAAGAAAAAGTACACACAATTTGGATTGCTGTCATGCAGTTCTGAACGTAGTTTTCTCCTCCATAACCCTTTCTCCACCATTAAATTTTCTTGAAAGGTTTTATCTTTAATAATTACGTCCTATTCATAATGATTATTTATTATAATTTTCCATGATACAGATTAGTCATCCCTTCCTTCCTGGTAACGCAGGTTATTTCTAATTGTTGTATTACAAATCATCTTGCTTACCTGTTATGGCTGCCTGTATAATCTTCCCCCTTGGATATATTTCTTAGAAGTGGAGGTACAGGGTCAAAAAGAATGCAATTTTGCTGCTGCCTCAGGGATATGGAATGTGAACCTGCCTAGCACGAGTGAGGTGGGACGGGTAGGAGATTGAGAAGTTGTAGTAGTTGCACATTTTGTTGCTATGCTTGTAAACTTCCGTAAAAAAGAAAATTACATAACAACTATCTACTTATTATCAAGCCACAAAGCTGTAGCATGAGCAAATGGCAGTCATTGGCATGAATAGAAAATTCTCAGAACTATCCGGCAGCCCCAAGCTTGCTCTGGTAACTCCACTTTGCCACCCAGAGCTGGAGGTTGATGCTGCCTGCGCACCAACAAAACGGAAGCCCCACCATGCATCTGAACCCAATTTTCATGCAAGGGGCACCATGGGAGATGCAAGGGAGGCTGGGAATTTGAGTCCTGGCTGCTACCTTGGGGGTTGGGGAGGGAGGGGCATTGTACAGATTTCTCAGGCTTTTGCTCTGTAACAATAAGCATGTATTCAGCAAGACTACGTCTTCCCAGCTCTAGACGTGGACTCTCAAGCTAGACAAGTGGGAGAAAGCCTGGGTTAGAATCAGCTGGATTTTACTCTGAGTGACTCTAGGCAAGTCACTTACCCCCTCTATCATCTGTGCCTCAGCTTTCTTATCAGTGAAACATAAAGAATGCTCAGTCTCTCAGAGGTTTGTGACAAGAATTTAAATAAGCACATATGGATAAAACCCTTCATACAGTTCTTTACAACGTGGTGAGCGTCCCATGGATGGTGGTTCGCACTCTGATAACTAGCAGGGAGGCTGAAAGTAGACGGTTTGAAAGAGGAAAAGAAAACACATATTACCCAAAGTCATATGTTAACAATAAAATAATAACCCTATGAATAACAACCCAAGATATTTCAGTTCATACGAAGGATTACAGGGCAATTGCTGAACAGTGGGAGAGTGGGAGGTCAGATGCTTCCTCGGCTGTTTCCAAAATAAACAATTACAGGAAGCTCACTCCCTTCTTCATGGAAGCTGGGGTGGGGAGCCAGGAGGGGGTCTGTCTTTCTAAGCTCTCCAGGAGAGATTTGGGTGCAGATCTATCTGTGGGGAAGGGTCTTACGTGTTCGACATTGATGACGACAGTAGCAAGCATCGACTCAAAGGACCAGTGCCCACACGTCTCTGCTTCTCACACCCTCTCCTGCTTTTTTTCCTTGAACCACCCCAGTGAAAGCCACTCATACCAAAAGCATGCCGAGTAGGAGTTCAGATTGGCCAGAGCCAACATGACCCATGACTTCCAGATTTTCAGAATGGCAGAGGGGACCTTAACTAGCCCCACGCTGAAAAGAACAACAACAAAAAGGCTACATGTTCAGTAGTTAATAGATCAGCCGGAAGAGAGAAAGGCCTGCTGGGGCTCTAATTTCTTTTTCTTTTTTTTTTTTTTTAACTCATCAAACTCTTTCCCATGATGTGGGCAGTGCTCACAGATGGATTAAATAAATAAATAAATAAACAAGAACATCTGAGTATACTGTAGATTTACATAATGCAAGGCTCAACTTTTTCTCTTCTTTTAATGCTTTGACTCAAGCAACTTTCCAAAAATCCTGCATGGATGCCACCCAGGGCTACCCCTGCCCCGACACCCAGATGTTTCCACTTGGATCTGAGGCTCCCCCGGCAGCATCCAGATGTTTTGAGGGAGCAGAGGAAGTGCTTGCATTTGTGGCAAATGGGAGAAGTGAAGAAGCATTGACTCATGTAATATTAACCCTCCTACGCGAGGAATGCGGAGCCAAGCTGCCTGCCCAGTTTCCTAGTCCTGTGTGGGGTCATTTGGGGGGTAGGGCAGTGGGGGACCTGTTGGGTAGGTCGTTCTGTACAGAGGACATTGAATTTCAAAATAACGACCAGTTTCTGATCAGCACCATGCAATCCTTTGTGTTCTTTTAAGGACCTTTTAGAGGGGAAGGGGGAAACTCCAGGGATTGATGGAAATGGTTCCTTGTAATTCTGTTCCGAGTCACCAACTGCTGCCTCACGCTTGGTCTTTGCCAGGGGTCCCCAAACTATGGACCCGCGGGCCGCATGCGGCCCCCTGAGGCCATTTATCTGGCCCCTGCTGCACTTCCGGAAGGGGTACCTCTTTCATTGGTAGTCAATGAGAGGAGCACAGGATGCATCTGCACCCATAGTTCCCATTGAAATACTGGTCAGTTTGTTGATTTAAATTTATTTGTTCTTTATTTTAAATATTGTATTTGTTCCCGTTTTGTTTTTTTACTTTAAAATAAGATATGTGCAGTGTGCTTAAGGATTTGTTCATAGTTTTTTTAATAGTCCGGCCCTCCAACGGTCTGAGGGACAGTGAACTGGCCCCCTGTGTAAAATGTTTTGGGACCCCTGGTCTTAGCCCTCTCCTCAGATTCGCTCTGGAATCATGGTATTCTTTTACCAGAGACTCTCCAGTGACTTTTCATCTTGCAAGAATGACAATTCTTTACAAAGCAGGTTGCTTCAGTAGCTTCATAGTCCCCTCCCCTCCCGTTAGGAGTTCATCCTCCTACCTTTTCTCCCACCTCCTCCCAGCCCTCCTGTCTTGACTACTCAGCCTCAGTCACCCTACGCTCCTGTTATTCAAACACATGTTTGCAAGCCCCTGCCTGGATGTGTGAGTGGATGGGGTCAGGGACTCTTTGCCTCTCTCTGTCACTTTTTTTTTGAGAGAGGAAGAAAGAGAGGGAGAGAAAAAGAAGGGAAAGAAGTTGAGAGAGAAAGAGAGAGAGAGAGAGAGAAGCATCTACCCGTTGCTTCACTTTAATTGTTCAGCCATTGATTGCCTTGACCAGGGTTGGAGCTGGCAACCCAAGGCTCAAGCCGGTGATCTCAGCTTTGAACCAGTGACCTCAGCGTTCTGGGTTGACACACTATCTACTGCACTGCCACCAGCCAGGTGACACTTTGCCTCTCTTGTTCCCTTTGTCCAGAATATTTTCCCCGATGTTTCCATGGCCTTGACCCATTTTATTCAGATGATCGGGTGAATGTACGTACATCCTAAAATGACCCTTTTATTTCTGATTTTTTAAATTTAGAAATTAAATTTAATGACCTTGGTCCTTAGGAACACCCAGGTTTCAAATAATGCATCTCCATAGCACGTGAACTATTCACTGCATAGTGTGCTTATCACCCAAAGTGCAAACACTTTCTGCCACTGTCTGTCTGGTCCGTTTACTTCTGATTTTGAAATTCTCTTTGTCAGAATAATTTTCCACTCGTGATATATTCTTCTGCATGAAAAGAAAAAAAGAAAAGAGCAGAAATCTGTCAAAAATTGCACACAGTGCCCTAGGAAACTTAGGGACACCGAGCATTAGCTATGGATATGCTTCCTCGTTAGGACGGAAGTGTTGACCTGAATTCCCTCTGATCATCTGAAGGCCAAAGGAAGACATTTTAGATCTGCAGTAGGGCTGCGATCTTTGACACAGAACCGCTGACTCACCACCGTCTTATGCTGGGATTTCACATCTGACAATTGCCCTTCAAGAAAGGGGAAGGCCCTGGCCAGTTTGCTTAGTCGGTTAAGAGCATCATCTGGAAACAACAAGGCTGGGGGTTTGATCCCTGGTCAGGGCACACAAGGGAAGCAACCAAAAAAGTGCACGACTGAGTGAATCAACAAATGCTTCCCTTCCCCCTCCCCTCTCTCTCCCTTCCTCTCTCTCTCTCCCTAAAATCAATAAAAATCAAGCCCAGGCTGGATAGCTCGGTTGGTTGGAGCATTGTTCTGGAGCACGGAGGTTGCTTGTTTGATCCCCAGTCAGGGCACATACAGGAGCAGCTCAGTGTTCCTGCCTCTCTCTCTCTCAAAAAAGAAGGGGGGAGGGGAGTAGTCCTCACAAGTCACTGTCCTTGAATGAGTGATGCCCAGAGAAAAGAAAAACAGAAACCCAATCACCTTTCCATTTCAGCAGTTTTAATTCCCCAAGTTAAACAGAGAAATTAAAGAAGTGTAACTGAGAGTCCAAATCCATAGCTTCCCTGCTGAGTGTTCCCTCTAAATGCTCAGATGGCTGGAGTTATCTTTTTATATTTGGACCTCGATGAAATAAATAAATAGAGGTATTTTGTCGTCTATAAAAATAGGATAGCTCACAGTGATTTACAATTTTGTAAGTCTCTATGTTTTTGTTGTTAGTAATTATACTGGAGCTTAAAATATGCCACCTCTCTACCTGAATGGTCTTAAGTGATGCTCTCATTGGCTTCGTTGTTCTTTTCCAGAAATCAGTCTCAAAAGCAACCTCTCGATGGAATTTCAAAGATCTCTTTTGTAGAAACACTGGGATCTTGTCATTGGTTGAGGACAACTCTCTGGTCTGAGAGGGTGACCTTTCACCCCTTACCCCAAAAGAGCGCTCTGGAGACAGAGGTGTTATAATCTGAGTTTAAGGCTTCTTACCACGATGTTGAGGGTCTATTTCCTGGGCCACATGCAAACAGTGGTGAAAAAGCCCTGCTTCCACACTAACCCGCACTTCCTTGCACGGCTCCTGGAAGGCGTGAAAAGCCAGCACGTGCAGATTTGAATCTCGAGTCGTGATAGTCATTCGCTGGGAGAAAGGCTGGATTCTGGCTGCAAATACAATGTGGGTTGCTCCCCAACAAACAAGTGAACGGAAAGAAGAGCTTCTCCCTGGCTGACCAGAAGTTGCAGAATTAGGATTATAGGGACCTTTACATCTCTAACCATACTTAAAGGCACTGTCCCAAATATTTGTGAATAAAGAGACAAGAAGACACTCCGATGTCTCCCGTGTTCAGCGTCCCATAGTGGTTAAAAAGCTGCACAGGATTTTAATCCCATTCAGAAGCGATGACTGAATCAAATTGCTTCATTTTCTGAATGTCTTACGCAATGAGATGGTCTCGTAAATGAGCGGACACTGGACAGGGAGCACCTGTTCGGACGCCTCTCTCAGTAGCTGCTCTTGTTAAGCAGGGCCAGCTGGGGCCAGGTGCAGAGATACAACTGAGATTATCCCCAAATCCATGTCATGTTCATATACTGTGAAAGAAATGTAACAATTCAAATTTAATCAACTTTGAGCTAAGCAAAAAAAGACAATTTAACTGTGTTTGTGGGGGTTTGGGTGGGAATGTCCCCCACGCAGTCCATCCTTGTTTTGCTTCTTCTTTTTTATTTTATTTTTTTCTAACTAAAAAAATTATTTTAGAGAGAGAAGGAGAAACATTGATTTGTTGCCCCACTTACTTATGCATTCATTGGTTGATTCTTGTATGTGTCCTGACCGGGGATCAAACCTGCAACCTTGTCTATGGGAACAAGGCTCTAACAAGGGTCCTGGTCTTGCTTATTTCAAGCGATGTCAGGAATTTAGTTCCTAGCACTGGCCATAGAGCTCTTCTTTCAGAGCTTACAGAGATTTTATTGATCCTGCAAGGCGCACCTGGATGTTCCCAAGTGTTTTCCTGTCTGCGACAGAGCACACGTTTGTGTGCGGGCTGATGCAGGAAGGGCCACCCTGGGCACAGGCAGTGACTGGACCAATTTTTGGCTAAGGGTACATATGTCACAGTGAAGTATAGTCAATGCTATGACTTCAGAGAATTCGTCCTCTGTTAGGAGATGTCAAGAACAGCTCTTCACACATACTTGTAAAACAAAACAAATTTATACTCACATACTCACACAGGGTAGTAGTGACTAGAAAGGACCAAACAGACTATAAGTGACACACTAGATCCTTTGAATGGGAAACAATGTCAACAGAATGTTGATGTGGAAATTTCAAAGATTGTTCCCCATTTCTTCAAAACACGGTTTTTAGTTCTACAGTCTATGCATGTATCTGTCTACATAATGTAGAGATCACTGTGTGCTTTGGCACCAAAGTGGGAATGGGCGGACCGGTAACAAATCCTCTTCTATTGCATGTCTCTAGTTTTCTTTCTTTCTTCTTCTTTTCTTTTTTTTTTTTTTTTTTTTACAAGGACAGAGAGTCAGAGAGAGGGATAGATAGGGACGACAGACAGGAACGGAGAGAGGTGAGAAGCATCAATCATTAGCTTTTTGTTGCCGTTGCGACGCCTTAGTTGTTCATTGATTGCTTTCTCACATGTGCCTTGACCGCAGGCCTTCAGCAGACTGAGCCACCCCTTGCTGGAGCCAGTGACCTTGGGTCCAAGTTGACGAGCTTTTGCTCAAGCCAGATGGGCCCGCGCTCAAGCTGGCGAGCTCGGGATCTCGAACCTGGGTCTTCCGCACCCCAGTCCGACACTCTATCCACTGCGCCACTGCCTGGGCAGGCTCTAATTTTCTTTCTGATAGCACAAGTTTTCAGTTCTTACAAGTGGCAGCTCCTGAATTCACTGGCTGAGGGTAGCTGTGTGACTTGAGCAACAACCATTGTTAACACATCCAACACTTGTAGGAGAAAGGGTGCCCAGGTTGGTCGTTTTGTGTTTGATGTGACATTGCCACATCTGTTTCTGAAAACAGGGACGAGGTTAGAAAGCACAGCTTGCAGGAACGGAAGAGAGTAACATATTTTTGAAAACTGTTAGCACAAGTTACTCTAGCGGGGTTACTGTGTTACTACCTACCAAGAATGCATGTCTGTCCCCATACTACATGTGACTTGGTGTGTTGATAAATGTAGAAGGTTGGAGACCAGAGATAAGGCACTTGATTGTCCTCGGATTGTGTCTGCTACAGTGGCGGAGGTGCTGTCTGTGGGCAGTGAGTGCCCACGATGTGAAACTCACAGACAGGTAATAAAGGGACATGGAATAAGATGATATACTTGTTTAAAATTTTTTTTCCATTGATTTGAGAGAGAAAAGCATCACCTTGTTGTTCCACTTAGCTGTTCCATTTAGTTGTACACTCACTGACTGCTTCTCCTACGTGCCCTGACTGGGAGTTGAACCTGCAACCTCTGGAGAACTGGGCAGACCCTTTCTTCACTGATCCACCCAACCAGGGCAAATACTCATATTTTTTTAAAAAATATTTTTTTAATTAAATGAGAGGCAGGGAGGCAGACAGACAAGATTCCACATGTGCCCTGACCAGGATCCACCCAGCAAGCCCCCTACAGGGCTATGCTCTGCCCATCTGGGGCCACTGCTCCACTGCTCATCAATGAAGCTATTTTAGCACCTGAGGTGAGGCCATGAGCCATCCTCAGTGCCTGGAGACAACTTGCTCCAACCTTTCGAGCCACGGCTATGGGAGAGGAAAAGAGAGAAAAAAAAGAGAAAGGGAGGGGTCCAAATATTCATATTTTTAAACATTAGCAAGAATTAAAGTTCTCTGTTGCTTGGTAACCATACATATAGAACAACAGAACGATAAGCAACTAAGCAATTTAAAATAGAAAAGACATTCTTTCTTTCCCCTTTAGGGAAACAGACTTGAGGTGCTATGTATCCTCTCTATTCTGAGGTAGACACATTTCTCTCTCAGCTCAAATGAAGCCTAAACTTCACAACAAATTACACCCAGCGCTTGCATTTTATGTTTTTCTTGTGTGCATCTCCCACCCCCCACCCTCTCCATAAAAAGATCAGTATTTTCCCTGCTAACCTTTGAATTGAGATGTGTGTTCTCATGGCTTGGGCACTTTTGTGTGCATCATTCGTCAGATATCTGTTTGAAAACGGGCAAATTAATTTGGAGGAATTAAGACAAACAAGTTCTCTCTGAAGGGTCCTGGTTGACGTGTGCTTTGTGATGAGTTTATGAAAGTTTTGTGCGAAAACTTCGGGTGCTGAAGGCCAGCCGTTCTGAGATTGAAGTGCCTCTCTGGGCTAAGCGCAGAATGTCCCCGTGCGGTCTGGGTGGCACGGCTCCTGGTAACGGGGGTCTGTAAAGAGTCCTGAGGTTCACTGGGGCATGTCACCAACCCTGCCAGAGACCAGTCTCGAGTGCAATTGGGAGGTTTCTTGCTTTCTTTTACACATATGTATTAAAGTCACATCACTTTGTAAACATCTAATATGCAATAATCACCTATTCCCCCATTAGCTCTAACACTCCCCCTTCCTTTTAGTGTGAGGGTCGAGAGCTAGACATTAGCCTTTGGTATTTCTTTCTTTACCCTTTCATTATCTGGTGTTCCAACTTTCAGACCAAAATGTGTTCACACATACACACACACACACACACAGAAACCCAGAGCAAACCCACCTTACCCGTGGAAACTGTTTTCCTTTCATGTGTAATCAAGAAGCAGGCAGACCATGGACTTTGAAAAAAAATAAAATCAGAAAACCCATCTCTTCCCTCCAAGGCCCTCCTGAGTCTCCTCCACCCTCACCCCCACCCCCATGGTCAGCCTGTTTCTCCAATTTAACTTCTCAAAGAACCTGTTCCCTTTTGGTCCCAGAATTGGAGGGGGGGTAGGGTGGACAGATCAGGAGAGCTGGATTTTGGGTAATGAGTTAAGATTCCACAAGCTTAAGACTCCCGTCACCGTTGACCTCTAAGGCATGTGGTCCCTCAAAGTTAATTCACTTTGCACTTGTCCCAGAGCAACAGGTGGTGGGCAACCACTGCACTGCTGGCATTCCTGGCTTTAGCAACGCCTCCACCCCACCTCCAGCCCTGGGCAGGGTGGGATTGACACTCCCGCTCCCGGTCCTGACTGACAAGCTAATCGGAGTGCCGGGAAGCGCAGGGCAATTGAGCCCACTGTAAGGGAACACCACCTCATCAATGAAACTCACTGCAGGGAGATGTTTCAGGGACCCTAGTAAGGGAGGCATGTGGCTGATGAGCAACTGGAAGAAATTTGCTCCTAGGTAGTGCCGCAGAAGTGTAAAAGCTGTTAGAAGCAGGGCCTTGAAAAGCCAGGTTATTAAAAAAAAAAAGAAAGAAAGGGGAAAAAAAGCCACAGAGTCTGGCTGAGTGGTGAGAAATAGTTATGACTCAGTTTGGCAGATCTAAAAGGAGAAGCGAGGGGGGGTAGGGTGGCGGGGGGCGGCTTTCAAAATTGCCTTAATCCCTTGAGTGCTTAATTTCTTTTCTTTTATGGCAGCATGTAGGGTAGCAACAAGTATTCAAGCAGTTAATAATTTTAAACACTTTGGCTTTCCTTAGGCAATACGTCTTCAGCCTTAATTAAAATTTTCCTTGAGTCGAGAAAAAAAAATATTAAAATGACATTAAGATCCATTCTCGAGGATGGGAAATATATGATGATATGAATTTTTTATTGTACAAACTATTATTGAACAGCTGCTGACGGATTCTTTCTCGAGTTCCACTTTGGTGGCTTGAAATAGTCACTATTTCTTAATAATGGTCCTTCCTGTAGCTTCTTTCAGAAATATTTGGAAGTCCCATCGTCATTAGAAACAGGGGCCAAATAGGTGTGATCATTTTATTACATTAAGGGGAGATCTATAGGAAAAAGCTAGGTGTTGGAGTATTGGATAATTTATTGAGGGGTTTAACCTTTTAACAGAAATAGTATTTGCGTAATACCGAGTATTCATCAGGGGTACCATGCAAATTGATCTTGGTCATTCTGCTTATTTTACACTGAGAAAAGAACGGACATCTTGCACAGCCTCCAAAGCCAAAGAAGAAATATAGAAGATACCTTGTAGCCTTCATAACCTTTCCTCAGCCTGTTTTGAAGGCGTGTGTGTATATGTGCGTATGTGTATGTATGCGTGTATTTAAAGGGTTAAGCAGCAGAGTCTCATCCACATGTGGAATTTGAATGATAAGACAAATCTCCCAAAATGATCTCCCACCTAAAACTAGACAGAAAATCACCATCAATTTTCATTTGTGTTTCCATTTTTCATCCCCGTATCTGGCGCTTATCACCACGGCATTGGAGTAGCTCCTTCAAATTAATTAGATTAATTTCAGTTTCCATTGTGCGTGAGAAGGACACACTTATCATCTCCCTCCCCGTGAAGCCAATAATTGATGGGCTCATGACAGGTTGGTAAAACCCTCCTCCCGCCACACGGAGAGAAGGCGTGAATGGAAGAGAACTGAGGATTGGTGTTTGACACCGGAGTTGTTTATTGGACTTGTGACTTTGAGCCCTAAGTCCTTCAGTTTTTTTACCGTCTTTGCTCTGGGAAGAACTGGCTGTACTATGCCTTCTAGATAGATCTAGCACCTTGTGTGTGTCGGCAGGCAGAAGCGTGGGAAGAAGAAGGTATAGCAGAGGTGTGTATGTGTTGGTGGGAGGGGACCGGGCACAAAACAAGAGGAGGATTGAACTTGGGAGTGAGGAGCTATAGGTTCAAGTCTCCATCCTGACACTAACCAGCCGTGCGCCTGGTGAAATTCATTCACCCTCCAAGGGACCCAGTTTTATGACCTATAAAATAGAGAGGGAGAATTCATTCAATTAATATTTATTGAACACCCATCATAGAGTGTGAACTCTGTGAGGGTCTGAGGATCCTGAAGTGAACAAAGAGAGGAGGCAGGCTTAAGTCCTAACGAGGATTTCAAGTCAATGGGGAAAGAAAAGCATTCATCAAGGAAGGACGCTAGGGCAGCCAGGACACCACAGCCAGGAATAAATGACAATCCCAGTGCTTAGAGGGGATCTGCACCCTTCAGGGAGGAAGTGAGTGAGTCTTGTGCTGCGATGTGAGGTATGGTTGTACAGGAGGGGATTGGAAGATGGTGGGGTATGCTCACGCTGCAGAGGTAGGTATCTTTTAAGAGGATGGAACACGTCCAGATCTGACTTGGCAAATGATTTGTGGAGAATTCTGTGGAAGACAAGACGAGGCATGGAAACTGGTCAAGGAGGGGGACAGCTATCGTAGCAGACTCATCAGATGATTCAAGTTGCCAGCACTTGGAGCAATGGTATACAGAATGACAGAATTAAGAGATATTTGAGAGAGAGAGACACTAGTGACAGCGCCTGGGGATGAGGTGGGTTTCAGACTGAAGGAGATGTTCTTAAGAATAGCCCTGGTTTCTGAAATTACCTAATAGATGATATCCCATGCAGACTGGGAACACTAGAAAACGGGGCTGATCACGAGTTGGGTCTCAGCCACAGGAACTTGACAAAAATTTAATTCATTGACTAGGATGATGAGATGGCCTCCAAAATCTCTATTACTTCTAAAAGTCTATGATTCTCCGAGATGGGGTTGCTACAAGGGGTGCATCCTAGGACAAATTTGGATGGGGGCATCCTTCTCACAGATGGGACTCCAACCCCAGTTTGGGTGTTGGCTGCCTGAGTGTGTTAGTCTGGTCCATTTACCACAACCTCCATTGGCCCATCATTAAGGTTGAAGTAAACATGAAAGAGACAAGGAAGAATAACTTTTTATTTCTGTAACCTGTTCCAAGGTTTGCTGTGTTGAGCTATTCAGCCAGACCGTCCTGTGTCAAAATAAGCCATAGATTGTTCCAGACTAAAGGCCCTGCCTATAAAACCCATTTAGCCTTACCAGGCGGTGGCGCAGTGGATAGAGTGTCAGACTGGGATGCGGAAGAGCCAGGTTCGAGACCCTGAGCTCACCAGCTTGAGCGTGGGCCCATCTGGCTTGAGCAAAAGCTCGTCAGCTTGGACCCAAGGTCACTGGCTAAGCAAGGGGTTGCTCGGTCTGCTGAAGGCTTGCGGTCAAGGCACATGTGAGAAAGCAATCAATGAACAACTAAGGCGTCGCAACGGCAACAAAAAAACTAATGATTGATGCTTCTCAACTCTCTCTGTCCCTGTCTGTCTGTCCCTATCTATCCCTCTCTCTGACTCTCTCTCTGTCCCTGTAAAAAAAAAAAATTTTTTTTAAAAACCCATTTAATAAATGATTGTGTGTAGACAGCAGTGACTTTTAAGATCCAGCTGCCCTCCATCTAAGGGTATTCTGCTCCACACGTGGAGCCCAGGGGGATCACGTTACAGGGCAAGGGTCCCCAGAGGAAAACTTGTGAGTTGAATTTTCTGTGAGTAAACTTCTTTTTCTTGGGGGGGGGGCAGTAGCACACAAGTGAGTTATGTTTTTCCATGGATTCTTAGGAAAGTAGTCTCCAACAGGTGACTGTGATGCCATATATGTATTCAAGAATACGTGACCCTGGGTGAATGGGACAGAATGACGGTGCTTATTGGAAGAAACGTGCTTCTGTTGGTGTGTGTGTGTGTGTGTGTGTGTGTGTGTGTGTGTGCACTCAAACACGCGTGGGTGTGACTACCTGAAACTTTGGCTCCTTATTGGTTCAGGATTACCTGGAGTTTACCACACAGCAGCTTCTTGACAAGAAGTTATTTAATACATACAGATAAAGTTGTTAGTTTTCTAATGAAACTTCCCAGGGCCACATCCGTCCGGCTAGGAGACAGAGAGGGGACCTGACATATCAGTGTAATGAAGTTCAGTGTGATGAAGATCCCATGTTTAAACTTAACTTTGAAAAAAAAAAAAAAACAAAAGGGATTTCAAAAGGTTTGAACATTCCTGGAAACAAAGTTCCCTACAGTGACGCGAAGCTAGGATGTTTCAGCACTTTTAGAGGCTTTTTTATTTTTGGTTTCTAACAGAGAAAAGAGGCCATGGACTCTGTATGGCTACGTATGGCTACTTACTTGCTTAAACATTCTAAACTACCTGCATTTCAGTTCTAATTTGTTACTACACCCAAATACCACACATGCATTGTTCATTTAAAAAAAGACTATTTTCTTCCCGGCACTTAAAAACGTATTCTCTCCTTCACTCTCCCCAGAGTTACTGACTCTTTAGCAAAATTGGATTATCTTCCATCAGTTAAATGTGTTATGGTCATGGGCACAAAGCTAACTGTTGTTATAGATAATACCTTAACATTGCAAAACTTACAAGGTTTCCAGCAAAAGTTTTTGTTTTTCTTTAAATAGGGAGGATTATGTTTTAAGGGGGAATGCTTTTTTAAATTATTATTATTAGGTGAGAGGCAGGGAGGCAGAAAACAGATTCCCACATGAGCCCTAATCGGGATCCACCTGGCAAGCCCCCTACAGGGTGATGCTCTGCCCACCTGAGGCCAGTGCTCCGTTGCTTGGCAACTGAGCTATTTTAGCATCTGAGGTGAGATTATGGAGCCATCATCAGCGCCCAGGGCCAAATTGCTCCAACTGAGCCATGGCTGTGGGAGAAAGAGAGAGAGAGAGAGAGAGAGAGTGAGAGAGAGAGAGAGAGAGAGAGAGAGAGAGAAGGGAGAGGGGTAGGGGTGGAGAAGCAGATGGTCACTTCTCCTGTGTGCCCTGACCAGGAATCTGAATCCGGGACATCCACACACCAGGCTGAAAATCTACTACTGAGCCAACTGGCCAGAGAGAGGAGGATGCATTATTATTATTATTTTTTAAGAGAGAGAGAGAGACAAGAAGGGAGAGAGGAGAGAGGGAGAAAAGCATCATCAACTCATAGTTACTTTCACTTTAGTTGTGCGTTGATTGCTCCTCATATTTGCTTTGACCAGGGTTCGGACCTTAGGCTCAAGCCGAGCCAGTGTCCCCTTGCTCAAGGTGGCAACTTTGAGCTTTGCACACCAGTGACATCTGGGGTCCAGCTGATGACCTCTGGGATGATGTGCATGATCAGCAACCCCACGCTCAAGCTGACAAACTCGAGCTGGGTGTCTTGAGGTTTCAAACCACTAACCTCAACATTGTGGGTCAATGCTCTAACCACTGTGCCACCATCAGTCAGGTGGGCTTGAAAGTCTGACTTTGAGTCATCTATCTTTGGAAAGGTTAACAATTGAAAACAGCTGAAAATCTGTTGGTAGACACAGTGGAGGCGCTTTGGTAAAGTGAGGAATGCTAGGATTTCCCTTCCAACTTCGCAACTAATCACTGAGCACTTAAATGATCAACATGCTGTATCTACTAAGATGCCCAATCTTCCCTTTAGTGGGTTTTGCATTTTTCTCTTCTTTCCAGTGAGGGGGAAAATGTACTTACATGAATAATTGGCAGTTGAAAAAATGCCAGCTTCATTCAATGTGGCAGAATTAAATTTGGCATTGAATTGAAGTTATTTAATACATACAAGTATGGGCTTTTATATATTTCAAATGATGTTGTCATGACTATTTAGCCAATGCATGATTTTCTGTATTACTGGAAAACAGGGAAAGAATGAATAGATAGCTTTGTTAGCCAATCATTTCAACATTCTCGCCTGCCAAAAGTTTTGAAGGGTCTGACTGATCTCCAACTTCTACCTTTATCTGTCTGCAGAGCTGCTAAAAAAAGAAGTTGTGATCATGACCCATGGTGTGGAAGGCAATGGGGGACTGAGGGAAATAAGGACCAACAAGAAATGATTCCCCGGAGAAGAAACCAAGATGGCCACTGAGTAGGCAGATGCACCAACTCCCACTTCCCAGAACCAAGGTGAATTCCAACTTAAATCTGAGAACACTCATCATGAAAGACAAATTTTGGACTGAACTAGGAGAACTCTACAACCAAGGACCACTAAAGAACCCACACTGAGTCTGGTAGGAGGGACAGAGACCCAGAGAAAGCTGAGAGGCGGAGAAAGCTGAGATGTGGAGAAGGCTGCCCCGCTCCTGGTACCGGGGAGCAGGGACAGGGGAGCGGCGCCCGCAAGGAATTTTCACAAAGGGGAGGGCTGTCCAGCGAGTTGCAGGTCCTTATCCCCCAAATCAGAATCCCAGCCAAGAGCCCTAGAGCTGGGAAATGGCTGACAGACTATATTTGGCTGAGAAAAAAACCTAGACACGGTTTGAGAGAAGGAGACAGGACTCTAAGACCCAGACTCTGTATTAAAGGAACTGCACAGAGATCCTCGCTCACAGCCACTTTCCCGGGGCTCCAGGAGGACACCCTAACCCCTGGGCTGAGTCACTCCCCAGATTTAAAGTGAACCAGCATCACCAGCAAAGGAAAGAAAGTGCCAGACCATCAGAGGCTCCTCTACCTTAGCTAAAACAAAGGCACTTAGCGTCAAGGGACACAAATAGAGAGTGCAGAGGTATAAGCTACACTGCCCACAGCACTTCTGAGTGTTCCCCGGGGGCAGACAGGCCCGAGGCAGTAGGTTGCGGCTGTGGAGGTTCGAGCGATAATGCGCAAGCCGGTCCATGGAACCTGGGACTGCCATTGCCGCTGGGGAAGCCTGGGCTAACACATGGCTGCTCCCTGAGTGGCCCGCTGTAGGCAGATGCAGAGGCTCAAGAATCAAAAGAGCGGTAACACGTGGGTATGCACAAACCCGCCAGCTAAGGTGGAAGTCCCCTGGCAGCCGTGGGGAGCCAGGCAGGCGCGTGAACCGGCTGGGGTTGCGTGAGCCCTTAGCAGTAATCCGAGCGGAGGTGGAGCCCAGTGGCAACTGAGTAGGGAAGTGAGGGCATGCGCACAAGTCCACCAGCAATGATGGCAGTCGTGCCAGCTACCGCAGGAACCCGGGCAGAGCACAAACCAGCTCAAGGTGCGGAGATGCCCTCAGTAGTAAGGTCAGCATAAGCGACCTGGGTGGAGATCCGAGAGGGTGCACTCCACCCGAGGCCACCACTGAGATCTGAGCTGACTGAGGCAGTCCTGGAAGCAGTCCAAAGGGGCACCAACCAGGGCAGCAGTGGTTGGGGAGGTGTGCTGGAGCCTGCAGCACCTGAGCCCAAAAGCCCCAGGCAGCAACACCAGCAGTGGCGGGGTTTAGAGACCACAAAACAGGAGCTAAAATGCCTAGATAGAAAAACACCTGAAGCAAAGAAGTAGGCCACATCTAATACAGTACTAATCCCTGAATTACAGTACTGAGCCCAACAAGTAGCCAGCAATAAAAGACAACAGGAAGTGGATTTTAGGGGAACTTTAACTTTTAAAGGAACTTCCCCCAGGCCAAGAGTAGATAAAAGCAAGCCTAGGAGTGCAGCTGATATTTATAACGGCACCTGGACCTAGCAGAGGCAGCCACAAGATCTGGATAACCTGTAGCTCCCAAAAAAGTGGATAAGAACCAGTCACAGGCATTGACCCCCACTGACCAGCCCCAGGCCCCAACCAGGGAAGTTCAGGACAACACAGACAAAATGAGAAGACAGAGAAGTGCAATCCAAATGACTCAACAGGAGAAACCTGTTGAGTGAGATGGATATAAGCAAACTACTGGAGACAGAGTATAGAATAATGATTATTAGAATGCTGAAAGATCATATAACAACAATGGATGGTCACAGTGAGCACATAAATAAAGAAATAACAAGTATTAAAAAGGACATTGAAACAATAAAGAAGAACCAGTCAGAAATGACAAATACAATATCTGAAATGAAGACTACACTAGAAGCAATTAAAAACAGGCTGGATGAAGCAAAGGATCAAATCAGTGATTTAGAAGACAAGATAAATGAAAACACTGAAGTGGAACAGCAAAAAGAAAAGAGAATGAAAAAATCTGAGGAAACTCTAAGAGAACTTTGTGATTATCTAAAGAGAAACAACATCTGCATCATAGGAGTTCCTGAAGAAGAAGCAAAAGAACAAGGGTTGGAAACCTTGATTAATCAAATCATAGCCAAAAACTTCCCTAAATTGATGCAGGAAAAAGTCACACAAGTTCAAGAAGCACAGAGAACTCCATTAAAGAGAAACACAAAGAAATCCACACCAAGACACATCATAATTAAAATAGCAAAGCTAAGAGATAAAGAGAAAATATTAAAAGCTGCTAGAGAAAAAAAGACTATCACCTACAAAGGAGCCCCCATAAGGATGACATCTGACTTCTCAACAGAAACACTTGAGGCCAGAAGGGAGTGGCAAGAAATATTCAAAGTAATACAGAACAAGAACCTACAACCAAGACAACCTTATCCAGCAAGGCTATAATTTAAAATTGAAGGAGAAATAAAATGCTTCCCAGACCAAAAACAAACAAACAAACAAAAAAACCCTCAAGGAATTCATTACAACCAAACCAATGCTGCAAGAAATGTTAAGGGTCTATTGTAAACAGAACAAAGGGGGAAAGAAATACAGCAAAACAGGAGTACAGCTTTAAAGAATAAAATGACAATAAACAACTTCATATCAATAATAACCTTAACCTTTTTTTTTTTTTACAGGAACAGAGAGAGAGTCAGAGAGAGCGATAGATAGGGACAGACAGACAGGAATGGAGAGAGGTGAGAAGTATCAATCATTAGTTTTTTGTTGCCGTTGCAACACCTTAGTTGTTCATTGATTGCTTTCTCACATGTGCCTTGACCGCGGGCCTTCAGCAGACCGAGCAACCCCTTGCTGGAGCCAGCGACCTTGGGTCCAAGCTGACAAGCTTTTGCTCAAGCCAAATGGGCCTGCGCTCAAGCTGGCGAACTCGGAGTCTCAAACTTGGGTCTTCCGCATCCCAGTCTGATGCTCTATCCACTGTGCCAGTGCCTGGTCAGGAAATAATAACCTTAAATGTAAATGGATTCAATGATTCAATCAAAAGACTTAGAGTAGCTGCATGGATAAGAAAACAGGACTCATACATATGTTGTCTACAAGAGACACACCTCAAAACAAAAGATACACATAGACTAAAGGTAAAAGGATGGAAAAAATATTTCATGCAAATGGAGATGAAAGGAAGGCTGGGGTAGCAATACTTATATCATGCAAAATGGACTTTAAAACAAAGGCTATAGTAAGAGATAAAGAAGGTCACTAAGGGAGCAATCCAACAGGAAGATATAGCCATCATAAATATCTACGCACCTAATATAGGAGCACCTAAATATATAAAACAGACTTTGATGGACATAACATGCAAGACCAACAGCAATACTATAATAGTAGGAAATTTCAATACCCCACTAACATCACTAGATAGATCCTCAAGAAAGAAAATTAACAAAGAAACAGCAGACTTAAAGGACACACTAGATCAACTTGATTTAATAGATATCTTCAGAACCTTTCACCCTAAAGCAGCAGAATATACATTCTTTTCAAGTGCTCATGGTACATTCTCTAGGATAGATCATATGTTAGGACACAAAAGCAGTCTCAACAAATTTAAGAAGATTGAAATCATATTAAACATTTTCTCTGATCACAATGGCATGAAACTAGAAATCAGCCACAACAGAAAAACTGATAAATACTCAAACACATGGAAACTAAATAGCATGTTATTAAATAATGAACGGCTTAACAATGAGATCAAAGAAGAAATAAAAAATTTCTAGAAGCGAATGATAATGAGCATACATCAACTCAAAATTTATGGGACACAGCAAAAGTAGTCCTGAGAGGGAAGTTCATAGTACTACAGGCATTCCTTAAGAAGCTTGAAAAAGCTCAAATAAACAACCTAACCCTGCATCTAAAAGAACTAGAAAAAGAACAGCAAGTAAAGCCTAGAGGTAGTAGAAGGAAGGAAATAATAAAGATCAGAGCAGAAATAAATGACATAGAGGCTAAAGAAGAAAACCAGATAGAAGGTGACAGAGGACAATTTAACTTTGGGTGATGGGTATGCAACATAATTGAATGATAAGATAACCTGGAGATGTTTTCTTTGAACATATGTACCCTTATTTATTAATGTCACCCCATTAAAATTAATTTTAAAAAAAGAAATGAAATATAAGAAATCCTATTTTACCAACAGGCTAATTGTTATAAATGGGAGTTAAGTTCCTAAGGCATTTCACCAGCATTATAATGAAGCAGGATTATAGTTAGGAAAATTGAATGAGTTTACATTTTAGCACAAAACAGCTCTAAGCACAGTGCGAGGTTCATCTTAAAATCTCTGTAAGAACGACTCTATGCCAGCCACTGGGCTGAATTCTTTATTTAAATTTTATCATCCAGTCCTCAGAACTCTCCTACAAAGCTGCAATTATTATCCCCAAGGGATCAGTGTCCTACCAGGAGCTTCACAACTAGTAAGGGCAAGGTAGCATTTGAATCATACAACTAAGATTTGAATCATGCAAATTAATCATCCAAATCTTTGCACCTTTGACCACATCACATGGTCTCCTGGGATCTTTCCTTACTATTCCTTCTGGCCCTTCCTGCACGGAGGACCCAGGTTCACCAAGTGAAAACTAGAAAATGAGCACAAGGATACGTTATGTTTAAAGCAGCATTTGAAAAGATTTGAAAGTCTAGAATCAAATAATCCTGTGTGACTATGAAAATCCATTCATTTCCCTCTGCGGGCTCCTTGTGTTAGTGAATGGTAGATTTCAAAGATGGGATGAATTCTATAAAACTGAAAATTATAATCACGAGGAGAGATGAGCTCACAGAATGATCACAAAAGAAGCACGGTGTGATTATCCTAAGGATGCCAAATAATGTTGATGTCATCAACTATCAATTGCAGGTAAAAACATGTTAAAAAATATAGCATAATAAATAGCAGCATGAGCCAAAAAGAAACAATACAGAGGATCAATGAAACCAAGAGCTGGTTCTTTGAAAGGGTAAACAAGATCAATGAACCTTTAATGAGACTCACCAAGAAAAGAAGAGAGAGGACTCAAATAAATAAAATTAGAAATGAGAGTGGAGAAATAACAACTGACACAACAAAAATACAAAATATAGTAAGAAAATAATATGAAGAACTCTATGCCAAAAAATTTAACAACTTAGGTGAAATAGACAAATTCTTTGAAACATATAATCTTCCAAAAATCAATCTGGAAGAATCAGAACACCTAAACAGACCAATTACAACAAATGAGATCAAAACAGTTATCAAAAAGCTCCCAAAAAACAAAAGCCCTGGACCCAATGGCTTCACTGGTGAATTCTACCAAATATTCAAAGAAGAACTAACTCCTATCCTGCTCAAGCTATTTCAAAAAATTCGAGAGGAAGGAACACTTCCAAGTTTCTTTTATTAGGCACGCATAATTCTGATTCCAAAACCAGGCAAAGACAACACAAAGAAAGAAAATTATAGGCCTATATCCCTGATGAATTTAGATGCTAAAATTCTCAACAAAATATTAGCAAAACGGATCCAGCAATACATGAAAAAAATCATACACATGATCAAGTGGTAATTATTCTGGGGAGGCAAGGATGGTACAACATTCGTAAATCAATCAATGTGATTCACCACAAAAACGAAAGGAAGGAGAAAAACCACATGATAATTTCAATAGATGCAGAAAAAGCATTTGATAAAATCCATTACCCATTTATGTTCAAAACTCTTAGCAAAGTGGGAATACAGGGAAAATACCTCAACATGATAAAGGCCATCTATGACAAACGCACAACCAACATCATAATTAATGGACAAAAATTAAAAGCAATCCCCCTAAAATCAGGAACAAGGCAGGGGTGCCCCCTTTTAGCACTCTTATTGAACATAGTACTGGAAGTCCTAGCTACAGCAGTCAGACGAGAAGAAGAAATAAAAGGCATCCAAATTGGAAAAGAAGTAAAACTATCATAATTAGCAGATGATATGATACTGTATATAGAAAACCCTAAAGTCTCAGTCAAAAAACTACTGGACCTAATAAATGAATTCAGCAAGGTGGCAGGATATAAAATTAATACACAGAAATCAGAGGCATTTTTATACATGAACAATGAAATGTCAGAAAGAGAAATTAAAGAAACAATCCCCTTCACTATTGCAACGAACAAAATGAAATACCTAGGAGTAAATTTAACCAAGGAGGTTAAAGACTTGTACTCAGAAAATTATAAAACATTGATAAAAGAAATCAAGAAAGACACAAACAAGTGGAAGCATATACTGTGTTCATGGTTAGGAAGAATAAACATCATTAAAATGTCTATATTACCCAAAGCAATTTATAAATTCAATGCAATACCAATTAAAATACCAATGACATACTTCAAAGATATAGAACACATACTCCAAAAATTTATATGGAACCAAACAAGAACACGAATAGCCTCAGCAATCTTGATAAAGAAGAATAAAGTGGGAGGTATTACACTTCCTGATATCAAGTTATACTACAAGGCCATTGTACTCAAAACAGCTTGGTACTGGCATAAGAACAGGCATACAGATCAATGGAACAGAATAGAGAATCCAGAAATAAACCCACACCTTTATGGACAATTGATATTTGCCAAAGGAAGTAAGAGCATACAATGGAGTAAAGACAGCCTCTTTAACAAATGGTGTTGGGAAAACTGGAGAGCTACCTGCAAAAAAAGGAAACTAGACCATCAACTTACACCATGCACAAAAATAAACTCAAAATGGATAAAAGACTCAAATAAGTCGTGAAACCATAAGCATTCTAGAAGAAAACATAGGCAGTAAGCTCTCCGACATCTATCGCAGCAATATATTTGCTGATTTATCTCCACAGGCAAGTGAAATAAAAGACAGGATAAACAAATGGGACTATATCAAACTAAAAAGCTTTTGCACAGCTAAAGATAATATGAACAGAATAAAAAGACAAACCACACAATGGGAGAACATATTTGACAATACATCTGATAAGGGGTTAATAACCAAAATTTTTAAAGAACTTGTAAAACTCAACACCAGGAAGACAGACAATCTAATCAAATAACGGGCACAAGAAATGAATAGACTCTTCTCCAAAGAGGACATACAGATGATCAATAGGCATATGAAAAAATGCTCAACATCACTAATCTTTAGAGAAATGCAAATTAAAACCACAATGAGATACCACCTCACACCAGTCAGAATGGTGCTCATTAACAAAACAACACAGGATAGGTGCTGGCGAGGATGTGGAGAAAAGGGAACCCTCCTACACTGCTGGTGGGAATGCAGACTGGTGCAGCCACTGTGGAAATGTATGGAGATTCCTCAAAATATTAGAAATGGAACTGACCTTTGACCCAGCCATCCCACTTAGAGGAATATATCCCAACAACACCATATCACCGACTGAAAAAAAGAAATGCACCCCCATATTTATGACAGTATTGTTCACAATAGCGAAGAGCTAGAAACAGCCCAAGTGTCCGTCAGTAGACAAGTAGATTAAAAAGCTGTGGTACATAATATACACAATGGAATACTATGGGGCCATGAAAAAGAAGGAAATATTACATTTTGCAACAATATGGATAGACCTGGAAAATATTATGTTGAGTGAAGTAAGCCAGGCAGAGAAAGAAAAATACCATATGACCTCACTCATTTGAGGAATCCAAGAAACAATGTGAACTGAGGAATGGAATTAAATCTGAAGGGAAGGGGGGAGGGAGCTTTTGGGAGGGAGGTAAGAGAGATGTTGAGGGGAATACGAGAGAGGAGGGATGCTTTTGGGAAGACACTAGAATCTATGTAAACGCAATAAATAAATTAATTAATTTAAAAAACCCCAAAAATAAAATAAAGAAATGATTCCCTGAATAATAATGGGACATACAGACATTGGCTGACATAGAGACAGGATTTGGAGGCTAAGCCAAGAGAGTCTTTTGAGGATTCTGCTCTTATGGCTAAGAGAGAACTTTGGTCAACACTGGGAATTTTGTACAGCTTGGAAGATCAGTTTGCCCTTCAAGTCCCATATATTTGTCCCATCACCACTGAAGAGAAACAGGGCTATCTGATTCCATTCAAGTTCAGGATCGGTACAGACTTTCCCCACTGCCACCTGTCCTGGGTGCTTTGCTACAGCCACCAGTTTCTTGGCTTCCAAAATCACAATTTCTGCTGGTTCTCTTGCTTCTTCATTTATTTCACTTTGTCTGTAGTCTTTGCCTGTGGTTTGCAACCTTTTTATACTCAGGGACTGGTGACCTGGCTGGCCGGAAATGGAAACTCACAATAAATAACATTTTATCTTACAGCGAGTAAGTGCAACACGGAACAAGCTGGTGCTTGATTTCTGAACTCCATGTATACAATGCACTGAATACTACACAAGTTTGTCCGAGTGCTTTTTGTCTAATGTGCATAATTTGTAAATGTTCCTTCCTTGTAGAAGAATAGATTCTTTTGTAGAATATACCCTAGCATATATTTTACAAAGTTGACCCTTTCTCAAATATATGTTCTTGACTTAAAATATCACATCTCCCAAATAAAATTTACCTGCAACCAGGCATTCCTTGTCTACCTTTTCCATTTATACAAAAACAAAAACAAACAGAAATAAAAAATCAGCCAGAAAACGTTATAACTACCTTAGTCCTCAGGTTCAATGTCTCAGTTGTTTGTAACCCATCTTGATCCATATTTCCTTGCTGTTAAGCACTATATCCCATAATTCTTTAAAAATGTCATATAGATTTATCTTTTCCTGGCATTTCCACACCACTACTGTAACCCATGGTTTCTTTTATTCCCCCTCCCATTTCTCCTTTGAATTATTACATTTACTGGTCTCGTAGTCGTGGCCGAGTGGTTAAGGCGATGGACTTGAATTATTACATTTACTTTGTAACTACGTTTTCCTGTTTCCACTTTCTCCATTTAAGTACTCTTTTATGGACTACATTACATGATTGCATCCTTCCAAAATTCATACATTGGAGTGTTCATCCCCTATGTGACTGTATTAGGAGTTGGGGCCTTTGAGAGGTCATGAGAGTGGAGCCCCTATGATGGGGTTAGTGCTCTTTTAAGAAGAGACAGAGACACCAAGCTCTCTCTCTGCCACAGGAGGACGTAGTCAAAAGGTAGTCTTCTGCAAACCAGGAAGGGAGTCCGCACCAGAAAGTTCATGGACTAGCATCTTGATCTCAGGCTTCACATCAAATGCTGTTATAATGGAGTTATCTTTCTTTCAAATCATCAGCCCCAAATTCTGTCACCACCGTGATAGGGGACATTTAGGAATTTATTTTTGGGTACATTGCATCAAATCCTCCCTTCTTTCTCTGATGTCCAAGAAAGTTTTTCTTCTATTATCTGATTTTTTAAATGTTTATTTTATTGATCTTAGAGAGTAAGGGAGAGAGAGAGATAGGAACATCAATCTGTTTCTGTACATGCCCTGACCAGGGATCAAACCCACAACCTCTTTGCTTCAGGACAGTGCTCTAACCTAACAAGCTACCCGGCCAGGGCTCTTTTCTGGTCTTTGGATCCCACACCTATGAAGAGGACTCTCTCTTCAGGAGCCCAGCATCTTCAAGTCTCTCATCCTCATAGGTGTCTAGGTTATACTGGATTGAACCTTAATGAAAATGTTTCCAATATGGATGGGCTTTAAATTTGTGTCATTAATCAAAATATTTAGCTTTTAGTAAAACAGTAGCTTTGTCTCTATTTTACTCTGTTTCCCACTACAGGGAAAGTGATTGGCCAAGCTCATGTGTTGCCCGAGTAATACTCTGTTTAAAGATGGCTGCTGTCTTGCTCTCCTCTCTAGAACCCCACCACGAGGCTCTCTGAAATCAATTACATCATCAATACCCACCCTTTGGGGGCAGCAAGTCTTCCATGATGATGTGTGAGTAGGTAAGGGGGGGTGGGACTTACATAGATCAGAGAACACTTGAAATACCCCAGAAAGATACCACAGGCCCTGCACAGAGCCACCTTGTTTGCCAATGATGGCAAAAATGGAGGACGTTCCTTGTGTGATGGAAATCCATTTCCTGTACTTCAAACCACTTTCAGTGACAACCATCATTCCCCTTGAATGGTACAAAGGGGACTCAACTGTTTCTTCTTATCGCAAACTATTCAGGGTTTCGTTCAGACTGAGTGGCCGGGTCCCGAGCTCACTGTAAGCTCTCAGTGAGCCAGACTCTCGGAGCTGGAACAGCCCATGGCAGCTGCTGATGTAACAGATGCCTATCATTTGCTGTTGACAGGCATTAATAAAAACCTAATTTGAGGAAATTATGAAAAACCTACTCATTATGCAATCTGGTTTGCGTTCTGGCATGTGGCAATCATTGGCTAGGGGTAGCTGAGAACCCTCATTTCCAGAACTTTATGGCCCATGTTGCAATTGCCTGGCCAGCCAGAGCCCCTCACTTCTCCCTCGTGTTTGATCTTCTAATTGCCTCAAGACATCCCGGCAGGCTGGCTTTATGCTGCTGGGGACCCCATCCTGAGCCGAGGTGTGATGGACACAGGGATCCTGAGTGGTTGTCAGAAAGGGCACTTGGCTATTACAAGAAATTTAATTCTGACCTGTCTGTCAAGAGCCCCTGTCCCACCCTCCACTTTAACTTGTTCCTTATGGCCTCTCCAGACTTTGTGGTGAGCGGAGCCGAAACCTTCCTGGGTCTCTCTAGTCTGCACACAACCCAAGCGCGCTGCCTGGCTTGTAGGTACCACTGGCCTTGACTAATTGCTAATAACTAGTATGTCAAACATTTGCTTTAAAAAAAAATTACAAGTGATTCGGTACCCTATCAGATTTTGAGAAGACAGAAAGATGCATGTTGGAAAGGGTTAAGAAAACCTCAAAAGGATCTGGCTTCCAGCACTCCAATGGTGTCTGTTAAGTGTTCAACTTTAAAGAGAATGGCTGGTCATTCTGCATCTCCAAAGAGGAATTGGTTCCTCTCTATGGCCTCTGACTGATGTCATGAGAAAAGTTTCCACATAAACAATGACAGCAAAGCCTAGCCTTAAGCTAGTCACACAGAACTGTCCTAGACAAAGACTCTCCTGTTATATCTGCCTGATCATTATTTGATGTCTCAAATGCTGCTCTAGTTCCTCCTTCCCTCCCTCCCTCCCCCTCCATCCTTTCCTCCTTCCCTTCTTTCCTTCCTTTCTTTCCCTCCCTTCTTCCTTCCTTTCCTCCTTCTCCCTCCCTCCCTCCCTCCCTCCCTCCCTCCCTCCCTTCCTCCTTCCCTCTTTCATTCCTTTTTGCTTCCCTCATTTTCCCTTTCTTTCTTCTGATATCTGATTCTCACTACCTGTCCCGTCATGCATTGGCTTTTATTACAATTCAGAGTTTTAAAATATCAATTTAAGTCAAAAAGTCACCAAGTTGGACACAGAAAGCAGAAGGTGATTGATTGATCAATTGATCGATTGACTGATATTAGAGAGAGAGAGAGAAGAGTGAAGGAAACATCAATTTGTTGTTCCACATTTTTATGCATTCACTGGCTGATTCTTGTATGTGCTTTGACCCACAACCTTGGCATATCATATTGGGATGATGTTACAACTGAGCTATCCGGCCAGGGCAAGACTGTTTTGTTTTTTAAAAAATCAACTGTGTATAGATATCATTGAAAGATAAAATGCATTCAATCAAAGTGTCCAGTTTGATGCATTGTAAGCAATGTATACCATCAAGATGTATAACATTTCAATTACCCCCCCAAATTTATATGTACTTTCTTAGAATTTTCTGTAAGCCATATTATATATGTTCTTTTATATCTGGCATCTTCACGTCGGCATAATGGTTTTGAGATTCATTTGTGTTTGGTTACATTTATTGATACCTCATTTCTTCTGATGGCTGAGCAGTATTTCATTGTATGGTTAATAGCACAATCTCATCTATCTGTCTATTCACCTGTTGATAGATATTCAGGTTGTTTTTGGCTATCATGAATGGAGCTACCATGAACACTCCCGTACAAGTCTTCATGTGCAATGTGTTTGCATGTCTCTTGGGTAAATATCTAGGAGTGAAATTGCAGGGCTACATGATAAGCATATGTTTAACTTTATAAGACACTGCTATCTCTTTTCCAAATTGCTTTTATCATCCAGAGCAACCTAACATATATTGCCCTCCCTGATTTTCAACATTTCACTGCCAAACAGGGAAGATAGAATGTCTGTGTAAGCAGCAATCAGAGAACATTCAAATCCTATGTAGTCAATTACAACTGTGATTTCAATGGCCATATCGATAGGAAGAAGTCCATAGGGGTTAAAACGTCCCAAGGAAACCTTGCAAAAGAAATAGGTCTTTATACACTTCAACAATGTCGAAAGCATTTTGGTCTACCCCCAGCTAGGCTTCACTGAGTTAATTTGTGTCGGCATAACCTGGACCATGTGTAGATCTCAAAATTAGACTGTCCATCCTGAAAGCATGTTAAAATTATTGACATTATTTCTGCCTCTTGTGTACCACGTTTCTCCTATTCAATATGTATCACCACATGCTCAAGAGAGAACACCGAGTCGTGATCAGTTACCAAGATGTCAGCAAGTTAATAAAAAAATCTACAAATTCCTTTATAGGAAGACAGTCAACCTTCAGGACTGAAAGAGATTCAATGGCCCATTCAGCATTGAAATGTGAACACTAAGGTCACTCTTTGGGTAAATTCAAGCCAGATTTGGCCTGCAGCTCCAGCCGGCCAGTTCCCAGATGACAGCGGGACTTCAGCCCATGGCAAAGAAGCATGGAATAACGCCTCTTTGAATTAGTTTCAAAATAGTGCAGCAGTGCCTACAGACAACATAATAGCAGTCTGTTCAAGAACCCATACTGCCATGAAAGGATATGGTTATTAATATAAATTAAACACCAAAAAGAAAAAAATACCAAATAAACTGGCGTCTGATGACTAGCCTAACAGTGAGGAACCAGAGTTTTGGTCAAGTCATGGATACATGAAATTAAAGATAAGAAAATTAACTCAGTAGTTGCTTTATAAGTTGCCATTACATACAGCTTCCTTATGCAACAATTAAATAAATATAGAGCATGTTTGCTATCAAGTAAAATAAGTCACCAGAAACGAACCCGCTCTACTACGTCTATGAAAGCCAATCTTGGCTTGGATGGTGGTAACTTGCAAGATGACAGCTAGTTCTGAACAAATCGGAAGGATGGTGACGTGCAGGAATTAGCACTTTTACTGAGGTGTATTTCAATGAAGTCCTACTATGCATATGTATGGAAACAAGCATTTATGTAGCTGAGCTGTCTAGTTGATAAAATATCATCTACCTCTCAACTTGGTTTCTTTGGGAAAATGGCCATCAGGGGATAACAAAATTGTAGGGATAATTAACAAGGTTGCCAGATTGTGGTTTAAGGTGATATATATATACTGCTCACAAAAACTAGGGGATCAGGGAAAGTGCAGATACTCCAGTACTTTCAGCCTTTTGTATAGTGCAGTGGTCAGCAAACTCCTTAGTCAACAGAGTCAAATATCTACAGTACAACGATTAAAACTTCTTTTGAGAGCCAAATTTTTTAAACTTAAACTATATAGGTAGGTACATTCCTTATCGAGGTAGTGCCCGCACATGGTATTTTGTGGAAGAGCCACACTCATGGGGCCAAAGAGCCACATGTGGCTCGCAAGCCACAGTTTGCTGACCCGGGGATAGTGCATTTTCACCAATGAAATAAAAGTTGGTCTTGCATCTCATTTGCATAATCAAACAACTTTCTTTGACTTGTCATTTGCTTTTCTGATGTTCTTGTTTAATAAAAAGAAAATGAAGTGCTTTTTTTTAAAATCGCTTCATATTTATTTTGAAGTATCCCTTAATTTTTGTGAGCAGTATAAAAAGCATGTGCTGATCCTAAAGCCAATAGTGCACAACGTCCAAATTTAGGCATGCTTCCGTCCTGCTTAGAACTTAAGTGACTATACAAAGGATCCCTGCAGAGATGGTCTCTTACCATCTTTAGGACTCTTTGCCTTAGTTTGCTGGGGCTGCCATGACACAGTGCCACAGACTGGGATCCTTGAACAACAGAAATGTATGGTCTTATAATTTTGGAAGCTGGAAGCCCAAGGTCAAGGAAGCCGCAGTGGTTTTTTCAGAGGCCTCTCACCTTGGCTTGTAGGTGGTCTTCTCCCTGTGGTTTCTGTGTGTCTGTGTCCTACTCACCCCTTCAAAAGTGGAAGCCTTCACGGGCTGCTTGCCTTCACATTTTAAATGCTGCTTGGTCATTTGAAGGTGGTTCCATTGCTGCTGTTAATATACTTTTTATGTTTTTTTCTTTGATTTCTGTCCCAAAGCACAGTTTGAGGTATTCCCTCCCTCTTCCCGCCCCCCTCCCACACCTGTTTGCTGTCAGTCTGGTCTTCTAATCCACTGATGTTGGTCTTGACAGTATCCCGCAGATTGTTCACTACCCTGAACCTCAGGTTTCTTCTGTGAAGAGAGAGGCAGGGAAATTGCACCTTCCTCCTGTTACCTACCCCTTGGGATTAAATGAAACAAGTACCTGAAGCCCAATGTCTGGCAAGTGCTGGGGTCTTTATAAATTCCAGTCAATTCTGCATAGCAGAGAAGGCTGGAGGAAGCTACTAATTTTGATTTTAATCGATCAAGCCAAACATGTCTCCCTCCCAATTATTTGCTGAATCAGGAAAAATACAGTCATGTTTTGCTTTGACTATCTGAGCAACTGTGCCCAGACATAAATACTTAGTAGCTAATGATGCAGATCTTGAAATTATGCCTATACCTGTCAAATTAAAAAAAAAAAAATAGGACCACAGTGTAACACCAGCGCTAAAAACTAAAACACTTTTCTCATGAATAGAGGGAAGTCTATATAGTTGATGATCGGACCCTCGCATAGCTAAATAGCTCCTTCTGATCATCTTGTCAATAGACACAGATTATCCTCCAATTCTTTTGAGTGTAAAGATTAATTTTAGTCAGAATATGGGTAGAAATAGTCTTGTTTACACTGGTACACACTGCTGTTCTATATTGTATATGCTTTGATGTTTTCCTTGATAATCATCCTCAACTTTTTATTTTAGCACAGAATCTCTAAATTTTTCTGGATTTACAGCTGTTAGAGAAAATAAGAATATATCTTTAGTTTTCTGTTGAGTGTGAGCATGTTTCAAACTTCTGGCCTATGAAATAAAAGTTGAAGTGTTATACGCAATTCCTAAATGTTTTAAAGCAGAGACTGGGGGAAAGGGACTTTGAACCCTTTCTTGTCCTTTTTTCTACCCTTCTGGTTAAAGTGAAGACATCACGAATAAAAATGGAGCGGCCATCTTGGGCAGCATAGTGACTTTTGAATGAAACTCATGCGTGATAAAGCAAAATGATAGTGAGTTTCTCTGATCTGCCTAAAATAGGAGATACCCACTTCTTATTTTCACCATGATTATTTGGAATTTTGCGGTTGTGCACGATGAAACCTAGCCTTAACATACTCGTCTTCATGCAGAAGCATTTGGAGGTCAAGTTTGGACATGGCATTATAGAGACTTCCTATATGAAAGTATGATTATATTAAAGGTGTATTTCTTTCTTTTTAGAATATAGACAAATGGTTAGGAAGACAGGAAAAGTCTAGAAGACATGTCTGTCTTAGTAATTACTTTTATCCTCAAGTGTGTATGAATACTGGAACACATATGAGCAACATGGATAGATAGATAAGTAGATAGATAAAATTAATGGTTTATGAAATGAAGTCATGAAGTAAAAAAACAGAATATAAGTCCTAAATTCTTGTATATGCATGTCAGTGACCAACCCCAAGTTCTTTATGAAAGAAGTAAGAAAGAAGAACAAATCAACATAAGAACAATCCTTTAGAACAATGCTTTTCAACCTCAGAACCATGACCTGGTCCACCAGAAATTCTGTGCCGCTCTGCAAGAGGGTTAACTACCCTGGTGCTGTATGAAGATTCTAGACCTGATGGTCTTAGTTGAATTCGCTGATGCTCAGAGTAATGTCTGCCTTAGTGGTCCCTGAAATAATTCTCTTATTTCCACTGATCCTCAAGTGTATAAGGGTTGAAAACCACTGCTTTAGAATGCAGGATAGATGCAGATTCTAACTGGTGCTGGACTGATGGACATACCTTTCATTCACGGATAAGAAGACTGATTTTGTGCATGTGAGGGCGGGGCTTCTGCAGCCACCAGTTCAAGCAATTGCACACCCCTCCCCCCTCGGTTTAGCCCTTGTCTTTCCCTTCATCAGGTGGTACCCATTCAAATGAAGTCAGCTTTGGGCAGGGTGTCACCAGGCATTGGCCAGAGTCCACGCTGAGACCACCGGCTCATGCCACGCAAACAACTCGACAGCCCTCACGTGATCACATTTGATAACCTCAGGAAAAGAGCTTTCACCAAAAACGCTCCAAGTCAAAGAACTATTTATCCATTGGGATGCGCAATGCACACGTGTGCGCATGTGTTTAGGTGCTGCCGCACATCATGCCTATGTGGAGAAAAAATAAAGACAAAGAGAGCTAATGGTTTGTAAAACTCAAAACGCTTGGTTAATGGCATTCACACATTAATATACAAAGTAGTCATTTCATGACAGAGGCTACACGTGCATAGGCTACCACGATATAATTTTATGTACCTAAATCAAAAGGAGCTGTTATTTGTGTAAAAAAAAAAAAAGAAAAAGTCATTTGAAATCAAGAAAAGAAATCAAACATCTAATCAGTTTATAATCCTGGGGAATTTTCAGCCAAACTTATTCTAAGAGTAATATATGCAGAAAAATGGGGGGGGGGGGGGAAGAAAGAAAAGAAAAAAAAGCCAGTTAAGTGGAATTTAAGTTGTCAGGCTGCGGTGGGGAACTCCATTACCATATCTTTCTTTCTTTCCTTTTTTAATAGTATTCTCTGAAAAGCACTCCATGTAATAAAGTCAATTTAAAATTTGTTCTACCAATCTTTTGCATCTGTAATTTTCCCATTAAACGTAAATGCCCATGAGGCAAGCTATTTGCATTACATTGCATTTGCAGTCTTTAAAACAAACTATAAATCCCCTCCTTGTTTCATGTGATTGATGCTGTGTGTAGAAATACCACCATAACCCTCAAAGGGGGCTAACAGAGACAGTAAATTAAAGTTTTCAAGTCAGGCAGCATCTCGGGCCTCTAGCCCTTGATCCAGCAGCCTGTTTAACTCCGTCCATTGCCCTCCTGAACTCACCTTGCATTCTCCGTTCCCCCACCCTGGCTTTCCCCACTCTGCCCCCCTTTCTGACTTCTTCAGGGAAACACCTTTCCGGCCAGGCGAGTCACACCAGGGCAGGGACAGGCGGTTAATTAACGAGGATTCGGCGAGAGCTGACAGCCCCCCGACTGGCACAGCCCTCCAGGATTTGAGATCAAGAATCTTGGGGGCCCCCTTCTTTCTGTAAACAATGGTCCACCTCAGAGATGCTTATCAAGGGGCCACAGACCTCGGGATTAGCAGCTTTCACGGTGACTGTCTTCTGCTCAGTGACTGTCCAGTAGACAAGGAGCAGGACAAGGAGACGTCATTGAAGAAAAAATGGTGGAAGAAGAAGCAAAGGAAAGCTTCATGCCTCCTTTTCCATTTTGCACTTAGTCCATCACCACCCCTCTCCTTGTGGTGTTAGTCTCCCTGTCAGCCCTTACAGAACTGATTGAATTATTTCTTTTTGGAAATAATTACATCTTACTAAAAATTCACAGTCTGACACTGAGGACCTCTACCTAGATCGGAGCGCTCACCAGAAACCTAAACAAAACCAATGCCTCTCTCTGAAACATCAGAGGACCCCGTCTCTGTAATTAACTGTTGGGTACAGCTGGTAAATTCTTTCTTGTCTCTCTCTCTCTCTTATTGCAGTGGGGTTGGGTTTGGGGACCATTCAAAAGGGTGATCTTGGAGAAATCACCTATGTTGACTCGCTGATCCTGTCTGCGTCCCTTCTCCATGTGAAGTGATTCTTTAACCCTCAACTTGTGTAGCAGTTAATTCCTTGACCGACCTCACGCGACCGCTCCCCCCAAATGCACTGAAGCTAATTGACTGCGGGTGCGTTGGGGTTTCTCACTGTTATCGCAAGCACTCCCCATAATTTTTTTTTGCATTTTCCCCAGGTATAAGAGGAATGTGATTGTTAAATCCCACATCAATTTTTCTAGCTGTTATGTTTCATATATGACTTCAAAATAGAAATAGAAATTAGCAGAACCTCACATCTCATATAGACAGAATTCTTCGGGGGAAAGGCAAATCTTCAAGGATGAGCCAATGACTCTCCCAGAAGGAGAGCAAAGGCACTGAGGAAAAACAATTGGGTAGGAGGTAGGGAAAGTAGAAGAAGGCATTGAGACAATAAAGCTAATTAATTAATTTAGGCTATTAATTTAGACCGAATGTCCTCTGACGATCTCAGCATCAGTGGAGTATCCCAAGTGCATATTGACAGGGACACTGAAATATATTTGAAAAATAATACTTTCATTTTCATTTTTTATTTCTTCTACCATCTTTTAATAGTCCAGGAAAGAGAATCTAAGAAGTATCAACACTATGAAGAAAACCTGTCTGAGATAGACTTCTTTTTTTTTTTGTTACAGGGACAGAGAGAGAGTCAGAGAGAGGGATAGGTAGGGACAGACAGACAGGAACAGAGAGAAATAAGAAGCATCAATCATTAGTTTTTTGTTGCCGTTGCAACACCATAGTTGTTCATTGACTGTTTTCTCACACGTGCCTTGACCACGGACCTTCAGCAGACCAAGCAACCCCTTGCTGGAGCCAGCGACCTTCGGTCCAAGCTGGCGAGCTTATGCTCAAGCCAGATAGGCCCGTGCTCAAGCTGGCGAGCTTGGGGTCTCGAACCTGGGTCTTCTGCATCCCAGTCTGATACTCTATCCACTGCGCCACCGCCTGGTCAGGCCTGAGATAGACTTTTTGAAGCTTATTAATATATATGTATATCTACATATACATACATATCTGTATCTATTATATACACATGCACATATATACACATATATATACATATACACACATACATATACACTGCTCACAAAAATTAGGGGATCAAGGAACATGCAGATACTCCAGTACTTTCAGCTTTTTGTATCGTGCATTTTCACCAATGAAATAAAAGTTGGTTTTGTATCTCATTTGCATAATCAAAACTTTCTATGACTTGTCGTTTGCTTTTCTGATGTACTGGTTTAACAAAAAACATCAAATTCTTTTTAATCACTTCATATTTTGAAATATCCTCTAATTTCTTGTGAGCAGTAGATAATATATTATCCCTATTATATCATCTATGGTAAATCAACTTCCTCTGTTTTATTACTTCCTTTCAGGCAAAACCGGAAAAATATTGCTCACAAAATGACAATCCCAGAATCGTCATATAAGTCATATAATCAGACCCTTACCACTGCCACAGACTTCATAAACATAAAATATCACAGGTGAAACTCGCACCCAACAACAGAGGTTCTGCAATGCCTTCTTCTGCATCCTGCCTCCTTTTCCCTTCAACTTGGGGATTCTGCAAGGACAGCCTTTCCCCTGACCAAAGTCAAACGCATGCTCCTTTGATACTGTTAACACTAGCGTCCTTCGTCTGGTATTACTGTTTTCCAGAAAGCAATTGGTTGTTAGGGATGAACCTGAGAAGCTGGAGAAAGAACAGGTGCCTGTATCTGACTGTCACAGGAGGAGCAAGAATAAAAGTGCCAGTTTGTTGCATTAGGACCGGTGGCAACAAGTCCCCATTTCAGCCCCAACAGACTGTAAATTCAGCCCTTCCCTTCAATCACTTTATTAATTGGGAAATGCTTAGATCTGACATTCAGCATAGGAATCTTCAGATCCTACCAATTAGAATAAGCCACCTTGTCCTCCTAAAAGGGCCAGCGGGCCTGTTTGCATCAACAGATAATGATCATTTAACTTCGGAAAGCCTTGGAATTGTAAAAAGAATTAAAATTATAACTCTCCACAGTCCCAGTGTGCAGCTTCCTATAGTCTGTGGTGTGCCAGATTTCAAGTAATATTCCTCTGTCTTCCCATATCTCCAGGTCCTGGGTAAAAATGAACTGTGCATTTCATAAGATGATTCTAGTGAACAGTAATAAGAGAAAGTATTCAATCATAGTCAGTTGGCTCAAGCTTTGGGGACGGGCTCAAGTCGCCATCTTTTCCTTTCTTTATTCTATAAGGACACAAATAAAAAAAAATTAAACTAAAATATATCACAACCTCCTACCAGATCTTGCTGGCTAAGGAAACAGATGGAGTTATATCTGTAGTAATGTGAGGATAATTACCAATGGATTATTTTAGAATTAGGGGAAGCATCATCCATCACTTTCGCTATAATAACCAAAAATTCTAGTCAATGTAATTTAAGTTCTTTTAAGCATAACCTGGGGTCAGATTAAAATATATACCTGGTGCCATTGTTCCTCTCCTCTTACCTGTAAAAAAAAAAAAAAGAAAGAAAGGAAGTCTATTTTTCCCATTAAAGTTATTAAAAACCAAGGTAACACTTGGCCTTTGCAATATCAGGATTTCTCTTCTGAAAACAGAAATTGCCCAAAAGGATGTTTCAATTAAAAAAAAAGCGGAAAGAAATCTCTAATTACATATTTCTAATTTTTTAAATAGGCTTTTGAACTACCTTTGTATTTTGAAAAGGGTTTGTTCGCAAGGAATTCTATTATGCTAAATGTAAATGAGTCAGTTTTCAAAAATAACAGAGCATTCCGGAAGTGGTCAAATATATATCCCATTGACATGTTCCGACATCTTCCAAAAACCTTGAAATCTAGGAGATGTGTTTTTTTTTTAATTTTTTTGTAAAAACCTAGTGCAAAGCTATTTCCCTCCCTCTTACCTACTGAGAAACATTCCCTTCAGCCCAGATTACAGCGAGCCTACTGGGCACTCCCAAACAATTGGGAGTCTCCACTCATTCTAATTCACTGAAAACGGAATCTCACTGTCTCCACTCGTTATAAGCAGATGTCACTGAATAGATTGAGAGAAAAAAAAATTCAATGGCACCAGCAAAGTCTAACATAAAAACAAACAAAAAAATAAACCCAACCAACCAACCAAACAAACAAAAAACCCCGCTTGAAACAATAGTTGTTTAGAGAGACCTCCATGGGTCCCAGTGCCAGAACCTTCTCCTGGGTTGTGCACAATCGAAGATTTATTTGAGCTCTCTGCACACTGGGAAATGAAGACCAGCAGCTCATTATCATGTCTATTAAAAAGCAGAAACTGGGGTACATCTAAGAAAAGATGTATTACTTTTTAAACCTCACTGCAAACTGCAGACCAAGAGGGACTTGAACTATATAAAAATACTCTCAGTAGTGGGGTGGGGGGAGGTGGAGAGTCACTCTCCCAAACAGCAGGAAAATAGAGGCCACTTAAGTTCCACTGTTGTCATGGCTTTGGGAAGGTGGCTGCGGTCTCCTGGTTTCCTCTGAAGGGATTTTCTGAAGTCTGACTTAGGTTCGATCAGGGGACCATATGCCACTACTCAAACAACTTCAGGGACCGCACGCTCCAGGGCAGGTGACGGAGGGCTTGATAAGCTATGACCAGTTAAATTCTAGTTAACCTCAATTATAAACCTCTACCTTGGCTAATTGGATTAATTTGTCAGCAGTGCAATATACTTATAAAGTGTCCCAGAGCCAACTTTGGACCTCTTTATGGTAAGATAAAAATCATTACTGGGGCGTGTGTCGTCTCTTAAGAGTGGATCTATAACCAATTTCTGTAAAGGTGGAACAGAGTTGAATTTGATGATCAAGTTGGAAGAGCCGTTTATTACAGCTATATTCTCTTTGCGCCCCCCCCCCCGAAATGCCCAATAAGCAAATTTTCTCTCAGTTAAAAGCTTTCCAAACTCAGGGTTTAATGAAATATTAATTAAAGTCGATGGAGAAAAGGCATGTTCAGGGGAAAAAATTTAAAGGTACTCAAATGTGTCCTTTTATTTCCCTCTTGACTACTGTTTCTGTGCATGTGTGTGTGTGTGTGTGTGTGTGTGTGTGTGTGTGTGTTGTGCAGAGATGAGACACAAACCAGAAAAACCTGTCATACGTCATACTTATATGGTGATCTCACCACCCAATGTCACGCAGTGGTTACTTTGTCATTAAAAGGGTAAACATGTTACTTACCACACTCTTCCCAAGAGTTCACAAAGACAGAGCAAAATTTGCTGGTAGGATTGTTGGACTCAATATTTCATATTAAAAATGTAATTCTGGTTGGCTCAATGGTAGAGCATCAGCCCAGAGTGTGAGTGTCCTAGGTTCGATTCCTGGTCAGGTCACACAGGAGAAGTGACCATCTGCTTCTCTACTTCTCCACCCCTCCATCTCTCTCTCTTCTCCTCTTGCAGCCATGGCTCAATTGGCTCAAGCACATCGGCCCTGGGCACTGAGGATGGCTTGTGGAACCTCTGCCTCAGGTGCTAAAAATAGCTGTGTTGTGAGCATGGCCCTAGATGGGCAGACCATAGGTCCCAGACAGGGGTTGCCAGGTGGATCCTGGTTGGGGTACATGCAGGGTTCTGTCTCTCTATTTCCCTTCCTCTTACTTGGAAAAAGAAGGGAAAATATGTAATTTCATGTTTCTAATTTTGTTAGAGGATCGGTGAATGAGTCCAGTTTGAATGACGTGGAACAGTGGTCACCCTGAGTATTCCCCTTTGGTGGAAATGAAATCTTTCAAAGCAGTCCAAGATGGAGTGAACAGAGGACCTGTTACACTTGAAAATATGTTAGCAAGGCTGCAAAATTTTGCATTTCAGAATTGACTAATAGGCAAATAACTGTCGTTAGCTCCATCTGCCTCTTGGGAGAACCGGCATCCCAGACGACGGCATGGACACAAGAAATAATGTGGCATTTTCTGCTTTCACCTATTCCACAGAAATGAGCTATTTCACAGATGCTCTTGGAGAAGACACACAGATTGTATTTATTTAGTCAACCTTTCCCCCCTCTTTTTTCTTTTGCAATAATGGTGCTAGGAATAGTACCTTCAGATTCTTTGCCTTTACCAACAAAGTAATTCATAGGATAGAGGGAGTAAAAAATGATGACATTATGAAAATAAGTGACAATATTCCACATTCTGTGTGTGAGAGCATGTGTGTGTGTGTGTGTGTGTGTGTGTGTGTGTGTGTGTGTGATCTCCCTATGACCGGGGCACTGAACGTGCCTTGTCTATAACCCAAGCCAGACCTTATCATCACCTGTTGACAACAGAGAAGAAAGGCAGCCAAGTGTTGGGATCAGGGCACAATAATGTGTGTTGACAATAAATTATCAAAACAATAATCATGTTTAGCCAATCCCTTTGTGTAAGACTGTTATTATGATCCCAGTGCCAGCTGTCTGAAACTTTAATTTAAGTGCTTGCTGGAGGCGAGACATTTGGAATGCTAGTTTAGAATGTTTTATAGCTCAAGCAATATGTTTTACCAACCTCAAACATTCTGATGATGGTTTAAATGGCGACTATAATTTGTACGTGGGGGGCTCCTGGGTGAGGTTGCTTTTCCCAGGGAAGTGTCTGCTGTGTCAAAATGCAGAAGTTTCTGGAGAATCCAGAGCCACCTATCCTAAGGGGGACTTGAAGTTACATCTACCTGCCTGCAGGTAAGCACCACAGGTGGTTAACTTGGGACAGTTACACCGAGTTGTTGTCAATTAGAAGACTCCACAGATACTGAAACATTCTATGGAAAGTACAGTGCTAGAGAGATCGTGGTTTGGTGGTAGGCAGGCTGGTCAACTTTTACTCTGTCCCTTGACCATCAACTATACTCTTGACCCAGACTTTGGACAAGAAGGCAAAATGAGACCCTGACAGGTTGTCTGTCACGAGCACACACTTCTGTGTCCCCAACAGATCAGCGTCATGTGGGCATATTAACAATAAAAACATGATTCTACTTTAAACAAAGTAGGCTCAAAGCTATAACCCATATATAGGAATTCTTGCAATTGTCCTTATCATGCATATCTGATATGCACTAGGAATTGGGATAAGTTACTGTTCATTTAAAATTAGGCACAAACTGATTGTTTTATATTAAAATATTAGAAAGATAGTATAATTGTGGAGATGTCTATAAACTAATATTAATAACATTTATATCATCTTAAATTTTACAAAACACATTATATCGATTACCTCATTATCATAATAGCCTCTTCATCATGAAAAATAATCTTTTTGCCATAGACAAATCAGAAATTTAAGAGAGGTGAGATGACTAACTAGATTACATATCTCCAAGGACCAAGGTCTAAAGTTGGGCATTTCGAGTCAGCCAGCAAATGCAGGTTTTGCTTTTTCATTTGTATTTGTTTGTTTGTTTGTTTACTTATTTATTAAGTGAGAGGACGGGAGACAGAGAGACAGACTCTCGCATGTGCCCCAACCAGGATCTACCCAGCAACCCTTGTCAGGGCCAATGCTCAAATCAACTGAGCTATCCTCAGCAACCAGGGCTGATACTCAAGCCACTGGCTGAAGGAAGGAAAGAGGAAGAGAAGGAGAGACGGAAGGGAGAGAAGCAAATGGTCACTTTTGTGTGTCCCAACTGGGGATCCAACCCGGGATGTCTACATGCTGGGCTGATGCTCCACCCACTGAGCAACCCAACCAGGCCTTCATCTCCTTTTCTATTCACTGAATCATCAAAAATATTTTCCAGAAAATACTTTATCTTTCATTTATGGACACGAGAACAACCAGTGAATATAGGTTCCAAATCCAATGTCTAGGTTTCCAGGAAAAATTTTTTCCAGCTAGACACCCCTAATTTCTACTACCTATCTTGAGCATGCAGTAAGTACTTAATAAACCTTGGGAATAACTTGACACCTAAAATAGAAACCACATTATATCCTTTTCCACTTTAGAGAAAGTCTAATTTAAGTACCCAAAATATTTTTGGAAATCCAACAAGATAAGATGTGGTGGGAGAGATGCCAAAGCAAAGGCAAATATCTACGCAGAAAATTCTGCTCTGACAACAGTCATCGTCGAGAGCGAGTGTCTCAGAAGTCCTCCTGATATAAGGCCTTCAGATGTGTATTGATCATAGGAATGGCAGATGCATTTCGGGAAAAATTATGCGTTAAGTTTCCACTAGCACAGTGCCCAGCACCAAGGATGTGTTTAGTAAATATCAGATTTATAAATCAATATCAATACATTTCATTTCTAAAACAACTTATTGATTGATTCTAGAAAGAGAAGAAGGGAGGGGGAGAGAGAGAGAGAGAATGAGACATTGATTTGTTGTTCCAGCCATTTATGCATTCATTGGTTGATTTTCATATGTGCTCTGACCCTGGACCGAACCTGCAACCTTGGTGTATTGGGATGACACTGCAACCAGCTGAGCTACCCCGCTGGGGCAATACATTTCATTTTATTGGAACTATTGAATTCCAGAAGGGATGCTATAGAAAGCAGTAACTCCAGCTCTCTGCTCAAAGTATTGATTTTATAATTCGGGAGGCCTACAGGAGACCCCATGGCCAAAGTGGTACTGGAGCTGAGTTTGCAGGCCTGACCAGAATATAACTGACAGCTGAGGAAGGAGGATATGCAAGGTCTAGAATGGTACAGTGCAGTTTCCTGGAATGCCTCATCAGCCATCACTCATCACTCCAGATCATTCCTCCGTGACAGTCCTCAAACTACTCCCTCTGGCCTGGAAACCTATGATGTCACCCATGTGGCTCCCCTCTGAGCACCCTAAGAATGCCTTATTGAGCAGAGGACATTCAAACCTTGTCAGGAGGCATTCCATACTACCTGACTCTCCTTTACTGACCTCATTACATTGTTACACTGCTTTGAAAGACTGTGACAGTGAATTTCCCCCTAGACTATAAGCCACTTAAGGTCAAAGCCTTGTTGTTGCCCATCCAGCCCCCAGTGCATGGCCTGACACATGGGTAGACACTCAAGAAATGCACATTAGCTCTGGGCTGGACAGTTCGGTTGGTTGGAGCATTGTCTTGGTAAGCAAAGTTGCTGGTTCGATCCTGGGTCAGGGCACATACTAGAACAGATTGTTGTTTCTCTCGCTCTTTCTTTCTCCCCCTTCATCTCTCTCTAAAATCAATATATATATATTTAAAAAATGCACATTGACTTAAAAAGCACACAAGTAACCTGGTTATCACAGGAAACCTTGGGCTACACACCCTGCAGTCTGGTGTACGTTTAGCATTCCCAACAGCTGTCTTGCCTTTACCAAGCCACGTTCACTTACTCTGGAGTGCCCGGGGCTTTATCTCTGACTCCCATTGTCAATTTCTTTGAAACCTTAAGAGAAAACTACTTGTCATCCATGGAGGCGATGTCCTCTGCATTTTCACATCTGAGTGTCCTCCGATGTTAGTGTTAGGAAATTTCTTCCGCTGAGGGAACATTCCAAGTTTTACCAAATTGAATTGGCCTTGAATAGAACTCAACAGCTTTAGATGTGGGGTGGAGGGGAGTGTATTCAAGAACCTTCTTCTCTAGCCAAGTAAAAGAATAAAAGACATCATTGAAAGGGTGCCGAGGTCACAAGGTGACTCTTCTCTTCCCTTGTCTCTTTTGCTATTATTTTTTAAAACAATTTTTACTCAGAAATACACGCGCGCACATACCCACACGCAGATGCACACATCTCAAACAGGATAAAAGATGATTTCAGAGTAAGAAGCATTTATGCCTCCATTCTATGTTAGCAGCAAATGTAATTCAAGTGCATTTTTCATCCTTACCTTACTTTCGTATAATGCATTAAATAAGTCAGTAATGCCTCTCTGACAGAGTCAGAAATTGCATTTCTCTAACAGAGGTCAAAATCTCATTGAAGAGTTGTGATTCTTGTATTGATTTATATCATTTCTTTATTCACTTCTTTGTCGTTTATTTCTTTTCTTCCTTGACCCCGTGAGGGGGCCACCAACTAACAAAAGCTCCAGCGCCATTGAAACTCGGGACGGATAATACTGACCTACATTAGCAAGTTGAGAACCTTATCTCTTTCCATACTGCCGAGTAAAAAAAAAAAGATGGATAGGTAAAAAAAAAAAAAAAAAGGAGAGGTTATCAGTTATACAATTTGTCTCCTCTTGTGATGCAGATTAAATGGTTATAACTCCATTGGACTCTAATCTACTTGACATCTGTCAAAAGGCTGGGGTCACTTTTTTCCATTAGCAAGGGTCTCCATTTCAACAATCCCCTCCATACCCATATTCATGTCAGATATAATTGTCTACCTCTTGTCAATCTTCCCTGTTAATGGAATCAACAAGTGTTGAAAGTAGGCATCTTTCTCTCCCGTAAGTTGCGGAGAGAAAATGCCGGCTCTTTTCAGGGACACAAGAGCAAAGACTGAAAAGAAGAGATAGCGCCCAGACTTCTTGTCATCTTATGTTCTCTTTCATTTAGTTTCTAACTCAGAAGATTCCCATTGTGCCCAACTCTGAGACACAGAATTGCTTTGCAACCAAAATGCTGCAAACGATTTCACTCCAGAGGTCTATTTCTGGGTATGATCTATCATACCTAGAAATCACTATGATGGGAGACAATGAGAAGGTTTGAATGGGCAAAATGGGGCGAGATCCGGCAGAAACATAATTTGTCTTTGGGAAAGAGAAGCACATTTTTGTATTTGGTTTCAGTGCAAAGAAGTGTCCCATTATGATATTCTTGACCCATTACCTCAGTCTCAGCTACTCTGCAGATTTGGGGACTTAAAATCAGTTTGTGGTAAATTCACAAATTTTGCCTCTTTTGTAGACTTCAGAATGTTGTGGAGAAAGGAGGAAAATGTAAGTTGTTTTTTAAAAAAATTTAAATGTATTGATGTTTTAGAGAGAGAGGAAGGGGGGGGAGAGAGAGAGAAAAACATTGACTTGTTGCTTTACTTATTTATATACTCATTGGTTGACTCCTGTGTGCACCCTAACGGGGGCACAACCTTCGTGTTTTGGGACAATGCTCCAGCCCACTGAGCTACCTGGCCAGAGCACAGGAAATATAAGTTCTTAGTCCATACTTTTGACTGCTTCATGTTCTTGTTGATGTGTGATTGGTCCTGGATTCTTTCAGAGGAGACAGGAATCTGCTCGTGAACCCTGGTATGTGGCATCAAACTCACAAGTTGGCTGTAGATCACCTGTTCTTCCCAAAGTGCATTTTTGAACCTGACATCTGAGGATGTCACTGGATAGTCACCAAATCAATAGCAGATGATGAAGGGTATGGTCAGAAGAGAAAGACCACATGTCTAGGCTGCATTATGACACCAACTTGTAACTACTAAACGCCAACCTGTCACCACTAAAGCCCTGTGGGCACTCCTTCCCCAGAAAAATCTCTCACTGAATCATGTTCCCATTTGTCATGAAAGCTTTGTGTCTTTCTTCTTTAAGATGCAAAAGCTAAGTTGCAGTGGCTGAAGGGTCCTTATCTCAACCGTGTGTTGAGTAACTGTACAATGTTATATAGAAATTTATATATGGGATTGCTAGGTTCATTCTAGTGTGTTTATAGCTACATTTGTTTCTTTAATTAATTAGATCAGTGGTAAGATACGAATGCAACAGCTTCATGGAGGCAAAGGACATGGTTAACTGTCACAATGTTATTTCCCCATTGGCTTAGGAGAGTTAACTTTGATAGTGACATGGTATGTATTATTAAATATTGTATTTATTATTAGGTATTAACTATCATATTATTATATACATATTATATATGCTATATACATATACTACTTTATACATATACTGTGCATACATAACTGTGTATACAGGCGTGGGCAAAAGTAGGTTTACAATCATGAGTACAAAAAAAGTTTATTTCTGTATTGTTATAATCATAACCTGCATGTCTTTTCCCATATGAACAACTGTAAACCTACTTTTGCCCACCCCTGCATACATAATTTTACTTAATATGTAATGTAATATGTGCAATAAAAAATATATATACAGTGTGTCCGTAAAGTCATGGTGCATTTTTGACTGGTCACAGAAAAGCAGTGCACCATGACTTTACAGACACATTGTGTGTGTGTGTGTGTGTGTGTGTGTGTGTGTGTGTGTGTATAAAGTGATAGGATGGGAGATAGTAAGACAGACTCTTGCATACACCTCAACTGGGATCTACCTGGCAACCCCCGTCTGGGACCAATGCTCAAACCAACTGAGCTATCCTCAGCACCTGGGGCTGACACTCGAACCATTCAAGATACTGGCTGCTGGAGGAGAAGAGGGAGAGAAGGGGGAGAGGGAAGGAGAGAGAAGCAGATGGTTGCTTCTCTTGTATGTCCTGACCAGCAATTGAACCTGTGATGTCCATACATGGGGGGGCCGATGCTTTATTCACTGAGCCCACAGGCCAGGACAATAAAATAAATATCTTTAGTTGGACACACTGAAGCTAGCTCATGGCTGTGCAACATCGGGTAGAGGCTTATCTTAGAGATGAAGTGCTGTGAGTATTGCATTTCTATAAGCGAGGACTTCCACCACAACCACCCTTGGTCCAAACACATACACTTTATTTTAAAATTATTCTGCCAGTTTTGTTTGATCAAGTTTGTTAACTGCCAAATTTTGCCCCCTTTTTTCCTACTCTGAAGTCTGTGCCAAGTTCTGTCTCTGAGGCAGAGCAGAAATAAACACCTCTCCCGAGCCTTTCTCGCTAGCGGTAGAACGCAGGGCGTCCTCCCACACTAGCCACACAGCCACCTCCCAAAACACCCCTTTCATGTTATTTCATGCTATTTTCTCCCAGAATCTGTTTGCAGAACACTTGATGGGATTGGCCAGTTATTTGCAAATGCTTCTGCATTGCGGTCTTCCTAATTCAATGCAATTATTTGTAAACTGCCGCCATAACTCTCCCTTGGCTAATGTCTGCAGACTGTTTACTAAACAATAAACTTAATCATGCATTCATTGTTGCAAATGCCTCCAAATGGCTGTGGAGTAGCGCTGACTTGACATTTTTGTCTGTTAGCAAAGCCATGAAGGATTTTTCTGAAGAAACACCAACTTCTATAACATTGAGTCAGTCTATGGGCTGCACCTTTTCTGATTAATTGCAAATTGGGATGCCCTTTTTTTCCTGGGGTGGCCAATGCATGGTGCTAACACCAGTAGATTAAAGCGAACTGGGCATCACGTGAGGCATTAGGAAGGGTGAATATAGAGAAGTGTGACAGTGTGGCACAGGGAACAGTCAGGTTATGTAGATACCACAGCAGAGTCACAATACATTCCTCAAGTGTCCACTGTCTCTCAGACCCTGCGTGAGATTCTCTGGGTGGCAAGGGCTGTGGAGATGTCAGGGATCTGATTGGGTGGGAAGGTAACAGGAAGAGCATGGATCACACTAACCTTCCAACTCACACACCTAGAGATTCGAAGGGCTCCACATGACTATTAATAGCAGTAGACAAATGGGGATGAGGAACTGCTTCAGGGAGGAAGGTGGGGAATACGGCTCCAACTATCTTGGTTTCAGCCAACCTCTGCACAATGAGACAGCAGCGTTGGTCAGGTAGTTTGTAAAGGAGGGTGAGAAACACTGGAGGCGGACAGGTATTCTCACGGAAGGAGGATGAAGAAGACAGGCCGACTCTTGGAGAGAGGCAAAATGAACACGTAGTAGAGGACACAGGAAAGAACCATGGGAGAAAGAGTTCCCAGTGGTTACAAGGTCATGGTAATGCATGGCCTTTTAAGAAGTCTGGGTAGCTTTCTACCAGGTCTCTTTGCTTCTCTGTCTGCCCACCCAGACTCTCCTCTCAACAGTGCAGCCAGAGTAAGTCTTTGAAAATACTGTTTTTGCCAGTCTTCTGCCCAGAGACCTCCCGCTGGACCTCACCAAGACTAAAAGCCAAAGTTCTTCCCGTGACTTAAAGATCCTACTTGATCAGAGCCCTCGTTAGACTTAGATTTCACCTTCTCCTTCAGTACCTTCCCTCACTCTCTGCAAAAGGTTTGTTTCTTTCATTTTTTTTAAATTAATTGATTTTAGAGAGAGAGAAAGAGAGGGAAAGAGATATTGATTTGTTGTTCCACTTATTTATGCATTCATTGCTTGATTCTTATATGTGCCCTGACTGGGGATTGAACCCACAACCTTGGCACATCAGAATAATGTGCTAACTAACTGAACTAACTGGCCAGGGTTAGGTAAACAACATAGCCCAGGGCCTTTGCATGTTCTGCTTCCCTCTGGTGGAACCCTTTCCTCCCCAAGTCTGTGTAATTTGCTTCTCAGCTTCTTTATGTTTCTGTTCATACATTACCTTTTCATGAGCACTTTTCCACTAAAATAATACTCCTACCTTCAGCACTCCCTATTCCTCACTCGATATATTTCCTCCCACGTCATCCTCTGACTGACCACATTGACTTGTTTACGTATTTATTGCTTCTGCCTCATCAGAGGTAAGATTTATGAAAACTGATACTTTATCTTTGTCACTGTTCCATGTTCCACCTTCATCACTTTGGAAAGCCCCCCACCACATAGGTCATACTCAGTAAGCATTTGAATGAATAAGACACAAAGCTGAATGGGGCTGAGCTCACTACCAAGCACGTGATGTTCGTTCAATAAACATTCACTGAAGGAATGACTGACTGAATGAATGAATGAGTCTTTAGGACCCAGGAGACAGGGTCTCCACTTGTAGGCAGAAGCCAAGAGCCAGCAGGGGAAAGGCAGATATTATTAAATGGTTAGTTGGATAACATGAAAATAAAAAACAAATCATCAAGTCAGCCCTGGAAGCCAAGACGTGAGGATTCTCACATCAGCAGTGATGTGGTGGGATGTTGACCGAGTGACTTTCTTGGATGGGACAGGGCAAAGGAATTGGGTTCCTCAGGACCAGCTCATAAGAGGGAGTCCCCATCAGCAGTTAGCTAGAAGTTGAACTGGAAAATCAATGAGAGTCAGAAGATAAAATGGGTCACCAGAACTAAAGGTTCAAGATCATATCAAGACACAACCGTGGCTGGCACCTGATTCCTGGGGAGGTGGCATTTAAGTCAAGCATGAAGCAGATGGGAGGAGGAAGGGGGAGTTTCCCCTTCAAAGAAACCATTTCAATGCATGAAGATTTCTGATGTGAGGGCCTAAAATCTCGGCTCTAAGTCTTGGCATTTAAGTAGAGAGAAACACACAGCATGAATAGTGCCTGTCCCAGCTTAAAATCCTATTCATTCAGCCTCAGATGCAAACCATTCCTTGGGAGAACCCATTCATTCTGACCCAGCCTGGGTGTCTGGATGCAACAGATAGAAAGCTACGTCAGCGGAGACTCGGCAAAACCTGAGTCCCGATTGGCCAGCTCTACAGAGGCCTCATCTGGGAAAACCCACCGTTAACTTTCCCAAAGCATTCCACTGGAAACAGATATTTTCCTCTTGTAAAACCGGCCGCAAAAGACAACTTACAAAGTGCCCAAACCACTGCACCGTGCCAGCCAGGCAAGCGCAGCTCCTCCTGGCTTTCTAAGAATGCCTGCTCTATAATGAAAACCATAAAAGCTCTCAGCCCCCCAGGCCGGTACCAGTGGTCCAGGAAGTAGCACTTCCTCATGCAGGGGCATCTTGCCACCTACCCCACCCCACCCTGCCCGGTGACAGTGACCAGCACAACCTCGCGACTGCACAGCCACAGCCTGAACCCACCCTTCGGTTTCCCCTGGTCCCCATCTCACCTCGCGGACTTCTGCCCAAAAACTGTGCAAGTGAACTACAGTCAGAGGTTATTTTAAAAATGTGCTACTTACTTAAATCGATGTCTTCTGGAGGCTTTTGGAAGGGGCAGCTGGCATAAAAGTTCATACTGACGGTTGGGGTCCGTGCCCTCAACCCTGCATGCCCCCTCGTCAGAGTCATTTCAGAAAGGTGAGTAATTGGACCCGTGCAGGGCACGTCGGTGGGACGCACGGGTCTCAGGCCGCTCAGTGAAGCCGAGTTCTGTCTCTTTTCCTGTCCACTCCTGACAGTGTCTCCCCGCCTTAAATTTCCCCGTTCCTGCAGGTCCCCTTCTGCCGGCTGCTCCTAAGCTCCTGTTCCAATTTCAACTGTCATTTCTCGGGCTCTCCCGAGTGCTCTAAGCTCCTGTTCTAATTTTTCATGGCTTCTCCCAGGACTGCCCTCCTTTCTGCCTCTCTGACCCTCTCCCGTCAGCCTTCCCTTTTATTTCCCAACTCTTCTTACACTCTTCCCATCGGAGGTTTTGCCCCAGCTCCGGTCCACTGCAAGCTGTTCAAGGCCACTGGCCGGGAACAGGGAGGGTATCCAATCCAGGCTGCAGGAATCCCAGGTCCCCTGGCTCCCCCCACCCCCAAATAAAATCGGATTTCCTTTCACGTTCTTCCAACACCAGATTTGAATCCTCACTTCCCCTAAATATTCCTTCCCTGTCCCCACTTTGCAGTCTATTAGCAGATGGAGTAATCTAAGAGAATCTCTTTTTATATTGATTGATTGATGAGAGCAAAATGCAGGGAGTCAAGTCAAACTGAGAACTCACCTTCCTCGCACCCTTCTGGTCCAATGTTATTTTCCAAAGACGTTCCGATGGGTTTGCAGTGGATACCCAGGAAAATGTGGACACAGGTATGCTGGGATGCCACGTTTCTTCCAGTAAGGCGTCAATGAATCACTAAGTGAGGGTGTGTCTTGTTATGACATTTCTTCCAGGGTCTTTCTCGACCCCACCAGTTAGTTGCATATGGAAACAAGTGCCTTCTCATGCACTGCATGTGAAATGATTTATATTATCCTTAAATGACTCCACTGTGTGTGCATGTGGGCAAATGATCTCAGTAGAAGTTTCAACTCACTGGTCTGGACTGTAAAGGCTTTAATAGTTGCCTGGGATGTCCGGACTCCTGCAGCTGGGACAGTGTGGGGCTTCTATCTTCCAGTCTGTACTTAAATTGCATATTAAAGTGTCCTTTTATGCTATTCTCCCAGCTTCATGGGTCTGAACAGTTTCACGTTAAAGAATGCATTCATGCCCATGTTAAAGACTACAGAAACTGTTGGGAGACATTTTAATTCTTGGTTATTATCCAAGGGCGAGGGCATCTTCTAGACCAGGGGTCCCCAAACTACAGCCCACAGGCTGCATGTAGCCCCCAAAGGCCATTTATCTGACCCCCGCCGCACTTTCGGAAGGGGCACCTCTTTCATTGGTGGTCAGTGAGAGGAGCACAGGATGCATCTGCACCCATAGTTCCCATTGAAATACTGGTCAATTTGTTGATTTAAATTTACTTGTTTTTTATTTTAAATATTGTATTTGTTCCCGGTTTGTTTTTTTTACTTTAAAATAAGATATGTGCAGTGTGCATAGGGATTTGTTCATAGTTTGTTTGTTTTTTTTTTATAGTCCGGCCCTCAATGGTCTGAGAGACAGTAAACTGGCCCCCTGTGTAAAAAGTTTGGGGACCCCTGTTCTAGACCTATGTAGACAAAATGTTCTCATCCCCAGCTGGCAAATTCAAACACCATAGTCAACCACCTGATTGTTCTCAATGGGCTGTTTTCATCTGGAGAAAATGGCTGGCTGGTTTGGCCTTCTCATGGAAACACAGCGTTTTACATTTGTTGGGAATCCAGACATCCATCAATGGGGAGAACGTGTGTTTTGAAAGAGTTGAAAACAATGTGCTGGGGTCTTATTCTTTCAGGGGGTCACGGGTGATCTTTCTGGAACTAATTTGGGGGGGGTTAAATTATAAACCACACGACTATCTTGGCTGTGTTCTTGTTGCTCACTTTGGAGACAGAGAATAGGCTTGGGGGTGGTGACATTCAACCAGCACAGACTCAGTAAATGTTCTGAGTGTCCACTCTGTGCCCACCTCTGTGATGACAGGTGCAGGGGTCATAGAGATGAGGGAGCCCAAGTTCCTTCTCTGGAGGGCTTCCAGCTAAAGGTCATGTCAAAGGTCAGCCAAAAAGCCTTAGCCTCCTTTGAAAAAAAAAACCACCTCAACCCCAAAGAGCCTTCTCCATACAACAAGCCTCGCACTAAACCTCTCCCATGGTATTTGATGTCTAAAAAATGAGCTTAAAACACACGAACAAAAGGCTATACTGTGTACCTGTGGGGAAACAGCTGTGTTAGGCTTGCTCGCTGGTTCACCAGCTGCAACTACTTTGCCTGATTAGTGTGTGAGCACAGGGCAGCGCCACGTGTGTGTATAGTCTGTGTAAGGCTGGCCCTCAGGGCGGATGGCGAAATGCCTGCCGACCTGCCTCTGTGAGGGATTATTTTTGCTGTTCCTTTGCCTGAGAAGCAGTCTTCCCTGCCTGTGTGCTCATCCACTGTTGCGAGACTTTGTTAAATGGAACAGGGCCACACTTTCCAGCTCCGCAGTTCCTCTGCTGTCTGTCTGAATCCAGTGCGGACCTATCAGGCCTCGGTCACCACCTTACAACACCTAAGTTGCCTTTTTTACTCACGACTTAAAAAATCCACAGAGTGCACAAACTTCTCAAATACACGAAGAGGGGAAAAGAGGAAATGCATATTTAATCTCATGAAAGTTTCTGATTATTCTAATTAGGTTATTTTTATTTTCTAATAATCTCCAGGTTTTTGGTGTGGTTTTTATTTCCCATAAGAATGAGCAGAAAAACAAAAACATGGGGGAGGGGGAGCCCCATCCCTTGGCTGAGAAACAGGAAGTTCTGTGAGACCCTGTCTGCCCTTTCTTCTGTGAAGAAGCTTGCGGGAGTTGTAACTCGCCACTTGGCTTATGTAAACCAGGGACAGGAATGACGAGAGGTCAGCCAGGGAAGAGAAGGGGCCACCCCAGGATGCAGAATGACAGCAAAAATAAGTTAAGAGCCTGCTTGCTTGCTTCCAACTCTTTGATTTTTTTAACTTCCTTTTCCCATCTCTCTCTCTTTCCTTTTTTGTCAAATTCCACATCATGAGCCTATTGAGTATGTTGATTTTTTCAAACACAGTCCAGTGAGTGACCTCAACTGAGTCAAGACTAAATCAACCTTTTGTTTTGCTGCTATCAGTTCTTGTTTTCTCTCTTCAGTTGTCTGTGATTTGAGACTGAAGGAGGGGATCCACTGTAGCGATGGAGTGGTCAAGCCACCATTTCCAAAATCACCGGGTTTCCCAGAGATGCCATGGGGCCTCAGGGTCACTGAAGAAGGGGCCAGACTCCAGCAGGGTCTTTTATTTTCTATAAACTGGGGTTAAACTTATTGTACATTTGGAGGAAAGGGCTCCTGGCCAACAACAAATTTTGTTTTCTATAGTCAATAATATACTGTTCACAAAAATTAGGGGATATTTTATCACTTCATATTCATTTTGAAATATCCCTTAATTTTTGTGAGCAGTATATTATGATAATGGCACGGTTGTTGGTACTTCAAGTGTTGTGATGCCCTGAAGTTGGTTTAGTGGAGGGCACATTCTAATCTGATTTGTGTTGTAAAAGTTCACTTTGGTGACGTTACAGCAGGTGGATTGATTAGAATGTAGAAATCAACAGCAGAGCATCCCATGGGAAACTAAAGCAATGAACCTAGAAGAGGGATGATCTAGATCAGAATGAGGGTTTCTCACCCTGGCTGCGTAGCTCAGTTGGTTAGAGCATCATCTCGATTCGCCAAGGTTGAGGATTTGATCCCTGGTCAGGGCACATACAAGAATCAACCAGTGAGTGCATGGCTGAGTGGAACCGCAGTTCAAGGCTTCTCTCTCCCAAATCAATAAGTAAAAATAAATAAAAACAAAAGAATGAGGGCTTCTCAATGATAACAGAGAGGAGTGTGAAGATACAAGAAAGATTTTGAAGTAGACTCAGCCTCTAATCAGAGATGCAAGTTGAGAGGAGTTGATGATAACTTGAGCTTCCAGTGGAAATCCCTTGGGGAGTGGAGGGGTGTGCCAATAATTAAAAACTAGAGTCCACTAAATTAGAAATGGATCTGCCCTTTGACCCAGCCATCCCACTTATAGGAATATATCCCAAGGACACTATATCACCGACTGAAAAAAAAATGCACCTCCATGTTTATGGCAGCATTATTCACAATAGCAAAGATCTGGAAACAGCCCAAGTGTCCGTCAGAGGATGAGTGGATTAAAAAGCTGTGGTACATATACACAATGGAATATTATGGGGCCATGAAAAAAAAGGAAATATTACCTTTTGCAACAATATGGAGGGACTTGGAAACTATTATGTTGAGTGAAATAAGCCAGGCAGAGAAAGAAAAATATCATATGACCTCACTCATTTGAGGAATCCAAGGAACAGTGAGGAATGGAACTGAGGAATGGAATTGAGACAGAGAAGAGATCAAAGGGACCAGAGGAAAAGAGAACAGAGGGAAAGGGGATGATAGGATGGGATAAGCCTGAGGGGAAGGGGGGAGGATATTGTAGGGAGGGGGGCAAGGGAGATGTTGAGAGGAATATGGGGGTGGGGGGATGCACTTGGGGTGATCCTAGAATCTATGTAAACACAAATAATTAAATAAAATAATAAAAACAAACAAACAAAAAACTAGAGTCCAGAAGTGTCTGGTGCAAGACAGTGACTTGTGCTTTAGGTTGGCGCACCCAAGGAAGCCCCAGTCCAAGGGAAACGTAGGCTAGCAGTTCGGGAGCAGGCATACGTAAGACCATCAACAGTTAAATGTTGATGGTCTAAGGAAGGCTGGGATTATCTCATTTTAATTTATTTTTGTTTGCCTGCTTTTATCCATCATCTTACCACCTTCCTCTCTATATTTGGGGAATACATAGAATGGGCAGAGGTTGATAAAGTGACCTAGGAAAATTTTGGAGGCAAACGATCACAGTATTTTCTTTGGATAATTTGCCTATTACTGGCCTGTATTCAACCTCACTGACTTGATAGTGGATTCTATATAGATGGGTTCATCTTTATAGTGCTGTCATAAACTGAAATTCTGAAAAAATCATTCTACAAAATGACACCTAGACTGGTGTCTCTGGGGACTTGTAGTCATTCCCTCTTTGCACGAGCATTAGTAGGTATTTTGCTATCACATGCCAAACACTGGTCTAGATCCTAGAAACTGCAACAAACAAGACAGTTCCTGCTCTTGAAGAGTTTATATTCTTGTAGAAGAGACATTGGTCAACACACTACACAGGTCTAGGAGCTCTTTGTAATACAGCTAATATATTTCCCACTGCCACTTACAACCCCAGTCAATACAAAGGGGAGTATTTTGTGGGTTGGTGGGTGTTTTATTATATGTAATCACTCTTTTCCCCTCTGTTGATGGAGGTATTTCTACTCTTTCTAGTTCATTCAAGATGAAGCTCACCTATGTATCACAGGACTCAGAGAAAGACCTGTAAAGCATTTGTGAGACAGCTTCAGAGGGAGATAGTCCCTCTTTCTTCGGTCTCCTAAAGGGACAGTGTTGTCTACTTGTGGGCCACGCCTAGAAATACAAGTATCAGACTCCGTTACCGACCTCACGTTTAATTCAGAGCTCAGGAGGTCGCTGGATTTCTGCCAGCTGGATCTCTGGTTGGCCCTGTCTCTTCTTCCCACATGCTACTTTGTCCTTGAATTTCATGAGCTATCTCAGTATCCTTCCAATAGGCTGAGTTGGAATCTGATTACTTACATCTGATATGTACCCTTAAAGTGTCTAAAATTGAATACTCGATATTCTTTCCAATCTGTTCCTGTTTCCAAATATGTGGCTCTACCCACTAGCTGCTCAGTTGGCCATCTTGGCATCTTACTAGAGATTGTCTCCCTTGCGACACTATCTTTAGTCTGCCCTAAAAATCACTTTGAAATTTTCCCCCCAAATACCTTTTTTTTTTTAAACCATTCGTTTCAGTGCCTTTTCTCTCTCACCTGGACAGACCCCATCTCTCTAAAGATGGCTTTCATCAACACCTACTCCGGCCTCCTTCAGTTCATTCTGCATGCCAAGCTGGAGGGAGAGGGAGTCTTCCAAAGGTGGTTGAGTAGAACAAAGAGATGAAGGGCTAGAGCATCCTGTGGGAGACTAACGTAGTGAACTTCTAGAAGAGATGCTCTAGCGATGATTTACACTGAATCACACAACTCTTCTTCTGCAACCCTTTCAAAGGGCTCTCATTGTCCTTGGAATAAAACCCCAACTCTCATCATCACGCCCAATGTCCCACTGCTCTGGCCCGGCCACCAGTGTAGGTCAGCCTCCCGCCTCCCTTGTCCACGACTTCAGCTCCCCAGTGCAGTCCTTGCTTCGGTTTCTCAAAGGTTAAAGATCCTTCCTGCCCTGGAGCTTTTTTTTTTTTTTTTTTTTTTTTACGTGATTTCCTCTTATATCGGAAGGTGCTTTTCCTTCAGATGCCTCTAATTCTACCCCCTCATCTCATCTCAGTCATCTTTCTGCAAGACCTTCTCTGTAGGTTCATCCTCTGATTGTACGTTTTCTTTGTCACTTGGATGGTCAAGAGGTTCCGAGCTTTGATCATCACTAATGTGTTTGCATGGCTCTCTACGTTATCTTCTCTTCTCGCGAGACCTTCGGTTATACAAAGGTAATACTGTATGGTAATGAGATACTATATGGTAATGAAGACAGGGAGCATGTAGGCTCACTCCCTCCTATCCTCAGTGCTATAGGATGACAAATACAGAATAGCTAGACTTTTGCTATGACGTCATGCAAGTGAACAATGGGATGATGGAGGCTGCCTGGACCAAGTCAAGGCAAGGTAAGTTGGCATCCCTGCCCATCCGTTGACCTGGGCTCAAAGGATCGTGGCCATAAAGCGCTTTGGCACTTCGAGTTGAAAGTGCTAGGCGAATATTTTTTCCCTCTAACTACAGAGTCCTCGCAGGCAGGCAGAGTAGAGGGAAAGAAATGAACCAAGGTCGATGAAAGCGCTATTACATTCAGAGGGGATACTTTCCATTCGTTTTCAAATTAAAGTCTCCAGAAAGTAGCAGAAAAAAACGCACCATGGATTCTCCAGCTTGATTGTTTCAACTTTTAATAGTAAAGTCAATGTGTACCTCCACCTAACTGCCAGGGATTGTTCCGCAGTTGCCAGATTGTTTTATGTACGTGAAGAAAAACAAACACAATATAAGGTGACAAACAAAAGATGGAAAAATATAAAAAAGGGGTGGGAGGAAGTTTGCAGTGCACTACCTCGGGCTTTAAAACTCTTCATATGCACTTCAGCACGAAGTCTATTAAAGCAAAATATAGTGGAAATACAATATACTGCAATGAATGTCTTCAAACTAGCAATTTAGCGCAAAAGCTGAGGGCAGTGCTTATGCACCGACTTTTAATACCAAGACGATTTGTGGTCTCACAAAGTTCCTGCCTTAGGCAAAAGTTGTGCTGAGTTCTAATAGGTCTAGTTTGTTGGCTGTCAGAATAATGGAGAATTTGGTAGCGGAGGGGTCTGGCTGCTGCGCACAGCGGAGATAATTAGAAGGGGCGCTGGGAGGGGAATGAAACTGATTTATATGCGGTCGCAGGGGGAAGTGGGTGTTTAGGAAACTCCCGGTTGACACAACGTAGGCTGGATCCCAGGATATTTATTTGGGGACATTTTGTGGGTCACTGGATAGGCTAATGTGCTTTTTTGAAAATTATAATGCTATGGCCGTAATGAAGGAGTTGGCGTTTATTGATCGCCTACTATGTACGTGGCCCCGTTCACCCAGTTCTGTATCCCCATTCTACAGAGAAGAAAATATGGGTTCAGAAGGGCAAAAGGCTTATTCAGGGTCAGGCACCTGCAGGCAATAGAGTGGACCGTTGCCATATTATGCTATTTTCCTATGGGGAGGTCAGTATTGCCAATAAGAGGGTTTTAAGTGAGGATCTTATGTACTGATGTCTAGTTTAGGTTTGCAGTAACTATAGAGGCAGCTGACTTACCAGAGAGTGAAATCTCTCATGCCTAAATTCTGATGACAGGTCAAGAGATGACCTTTTCCAGTGATTTATTTTTATTTTGTGTTAATTTAGCATGAAAATCTAGACTGTCCTTTATAATAAAGCTATCATTACTCCTTGTAGTAAACTTTGTTTTCTCACCCGGGAGGACCAGGTGGCCACTTCATGCCAACCTTCAGCTGTGACCTCCCACTGCCCACCCACCTCCATATAGTCACCTTGCCAGTTGGGTCACAGCCTAGGAAGGCGACAAAATCCAAAGGTGCTTTCACAAAGAGTGCAGGAATATAGGTGATAATCCTGTGGCCACCATGACTTGACTTAAGTCTACTTGTCAACTGAAGCACACAAGACAAGTCAATATCCCCGGCAGGACAGGGACCAGAATCAGTGATAACTTTGTCCTTGGGGAGCTTAGCCATGCATTTGGACTAATCCCATTTTCCTGAACTAGCAACTGTAGTAATTAGCATTTTCCAGCACCCTGTGGGGTTCCTGTATTCTTACTCAAGAAAACTATGGCAAAACGGAATAAGAAACTGGTGCTACCATATGCACAGCAGCCAGAGAGAACCCGGATCACTCATGTGAGAAAGGGGGAGGTTGAGAGAGGGCAGTATTATAAGTGCATAAAGTCCTGAAGTGTGTCATTAAGGACTTATTTGCCAAACAATGGATTATTTGAACAAGATGGCTTCTAAATGTTGCTCCCTTCCAGGCAAAATCAACTCTGCTCCCCTCACTTTGCACTCCTAAGAATTTATTCTTATGTGAATTGGCCTTTTAGTCATGTGGGAGAAGTAGCAGGTGCACAAGGAGCACCAGCTCGATATGAGAAGATGTGGATTCTAGTCTGGTTCTGCCATTGTTTTTGTTGTGCCTCTGAAGCTCATTTTTGCTCATCTACAAAATGGGAAGGTTGTCTCGTGAAAGAATTCCATAAAGTCTTTATGAAGGTCCAGTGGAAGAGAGTGTCAGGGAAGTGTTTCAGAGTGTGTAAACGGTTGTTATTGGACACCTTTGTGCCTCTCACTATCTGATTTAGACCCACAGTTTACTTGAGCGATTGTTGGAGCAAACAGTCTGACAGCCCTCTTCTTAGCTCCACCAAATAACATGGTCAAGATTTCTGGGTCCAAGCTCCTACAAAACCATGTTAGAGCCACACATGAGTGCATTACTCAGAAGAAACCATGAAGAAACCCTTGGACGATGTTGTACAGGAGCCAAAAGAAAATGACATTACATTCTGCACGCAGTTGAAAAATTCTGAGACCCATTTTAAGTGTTTGTCAAATTGAGCACTGGTGCCCATAGCAGTGACCAACTCAAGCACATTCCTTTGTGTGGTCTTCTTGCCTGGCTCTGTTTATGCAGTAAGTTGGTTCTTTCTCAGATCCTGCTTTCTGGGGGAACCCAATGGAAGACAGGGCTTCACAGCAGTGTGTAGTCACTCCTCTCCAGCTCTATTTTAGACTCTGAGATCATCATAATGATATTATTCAGTTCAAGATTAACCATCAAATGATGTGGCTTATCTGTGGACAATGACATTCAAGGGAGACTTGGAATCTGACTAGCTCCGAAGTTCTGGTGCTCAGGGTGCTTTTTTCAAGCACCAAGGAAACCACAAGCTACATATACTTATTAATCCTAGGTCCACACTCCTGCTGTTTGAGAACTTGTTGGTATAGTAGCCCTTAGGTCCGATATGCTTCCATGTGACCAGTTATTCCAATCCCAATGCCACTATATTGGCCCAACCTTCATCAGACGTCACCTTGACAACAGGCATAGCCTTCTAACCTGTCCCCAGTGTTTAATTTTCACCTTCCCAACAATAATCGCTGACCAGCCACTAGGACACTCTTTTAACATTCCAAACAAATCATGTCACTCTATTATACAACCCCATGCCAGGTTCTTCATTCCTTTTAGAATGCAAGCCAATTTTAGAACGCAATCCAAACTTCCGATCACCAATGCCAATGCCTCTTGAACCTGGCAACTGCCTACCTCTCCATCCCGGCCCCGTCCACGACCCCTTCTCTTCTGCACCACACTTGGAACACCCAGGTCTCCTGTGACCAACTTGGCCTCACGGCTACCTTGGGCCCTTTGCTCCTACCAAGTCCTCTGACAGTGAGGCTCTTTGTTCATTGGTTCCTGTGACTTAGTGCCATCTCTTTCTGGCCTCTGGTCAGCTGTCATATTTGCAAAGAAACATCCCCTGATGATTCTATTTATGGAAGATGTAGCCCTCTTGCCATCTGTCATTCCCTATTATCCTCTCTAGCAGAGGTCTGCACACTTTTTCACCAAAGGGCCAGACAGTGAGCATTTCAAGTTTTGTGGACCACAGGTCTCTGTTGCAACTATTTAACTCTGCAGTTTTATGGTCAAAGCAGCTGTAGGCCAAACATAAATGATTGGGAGTGGTAGTGTTCCAATAAAACTTTATTTACAAAAAACAAGCAGCAAGTGGCAACACTGAACCCAGGGCCCATGTGTTGCTGACCCCACACTGTGGCTTAATCCCCTTAGAGTCTTTGATGGTATTGATTGCAATTGGAAATGAGTCCTGTGTTCATTTACTTTGCTGTCTGTCCTCCCTAGTTGACTGCATATCTCACAAGGCAGAAATCACGTCTCTCTTGTTGCCACCATGATCTCGGCAGCCAGAACAGGGAGATATCCAGTAGACAAAACATATTTGTAGAACAAACAAGCAGTGAAATGTGCCGTTCCTGGGATGCCTCAACTCAGCACCTCATATATTTGTAATTTGCTTCACGCCACCAATCTCAATTTCTGGTTGCTTAATTTATCTGATTGGGTAGGTTCTGTGAGCATGTGAACTACATCTTGTCTAACTGATGCACCCTAGCATAGAGCTTGGCACACAGACATTCAAACAAGTGGGATGTATAATGAAATGAATTGCTCTGGCCAGGTAGCTCGTCTGGTTAGAGCATAGTCCCAATACCCCAAATTGGGGGTTTGATCCCCGGTCAGGGCACTGTAAGAATTAACCATTGACTGCATAAATAAATGGAACAACAAATCACTGTTTCTCTTTTTCCTCCCTTCCTCTTCCACTCATTTCATCAATAAATTAAATTCTTTTAAAAATTAAACTCCTTCATTTAAAGAAACAAAACAAATTAATTAATTTCAATTATTTCCATGAATAAGAGGAAGCACTGACCTCCAATTCTGATAAATATTTGTTTAAAAAATATATCAGTGTGAGAACAAATGGATGGATGGATGGATGGATGGATGGATGAATGGAACATGCTGACTGGTTCTGCACAGCCACGGTCAAAAATTTCTAACGATTCTTCAAATTACTTTATCTAGAGAATCTTGTGGGAAAATAAGAATGCTAGTTATCACCAGCGTCTGGATAAGTCTCTTTGACCACTAACCAATTTGCTTTTACCCAGTTAGCCTCTCAATAAATGCAAATTCTATTCAAGGAATGACTCAGAGGCCTTGTGACACCAGTGCACTTGGAGGCTCAGTGTGACCTGCAGGGACATGTCCTCTTTGTCTTGTGGCTCTATCGTCTGTCACCAGGAAATTATTTTGTCGACCCATGGCCATAAACCATGTCTCTGTCTCCCCCCAAAAACGTAAAACTGAATTTAAGGAGTACAAAAATGGAAAAAGATATAATACATCCTAATGCTGGGGGGTGGGGAGGGAGAAGAGGGTAAATGGGGGATGAATGGTGATGGAAGGAGACCTGACTTGGGTGGTGAGCACACAATACAGTATACACATGAGGTGTTATAGAATTGTACACCTGAAACCTATATAATTTTATTAACCAATGTCACTCCAATAAATGCAGTTTAAAGAAAGCTATGAATAGTGTGATGACAATGTGTCCTAGTTTGTGTGGGGCAAGCATTGTTTTTGTCTTTTTTTTTTTTTTTTTACCCTGAATCATTATTAATAGCATCCCTTTTCCTTCTTAAAAGTGCCTGATTTGGATGATAAATTATCTTGTCACTGGAAGTAGAAGAAATAAGTTACCTTTCTTTCCTAAGGACAAAAGAAACATGCTGTGGGTGCCCAGTGAGCTACTGGAGTTGGCCTTGGGCTTGGCAATGTCGGGCTCTCTCATCTGTCCCACTGTGGACACTATTCCTGTGTATGGCCATCTATGGAAGTTCTGAAAGGATTTATGGAAGCCAATCCAGCCGAGCAAACTGAAGTGTTCGATTTACCCAAAAGTAAACTCCCTGGACCTCACATTAGTGGTGGAAGTCTGGTGTCTACAGGTCTGAAATACCTGACTCAGATTTTTGGAGATTGTTGATGCCACTAACTGGCATATATCTTCAGAGAGGTACTCAAAGTGACCCTGTCCTCCATGCTGGTGCTTCTTAAACCCAGATTTCTTAGAAGGTATTAGGAGAGCTGAATGTCAGTCCCCTATTGACTAGTTAGGTATTACCGAGGCTGTTGCCCAGGGCAACAGTTAGAACATTGACTCTGGAAGCTTCAAATCCTGGTTTAGATATTCATTGCCTCTCTCTGCCTCAGTCTCCTCATCTGAAAAATGGGGGTAGTTATAGTTCCAATCTTCTAGGGTTGTGGCAATGATGCAAAGAGTTAATCCCTGTAAGACACTTAAAAGAGTGTCAGCCACATGGTGTTCAATAATTGTTATTTTATTTTTTCTTAAAGTACTAGAGTTATTAATAATGGACTCTTTAATTATAGTTTATAAGAGTATACAGTGTATTTATTTTTTAAATTGAATTTATTGAGGTGACATTGCTTAATAAAAGTATGTAGGCTTCAGGGCTACAGATCTATAATACATCATCTGTATACTGCACTGTGTGCTTACCACCCCAAGTCAAGCCTCCCTCCATCACCATCTATCCCTCACTGCCCTCCTCCACTCCCCCACCCCCTTTTTCTCTTATAATCACCATACTGTTGTCTGTGTCTATGAACTTATTTTTTTCTTTGCTCAAAAATAATAATTGTTATTTTCCTATCAGCTTATACTCAATGCTCTTTAGAGAGAATTGTCAATCTTTAGGGAAAAATCTGTTTTCAAAAGATTTGAAAAAAAATGCTCACCATCACGTGGAATTTCGTACAACTATATCATAAATCTCCCTATTGGCATGTTTGCTTTAATGTAAATGAAATGTCCCTGGCTAGATAGCTTGGTTGGTTAGAACATTGTCCCAAAGTGCAGAGGTTGCTGGTTCTATCCCTGGTCAGGGCACATACAGGAACAAATTGATGTTTGTGTTTCTCTCTCGCCCCCTCCCTTCTTCTCTCACTAAAATCAATCAATAAAAATATTTAAAAAAGTTAAAGTGTATAAAACAGTCTCAGTTTCGCTGACATTTGCCTCATTGTATAATGTTCCCCAATATTTTGCAATGTATGCCCCTTACTGAACCCAGGGCACAACAGAATAAATTAAATTAATTAGAGCAGATAATTATTCTAGCTAAGTACCATCTTGCATAAAATGTCAACTCAACAGAGCTTCTTTGTACCCAAAAAATCCAGCTTGACTGACACATAAGAGGAAAGCAATATAAGGTTCAATTCTATTTAATAACATCTCGTATTCTCTTGATAAGTCAGATAATTAAGTAGTTTCTCTGTAATTATTAGTATTAATTTTATATAGTCTTTCTGGCTACCAGGATTATCACTCTTATTTTAAAAGTGGCAATTATTGTTAATTTAATATCATATCCTCCATCAACTCCTGGTGATTCTGAATCTTAAAACTCTTGTGTTTGTCTAGGCTCTAAAAACATGTACTCTTGTAACTTTCTCATTTCTTAACTCATTTACTTTGTGATTTAGTTAGGTAGTTTAACCAAGTTAATTTGGCCACGTCTGAAACCTAGACGTTGTTGGGATTGTCATACACAATTCACGAACAACAATTTTTTTTTCAATGTTCTAGAATAATTCGTTTGTTGTGAGAGGGTTGCCAGGTTTCTTAGAGAAGATCTTGTGCAATATTCTTGTTTCTCAAACGTGAGGGCCGACGAGGGTCTGGAAACAGCTGGGATTAGCGCCTGCCCACGGCTTCTCACCCTCTCCATCACCTCTTCCCTTCACTTAAAAATGCGCCTCTGTTGTTCTAACTCTCCTTGTCTTTCAGACTTAGTGCCCTTTGGCCAAATGCAGTCCGGTCCTCAGCCACAGGAGGGCAAGGAGAAGGTTCTAGAAGGTAGAGCCAGCCATGGTAATAAGGAAGGCAGGGGTTTGAACCTGAGGATGGACTGGTGCAGGGAGTTTGGAGGACGAGCCTGGAAGTGGCCCAGGCGCCTTTTTAAGAGGAAGGGAGAGTGAGGGGGGGAGTGAGTTAATTTTTTCAGATCTGAGAGCAGTAAGGGTTAGGAGCCACCACCGAGCAGGTGACACAGCCATCGTCGCTGACACACGCCATCCAGTTGTGGTGGTGTTCTGGCCTCCTGCTCTCTGAAGGGTTCCTCAAAGCTGCCCCTTCTGCTCTGGTCCACTGTCCCAGTCCCAGCCATGTGCCCGCTATTGCGCCCCCTGCTGACGGGCTGAGCCAACCACGGAATGTCCTCCCCTCCTTTCCTCCCTGCATCTGCGCCCACCGGAGGCCGGCTCACCGGCACTATTCACATGACACTGCCACACCGGCTCCACCCTCTCTTCCTCCAAGCAGAACGAGAGGCCCCTTTCCACTTCTCACATGTCACCAAGCGCGGGCTGCGGAGGAAGGTGGTGACTGCCCTGCTGCAAGTCGCTTCTGCATGCATTTTTTAGCACTGAGTGTTCAGCGCCCAAGAGCAGGCTGTGAACTTAGTAATTCCTCAATAAACTGTCCTGAATGAGCCTTTTGTTTATCAGCACACGGTTTCGGGAAAAGCAAAGGTACAGTAACAGAATCTGTTGGTTAAAGCATTGTCCGGATAGGCCAGGGTTGCAGGTTTGATCCCCGCTCAGGGCACATACTAGAATCAACCAGTGAATGCATGAATAAGTGCAACGAATTGATCTCTTGCTCTCTCTTTCTCTTTTTCTCTCCCCTTTCCTCTCTCTCTCTCTCTCTCTCTCTCTCTCTTTCTCTCTCTCTCTCTCTGAAAGTCAACAACAACAAAAACAGTAGCTTAAAGGCTACAGAAGACATTTAGTTGGGAAATGAGCGATTCAGATTGGTGGGACATCTCTTTCACAGTCACTTAGGGACTTGGACGCCTTCCAGAGCACAGTGTCAGGTTGTGACTTGGGTCACAACCCCCTGTGAGTCCCAGCCGGTGGGAAAGCACAGGGGAGGTAATGACTCAAAGCACGTAAGGGGCATGCATCACCTCTTCTCACATTCCTTTGGTCATAAGTCAGTCATCTGACCTGCCCGACACCCTCAGAAATCACGGCAGTGAGATTTCATGCTTCATGTTGAGAAATATCAGTCTACACGCAAATGTATCAACTGTCTGATATCAGCCAATCTTCTGTCTTCGCTTTCTTTCCTTGTAAAACTTTCCATCAACTTTCCTAACTTAAAATTGTTCATATGAGGAAAAGTCACTGGACATTCATTTTGTCTTCTTTGTTTAATTAGACAATCTCTATTTGGCATAGCCCAGGCCTGATTTAAATTTCTGTGGTTCCCTTACCATCTATTGTCTCTTTTACAGCATGTTCCAGGAACTGTACTGACTTAGAAAATCTTTGATCTCAGTCAGCTTTACCAAGTGAAGAAAGTAATTCTTCTCTGGCAGTGTTCGTGAAAATTCTTTCCTGCAGTAACTTCCTCTTACGAGTTATTCTGTGCGTCTTACTTCATGCCACTGATTGACCTTTCTTTTTCTTTTTCTTTCTTTCTTTCTCTCTCTCTCTCTTTCTCCCTCCCTCTCTCCCTTTCCCTTTCTTCCCTTCCTTTCCTTTCCTCTCCTGTCCCTCCCTCCCTTCCTACCTTCCTTCCTTCCTCTCTTCCTTCCTTCTTTCATTTTTCCAATGATTTGAGAGAGAGAGCAAGAGAAAGGGGAAGGGGGAGAGAGAGAGTAGCATCAATTCATTGTTTTATTTAATTGAGCGCCCATCGATTGCTTCTGCCATGTGCCCTGACCAGGAATCAAAACCGCAACCTTGACACAGCAGGATAACACTCTATTTGCTGAGCCATCCAGCCAGGTTGTTGGTTCTAATAAGGATGCTGTGAGCAGCCATGCTGGTTCAAGAGACACAGTGCCTGCTCCTTTGAAACAGCTACATTTTAAAGATGGCCGGGTGGCACCTGAACCACCTCTGACCCCTTTGACACTCCTGGGTAAGAATTTGCTTTTATATTTATGAGGATATGGCTTTCAACAGCCTGAAAGTTTGAGGATAGGTTCCGGTGTGTAAGCAAATTCATAATGCAGCTTTATTGGGGGGGGGTGTTAATCTGATGTTATAACTGTCTTAGAAAAATTTAAAAAGTTTTGAAGTGGCGTTATGTAAGACAACAGGGTCAGCATGCGATTCTCAGTGTTACTGTTCTCTGCCTGCATAGAAATGGTCCCCTCTGTTTGCCTGGCCTCGGACGGCATTTCCCAGCACCTGAATAGCCGTGGCTGTTATGAGTCAATTGTCATTCAGGCCGCACTGGAGGATTTTTGAGAAACATTTTCAGAACTTGGAAGCAGCCGTGTCGAGCAGACAGTGCGTGATTGCATTGGGACCCAAGGGGAAAACTCAGGTCCCCGGCCATGGCCGGGAGCCCGGTCTCGGCACGCATGAACATGGAGCAGCCTCTTAAAGTGCCCTGTGGGCTCACATGGCCGTCTGTCACCATCTCCCTAAGCAGCCCGTGGTGGGAGCCAGGAGTGTATCTGATCAGGGAGAGATGCGGGAAGAATGGCCGAACCCGTGTCTCCCCTGCAGTACAGCGTACACCAAAGCAGAAATTAAAATGAGAGGACTGGGAAGTAACACAGCCTCGCTCATTAAAAGAGCAGCAGGCATGGGGGAGGGTATTCTGTATCAGGAAATCAGGCCTGGGGTCAGAGGGCCTTGCTCTGGCATTTCCTGGTGGGTATGTGTGATGGAAGGTCAGAGTGCTCTCAGAGTGCGAACACAGGGCACTTCTCTTCCGATTCCTCCTGGTGGATTTGTGGGTAACCCCGAGCCGTCCAGCTGCAGGGCACTGGTCCTCAGGGGTGAGTGCCTCTTGGCTTGTGCACTGCAATTCTTCTGATGCTTTCATTCACAATGTCTGTACTACTGATGCATGCGACCCATACAGACGGTGTGACTTCAAGGTGTTTTGTTTGTTTTTTAAAAGATTTTATTTATTGATTTTAATGAGAGAGGAAGGGAGGGAGAGAGAGAGAGAGAGAGACAGAAACATAAATCTGTTCCTGTACGTGCCCTGACTGGGGATCAAACCGGCAACCTCAGCGCTTTGGGATGATGCTCCAACCAAACAAGCTATCCGGCCAGGGTGATGTGGCTTCAAGCTTGAAATTCAAACCTGAGTTGGAATCCCATTCTGTTTCTTAGGTGCAAGAATAGGCCAATCATTTCACTGCTCTCATGCTTCATGTCCTGATATGTTAAATGGGAGAAAAAATAATACTGAACTCAGAGGCTTGTAAGGAAGATGAAAAGATTCAACTCTGAACACACCCAGCTTCTGGTCAAGTTTCTTAATCGTGACTCTGAAGTTCGTCACATGGGATCTGTAGTCACAGGGCTTGGAGATTCTGTGCCATCTTTTCTGCCTTCTTTTTGTGTAAAATGCAGACACATTTTTTTAAAAAATGCTGCCACGTGCCCATCATTTATAACCACAAAAGTCACTATCAAGCTTTTTCTTATTGACCCAGGGAAATCAAACCCAATGCTATCATATGGAAATAAAGGAATTCACTTGCAATGTGGCCCCGTAAACTATTAGGGTGATGGGAACACTACATGAACCTGTTAGTTGTTGACTGTAAGAGTTATTAATGAGCAGGATCATGCATTAGTGTATAATTAGAAACCATTTGCCTCATATTAGGGGGAGAATTACACAAAACCTGAGAGGAGGTAATTCTGTTGCCATTCTGTACCAGGCTCACTGACATAACTGCTGTTGCCTTTGTAAGCTGATTAAATCAATGCCAAGCTGGACGGAAATGGTTTTCTTCTAAAAATGTTGTCATTCCACCATGAATCCACGGGTCACTACCAGACTGAAATTAATGGTCACATGGCTGATTGCAGTGGGTAGCAGTGGGCTGGGGTCAAAACCAAAAAATGTCATGCTTCCATGTCACAGGACCTGAAGGGACAGGCCCAAGACTGTAACCAAGAAGACACAATTGGACATATCATCTTCTAGAGTCTAGACTAATGTGCTTAGGGTACCGCGTGCTCTTTGTAATCTAATTTCAGTTGAATTACTTTTTACAATCTGCTCCAAGTGTGTTTACGACAGAGAATCATTACAGGAATAATTTCTTTTCCTTTATGGCTTACCTTCCCCCCTCCTTCTTTCCTTCTGTCTCTACATTGAAATGTGCCTGCCTCCCTCTGTTAAATAGATCAGATACGTTGAACAGTTAGAATGTCTTCCTTGTAAATTTTTTCAGCTCCTTATTGTCTTTCCTTTGCTTATCCCTTTACTGAGAAAAGTAACTTCTTTTCAGCAAGCATTTTCCAAATGGTCTACACCCATGAGGAAGAGTCTTACAGACTTCTTCCTAAATCACCTGGCCCATAAATATCTTCTAAAGATTTTCTATACCAGGCACCTTCCTAGGCACCTGGGTTAAAGAAGTACAACTTGTGAAACTTGCTACTCACAAAGAAATCAGATGCACAGTATTAACAATTACAAAGAGGTCCACTACAGGGACAACAGTCTGGTGAGTGCTGGGGGAGGGCATGGGGAGAGGTGGAAAGGGTAAAGAGGGATAAATGGTGATGGACAGAGACTTGATTTGGGTCGGTGAACACAGGATATGGTGCACAGAGATGTGTTGTAGAGTTGGACACCTGAAACCTGTATAATGATGTCAACCAGGGTCACAATGATAATTTCAGTTAAAAAAAAAGAGAGAGGCCTACATTTCAGTATGCATTCACATATTTAATACTTGCTCAACTACTTCTTGAATCTTAGTAGCTTTTAAAAATAGTTAGACACACAAGGAAAATGGCAAAAATAGCACGAAAGTTCCCATGTCTCAGCTTTCCCGGATAGCATATCATACATATTCAGAACACGTTTTCAAAATCAGGAAACTGACATTGTTATACTACTATTTAGTCCAATACAGACCCTATTTGCTTGACTATTTAAAATGTTTTGAGCCTCAAAAAGAGTATGTTTCAATGATAAGGTTCTTAAATTATTTTCCCCCAGGGGACATCTTGCATGAATATCTAGAGACATTTTAGGTTGTCAGAACTGGGGTACATGGTACTACTGTCTTCTAAACATCCTATAATACACAGGGCAGCCCCCACAACAAAGAATTATCTAGCCCAACATGTCAATAAGGTTGGCAAACTCTAGAAGAACATAGGTCTCACAGTAATCACTTCTTACTTTATTTTATCATATCAGCATCATTTAAACCAGGGGATTTAAATTCCACTATCCACAGTGGCGAGCTAGGTAATGGTCAACCATACAGCAGACCAGGCAAGACTGTGGAGAACTGAAGATCAAACGCCCTAACCAAAGGGAGCAGCTATTGGTCAGCTTGAGTGGGAGGGGCTCATGTTGCTAAACATCAGCTCTTTCCGTAGAAATCAACCAGTTGGATTTTGAAATGGGGGCTGTTCATTTGAATTTCCCAAAAAGAAAACCAGAGAGCCACCATGTTTGTGAGGATGCTGATGGCAACCATTATCGCTAGGGTATGCCCTTGAACATCTTGATAAAGGCTCACGGTCAAGGTTAACAGCCTGCTTTTGCAAAGTGGCCCATCTCTCAGCCTCAGTTTCTCTAAAAGTAAAATGAAAACAAAATTGCTTTGATTACATAGAATTGTGCATAAAGAACTTAGTATTCTGGGCCTGACCTGTGGTGGCGCAGTGGATAAAGCGTCGACCTGGAACACTGAGGTCACTGGTTTGAAACTCTGGGCTTGCCTGGTCAAGGCACATATGGTAGTTGACGCTTCCTGCTCCTCCCCCTTCCCCTCTAAAATGAGTAAACAAAATCTTTTTAAAAATTTTAAAGAAAAGAGAATTTAGTATTATACTTTGAGCAAAATAGGTTTTTAATACTTGTGCCATAGTACAAACAATGATACTTTGTAAAGTTGTTGAATTCTTTTCTGCAATCTTTTCCTCCTGCACGTTGCTGATGAGTCACCATCAGCTTACCACAGGCTGAGCCCTTCTCAGAAGGGAGAGCCTGCTAGCTCATAATTACAATAAAGACCACCATTTGCGTAGCAGTTTATTTCCTTAGGGATAGAACCTCCTGATGCTCATTTAGATAAATATCCCATACCTCTCAGGGTTTGGGAAAAGCTACATTTGACTCATTGCAAGCATCACTAACTTGACCATTCTGATCGAATTGGACGGCTGCATATGTGACTAGATGCTGTCAAACCTCTGCTGAGTTCCTAGATGAGTGCAGTGGACTTGCAGGCCTATCTCCCTAGTGGGTCCCCTGGGTCACTTGTTACATCTCAGAGTACTGCATCTGTTCTTGCTTCACCCCAGAGGTGAGCTATCGGCAGCCCTCCAGGCATTCCAACTTAACTCAACATTCCCTGGGCTTATGTTTTGTTGACTCAAGTGTGGCGTAGTGGCTATCATTAGCCACATCCCCCTGCTCTATTTTCTACACGTAAGACTTAGAAGCATAAAATTATTGTTTATCAGACCTAGAGGGACTCCCTGACCCACATTATCTTGGAATAACCAGGCTCTGGGAATTGGCTGCAAATTTTAGGACCAAAGTTATAATCTGCGCCCGATGTTGTCAGTGAACTTGGGCAAGTTAGGTATATTTTGTGTGATTCCCAATCCATTTAAAATATATGGAGGCTCTGGCCAGTTGGCTCAGTGGTAGAGCATCAGCCTGGCGTGTGGGAGTTTCAGGTTCGATTCCCAGTTTGGGCACACAGGAGAAGCGACCATCTGCTTCTCCACCCCTCCTCCTCCCCCTTCTTTCTCTCTCTCTCTCTCTTCCCTTCCTGAAGCCATGGCTTGAATGGTTCAAGCAAATTGGCCCCAGGCACTAAGGATGGCTCCATGGCCTCACCTCAGGCGCTAAAATAGATCGGCTGATGAGTAATGGAGCAGCGGCCCCAGATGGACAGAGCAGTGCCAGGTAGGGGTGGATCCCAGTCAGGGCGCATGGGGGAGTCTGTCTGTCTGTCTCCTCACCTCTCACTTAATAAAAAAAAAAAGTATTGAGACTTATGCCTGGCAAGTGGTCTACCCTGGTGAGTTCTCAAAGATGGAACTTAAAAAGACTGTGTGTTTGCAAGGGAAAAATACTGAGTATTCCTTTTCTATTTATTTTTAAAAAAACATTTTTTTTTGTAACGATGAATGCTGGTAGCCTAGTGATATGCATGTACTTTTACAGAGACACCTCAATCACCATTCTTATCTCTCCCACCTACCCCCTCAATCCTGGCTTAGGACACGAGACAATTCCAAAACTTTGGGAATATTAGGAAAGATGGCTGGCTCTCAGCTAGTCTATTCGTTTCTTTCCCCACAAGTCCCAAGTTCCCTGGCCTCTCAGTTATTTAGCAGAATTGTACTCATTTCTTTTCCCAGGTTCACTGTGGAGCTATTAGACTCTCGTGCTTTGCAAAGTCACTGTTACCGCACCGAAATCAATATTAATCATACACGGCTTGATACTGTAATTGAATAGTTTTTACACAGATGGTATTAACTGATAAAATATGGCCTCCTCATGAAAAAACATTACCTTTGAAATATTAGCGTTATGATATGTTAATTTCTGTGGAGGATATGACTACAAATATATGAGCAGAGGTAAATTTTCCAGCACTTCGGCTGACAAATTCTATGTCAACATAACTCTCGAGAATTTGTATTACTACTTGGCGATGACTTATATGATGATGTATAACAACTTAAGGGGTTTTAAAATGCAGTATTTTGACTAATGCGGTTTGGTAAATAGCATTTGTGATTAGTCCCTTTTCTTTTTTCTTTCCCCCCCTCCCCCGATTTCTGCAATCCTGACAAAAGCCTGTAATAATAATAAAAATCACCTCTCCAAATGGAAAATGTCCCACTCCATCACCAATGGTTCCTGGGAAGGCTCCAAGCTCTGTGCAGAACGGGCTTGTGAGAACGCTGTAGCCAGAGACACACCATGTCCATTGCCGCGTTAGGACCTCCTTTTTCTACCAGGGCGCTTGGCCCCAAGTTCTAGTTTCTGAGAACTTGAGCCATGTGATTCATTCTACATTCACAGGCATGTGACTCTGAGGCAAGCACTGAGCCCTGTGAGTGTTCCCTCTGGAAGGACTTAGGGGTGAGTCTTGTTCTGATGCCCTGAAAGCCAGTAACTGTGACTGTGTCCCTGCAGAGCTTGGCTCCGGAATGGTGCCGGCATTCCTTAGCGTCCTGCATCGTTTCATAAATGTGTCTACATGCTGTCACTTGGGGAGACAACTGAAGCCAAAATGGTGGTCATTTATAGCCATTTCATGTGCCCCGATGGTGAAAAAAAGCCCCCGAACCCCCTTCTCCTGGTAATTGAGAACAGAAGTGGCCCCCTGGGATTTTTTTCTGGATACCTACCACCTGTTCTCAAGCTGGGCTGGTGTCCATTTCATAATCATCTGTTGGCCCAAGTCATTTGGAAGCCATTAACTCTCTACTAAGAATTCTCTCAGGGAAACCTCTCCCCTTTTTTGTGTTCAGATGCCTCAGCCTGCGTCTCTCCCCTCCTCCTCCTTAGAGAAGTAGACTCTTCTCAAGATCAGCACAGCCCAATGAGAACTGGTTGCCTCGCTCGGTCAATTCAAGGTTGTCTCTGGACAATAAAGGCATCTTTATTGCCCAGAGGAGGTGGAGTCTCTGGGGCTCTCCTGTCTGATTGGGCTGTTTGAAGGTGACCCGCACCGAGCAGAACAGAGCTCACTTGTCAACTATGTGCAGGACAGACTTCCACTGAGGCTCTTGAATACATCACATATGTTTGGCTCTATGCTGCCACTCCTGTCCCCCAATCTCAAATGGAACAATGAACTTGCTATTGCTCTGTCTTAAGGAGAAGCATATGGACGCTCGTTTGTAAAACTTCAATTCGACAGAAGACAAACGCTCACATGAGCCCTCTCGAGTTGCTTGCCTTTGTCCCAGGGTCCCCAAACCTCTGTCTGTTTGCTGACAGGCATGAGCAGCTATATATTCTGAGTGCTGAAGATGGGGACACAGTATTGTTGATGACTGGTACTCAGTACAATTGCAGCTCTCAGTGAAATCTTCTCTTCTCTTGGCCCCCACCCCCGTCCTCTCAGAAACTTACTTCCCTGTTTCTCCAGCTTCTCTCCTGACACGTCCCACTCCCTGTTGAGCGCTGGCCAGATGTGTGGCCCCTTGGTATGATGTTAAACAGCCAATATGCTTGATCTGGGCAGCCAGATGTTTCTGGAAAGCTTCCCCATCACTAGACTGCCTGAAAGAGGCATGGCAAGGCCAGAAAGCGTGACAGCTAGCCGGCATAACAGATCAACAGCACAGACACGGATTTGGGGGACTATTTTGGGGCAAACAAGCCATCCTCGGTCCAGGACCAAGGCCACGAAGCAGGGCGTGCATTAGGCAATGGGAAAAGTTCCCCACGACCAAAGCCGTCTCTTCGCTTATAAAACATTCCTTCCCTTCTACGTTTAATATCACATACCAGAGGTTTTCAAACTTTTCCACCTCACAGCACCCATAAACAAATTGCTAAAATTCTGCAGCAACCCCAAAAATACATCTTTTGCTGATATGACAAAAATAACAAGGTATACTTTTGATTCATTCACACTGGACGGCTATTGTTATGTTGGCTGTTGTCATTTTTTTATTTGACAATCTAAGGGAAAAGTGGTCAGTGGTCCCGACCAGTCAGGCACTGCAGATTTTAAAAATCCTTGCAGTGTACTGGTTGAAAATCACTGTTACAGACTCAGCATGAAGAGGAGGAAAAGATGTTTTTCAATGAAAAACTTCATTTTTAGAGCAGTTTCGGGTGCAAAGCAAAACAGAGAGGAAAGTATAGCGATTTCCCATAGACCATGTATGTCCCCACCGGCACCCCCCTCCCCATTATCAACATCGCCAGAGTGGGATGTTTGTTATAACCATGAACCTGAATGGACATGTCATTATCACACACAGTTTGGTGTTCATGTTAGGGTTCACGCCTAGCGTTGTGCATTCTGTGATTTTGACAGATGTATAATGACATGTATCTACCACTGTTGTATCATAAAGAATAGTTTCATTGCCCTAATAATTCCCCGTGCTCCATCTAATCACCCCTCTTCTCCCCCTGCCTCCACCCCTGGCAACCCCTGATCTTTTGACTATCTCTGTAGTTTTGCCATTTCCAGAATGTCACATAGAATGTAGCTTTTCAGCTTGACTCCCTTCACCAGGTAATATGCATTTAATGTTCCCCACGTCTCCTCGTGGTTTGATACCTCCTTTCTTTTTAGCAAGAGCTGTGTAAAATGAGAAAAATAAAGCCATTCGAAGTATTTTCACCCGAGCAAACTCTTCCTGACATTCTTATAAAATTGTTATGATACATGATTGCCAGTTGATTCTTCTCACTTATAGTTTAGTCTTGGATGAGTCGGAAATAGCGCCAATGAGAGTCTCATATCAAGCTGTGGTGGGCAAGTGAGTTCAGTACTTTTGTAATACACTGAGGTGTCATTTCTGAACTGTTTCTCTTCCCAAAATGAAGGCAGAGGCAAGCCAATAATTTCTCTTTGGGACTAACCCATTAATATGATTGAAGTTTTCAAGTTTCCTTCCTTGAGGGGGACCATGACAAGGAGAGAGGTGCTTGGCCACTCCCATAGTTTACTAGGCTGAAAAACAATCAGGTTTGGTGAGGGAAACAGCACAGGTTTTAATGCCACCGAGATACAGAGTTTGAAGGTCAGCTTTGCTTTTTATAACCGAACTGAGAAATCTTGGCAAAATTACTTAAAGTCTCAGTGTTCAGGTTTTCTCTTCAGCAAATGGGTTGAACGATACCCACTCTACAGCTCCCTTAGGAGAACTGACCTGAGATCATTAATGTCAAATGCTCGGCACATGCTAACTGCGCGGTGTCAGTTCCCTTATGTGACACATTGAAATCCACAGCGAGCTTCGTGACCTGATAGGTTATGTTCCTATAAAGAAAGTATGTAAATCATACCCCATGTTTTCACTTCATTCCATTTTTTCTTTGCTGGCTTTAAGACTGTTTTTAATCTAAGTCTTTCTAAACCAAAACAAATATAATAAAGAACCAGAAAGGTGAAATTCCTATTCAGACCCAAACATTGGCTGACAGATTCTTTTTTCTTCATCCTAAATGTATCACATGAAAGGAGAAGTAAAAGGAGGGGAAAGTTTTGCAGTCTGTGAGCACCGTGAAATGTCAGGACATTAATGGATCTATATCAGCTGAATATACGAGACATGAACCCAAATAAACAAGTCAATGCAAGTGTACCCACACATGCCCACAAGTGCGCATGCGCACACCCCGGCCTGGGAGAGAACGGCCGCTTTGAGATTTACAATATCCGTCCGAAACTTTCTGCGCTACACATAAAATTAAGCGTTGAAACCTAAACTGTTTTCCTTTTAGTACAAATGCTCCCAGCAATGCTGTTGTCCCACGCCATCGCCCCTTCCCAGTGGAATCCATTTAGAAGCAATTTCCTGTTTTATTTCACCAAGTCTGTTAGCATTAACATAAAAGTCACAACTCTCCGTGCAGCCTTAGAATTAGCACATCAGCTTTGCATTCCACCTGTTAATTCCAGAAGGATCCGCAAGGCCTTGCTCACTGGACTCAAAGGAGCTTTCACTTTTGGGGAGTCAAGGTGGGTCTGTATTTGTAATGCTCATTCTGAAGAGAAATGATTACCAATCAGCTCGGGTATTTGCTGCAAAGTTGCGTCTTTGAAATCCCACAAAAGCACATGCACATCTGCAGGCTGGTGCCCAGAGTCAGCGTGGGCTTCAAAGCTACCCCAGTTATGAAATGTCCCCCATTTTCCTCCCTCAGCTCCGTATTTCATTGCACATTTTCCCCTATTTTAATATCTCCCAAAAAGTTACCTCTTAGCGATAGCACATCAAAATTTAATTGGCAGCATTTTCAACGTTTCAGTGCATAAAATAATAGGGCACCTTAGAACGGAAGTTATGTTAGACTCTATCAATACAATATTTCAGATATTTTCTCTTTCAGACATCGGAGATTCAGATAACAGTGAAAATAATCCCATTTGAGTTTTTTTTTTTTTCTTTTTTATGAGTTTCCAAAGACCCAAATGTACTTTTTCAACATGAGACCAAGGACTTTGATGTTCAACACTGTCACGCTTTCTTCAGTAAAGGATGTGATTTCATAAGACAGATAAAGAATATGTGTGACTTCATATGAGGGTGACCCCTCAAAGACTGGCCTCACAAGTACATATTCGATTGTCCCATGCGACTGCAAGTGGCATTTGTTTGTTTTGTCATGCAGGTTTCTGTTGCCCGTAGCCTGCTGTAAATGATCCGGGCCTCTCTTTAGGAACAGCAGTGCCACTGTGGCCTGTGCGCCACGCTCGCTCCCCGCCCTACCTCATTCCTTACTTTCACAGCCGTGGCACACACACCCTTGCTGGTTTATAGGCTTGAAACCCCGAGGATGAGGAAGGTTAAGGACAAGGTCACATGGGATGTGCTGAGGTGACAGAGGTGGGTTGGGATCACGTCAGCCTGCATCCCACGCCCTCGCTTGCTGTTTCACGGATCTGGCCCCCATCTTTGGGTCCTGGCTGCAAATGCCTTCATTCAAACTGACCTGCCCATGGTGCGGTCACCAGAGGCTGTCCTGCAATGCTACCCCAACCGTCCACTGTTACTCCTCTGACCCGCGGGGTGACAGGGCTGACCAAGATCCGAGAAGTCATAGGGCCAGTCGCTAGGTCAAGAAACTTGAGAACTGTCCTCACAGCCTGGAAGTGACCAGCGGTAAGAGTGAAAGTTCAACCTGGACATACCACTCACTGCACTACGGTCTTCACTGAACACCTATTTTGAGATTTCCTTTTTCTGGAGGTTTTTTCCTTTCCTAAGCCCAGTAAATAATAAAGGCATTTTTCCAGAAGGTTAAAAAAAATGTACATTTCATTTCACCTGCCCTCTTATTTTTTATCATAAGAGCATAATTAGATATATACTTGAGCGTCTTGTCATGGCCCACACCGTGCTAGGTACGCAGACAAAGCATTAACATTTTAGAGTTTATATTCCAAAAATAAGGCATGGAGAGACAGGCTTTGTGTTGTCTTTCTTAGGTCTAAGTTTCCAGGAATATTCATTCAATTAAGAAGATTCATTCAACACTTACTGGATGCCTGCTGTGTTTCTGACCCCGAGGGAGACAATCACCGGTCAGGCATGGACTCAGTTCTTCCGAAACTCTCAGTCTGGAAGAGAAGTAGACAGTCAGTGAGGCTGCCAGTATGGTCACAGCAGAAGACACATTGGTGGCTCAGAGAAGGAGCATGTTGGCCAGAGGAAGAAATCACAGAGGGAGGACCAAAGATGATGATGTTCCAAGTCAGCAGGGAGACTGATGGGTGAACTGTGATCACTAAAGCTCTTTCTTGTAGAGAGCTTCAATTACTGTTCTGATCAGAAGTCGGCATGTGAACATCTAATGAATATTCTCAAGTCACCTGCATCATCTGTGGTAACCCCAGATCTGAAGTCATAAATAGGACCAATATGGCTACCTCAATTAATGTGTGGCCTGATTTAAATTATGTTATCAACCCTGGCTGAGTAGCTCAGTTGGGGCATCATCCTGATATGCAAAGGTTGCAGTTTCAATCCCTGGTCAGGGTACATACAAGAAGAAACCAATGAGTGCAAGAATAAGTAGAATACCAAATTGATCTCTCTTTCTCTCTATCCTTCCTTTCTCTGTAAAAAATCAATAAATAAAATATGAATTACATTACTATTTAGACTTTATATTGGACCATTTCATTTATATTGAACTCATTCTTGAAATAGCTTCAACTTTGCCAATGTTTTTTATCAATGAGTCCGAATATGAGCGATTAGTGAACAGTGCAGAGTTATGGCCCAAAATGGATCTCTGTGTTCACTGATGTCTGCCTGGGTTGATGGATAAATTGTATATTTATCTCTATCCATCATGTTTAGGATGAAAAACTAGTCAAGTCATGCTTCAAGTTTTGGGAGAAATATTTCGCTCCCTGTTTCTAAACTCTAGGTTTAGAACAGACTGGGCTTATCTGTAAGTTTCTTTTCACTCTTTATTAAAAGCTCATCTGGAAAATCTCATTTTATGTACAAGAGGAGTTTGGAGGCTAGACAAAGTCTTTCTAAAGCCACCGAGATATGTACCAGAGTACATAAGGAGGGACCGCAAGTGTACAGTTGGTTCAAATTCAACAACGGCAGGATTTGTACTCAAACTTGTATAATATTGATGGTGGGTAGTCAACCCCAGCTAGACCAGGCCATGGCCAAGGGAGGACATTATACTGATCATTCTTTTGACTGCCCTAAGTTACAGCTCGGCTATACTCTTCCTCAATAGAGTGAGCTACCAGGCTGCATTGTATTTTAGGATGAATTAATGTAAGATTCCCAACTAAATATCCCCTTTCTCCATGTTAGCTAACCCACAGCTGAAAAATTCTGTCTGTATATTTGGGAAGAAAAGTAGATTGGGAAAAACCCATAAGAGAATTGGAGTGTGGAGGGCCTATGAGATAGGTGTTTAACCTGGCCTAACAGTCCACACCTGCTAATAGTTGGGTGTCACATTAAGAAGAGCCTCATTCCAAAGATAAAAGTAGAAACACGTATTAGGATAGCACGCATGCGTGCGTGTGCGCATGTGCACACCTGTGCGCACCTGGGAATGTCTACTATTATATACACATTATATATGCCAACCATCCATAACTTATATGTTATTTCACTTAATCCTTAGGACAACATTGCAAACTCTGTTTTTTTGTCCACATTTTACAGATGAAAAGCCTGACAGGGAGTTTCAGTCCATCTGTTCAGGGCTGCTTAGGTGGATTTTGGACCCAGAGATATTTTCATTTGAAAGTTCATGCTTTTTTCCACGACACCACATACCAGCCCAAGTACCACAGGGCTATATTTGGAGTGTATAAGGAAAGACTTTTGAAAAAATGAGCTGTTCAAACCAGAAAAAGGAAAGTAGAAAATTATATCAGAAAGGGCAACAAAAGCACGTGAGAGAAATTTAGTGGCCACCTCGGGGAAAATGGTCCAGTCCCTTTCCAGGGGGACTAGCCCTGCTAATGGAGGGATTCGATGAACCAATGGGTGCAACTCAAGGGACACATGTTCCATCATTTCACTCATTTGTGGGGAAACTCCTTGGAAAACAGCAAGACATATGGGGTGCATTCTCTGACCCATCGCTCTGTGATGTCACACCTGGTCCCCTCCTTTCTGTGGGTCCCTCAGTGTTCCTTCCAAAGACAGCCTTACTGAATAATTGCATAGCGGGTTTACATAAGGCTAAGCCTTTTAAGCATTTTGTTACCAAGTTCAGGTTGAACTCTCTTTCCCAGCATTCATGCTGAATACCTTTAATTCCACCCGTCTAGTTTCTTACATAGGTCAAATTTAAGATGACGTGGATGATGTTGACTTCTCCTAGACTTGAGCCAAATGTCTTTTTTTTTTTTTTTTGGTTAGTTCATCAGCATTGCCACAATGGGAATATCACCTTCAAGGATGCCCTTTGCTATCAGTTGAAACGATTCCAGGTAAAAGTAGAATGAGAAGTAATAAAATATGATGACTCCGGCTCAGCACAACAAATGGAAGAATTCTCAAACAAAAAATTTGGCAGTTGATGCCGTTTAGAAAGAACTTAATGTCCTATCCAGTCAGAGAGAAGGCAGGGTGCATGGCAGCCACAAGATGGGGTCCCCTGCCCTTTTACCTCCTGGTTTTCTGGCTTTGAACATTTCGTCCCTCGCCCAGGACCTCAGTCCTCTTTTACTCCTGTAAGGTGAAGAGGGTCACAACCGAGCACACTCCAGGACTGCTTGCTCCTAGAACATGATACACGTTTATGAAAGATGACGAATTTTTAGATGGATGTATCTTCAGGTTTAGCACTGCGGTTCCCTTTCTTTACAAATTCATTGTATTGTCCGGAGATATCAATGGGGGAAAGTCAGGGTCACATATAAGAAAGAGGAATACAATTTTGGAAATAGGAAGTAAAAGGAGGGAAGAATAAAAACCAAATAGAAGCAGAAAATATCCAATGTGACAGCACTTGGGGAGCACAGTGAGGGAGTGATTAAGGAATGTATATTGCTTGTGGAAACAAAGGATTCAAAGTTGTTATTTAAATTCTCCTCCCTCCGCCACGTTTGTTATGAAAATACTTTTCAAAATGAGTCATGTTCGGTTCCTAATCAAGCCCTGTGGTCACTGCCTTTCCCAAAAGAATTGTGAACACCTGTGATGTACTTAGGTCTAAATCACTCACCATAGCTAAGCAGTGAGCAAGGACACAATAAATAAACGAGCAGCGAATCACCCCTCTCTGATGCAGGAGAATAAGTGTGCCTCTTGTTGCTTCATCCTGGTGCTGTTTGTTTCTTTCTCCAGTTTAGGGGCCAGCGAAAGTGGTGGCAGACAGACATCCCAAGTCAGAGTTGTTTGGGACCTTCCTCTGCCATGTTGTTCCGTTAGTCACCGGCCACCAGCCGCTCTTTCTGTCTTCCTTTCTTCATCTTCTGAGGCGGTCGGAAGACAAGTCTATCCAACACAGTCATTTCCTACGCCCACAGACACACCAATAATATCAACGGGAACTTCTCCCACCTAAGGACAAATGCCCTGATTTCCAGAGTTCAAATGAGGGGTGTTTCCAGAAAGCCTTTGTCGTTTTATTTTCTTTTCTTTTTCTGCTTTGTATAGACATACAGCAAGCAGCTAGAGGTGAGGCCACAGAATAAAACCCAACTCTCTTCTGTCTTCGGAGACTCAGAGCCTAACGGCGTGGGTACCTGTTGTATTTCTCTTGAGCATTGTGTCACTTGGCTGGTTAACAAAGGTTGGAGGGAAAGAGTGGCGGGAGGGAGGAAGCTGTACTTGATCCTTATGGAAGCCAGTTAAAATTAATTGGAAAAAGCTTTTAAAGACCCAAGATGCAGACCAAATGTATCTCCAGCCCGTGGCCTCATCCCGCACAGAACACGGAGGTCACCGAGAAGCTGCAGATTTATGCGGACGGGTTGGGTGATGGAAAATGAGACAAAAGCATTTGGATTTTATTATTCCATTTACTCTGACCCTGGGCCATTAAGGGTTTGGAGAGCCTGTTTTATGTATTCAGCTGGTTGCCACACTGACAGGCATTTGGAGTCACTTAAATAAACCACCCCGGTCCCACAGCTGCAACAACACCACATCAAATGTAGGTTGGGGCTGGGACCGGGAGGCTGTAAGACAGTGTCTCCGGCAGGTGCACGGGGATGATTTTTAATTTGTTTTGTTTTTGTGTTTTTCTCTATTTTATTTCTTTTTTGGTAACTCCTTGTTTTGGGAATAGCTTCCTGACCCATCAAATGATTTTGACTTCCAGCTGACTTGGATGCTGAAACGGATTCGGTTTGCGCATAACAGTGTGCATATTTGGTCTTGACCCCCTTGCTTTCCAAGAATGCTTTGTGTCTTCATTGCATTTGAGTTGGGCTGGAGAGAGGTTGTCTACTAGCAGAATGTGGGTGACTTTGTTGGTTTAGTTTTATTTAGATTTAGGCTGAACTATGTATTTAAAAGAACCTTTTTTTTTTTATGTGGTGCTTTTTTAGTTCATTGGATTCTTCAAGGCTGGTTTCATTGGGAAAGGTCCTGGTATGGTTGGAGGGCAGACAAGGGGGAGAGTTCAATATGGAAGACAGTGACATTGATTCTACACGTGTGTCTTTGTGATAGACAAAACATCTGCCACGCTTTTTTTCCTTCTCTTTACATTTCTTTTTGATTGATTTTAGAGAGAGAGAAAGTAACATTCATCCATTGTTCCACCAAGCCATGTACACATTGATTGACTTCTGCATGTGCCCCACCTGGGGACTAAATCAGCAACCCTGGTGCATCAGGGGACGCTCCAGTCAACTAAGCCACCTAGGCAGGGCCGTCCTGGGATTTCTGTTTCCTTCTTTGCATGCAGAAACTGAACGGAGAAGAGAGAGAAACCCGGACTCATAACAGTTTCGTCACATTTCTTTGTGGACCTTGTCCTAGAACAAGTTACCGCTTCCATCATACAGATGTGTGAACTGAGGCTAGGAAAGATCAAAGGACATGCTCAAGAGTCACGCGACGAGAAAGGAATGGTCTTTCTGCCACACAGCGCTGTCCAATACACCCTCCTTTTTATAACAAGGCCTTTACCTCATGCTGAGCGAGAGGTGCAGCCACCAAACGGAATGCAGGTGCTCAGATCTGTAAACCAGAGACACCCAAATGTGCGGGGGTGCACAGGGGGCTTGGGGCGTGCAATGCCCTTTGACTTTCAGAGCATACTCCTTCAGAACCCCAAAGAGAGTGTGGACAAGCTAATTGAGGATCACTGTTTTATTTCATACTGTTCCTCTTGGGTCTGTTCTTCATAGAAAAGCCATCAGGACTTTGAACTATTAATCACTTGTCACAAAGACTGATTTTCCCACTCTTTTTCCTCTCTGCCCCCCTGCCCCACCCCAACACTCACCCAAAAACACATCCTGAGAAGTTCCACAACTGTATTTCCATTCTTTGATGTTTCCTCCCATGTCTGAAAATCAGGGAAATTACCAACAGAAACCTCACATTATTGAAATTGCATTATTGCTTATTTCAGATTTGTGAGTGAGTGTTAAAATATAAGTACATCTCAACTGGGTTTCCAAATACAGCTTTATATAAAGAGACTCAAATATCTGCACAATAATAAAAGAAGGAGTCATCTATTGTATTTTCTTTTTCAAAATAATTTAAAAATTTTTGGTACAAGACGTGGCCCTATGTTGATTTTCTGATTTAATTTGAAAACATGTGCTAGAACAAATAAAATTGCACAGTTTGGGTATGTTATGAAAACAAGACAATCTTTTGCTGTATTATTTCATTAAATTTTTGTGTGTGTTTTGTTAAAGGCGAGAATAGGGTTCATTCCTTCTTTCCAGGTGAGAGTGGTATAGTTGAACATTTTGTTCAGTTGGGGTTTCCCCAAGATTCAACACAGGCTCCCCAAAATCATGGCCAGCTTGCCATCAATGGCATATGGCCTGATTTTCAGAAAAATATACTTTAAAAAATTTTAAATGTATGATTTTGGAGAGAGAGAAAGGGAGAGTAAAAGAGAGAGAGAAACACTGATTTGTTGCTCTACTCATTCATGCCGTCAGTGGTTGAATCTTCTATGTGCTCTTACCGGGAATCAAACCTGCAACACCAGCATGTCAGGATGACATTCTAACCAGCTACCTAACTGGTGCCCCAACTCTTAACCATAACTTTCTTTTTCCAGTGTGGTAACCCCACTTAGCTGTTCGGCAGAAAAGCTCATGCCAATTGTGTGAAAGTTGTTCATGCCCAAAAGAGAGGAAGTGGTGATCTAGTCTTAGAGCAGGAAGGAAGCCTTGTGAATAAGGAAGAACTAGCTACCATAGGTAGCCACACTGAACTCTAACTGGTAGAGTATCTGAAGAGATAGTATGACAGGGGGAAGAGTCCTTTTTTCCCTTTTTTATTGCATTTATTAGGGTGACATTGGTTAATAAAATTACACAGGCCTCAGGTGTACAATGGGATAATACATTATCTGTATATTGTATTGTGGGTCCACCACCCTAAGTCAAGTCTCCTTCCATTCCCATTTATCTGATGGGGGGGGGGCTTCTAAAGGCTTTCCTAGGGACAGCTGCTCCTTTCTCTCCTTCCTCCCAAACCCTGTGCTTTAGACGCTTGGCACTCCCCTCTCACTCACGGTTGTTCTAACTCATGCCAAAAAGAGGTCTGACAAATAATTTTCCCTGCTTGACCAGGTACCGTGTCATCCCTTGCTGACTGTTGACGTATTCTATCGTGATGTCTTAGGTCCAACCTAGTTCATAGCAACCCTGACGATGTCGGACTGCATTTGTTTTGGGTGGATGTGCGCGTGATTACTCAGAGGGGCGTTCTGGAGCAGGTGTGGGTTCCATTTGACTATTCTGAGTGCACAGTGCACCATCGAAAATGCCCTAAAGCTGTGATTAGGGCCTCAAAAAAGGAGGTGGACAAGTCATCTCTGATTCTCATTTCTGGAAATTCTGAAACTCCCTACGTGGTTGGATCTTCTGCTGGGCTGATTGAAAAGCCACATGAGCTAGCTTGTGAGTGTTTAAATGGACAGCTAGTATCATAAAAGCTGATGGTGACTCCTGGTGACTTTTGTTACAATCAGGGCACCTGCATTTTAATGGATATTTCCCTCCCCGAAGCGGAGCGTTGGAAGGTTTCTCCTCGTCCACTTGTGGCCGAGTGGAAAATGACTGGGTTTGTGCTTCCCCTTCTGCAGCTATCAGATGGTATTCATTTGCAGTGGCCTGAGGATGACTTAACTTCAGCTCAGAGTCTCTGATTCAGGGGGCAAGGAGGCCGCACTGGATGGAGATGCTCTATGATCTAAAGTTAGAAATTCTCTGAACTGGGGAGACAGCTTTGCTTACCCCACATTCTGGCATTTTTAGGAAATGTTCATGAAGAGAGACCAAAAAAAATTATTATTTTTTTAAAATTTGACTTGATGTTACGATGCTGCTAAATGTGCCTGTTATTGTGGTCAAGCTACATGGAAACCATAAACAGCACAAATTGCTACCATGTGAAGGGATTTCTGCATTGGGTTAGCACCGTCCGTCCCGGGCAGACAAAGAGAGAACGAAAAGGACACAGAGGCTCAGCAGAACCGATTCCCACTCTTCTCCAAAAGACAAAACAAAGCAAAAGCCTTCATACGGTTTAGAACAACCGATCTGCTTGGCTAATGTCCTTATATGTAAGTGGAAATCCTTTCCGATGTTTACACTACTGATTTCTTTAATCTCCACTTTGGAATTAATAGACAATAACATCGGATTGCTTCCCCGGCCGCCCCAGCCCTTGTTCATATTTACCCAAGTGTCTAGAGTAGGGATTGTACACATCTCTCTAATCCACCTGCCTGTGTTAGTTAAAAGCTCAGATAAAATCAGCAGCCCTTAGATCTTAACCTTTTAAGTCTGAAATGTTTTTAAAAGTCTGGCCATGGCAACTGAAGCCCGGGGTGTTCAACATGGTAGAAGGGGTGGAGGAGGGGAAATATCAGGGAGGAATTGGGACAGAAAAAAACTTTCTCAACGGGAATCATGGCTGTGTTGAAAGAAACTAAAAAAAAAAAAAAAAAAAAAGTAGAATTGTAGTGCAAAGATCCACAAAAACCAGGAGGCTGGACCTCCATTGACAGAAATAAGCTACTTTAAGATGCAAAGACATGGGTGCTGGTACTGATCCCGGTTACTTGGCTTGTTATCCAAACAACTGGAATTCCCTTTCAACTTTCTCTGCAGGTGTGGATCAGTGGTGGTGGGAACAGGAGGGGCAGAGTATAATCTTCATTCAGATATCCTCACGACAGAGGCTGAATGCATGAGAAATACTAGGAATGCTAAAATAACAACATCCTGGTTTAACTCTCTGGAGCAATCACTGACCACCATTATGTGTCGTATTTCCCCAAACTTAACCTGTAGATCTGAAAGACGAGACTAAATGAAATTAAAAAAAGAAATCATTGACCCTTACATTGATTGCAACTCACGGGCTAGCAAATCGCTCTTTTTATCACTCAGCCTGTCCTCGTAGGACTCCTCGGACCAACCTAGGATGCCGTTGTTTCTAAATTGGGAGATTTCATTTTCATTCTTTACCATTTTCTTTCTACTTCTTCACTTAAGGACAAAGGGATCACACAGAAAAACAATGATAATGTCTTGACACGTCTCTTCTGATTACGTTAAGATAACTGTACTTTCTGGACCAAAGATCCAAAGCCAAGCTGCCCACTTCTCCTTAAGAAAACCATCAGACAGTTGTCATCTGCAAATTAGTTAAATACCATGAGTCCCACATTTCTTTACTTGAAGAGCCTTCCATTGTTAATGAACAGTCAGACTCAGTCTGTCCCTGGGTTGCTGTCCCTGGGGCTCCTCTTCCCATTTTTAAACTTACCTCCATTTTTCCTTGAGGGCAGGCATGGTATTTCCTTTATCTCTGTGCCCCTGGCACAGAAAGGGCGCTCGGTACATCTTTATCAACTGATTGCTTGGATTACTTCAGAGCAGAAGTCTAAGAACTTTTGCTGAAAAGACTCTCTTAAAGTCTGCTCAATAGTTGGACTGATTGCCTGGGTCCTGCCACAGGAGAGGGAGTTGCAACAGTCATTCTATCTACAGTACGTTGGCCCTGGGCGCCCTCTCTTTCCCTGGTACCTGCCATCGCAGTGAGCTGAATATCCCAGCCACATCTCTGCTTGCAAGGAACTGTTCTGTGCCAGGCACTGTTCCAGTACAATCATGTGCATTTCTTTTCATTGAATCTGCATACGAACCCTGCAAGGTCAGTCATGCTATTGCTGTTCTAGAGAGCAGACTAGGACATAAAGACTTGGTGATGTAAGAGCTGGCATGAGCTCACACGACTCCTGAATTGGACAGAGTGAGGGCTCCATCTGGGTCTCTGTGTCATGGATCACAATAAAAATCATCTCATCTTTGCTCTTGGCTACTTCTGTCCCATAGTGTGGGTCTTCTGAAGTGTTTACCACTGTTCTGTCGGAATGCATTACCTCCCTGACACAATGACAGACAACGTTGCTTAAAAATGGACAAAGGATAAGTTGTTCTTTTTTTAAGTAAACAAATTGCCAATAAGCACAGAAAAAGACACTCAACAATATTAATCATTAGAAAAATGCAGGTACCATTTAATACCTCCGATGGTGGTTATAAAAAATAGAAAATAACAAATGACATTAAGAGTGTGGAACCCTCTTTACTTTGCTGTGGGAAGCTGTTTGGCAGTTCCTCAGAAAGTTAAACATCGAATCACCATGTGACCCGGCAATTCCGCTCCTCGGTATGTATGTCCCCAAAGTGAAAACATAACAAAAACTTACATACCAATCATCATAGTCGCATTACTCATAATTCTTAAAAAGAGAGCAACCCACATGGCCATCGATGGACAAATGGATATACAAACTGTGGTCTTCCCATATTTATATGTGGAATCACAGTGAGCTATAAAAAGAAAGAGAATACTGATACATGCTGTGCTGTAGATCAGCTTTGAAAACACCATTCTAAAGGAAGAAAGCCAGACATACAAGGGAAGCTACTACATGGTTCTTTCCAAATAAAATCTCCGGAATGAGCAGTTCTGCAGAGACAGAGAGCAGGTTAGTGGCTGCCAGGCAGGGGGTGGGGTGGGTGGGGGGAATGGAAAATGGAGAGAGACTGATGAATGGGGATGAGGTTTCTTTGTCTTCTATTTGATAAAAATGTTCTGGGGCTATAGAGTCGTAAAGGTTGTATAACAATGCGAATAAACCACTCAGCTGTACAACTGACCCTGGTTAAAGTGGTGAAGTTTATGTTATGTGGATTTTGCTACAATAAAAAATGCATTATAAACGGGTCTAATATTAACTCAGCTTAACTCCCCCCTTGTGGACACCAGCCCCTTTCAAGAGGGTTTCCGTAGGTGGGAGGACCCCCCAGGAAGCCTCCCTACCCAGGTCCCAGCGGGCAGCTCAGCTGATGTTGCCTATTTTGTGAAGTGAGCCAAGGCAGTTATCCGGAAACTGCAAAAGCTGGGATTCATGACAAAATGCCCGGTTGCTTCTTGCTGCCGAGAGTTCAGGGAGGCCCGGACACCCAAGTCCACGTTTTCAGACATGTGTGGTTAGCCATAACACAAATTAGCAACTCTCCTGCGGGTCTCAATAAACCATGAGGTGAAAAGAAAGGGCTGGGTAAACAGGGTTTCTGTTGCTTCTAGAAACACAAGGACCTACAGCGCTGATGCAGGTTTGCGTTTTTTAACCAGGATCCTCACACAATTCCTTAGAAATTGTGGGGCTCAGACATTGAATGGAGAAATAATTTGGTCTTGCATCTTATACGTGGTGTCATTGTGTAAGGGATGAATGGGCTACAAAGAGCGTTTTATACTCTTATATACTTAGAGCGCTGACACATTGGCCGCATATCTTGACTGTTGTCATTTTGTTGGAGAAAGTAAGTCCGGTGGATGTGGAAAGAGAACTATCTTTTTGATGGCGCGTCTTTCTTACCCTCATCTTCTGACTTTCTCTCTCAATCCAGGCCCAACAAGGGTCCCCATAGACCAAGAATAAAGCTGTATTGTTCGGTGGCGGATTTAATTTCATTCCATCACAAGCGACCATCGCAGCCTTGTCATTGCAATTTGTCACACTTTTCTTGTGCGCTCTATCTGTCTGAAGTCCCATCTCCTCGGCAGTCCGCTGCATAATCCCTGTTGCTGGGACAAAGCTCCCCAGCAGAAAGAAAGAGGCGGGATGGGCAATGGAAAGTCAATGGACACAGTTATCAGTTTGGGCCTCACACCCCCTGACTCCTGGGATTCCTCCTGGGCAGCCGAGGAGGCACTAGGGGCACCTACTGGGTTGGTAAAAAGTAAAAAAAGGCACCACCACCAAGTTTGCCGAGGCCAAAGGAAGAGCTGGTGGCCGCCAGGCAATGCCCTCCTGAAGGGACCACCACATAGAGGAATGTTGCCCCCCGCCCCAGCTCCCTGGGACCGGCAGTTCAGTGTGCTAGGATGAAGTTGATATTTAGAGCTGCCTCTAAATCCATTATGGATCAAAATATTGAGGAGGGCTTCCCAGCAAGCTCGGATGCGGTAGCTCAGCCCTGACACTGAGTTTCCCCCCTAGAGCTGACGGCCGCTAACACGGAGCGCAGAGCTTTGAGATGAATTCTGGAACACAAACACAGTAAGCCAGACCACACCGTCCCTCCTAGTGGAAACTCCACCTCTGATCTTTGATGAAATGTTTTGGGTACTATAGTCTCTGTCGTAGTCACTCCTTCCCAGTGGAATGGAATTTATTTTAGGCATTTATAGGACATCCCATGAAACTTCTTCCATTTTCTCTTCATTCTTTTTAAATTTTTCTTTATTGATTTCAGAGAGAGAGGAAGGGAGAGAGACAGACATCAATTTGTTGTTCCTCTTATTTATGCACTCATTGGTTGATTTTTGTATGTGCTCTGACCAGGAATCAAACCAGGAACCTTGGCATATCAGATGACCCTCTAACCAACTGAGCTACCCAGCCAGGACTCTCTTCATTTCTTGCTACCATGATCAGGGTGGGAATTTTCTGTTTGCCACTGTTTTTGTTGCTGCTGTAGATATTTCCAAAAGGTCATCCCTGAAGGCGTTAGCCCCTAATTTTTCATCTGCGTATATCCATTTTCCTACTCTCCGAGACATCTGCACCAAGGAGGCTGCTTTCTATGAGCATGGAGGAGAGAGTTAATATTACAGGTAATAACCCTTCCGTATTACCGTGCTTGTGATCAAGAGAATAATTAAAGTCACTGCAAATGCACAGACCCTTGATTCACCTAGAAATCCACTTGGCAATCCGCAATAAGTTGTGCTACTTTATTTCTTTATTTTTAAAACAATCGCAAAACTGCTGCATCCTAAAAAGAAGAAAATCATATTTTTTTCATGTAATTTTTACAAAAGTAGGGCGGGAGCATGTGTGGATTTGAGACTTGGTTTTGTCACTCATTAATTGTATAAACTTAATTTTTATGTATAGGTTAGCCTCATCATTGGGGGAAAAAAGGAAATAATGTCCCTGACCGGGTAGCTTAGTGGATTCAGCGTTGTCCGGATATGCTAGGGTCATGGGTTTGATCCCAGGTCAGGGCACAAACCAGAAGTAGTCAATAAGTGTACAACTAATGGAGCAACTATGTAAGACAACAAGTTGATTCTTCTCTCTCTCTCTCCCTCTCTCTCTTTCTTTCTCTGAAGTCAATGGAAATAAAAATGAAATAATGATCTTCATCAATCAGTGGTACCCTGGGATTCAATAAGCTACATTGCAAAGCCAGAAGACTATAACTTATTATTTCCATAGGTCTAAGGATTATGACTCTTATAAATATAGAATATATATATATATATATATATATATATATATAGAGAGAGAGAGAGAGAGAGAGAGAGAGAGAGTGTGTTTGTATGTGCATGTAACTTAGGCTCTTAGCTGGCTTCCTTCATACCACGAGTCAGAATTATTTATATCCAATCTTACCCTGAATGTTAGCCCAAATCTCAACGTGGCTGAATCCTTCTCATCTATTAGGACCCAACTCAGAAGTCACCTTCTCAAAGAGGGTCCCCTGGACCACCACTTCTCATCAGGCTGCATTTTTGTCCCTCCATCACATCACCACATGGGAGGAGAGAGTCACCAGCAGAGAGGACAGAGGGACACGGTCCTGCTACCAAAAGCCATCTGGGTTAGTGTCTGAAGTTTCCTTGCTAGCCCAGGTAAAGAGTGAGGTGGTAGAAGAGAGAAAGTCTTGGGAGGTGGCAGGCAGGGTGACATGAGAGGGGTGAGGTGGTGCATAAAGCTCACTGTGACCAGTTCCCACCCTGGTGATGCTCTGTGGAAGTTTCTGTATCAGAAGTACTAGCCATCTTAGAGGAGCCTAATGAGAAGCCATGAAGACAATGGGTTTTCACTAGATAATACAAGGCTCACAGGAACTATATAGTTGGCACCAAAACTTTGGGGATGACATAAGGGTAATAAGGAACATTTACAGGAGAAACGCTTTACTGACACGAGTTGTTAAAGACCTGCCTTGCGGAAGGGGACAGAGAGATGGGTCTGGTGTGATGTGACATTCTCTATAATCTGGTGGACTCCGTCCACGCTGATCATCTCTGCTGTCCTCGCTGGGGGCCCTTGTCAGCCCCACTGAGCAGCCTGCTGGTGTCAGAACTCTGGGCCCAGGAGCTGCTGTAATATTTCTCCAAGCCAAAGTCTGGGTGATCTTGTCTTGTGCAGGGAGAAAAGCAGATAGCTGGAGGCATTCTAGATTGCTCTCCCAAGCATCAGTCTTCAAAGCAAAACGACCCACTGAGGGGGTCAGGACATTTTCAAGAGACAGAGGATGCAGGAGCCCCCGGTCAGGGGAGCCAGGAACTGAGTCCCTGCCCCTCAACAGCTGTCCTGGTCAGCCCGCTTCCACTTTGAGCTGGAAAGATATATATATATATATATATTTGAATTTAAAGTTTTTAATTTAAAAAAATGACAGTTTCCATTCCATATTTTGTATGTTAATTTATTTGTCTTTTCCCCCTGCATGCAATATATATCAATGGAGCAAGATAAAAAACATTATTGCATCTAAAATGTAAACCATCTGGACTTTGGAAACCCTGAACTATATAGGATTTTTAGCTTTTAAATAAAGTTTTGTTTTTGTTTGTTTCGTTTTGTTAACCAAAGTCTTGTTGGCCGGATGTCAAAAGAGAGATGCTGTTTTGTGAACTATTTGGTTCTGAAAAAGATTGTAAAGTCTCTTTGGGCATTTTAACTATGGAGTCACAATTCAATAAAACAATTATGATCATCTTTGAATTGAATAAAAGAGTAATCCTTCTACTTAGATCAATTTCTGTATTTACTTTTGCACTTTCCGAGGGTTCAGAACCAGTAACATGGAGAGAGTAAAATTTCTCAGTCCCGATGTAGGGTCACAGTCCCACACTGTGGCTTTATTCAAAGGTCCATGACCATGATGAGACAGAGCATAGATGACACCACGCACCATGACAATAGGCAGTCACTACTGTGGACTGACTTTTCACAGCTGCTTTCACAACTTTTTACACAAAGATATGTGAGGTTAGCCCAAGGGGAACGACAGCATTAATAAGGCAGCACAATCGTCCATATCAATTATTCTTTTATTGATCTTTCCAAAATATAAGTTGATATTAAAAAACTCCTTTTTTAAAAAGATATCCATCCAAAGGAGGGTGGGTCACTGGCTTCCTTAATAGTCCTTGGCAGAGATAAGATTCCAGTTTCTAATTCTAAATTCATAATTCCATGCCTCATTCCATACTTCTAGAACTCAACAGCAAGCTCTACCTATTTTTTTTTTTTTATTGTTTTTAAAGTGGCTTTGTCTTGAAGAAATGGCCCTGGGTTTTTCCTGATGGCTGACTTTTAGCACTGACCATAACCTGTGTCCGGGGTCTTTGTACCAGTGTGATCCTGGTTATGGTGGTGGGTCGTGCTGGCGGCATAGCATGGCAGAGGGAACGGAAAGAATGAGATAAAAAACGCTTTCGATGGGCTTACTGGAAGGACTGAATCGAGGTAATGTGTTTAGCATAATGTCTAGCAGGTAATATACTTAAAATCATTGTTTATTATCATTTATTAATCCAGATCAAGAGCTCTGGATATTGAAAAGAATCACTGTTTTCTAATCACAGTACTCTTATGAATCTAATTATTTAAGGTGACTCGGGGAACAAAGGTTTCTTAGAACAAACTACACAAGGTGATGACTCTGGCCTGGGGCAGGCACTGGGAATGGGGAGCTACAGTGGATAGAGACCTTCTCAGGGCTTGAGATGATGATCATGTGTCGCCTACAGAGGACAGTCTCCCTGGCTGTAAATTGTTATTCAGTCTAAGTGTCACTCATAACATCATTTAGCTCTTCAGGAGGATTTTACTTTTCAAGGAAAATGCAGGTGACAAACAGATGTAGCTGGTCTGGTGACGAGTCAAGAACTGATGTGTATCCAGCGCATGAGAAGTGTCTATCTCTGTCCCCTGCCCGGGGGACTCATGGAATGAAAGGTTGGAGAGAAGGAAAAGGGGGGAAATAGTCATCCTCCAAAAGAGGTGGAAGTAGCCCTGGCTTGGCAGCTCAGTTGGTTAGAGCATCTTCCCAATACGCTAAGGTTGTGGGTTTGATACCGGTCAGAGCACTAAGAATCAACCAATGAGTGCATAAATAACTGGAACAACAAATCTGTGTCTGTCTTTTGCAAATCAATCAATAAAATAAAATAAATAAAGAGATGGAGGTATTTTGTGACAACTAGTTGGTTTTACAAACACAGTCCCTTACCTGCAGCCTTTGTCAGAGACACTGCCCGTTTCACAACAACTTAGCTTTTATTTGAAGGGTATGTGGCTACAATAATATGTGGGGTTTTTTGGTGTTTTTTTTAAATTATTTTTTTATTTATATATTTTACAGGAAAGGGAGAGAGAGAGAGAGAGAGAGAGAGAGAGAGAGAGAGAGAGGAGAGAGAAGGAGGGGAGGAGCAGGAAGCTTCAACTCCCATATGTTCCTTGACCTGGCAAGCCCAGGGTTTTGAACCAGTGACCTCAGCATTCCAGGTTCAACGCTTTATCCACTGTGCCACCACAGGACAAGCACAATAATATGTATTTTAAATAACATTTTGCTTTAATGTCAGTAAAATATGATAACTCTGGCTCTAATCAAGTCCACCAATGAATTATAAGCTGTCCCACGGCTAATCGTTTGGACCTCGCATCCCCTTCCCCTCCCACCCGTCAAAACTGAACCGCCTGAGGCTATGTGTTTTTTTATTAAAGTTCATGGAGTTTCCTAATGAGCAGTGGTCATTCGTAGTGAATCCTGCTGTTTCATTCAGAGGTGACTATGTTCTCAGTCCGTACACGTTTCTCCTTGTCTACTATGTGTAAGGTCCTGAACTATATGAGGACACTATCTATATTCTGGGAGTTCACAGCTTAGGGGAAAAAGGTAAAACATAATGCAGAGTACACTAAATAATTAAATAATTCAAGTTAAGTAAATGGAAAGTGCTGAAATCATTGAGAGAAAGGAGAAGTCCCTGAATGGACTTCTTTGACCTAACCCATAACAATGGTCATCGCTGGTCCCCAAATCTCCAAGCACCATGGCCAGCGTTCTAGATGTAATATACTAGGTACAGTTCTAGGCATTTGGAAATCATCAGGAAATAAAACAGACAAAAGTTGCTGGTCTCGTGGTACTTAAATTCCTGTGGGAGGTGGAGGGTGGGAATAGGCAAAGACCAACACTCCTAATAAGTCACTTCTGAACGTGGTAAGTCTCAAGGGGCAAGAAATGAAAAGTTTTCTTCAAAAGCTACTCCCTGAAACATTCACCTGGCCTGTCAAGCAATAATTATCCTGCTTTGTCACACTTTCTGCTATAGCAGGGCTAGTAATTCTTAGCTGAGTAAGTTGATAAGTGATTCAATTATTTTATTTGGAACTACAGCTGTATGGATGGATGCTATATGTTGTACCATTTGTAAATTATAAATGCAAAAACTGTTCACTGGCTGAGCTCCTCATACATACATGCCTATATGAATATATGTACAATCATGGTGTTCCTGCCATTTGTTTTAAGTTTTTTTTTCAAATGAGAAAATAAGCATGCTGACTAGGTTCATAGAGGAATACGAGCACAGGTGTGGACTCCAACTTTGTTCTCTCATGAAAACTGGTTTGACAATTTCTGATGAAATTGACCAGTGTGGGTTTTAGCCTTCACACCTGGTCAATTCCATCAAAAATGTCAAAAATTCTGCGACGGAATTGACAGGTGTTAGGCTGACCCAGGGGCCAATTCCATCAAAGCAGTAGAACCATTTGTGCCTGTGGACACATTGGAGACCCAATATAGAAAAAGAGAATTTGGGGAATTAGCCCCGGAGTCATCTTGGTGAGGACCGGGTTGACTCAGAAAGTGGGGAATAGGATAACGGGGAACACCATTCCATCTCAGGGGTGAACTGGTCACGGCCCTCAGGGGGAAACATTCCATAACCTTTATTGGAAACAGATCAGCGCCATTGATCGTGCCTGTCCTCATCTCCTCACACAGTTGACTGTGTGACTTAGTTCACGCATCTCCTCGCACAGTTGACTGTGTGACTTAGTTCACGCATCTCCTCGCACAGTTGACTGTGTGACTTAGTTCGCGCCTGCCTTTGAAAGCCCAACTCTTTGGGGGCCGGTTTCAAAGTTTCTGTTGCACCATGAATGAGTTCCCATGAGCACGATATGAAGGAGGGTGGATGAAAACAATCTACATTTTTATTATCGTGGCATATCAGTCTCATGGGTATAACTAACATAACATGTCCATTTCCAATATGTTTAACTCAGCGCTTTCTGTCCCCACAATGGTAATTTCTTAACGACAGAAAGAAGTCTCTGAGAATAAACACTTGGGACTGAAAGGGTGCTAAGTAAGCTTTACTATTACGTTCACGGACTAATACAAAGAACATGCTCATGGTTTCAGGTGAATTATCCCAGTGTTCAGTATGGGGACAAGTATGGATTTTAAGACACCATCACGATGGCCTGGAAAATTGTCCCTTGGACCCCCACGACCAGGATATGAGTGCGTCCGCATAAATTGTAAATTGCAGTACATTAGAGACCACAAGGGCCGGCCAGCCTCTCCCACGGTCTCAAGGGAACACTTGCCTTTGTGTCACCCACTCTTTTCTGAACTTGAAATCCAATTGGCCAACAATTAAAGCCAATTAGCAAGTGAGGAAAATAAACCGAGGACTCTCCCCTTGTGTTTTCGGTGGCGGACAGAAAGCTAGTTAGCTCAAGGCATTAGCATAGCTGTGCAGCAGGCCCGTCATATAACGGAGACTAGTTGGCTTAAAGTATTAGAAGACCCGGTAGCGGCTGGCGCAGCCGAACCATGTTATTCTGAGCTAACAGCTGCCAAACATTCTTGACAGTGGATGAGGCAGATGTCCAAGGACAATCAAAGAGAGAAGAAAGTTTAAGCCAACGTTTGCCTATCTCATATTCTTTGCTTGATCCCCTGCCTCAAAGACAACACACAGCTGCTGCACTTCAAGGTCTAGGGGCTGCTCCCACCCCCGCCACCCCCGCACCCCCTGGTTATTCTCTGAAGCTGGGCTCGGCTTGCCTGTCAAGTGCCCCTTGCAGGCCAGCTCCCTGGAACATATGAGTCTTCTGGGTAACCTTTTGATTTTCTGGACACTCAAAAGGTTTGGCTCAAAATTCCACAGTGTGTGGTGATCACAGAATTGGGGAGGAAAATGCTTCTATAGGTCAACCCTCAATGGGTCAGCTTCGCAGGAGTCCGGATATATTTGGGGTGGAGCAGTACATTTTTAGATTGAAGAAACCATTCGTTCAAACCCAAAGTGAAGAAAAGAGGAACAATCTGGGTGAAATCTAAATATTGAGGATTTTTCTCTCAGAGCTGTTGACCTTCTCTTTCTTGTCTGAATAATAGAAGGACTGTGTAGGGGGGGAGAGAATTAGAGGACATAGCTGCATTATGGACAAACAGATGAAACACACACCTGGATTAAACGTGGTCCCTGAAATGTCGGTGTGTTGTCTCGGGGAAGGGGGAGGGGTGGAGGGAAGGAGGGGACTTCATTTTCCATCAGTGCTAAGAGGCATTTCATATTACACCATATAGTACTGTGCTTATTTGTTAAAATCCTTTCTTGTTCTATTTTACATGACATGTGGAAAATAGACAAGTCATTCATGCCAGTAAACTACAACTCTGGTGAATTAAATGGTAAGATCTTCTAAAATGAGGAAGCTGTGTCACTGTCAGCATCATTATGCACACCACTGTTCTACCTGTTCTGTAGGTGAGGAACATACTCAAAGCTTTGCTTAAAAAAGAAAAATAAGGATTTCCCTTGGCATATCTTTTTGGGAGAATAAGACCTACATGGCGTCCAGGAATGAACAGTTACCTCCGGTGGATGATACGCACTTGTATATTGAATTATAATTATTTGATCAAAGTATGAATGCTTATTCGACCCCATGTGTATAAGACTTGAATAAGATGTGCTGTCTTATACACATTAGTGTCCCCAGGTGTAGTATGTGCTCAGTGTGCTTATTTGAATGAATATAGAAAATGAAATAAACAAAAGAATGAATGAAAAAAATGAGTTGACTTGATTCCACGCCAAACCCATCGGAACAATCTGAAAACCACGCTCCTGCAATGGAGTCACTAACAGAAACAGTAGAAAGATCTGTTTTTAGTGTATTACCTGAAAAGAACTCTATACAAAATAGTTTCTTGTAAAAGCACTAATTAGTGAGAATTAGAGAGGGTTTTAAAAATTACATCTATTTCTCCCTGGCAACTAATTACAGGGATAACATTCACACATACTACCATTGCAGGTGCAAATATTTAATTGTGTGTGCAAGCCAGGTGGTCAGATGGCTCTGTACCCACGTGTTCAATTGTGTCTGCTCTAGCTGCCCCTTCAATTAGCTGGGGGTGCAAAAAACAGAGACTGAGCGGAGGCCCTATTAAAACGAGGCCTATATATCCCCCCAGCCTTTTATCTGGAAGGCGGAAGGGGTTGTGCATTTTGGGTTTTATTTTAGTTGCTCCTAGCTGGGGCCCCCGAGGGAGTCACTCCAGTGAGCTAGTTAGCTAGGAGCAGCTGGATTTTGCCTGATAAACGTTGTACACAGTTGCATAGAAATCGGTCAGCAACCCTGCACAAATTTGGGCAGTAAACCAGGTTCTCTGTTCAAAGTGATGTGGCTCAGTTATTCTTAAGGTGCCGTGTTTTTCCTGGTGAGAACAGAGAAAAGTCTGTCGGAACATTGAAATGGGCAGGTCCTCCTTGTTGAATAGTCTTAATTCTTTCCGCAGCGCCCCTCACACTGAGTATTTAGGTGACTGCCTATGTGGCTCTTTGAGGGAATGGGGACAATTTATGAGTTTTTGATTTGTTCACTTATTTATTTTAACAAAGAGTTCAAAAGGCTATTCTGGAGCAATAAAACTGCCTGGGAATCTGCAAGGTTAAAATTCGACTGAGGCTGAAATGATAAAATAATCAACTGGATGTTGACCTGTATACATTTGGGCAGGGACTGAGTGGTTACAACAGCAGACACTTGGAGTCAGTTGATGGCCATCGAAGTTTTCCTCCTTAGGCGTGTAGCTTCTGACATGTTAACTTTTCTGAGTTTCCACAAAAAAATAGAGCACTGATGCCTACATCATAGGGCTACCCAAGAACTCACAAAGACGTACTTAGGTGGGCACTACTTACTGCGGCGATCTCTTCATGAGTTCTATAAATGTCTAACCACTATGTGGTACACTATATTGAATGTCAGCTATATAGTCCAAAATTAAAATTTACAAAATGACATACTTAAAATACCTTGTTTTAAGACCACAACAGGTGCTTCGTAGAGAGAACTTCTTTGTCTTTCTCCAGCGGAAAAGAAGGTTGAAGAAATTTCTATTCAGCTACAAGCAGGAGAACTCAGGGGAGGGAACAACTCAACATCCCGGGCATAGATCCAATTTTTACCCTTCAAGAGCTGATGGCCATGTTCACGTCCTCCGTGATGTATTATTGGATTTTTTTTAGCATGAGCAATAAATCACAGCCCTCTAAATCTTCATGTTTACATTTTAAGGGACCTTAAATATGTTGCAAGCATCCGGCCTCATTCTGTTTGAAGAGTTTTCCTCCATCACCTCTGGCCACTTGGACTCAGGGGATGGCAGATTTGGAAATACAGAGTTCCAATTTTTATATATGCCTAATCCTTATGTTTTTGTCTAATTTTGAATCTTATTTATCTATAGTTGTTGATTTCCTTAAATGATGCTTATAGGGGTCATGTATCAAAGGCACTTGGAAACGATGTCCTCAAGTCCAGGGTCCCTATGGGTATTACCGTATTTTTCACTCCATAAGACAAAACTTCCCCCCCCCCAAAAAAAAAAAGTGGAAGGGAAAATGTCCATGCACCTTATGGAGTGAAAAATACGGTATTTAATGAAATATTTTAACACACCATTTGTTTCAGAATATTTTTTTTCTTGTTTTCCCCCATAAAACCCTAGGTGCATCTTATGGAGCGATAAATACGGTATCTCTGTCTCTCTCATTCTCTCACTCACATATATATACCAAGGTTTTCTTGGGCTTTGCAATAATCTATTGTGATATCTCGCACACATAAAATTGGAGCCTATTGAAGAAAAAATGTCTGTCTTGGGCACAAAAGCGTGCAGATACTAGCATGAGGTTTCCAAAAGAACGAGTCAACGTTAATAATGGTGCATGACCTGTGACATGCTGGGATGACCACAGAAGTGAGCCTAGCACCTAGGAAATTTTTCAGCCACACCTCCAACAGAGAGTTCCGCTGCTGGGCTCCCGGGAACCAGAAAGCGTTTCTGAACCTCTCCTGTTAGCTCTCTGCTCTTTCTCTGGGTGGCGATGACCTCAGTGGGACATTTGCATTCAGAAGGAAGAATAGTTTGCTCATGTGATGCTCTCGCATTTGTGATGAGATGTGGGGCAGAGGTCATTGGAGTGAACTCCCAACTTCTCTGACCTCTGGTCTTCTCTCTGGGATGGGGAACGGGATCGGGGTCAGTGGGAGGGGGAAACCTGTGTTGTAATGAAGACAGACGTGCCAGCCCCTGAATTAAGACACCGCCTCATACATTCCACTCACCGAGAAGTGAGAGAAGCCAACTGGTCATCACGTAACACTCGAGCTTTGTCAGTGGTTCCCCGCCAACCTCCCAACTGCTGTCTGTTGGAATTTGAGAACAAGTTCTTCGTGGGAGCTCAGGGTGAAGTCCACTTGGAAAACCTCTGGGATCTCGTGATGAGGTTTACAGGTATGGAAAACTTTAGTTGGCATCCAACTACACTATTCCATTTGTGATCATTGTTTAGCACAAATTTTCTGACGACAGAGACGGAACGTAGAAAACCCTTTGTCACTTCCATGGGGCTGTAACCAACACTGAAAATGACGGTGTAGTCTGAGATGCTGCGTGTCTGAATGTCCCTCCTCTGTTCCCTGCACACTGGGCTCAGAATGGAGCCCTGCCCATGGGGAGCTGGGTGGCGGGCACCCCACTTTGTCACAGCATGGCTCTCTGCCCATTTGGAGCAGTGTGAGTTCTTGGGAGCTCATGAGCTGTGAGGAGTGGGACATCAGGCATTGTACATCATGAGGCTAACAGATGAACTAACAAAAATAAGGCCGGGGAGAGGTTCAGACAGGCAAGGATGGTGACTTCTGTGTCACAATATTTTCTAAATATTGTGGTGGCAGAGAGAGGTCATTCTGTTTGTGTGTGTGTGTTACACATTTTAAATATTTTAAAATCAAATGGCTCCTTGGGTCCTGAGGTGAACTTATTAAATACAGTTATCTACCCTGGCTCTCACGGATACTGAACAACTGTCTCCAACCTTGGTTGTGAGGCGTGTCCTGAACCATTTGTTATTAATTTTAAAAAAAAGTGGCTTATGAATGATTTACTTATTTTATAAATTAGATGAGCTTTTCCTGTAATCATAATATTCACACCTACTTGCTTCTGACAGGCTTTTTCTTAAAAAGTGCGTTGGCCCATACCAATATGGAAGTAGATCACACATTATGCTCATGGGCCAGCTATGAACTTAATTTTGATAATTATAGATGAAGAGTCACAAATAATTAAGCATTTTCTAAAACTTTCAAATCACCAAGACTTTCCTTATTATAAATGCCTGCATCCTATGATATTTTACGCAGTGGCAGATTTTGTACACGGCTGTAATTATATAAAATGCATTCTGTGCACATCACAGAAACAAAAATGGGTATTAAAGCCCTTGTGGGTGAAGACGGTTTTATTTTCTTGGGATTCAGAGCCTTCAACATAGAATCTACCACATAATAGGTGCTCAATATATATTTATAAAAATAATTTGTTTTTATTTTTTTCAAAGCTCAGTGGATATTTCCAATTAGTTACCCAGATATGCTCATGAAATAAGTAAAGTAAGATTTTTTTTTTTAATCCCTGAAGAGAGGCGACTGTTTAGAAAAATCCAGTGGGCATTAGGACCCAAGTTTCCTTTTATGTCTAATGCATCTGCTCTGAAATTATCTGCTTTGGAAATCAGTGTATTATCCTCTATGGTGCCTGCTTTTCTAGAAAGCACTTTCTGGAATCATGATTGTTCGTTAGAAGAGACAAGTTTGTGTTCTTCCATTTTCTAGAACTCACAATATTTAAGTGACTAATTTGAGTTAGTGGGCTGACGGCCAGAGCCTGGAAAGGGAGTCCCAAGTCCAGAGTTCAAAAAGGAGCCGCAGTGTTTTCATTGGTCAGAGTTGTTCTGATGATACTGACAGTCGGGTCAGGAAACCTGGAAGGGCCAGACAAGTGCAAGGGACAGGCAATGCTGCAAGCGACGTTCTTGGGTGGAATGAGGGGGGCACAGACATGTGGGAGACACTTGTGTCCAGGCTGCACAGGGATGGAGCATGACCTCAGACCTTGCCTGTAGCCTGGAGTCACAACTGTCACGGTGGTCATATCCTTATAGGACTCAGAACTGATGAAAACATCTCTGTGACCAAGCATATGTGACCTTAACAGGTTGCACAGATAACTTGTCACTTCTGAAAATTCAAATTTTGCTGCAGATCGAAGCTGAACTATGAACTCTGAAGATGTCCCTGTCCCCTAAACAGTCCCTAGACAATATCCTCCGTCTGCCCCAGCCCTTGTGCCCAAAGTGCAATGGAGAGAATTCTCGATGGAAACTACTGCCCTGGGTTTAAGTTCCAATCTTACCCTTCCCCCAACTTGAAGACACACGGACAACAAGCGGGACAATCCCATTAGCCCCAAGCAACATAGAAACGATGGCGCATTCTATTGGGAATTAGCACACCTGCATTTCCTTCTTGCACATGCGCAACTCCAGGATAGATCTGGACTTATCAACACCTGGATAGATTTTACCCCTGCCCCTGTTCTCCCACTTCCGGCTCCTGTATTCTCTAGTGACCCCTTGTCTGAATTTTGCACTTGTAACTGTGAAATCACTTTCACTTGACTGTAAAGAAAGGCGGCATCTTCCAACAAGATTTACAAAGCAAAACCACAGGCTGGGAGGAAAGGCTGCAATGGAAGGCGCCGCCATTTCAGTGCCGGGCAGCCATAGGTTAGTGGAGCGGGTGAGCTCATTTTAACACTAGGCGACCAGCTCAAGTGCAAGAGTCCGCTTCCCGGAAGGCAGTATTATGCGCAGAGCGATCAACTGCTACCTGTCACATGTTCCCAGAAATGTGAGGGGGGTAGAAAGGCAGGGAGGTGTTTTGCCTACACAGTGAGACCTTATCTTGGACTTGGAGGGCATGTACGTGCGTGTGCATGTGCATGTGTGTGTGCGTCTGGTGATGGATCCTAAAAAGCTATCAATGTTCTCCTTTTACATATCTGGCTCCCCAAATGAATCCTGATGGTGAGAGAAAGAACGAGAGAGAGGGAGAAAGAGAGGGAGGGAGGATAGAGAGAGAGAGAGAGAGAGAGAGAGAGAGACAGAGACAGACCTGAAACCTATTTTAAATGTGTAACAGACCAGCAAAAAATAGTCTAATCACTCTGTTATCCAAAATATGAATTGGAAAAATGGTATGGAAAACCAAAATTATGGTGGGTGGAAACCCCACCCACCCCCCAGCCCAACACACCATTGGCAGCATCGACCCTGGTATTTATTGCTTATTTTAACTACAGTGCCGTGCAAGCACTTTCTGCAAAAATGTAATCATATGCCTCATATTTTGCCCCCATTTTCCTCGCATATTTTACAGTGCCTGAGACTGTTTGTGTGTTTGCTATATATCAGTTGACACCTCCGTAAAATCTTTATATTGAATGCCTTTGGTAATGATGACTAAATAATAGCTTGGCCATTTGTGCCTTCTGTAGCTATGGTTTTTCGTTTGCCTGTGAGCTTTACTCTGGGCTGTGTGTGTAGGGAGAACTTAGAAAGCCATATTTCTACTCCGTGCAAGATGCCCTTCCTCAGTGTTATGAGTCTTGGTCACTATTCCACCTCCAGTTCCTGTTCTTCCCTTCTATTCATTGAAGAAATGTTTCTATTTTTTGTCTGTTTGATTTTTAAGATGGCATTGTCAGCAACACAATTCTTCGCCAGGATTCTATTGGTAATTTATATTTAGTTTGGGGACTTTTAGATATGCATGTCTCTCTCCATAGTGTCCAAAATCTCTATTTATGTTTATTTAAGATCCTTCCTGGCCCTGGCTGGGTAGCTCAGTTGGTTGGGGTATCATCCCCATACTCCAAGGTAGCAGGTTCAATTCTTGGTCAGGGTACATATAAGAATCAACTAATGAATGAATAAATGAGTGGAACAACAGGTCTCTCTCTTTCTCTATCAAATCAATTTAAAAAATTTAAAAAAACATTGTTTCTGTTTCCTTAAAAAGCAAGTGTGGTTGTTTAAACCAAAGAGAATTAAGTGATGAAGTAGATGAAATCACAGGGAAAGAGACTCAAAGCCATGTGGGAGATGGATATTAACTTATTCCAAATATAGACATATTCCTATATGTTGTCTAGGACATAAGCTTCATGACAAAGGGGACTTACCATATTTTTTGCTCCATAAGATGCATTTTTTTTTCTCCAAAAAGTGGAGGGGAAAATGCCTATGCATCTTAGGGAGTGAATGTTCATTTGTTTTAGCTGCTGCGGGTTCCCAGACAACTAGAAGAGAATTTGAACATTAAAGTCTCTTCTCATTTGTTAATAACAGAGCTAATGGTTGTTAATACTGCTGTTGAATTTACATTGTTGAAATATTATAGTGGTATATTTTATTAAATATTTTAACACACCATTTGTTTCAGAATATTTTTCTTCTTATTTTCCTCCTTAAAACTCTAGGTGCATCTTATGGTCAGGTGTGTCTTATGGAGCGAAAAAGTACAGTAGGTTGCTGTCGAATCAATCCCCAATGAAGAGTTTAATGTGAGTTTGAGTAACTGATGCTACTTTGAAAAGAGTTTTAGAAAGCTTAGTCCTCGTCCACAGCTTAGAAATGAACGCCTCTTCTTCCTTCCCCAGCATTGAGTTGGATTTTCTGGCCAACTCTCTCCTACAAGGTGTGTACTACTTCCTGCTGCCCCAGTCTTAGAACAGCGACCAGCCAGAAGGAGAAGGTGGCCAACAACAGGAGAAGCCAAATAACTAAGAATACATGGCCCTGTATCAGGATGACCAAGGAGCCTGACCAGGTGGTGGCGCAGAGGATAGAGCGTCGGACTGGGATGCGGAAGACCCAGGTTCGAGACCCCGAGCTCACCAGCTTGAGTGCAGGCCCATCTGGCTTGAGCAAAAGCTCACCAGCTTGACCCAAGGTTGCTGGCTCCAGCAAGGGGTTGCTTGGTCTGCTGAAGGCCCGCGGTCAAGGCACATATGAGAAAGCAATCAATGAATAACCAAGGTGTCATAACGGCAAAGAAAAACTGATGATTGATGCTTCTTATCTCTCTCTATTCCTGTCTGTCTGTCCCTATTTATCCTCTCTCTGTCCCTGTAAAAAAAAAAAAAAGATGATAGAGGAAAACATTACAAATTTACACGTACCTCTAGTTCAGGGGTGCTCAATACGTGGATTATGATCTACTGGTCGATCGCGAAGGAAGTGTGGGTAGATCTCATGACATTAAAAAGACATTTGTCTTGCCTGACCTATGGTGGCGCAGTGGATAAAGCGTCGACCTGGGAACACTGAGGTCGCCAGTTCAAAACCCTGCACTGGTCTGGTCAAGGCACATATGGGAGTTGATGCTTCCAGCTCCTCCCCCCTTTCTCTCTCTCTCTCTCTCTCTCTCTCTCTCTCTCTCTGTATCTCTTCTCTAAAATGAATAAAATAAAAAAAAAATTTAAAAAAAATTTTAAAAAAACAGGAAATTTTAGAAAAAAAAAAAAGACATTTGTCTTTTGATTGGCACACAGGGTAGCCAATCTGACGTCTGAACTTTTGACACCCTACGCATGCATGTTAAACCACACTAACTTGTTCAGTTACATTGCTGCGTAGTTAGCCTTCAATTTACTTAAACTAAATACAACAAAGGGTATAAAAATGAGTGCCGAAGCTGGTCCGAGTAAGAAGCCTAAAACCTACCACTTTCATACAGAATGGGAGGGGATTTTTTTCACTATGTCATATTCTAAGTGCGTTTGCCTCATCTGTCTGTGTGCCATTGCTATTCCAAAGAAGGGAAATGAGGAGAGGCTTATTCAGACTGTTCATAAAAACTATGACATTGACTTTCCTCTGAAAAAAGAGCTGATAAGGAGAAAGGTGAAAGAAGAATACACAATATTAAATAGTAATAATAGTAACTTAAATAATGATAATATAGAAGAAATAAACTTATGTTTTGAATTTTTATTGTAGGTAGATCATTTTGATTTGGTCATCTTATAAGCTGAAAAAGTGTGGGCACCCCTGCTCTAGTTGTATTATATATATATAATTTTATATTTTTTATTTTTCTGAAGTTAGAAGCAGGGAGGCAGTCAGACTCCCACCTGTGCCCGACCAGGATACACCTGGCATGCCCACCAGGGGGCGATGCTCTGCCCATCCTGGACGTTGCTTTGTTGCCGCTGGAGCCATTCTAGCGCCTGAGGTAGACACCATGGAGCCGTCCTCAGTGCTCGGGCCAACTTTTGCTCCAGTGGAGCCTTGGCTGTGGGAGAGGAAGAGAGAGACAGAGAGAACGGAGAGGGTGAGGGTGGAGAAGCAGATGGGCACTTCTCCTGTGTGCTCTGACCAGGAACCGAACCAGGGACTTCCAGACGCCGGCCAGGGCCTGTAGTTAGTATTTTAACAAATGTCCAATGGCCCAGGAGAAAAAAACCCCACAATCTGGCCAACCACCTTATATTAAACTGAAAAAACACCTATTTAGACCTCTGGGTTCAGATGGCACAGGCATACCCGAACATAGGGAGAGGGAGTGGGGGCCCACATAATATTCTACATCATAATACAATCATTTCAGCATTGAAACTCCAGATTAGGAATTTGACATTTTAAAAATTCCACTGAAATTGGACTACAAAATATAATAGGTTTAGGCACCTGCTCTAATAAGATTGCATAAAAATATCCCCACAGCCTCACCATAAACATATTTTACAATATCAGAGTCAAATTTTATTACATCATTACTAGAACGCTCCGCGGGGCCACGCGATTGGCTGCCGCCACGGAGCCGGATACCGAGTCTACGGCAAAAACATACCATCACACTTCCCTAATAAAAGTTTTATTGTATCCCCGTGCACATTAAAAACAACACTAACCGCATTAATACATTGTAATTTACTTTTTTGTTATAAAACAAATAACAAACCTGGTGCTAATGACATCATATTTTCCATTATCCTAAAGCAACCTGTTAGCATACCCATTGCGCTGAGCTTCTGACTAAAAAAAAAAAAAAAAAAGGCACTCTCTCTTATTGTACAACAGTGCATCGGCGCGTAGACTGTTGCTATTTCTTACCCGGCGCACAGACATCACATCATGTCCTAAACATCTGTGTCTGTTTGAGCGACACAGGTATAAAATATATTATTTGATTTTTGTGCTGTTATCATTTTTCTCCAAAGGGGAACACACGAGATTCTTTTGTTACAATTGTCTCTTACTTGGATGGGTTTTTCATGTTCCAATAAACATAGGTGTATCTGCTGCTCAAATACAGAGTCCAGCGCTCATTGTCACCGCTTTTCCCTTCGGCTGTCATCACAGCCCTTGTAAGTTTCTTCAGAGCCAGGTTTCAATTTGGCTGCTATGAAGCACCTGAGAGAAATCAATTTCTTCTAAGACATGGGTGATTGTTTTTGTAACATCTTCTGGTGTGTTGTTGCAAGGAAGTTATTCAATGATTAAGCTTTTTTTCCCTTGCTTTTACTTTTATAAATTAAATCACTAACAAGAGACATTGGGACTTGTTTCATTTTATTTAGCTTAGTGCCAAGTGACTTATCAGTCAGCCTCTCACCAGCTCAAACATTCTCGGACCTATCAGGGTTCCCTGGGGGTTTGTTTGGAGTAGGGGTGATGGTGAGAGGTGGCCAGAGAGAACAAAATGGAGATTACGCTCAAGGGGAGAGATTTCATAAGTCGGAGAAGAAAAAAAAGGGAGCCCACAGGACTCTGCTTATCCAGAGATAGGGTGCCTCTCTATGGTAGACTTCCAACTCTCCTTATCTCGGGCCATTCTGTGTTGGTGGGAGTGTCTCTTCTGCCCTCTGACCGCATGGGCTGCACTGTGAGCACCCCTCTGAGGGAGGTCCTACAGGATAAGATAGGGGAGGGCGTTTCTGGATGTCTGATCTCAAGTATTCCTTCTCCACAAAGTCTCCTTGTGCTTAAACATGTGGCTTTTATATCACCTCTCCTGTTACTGTCTGCTTTTCCAACATTAGGCATTTTAAGATTGTGTCTATTTGGCAAACACACACACACACACACACACACACACACACACACACACACACACACACACACTTGCACATTTGACCTGTTTAGAGGCTTATAATGAGGTTGAATAACCGGTTTCTGAAATTTTACTTTCCAATGAGATGCAGCTCCTGCCAGAGCCTATCAGATGTGTTATTCATTATAAAATTGTTTCAGAAACCTGAGTTCCAGAAACATGAGTTAGCCCTGACGATGCAATCCTAACATGTGCGGAAAACTGTGACTTTTACACATTAATGATGCTATGGCTAGCATCATTGTTAAGAAATTTAAGCATAACTTATATAACCTCAGCACAATCATATGTGTCCCAAAAGAATTCTGAAGTTTCATCGTAGTCTCTTTGGATAGTTCTATGTTCTTATGTTGTTTTGTCTGGGAGTATGCAGGACCACATTTCTGATCCAGGGGAGAATCCTTATACAATTTTCCTGCTATGTATAGAATGGTTACTGTTATAAACCACATTCAATTTTATTGAGGAAAAAGTAACAATGATAATAATTACCAGCACTTTTTGAGTGTCAGGTACTGTTTAGAGGAGATTGTATGTATTAAGTTATTGATCTAAAAAGAAGCCCTTTGCTATAGTAATTTATTATTCCCATTTTATAGATGATGAAACTGAGGCGTGTGTTGTCCCAACACATCCAGTTTGTGGGTTTGATCTCTGGTCAGGTCACACACACAGGAATCAACCAGGGAATGCAGAAACAAGTGAAACAACAAACGGATGTTTCTATTTTCTCTCTCTCTGTCTCTCTCTTCCTCTCTCTCTCAAATCAATAAATAATATAAAATTTAAAAAGAAAAAGAAAGAAACTGAGGCACAGAGAAATTAAGTAACTTACTTGCCTGATGTTGTAGAACTAGGAAGCTGAGATTCAGACTAAACAATCAGCCTCGTGAGCTGTTGATCTTAACTTGTACATAACAGCCAAATAAAGTGCTTGCTCACTTGTGGACTGACTTTGGTATTAAAGGATGATTGTTGGTCTCAGAAAGTATGGAATCTCTCTTGCACACCAGTTACTTTGACCCAGTGAATTTCTTGAGATTTCCCACAATGATGTACTGTCATCTGGAGGCTTGAAGATGTGAAATGAGTACAGGCTAAATCAGACTAATGGTCTATCAAGCAGAGAAAGACATTTTGTGATGCTAATAAATTGCCTATTTAGACTATTAATTCATTCATCCATCCATCAATCCATCATCCATCTATCCATCCATCCTTTATTCCTTCCTTCCATCCTTCTTTCCATCCATCCCTCCTTCCATTCTTCCAGCATTTCGTGGATAGAGCGTCGGACTGGGATGCGCAAGACCCAGGTTCGAGACCCTGAGCTCGCCAGCTTGGGCGTGGGCCCATCTGGCTTGAGCAAAAAGCTCGCCAGCTTGGACCCAAGGTCACTGGCTCCAGCAAAGGATTGCTCGGTCTGCTGAAGGCCTGCGGTCAAGGCACATGTGAGAAAGCAATGAACAACCATGGTGTCGCAACGGCAATGAAAAACTAATGATTGATGCTTCTCACCTCTCTCCGTTCCTGTCTGTCTGTCCCTATCTATCCCTCTCTCTGACTCTCTTTCTATCCCTGTAAAAAATTTTAAAAAGTCATAAAATACATTGTAATTAAAAGAATATATAGATGACTATATTCTACATCTACGTGTAAATGCAAAATTAGAAGAATAAAAATAGACATTAAGTACATTAATATTTAACATTAAAATTTGTGTATTATATACATAAAATTAAAAGTCAATTCATTCATAAATTATAATTGATAATGAGTTCTCAAAACTCAAGTTGCCCAATGAATAAAAAGTGGGCAGAAGGACATATATCAATAACAGAAAATTTATGCAATTTGTCAATGGAAAAGGGAAAATATTTCACTGACACTACCAAAGAAATAAAAATTATTTTTATTTGGAAATGAAAATATCAAAAAGACCCATTTAATGGATTAAATCAATAACTGTTCATTGGCCAAGGTAAAAATAAATGACTTCTCATGTTCTTAAAGGTGTAAATTTGCAGTTTTTCAAAAGTGCATTTGGCTGTATTTACAGAAAGCCTCAAACATGCAAACACATTTTTACTCAGTGGATTTTAGGATAATTCTAAGACAGCAAATGCAGATGAAGCTCAAAGATTCCCTTGTGAGGGCAACACTGAAGCGTTACTCAACATGGCAGGAACTGAAGACCAATTAAAAACATAACAATTGAGATTCGTTACATTATATCAATTATGGTGAAACTGCAAGAAAGAAAAATATATGGCTATTAAACAATATAAGATAAAATGAGAAACATTCAGCCTGACCAGGTGGTGGCACAGTGGATAGAGCATCAGACTGGGACACAAAGGACTCAGTATCGAAACTCTGAGGTCACCGGCTTGAGCACGAACTCATCGGGTTGAGTGTGGGTTCACCAGCTTGAGAGCAGGGTCGCTGGCTTGAGCCCAAACTTTGCTGGCTTGAAGCCCAAGGTCACTGGCTTGAGCAAGGGGTCACTCACTCTGCTGTAGCCCCCTAGTCAAGGCACATATGAGAAAGCAATCAATGAACAACTAAGGAGCTGCAACAAAGAATTGATGCTTCTCATCTCTCTCCCTTTCTGTCTGTCTGTCCCTGTCTGTCCTTCTCTCTGTCTCTCACTCTGTCTCTGTCACACACACACACACAAAAAGAGAAACATTCAGAATTATAATGTTAAATTTAAAATATGCCAAAGAATAAAAGCTGTATGGAGTGACATTCTAACTTTGTAGTACACATGTGAGGATAGTGAGTGTATACATGTGTGTTATGTAATGAGTCCTCAAATGCTTTAGTCATTATGTTCATGTACTAAATTGTTTCTGCACGTTATTTTTGTCATTGACTCCTCACATCAACTGTGAGTTGAATGCTTCATTACAGATGAAGAAAGAGAGGATATGGAGGGTAAGTAATTTCCTCAATGCTATAGTCTAAATGCTTGGGTTTTCCCCAAATTTCTGTGTTGAAATTTGAACTTTCAAAGGTGATAGTATTAGGAGATGGGACCTTTGGGTTGATTAACTCATGAGGGTGAGGCCCTCATAAATGGGATTAGTGATCTTATAAAAGGCATCCCACAGAGTGGTTGACTCAACCACTAAGAAAATGGTCTTCACATGACAATGTTGGTACCCTGATCATGAACTTCCATCCTACAAAACTGTGAACAATAATTTTGTGTTATTCATAAGCACCCAATCTGCAATATTTTGTAACTGCAGCCCAAACGGACTAAGATACTCAAAATCCTATCTCTTAATAAGTGGTAAGACCAGGATTTTAACACTTAGAAGTACAACCTAAAACTTTATGTGATCCACCAGCATGGCTGAAATGTAGGCTCCAATCAACTGAATTTTAGAAGGAAAGATCCAAACTAATTGAGATATATCAGTTTTTAAATATTCTTCTTTATATAACTGCACAATTCTTGCCTGTCTACCTGCCAATCACAGGTAACATCACAGGTACAGATTAAAACCATCCCCTTTCGAGCCAGAGAGATTCATGTTCAAGTCTTGACTGTTTCATTTTAAAATTCTATGGTCTTGGGTCAGTTACTCACTTCACCCAATTGCTATGAAGATTAAGTGGTGTATGCCTATGCCTGCAAGGCACTAAAGTTTATAGGGGTCTTGCAAATAATAAGTGCTCGATAAATGGTAGGAAATACATATGCAGGTTTTTTGGGCAAACTTTCCTTAACGAATACGTTATGCTTATAGTAAAAAAAAAGTGCAATAAATATTATTGTCAAAAATGAAGTAAAGCAATGACCTGAAGTAAGCCTCCAAAAGTTGTGAAAAAACCAGAAAGGGGGGGGGGGGGCAAGAGAGGCAAAGCCACCATTGTCTGGATGTTTTACCCCAAGTGCGGCTGCTAACCACAGGTGGGTAGGGAGCCCGGAGGGAAAGCAATTATGTGCCAATCCTTTGACTTAATGAAAAATAAAATTAAGCAGACTAATACCCAGCAGGTACTTAAACGCCACCTAATATTATAAAAGCCAGTGTTTCTCAAAGAGGAAAAATAAAAGTCTCTGGAGAAACTAGAGAAAGAAGCAGCCCCTGACCCAAGAAAAAAATGTCCTTCGTGCAGGACTAGTCACAGCATGTCCGAAAATCACGAAGACGGTTCCCTGTAAAGTACTCATTCTCTGCTTTCATTCTGTGACCAAACATACTTAAACTCCGCTGCTGGTGTTTTCTGAGGAAGGGGGCATGTGAAAATAAACATTTATTGAAAACCTTTATTGATTTGTAATGTGCAGACAATGTCCTGCATATTTTGTCTACATTCACTATCTAATTTTTGTCACAGCCCAGGGGAAAGATGCTACTCCCACCCTCCCAATTTTACAGATCCTCAGAGGTTATTCGGCTGAACCAGAGCCCAAGACTTTTCTACTCCAAAATGCTGAGACGAAGAAACTCATGCGGTTTCCAGAAAAAAACATTTTTTTTCCCCAAAGACCAGGCAAAGTCATTCTTCCTATATAGACCCATCTCTTTTTGTGAAACATGTTCTCTAGAACTGAAGAGAAAACCGGCCATTAAATCTCATGGTGGAATTTTTGTAACCAAATTAAGCAGCGGGTTGGAGAGTCACAGGACAAAAGGAGTCTGATGGGGATGTCCTAAGGACCAGAAGTTGAAAATGTCTGCTGGGTGGGCTCTGTTGGAGCCTCAGGCGGGTTCTACCTCTGGCTGTCCCTCCTCTGAGAACCTGCCCTGACCGTCTGCCGTATCCTAAGGTATGTCTCTCACCTGCCTTCAAAGCGGACAGTGAAACTAACCATTCATCTGGGGGTTCTGAGCTGGGGTTCCCTAGCTCTCTCTTGAGTAATGGCCTCTTGCCCATCAATATCTGGTGACGGTCCGGTCCCCCTTCAGGGCACGCAAAGAACACCCTCCAAATAGAAATCACGCACTGATTGTTTAGAAATGGCCAGGAAGGTAAGCCAATCTCCAACTTTCTGGAATGTTCTTGCGGGTGGAGAGGAAGCTAGAGCCAAGTGGACACAGGTTGCCTTGCTCTTTTTCAAACTCCACTGTCTCTTTAGATCTCTGTTTGCCTTCTTCCCCTTTCTTGGGGCTGTTGTCTCTCTTCCTGCCTCTCTGTCTCTGAAAGTCTCTGCTTCATGGTCCCTCTACTCCCAAGTGGCCTTCCCCTGCTATGACCACCTGCAGTCTGGCATCTAGGACTCAGGAGGGCTGGGGTTGTCCTTCCCATGGAAGCAAACGCATTTCTCACCCAGGCTTGCAAATTTGGAACTCCAACTACCTGACATGTCCTGCTTTCAAAGCTTTCTGGGGAGGGAAGCTTTTGATCTAAGACGTGGTTAACTTTCTCTCTCTTTCCCTCTCTCTCTCTCTGCATTTAAAGATCCAGGCAGTGGGCACGAATGCGGCCTGTCTACCCACAAAACAGGAGAACTGATGAACCCTTGGCCCTGATCCGTTATCTCTGAAGAGCTTGAAAGGTCTTCATCTGGGAGATTAGAACAAGGTTACAGCGACAATTTGTTTACAGGCTGGGAGAGATTAAGATCTCGTTGAAAAGGAATAAAAATAACATCGTCTGGAGCGGTCACAGCATGAGTCCCATTGTAATCAACACTGGTCTGATTTCAGGGATAATTTAAGACCAATTTATTATCTTAATTAAAAAAAAAGAAGGGAGAATTCAATGTTACTGATGCCAGTGAGATTGTTGGACAAGGATGCACACAAAATTTCAGACAATCTCCTGGTGGGTAAAAGAAATAATAATAAATGTTTTTCTTTTCCTCTAGTTTGTATTTTTTTTTTTTTAGTGCAAGCATCAATATCAGATTAAAAGGCAACACAATAACTCCTTCCTATTGACCTTTTTAAAAGACAAATGTAGAAAAGGGCAAATTAGGAAGTCATTCCCGGACACCTTTTATTTAAAGTGTTTGGTATTTAAAGTGAAAGACCCTAACATTTTTCTTTCTTTCTTTCTTCTTAATGAAACGGGCAGGCCTCATTTCCTAATTCCCTTCGTAACTAATCCTGGAGGCAGGGGAACTAGGAACAAGCCAGCCCCGCACGGGGAATTGGAGTGGGAACCCCTGGCCTGCGTGATTTGTAACCGCACCACCCACTGGCCGAGCCCCTTTCAAAGTTCGAAGGAAAAGTGTAAACCTCCATTCTGCTTTCTCTACAAAAGCTACCACGTTGAGCGCCCAACACTGGGAATAAATCGAGCCACAAAGAGCCCTTTGAGAGACCGAAGGAAATGCCCCACTGGGAAGCCAGGTGGACAGCAAACATTCCCTCTCCATTACAAATGAGTTCAGGGACAGGGCCACCCCCAGGGGTGGGGTGGGGGACAGAAGACTCCCAGCTCCACAGAGAGAGAGAGAGAGAGAGAGAGAGAGAGAGAGAGAGAGAGAGAGAGAGAGAAACCCAACCAGCTTACTCATTTGAAAACCAAGCATGTTCCCTTCCGCCTCTCCCCTCCCTGTTTACAAACACGTTTACAAGTGTTTGATAGGTGACCTTATTTACTTAGGGAACCTGTGGGTTCATTTATCTTGAAATTAGTAGGTAATGAAGTGGAAAACCTCAACAGCCCTCCCACTAATTAACATGATAATAAGATTGTTTTGCTACAGAGGTACAATTAGCATGTATGAGAGAGAAAGGGGAGTAAAAAGATCAATAAGATGGTTGAAGGAGAGGACTCCCAGATCTCCAGGGGAGAACAAAGAAAGACAACCCCCAATTTGGAGATTCTATCATTTCAGCATCTCCAGCTTGGAGACTTGGCCCTCCTGGAAGGATTTGCTGCCTCTTGGAGAAAGAGGTGTGCAGAGGGCAGAAAGGAATTCATTATAAAGCCCACTTCTTGGTGCTGTCCAAGTACTTTGAAAAGAAAAGGGAAAAAAGTGTGACAAGTTTCAGACCCTGATCTTAAATATGCTTTGATGGGGAGGGGGGTGTTAGGATGTGGCGAGGTGGGAGGGGGCGAAAGAATGTGGGGAGGTAATTACACCCATAAAAATGATCCCATTTTCTCCTTTTTTCTGCACCCCCAAATCAAATGGCTCAGATATAAAACTTATAAGAGAGATGTTTCTTGACCATCTAGTGTCAACATACATTTTCATGAGGTGCTTGTGCACAGCTTAAATATTTATTTATTCCATGGGCTGAGGTGTGTAGAATAAATAAATATGGCTTTAAAAATTGCCTCAATATGTATGGGCCCAGTAGACTCATTTCTTGGGTAAATTACATGGATTTGGTAACCTTCCATGACATTTTCCCCTTGATTTTAAACATACACAAACAAAGAATTTAAATGTCCGAAGTGTCTAAATAACCTAATTGAACTTGTGACACAAACCAGGAAGACCCAGGAGACTTAATGGGGGAGGAAAAATGCCAGTTTTTCTTTCTTTCTTTCTTTCTTTCTTTCTTTCTTTCTTTCTTTCTTTCTTTCTTTCTTTCTTTCTCTCTCTTTCTTTTTTTCTGATGGCTGAAATGAGAAAGTTCAGAAGATCAACAGTAAACCTCAAGGACTGAATATCTCCAATATTTGGGAGGAGACTCTTTCTACCTATTACAGAGTTCTCTGTAAATTTTAAACTCTTATTTATTACATTTTTGTGTTATTTAAAAAATTTATTTAAATGCATTTTGATCTTTTAACTGAATTTGTTAGGGTGACATTGGTTAATAAAGTTGGATAGGCTGCTGGTGTATGATCCTATAATATGTCATCTGTGTGTTGTACTGCGTGTTCGCCATCCCAGTCATGTCCCGTTCCATGGCTTCACCACGGTGGAAGGCCTCTTGTCCTCTATAGAAAGGGGTTTCCCCACGGCATTCTACCATCTATGGCCTCCGAACCAGTTCTCTCCTCTCCTGCCAGGCATCTGGTCTTGCATTTAATTTTTACAAAAGTCATATTAAAATCTCTTCATTGTTCATTTTCTTTAACCCTGGACTGTCCAAGTGTATCAGAAAACAGTGTGTATCACACACAAGGAACACTCGCAACTACGTTTTCAGTTGGGAAACCTGTCTCAGCGCTTACCAACCGAAAAAGGGATCATTATCGGTCAGTTTTCAAAAGATGACCACGTTAATAATGATTTTTATTCTGGAAATCATTTAAAATGATGGAAACTTATTGTTTTGCTTATAACATTGAAGGAGACTTCTGGAGAAAAAAGGAGTTTCCTGTTTCTTTTTTTTTTCCATTTTCCCTCCCTCCTTCAGTCCCTCTCCCTCTCTCCCTTCCTCCTTCTTTCTTCCTCCCTTTCTCCCTCTCTCTCCCTCTCTCCCTTCCTCCTTCTTTCGTCCTCCCTTCCTCCCTCTCTCTCCCTCCCTCCCTTTCTCTTCCTCCCTCCCTCTCTCCCTCCCTTCCTTTTTTTCCTTCCTTCCTTTTCTCCTTTCTTCCCTTTTTCTTTCCTTCCTTTCTCTTTCTATTGTTTTTCTTCTCTTTCTCTTTCTTTCTGCCCACAGTTTCTGGAAAAACCTTGCCAATATCTCAGCGCTATAAATTAAGTTAAATTTTAGGTGGACTCTCATTGCTTGAAGTTAGCACCCTTGAAGTATGGGGTGAGAACCCATCCTCATTTCTGAGAGGCATCAGCATGATTTCCTTAACTGTCCTGGATTTAATTAAAAAAAACCTATGTCCCTAGTATTGGGGCATGGGGAGGGCGGGGCTAGAGAAGCAGGGGGCTGGTCACTGCCCCAGTAGTCATTCTGTTAGAGGCGAGGCAGCCACTGGTGAGCTGGACTCAGGCCTGTTTTCGGAAGGTTCCCAAGGAGTGATTTCAACAAAGGATCCCTTAAGACGAAACACTCGAACAGTTCGCTCCCACCTTGGCCCTCTGGCTTGGCCACAGACCAGTGGAGGAATCGCCCAAATGATCACCTACCACTTACAGGAGAAAAACCAGATTTCCCGCTTTTAAACATCCACACAGACACCACCACCAGTCCCTGGTCTTTTCGGATGTTTTTAACCCCATCAGCCATCTTACCGTTGACTCACCACCCTTCCGGTTGAAGAATATGAGAATCCTTCCAGTGAGAAGAAAAAAGACATTAAGAGCCATATGTTAAAAGGATTCTCGATCTTTTTGAAGCCTTGACATCAATTTTTCCCCATATTCTATAACATTATTACCCAACCAAGTAGTCAGGTTCACACAGGGCCAGAGGAATTCAAAAACCCAAGTGAATTTATTTTTAAAATTTTTTATTTTTAAATTTGAGAGTAATTGGAGAATTTCAAAATATCTCTGGAGATCATTTGAGACACCCTGAGGAGTCAGGCAACATCGCCTGGGTAGAGCTGTTCTAGGGGAAAAAAGTATTTTTAATAACCAGACCCAATTCCCCCTAGGAAGAATTCCCTTTGCGTTCTGCTGCTTTAATCCAAATTCCTCATCTGAGAACAGTTAGAACAATATGATGTAGCCCAGGAGAGTCAGAACTTGAATTCAACTCAGAGAAATGAAAACTACACTGCTTTCCTAGGGGTTCGATCTTCAAGGGATACAATAGTCTCCACATCTTAGCTGCCTCACACACCTGTTCATCTGCATTATCCCATAAAGCAGTGCTTCCATTTTACAGATGAAAAAATTAAGGCTTAGAGAGCCACATAATCACCTTGAGGGTCAAACAGCTAAGTAGGATGAGAGCTGGGATTTGAACCTCAATTTTTCTAATTCTAATAAATCTCTTACCAATGTCTTATCTCTTTTCCTGGGATGATACACTGTTTCAGGGGAGGTCCTCCAAGAACCAGTGTTGAAATCGCTTCCATGGCCCCATGACCTCTGTCTCCCAAAAGCATTTATTCTTGGGAGCACATGCTATATTGACAAATCTCTTTTAACAATATTTATTTTTTTAAGAGTTTACTTATTCATTTTTGAGGGGGGAGTGAGAGAGAGAGAGAGAAGGAGGGAGGAGCAGGGGGCATCAATTCCCACATGTGCCTTGACCAGGTAAGCCCAGGGTTTCGAACTGGCGACCTCAGTGTTCCAGGTCAACACTTTATCCAGGGCGTAGCCCCAGGTCAGGCTCTTTTAACAATATTTAAAACCATGCCCCATCGTGAAGTGCTAACCACTTCTTCTTTGACCTAAGACTCCTCCTCTGGTATCTATAAAGGTTCTGAAAATTTAACAGCAAAGTTCCTTCACCTGGCTTTAACGACTGTAAAATAAATACCTAAGATTGTTCCTTAAAAAATAAATAAAATGAAATAAACTGTTTCAGCGGGAGACTATGGAAGATACAAATCTCACTGGCTATAACTCCAACTCCTTGTTAAGGGCAAACATGTGACTCAGTATTTTCAGAGAGGGCTGTGACGTGCTAGTGTCATAAGTAGCCTTTCTGGGTTAGATCTGTGTCTTCTTTGAGAATTGTAGTAATTCTTTTTTCTTTTTTTCCTCAACTGAGAAGCAGTCGGGCAGAGACAGACTCCCACATGCGCCCCAACCAGGATCCACCCGGCAAGCTCACTAGGGAACGATGCCCTGCCTCTCTAGGGCTGTTGCTCAGTTGCTCAGTAATTGAGCTATTTTAGTGCCCGAGGAGAAGCCATGGAGCCATTTTCAGTGCCTGGGGTCAACTTGCTCCAACTGAGCCATGGCTGTAGGAGGGAGGAGGAGAGTTAGAGAGAAGGGAGAAGGGAGAAGGGAGAAGGGGAAGGGCAGAGAAGCAGATGGTCGCTTCTCCTATGTGCCCTGACGGAGAATCAAACCTGGGACAACCACATGTTGGGCTGATGCTTTACCATAGAATAGTAGTAATTCTAAAGTTTCTTTCTAGATCTGTTTCTTCCTTGAATAGCCATTGAACAATGGGGAGCCTGTCTCAAGGTGTGAAACCTTTACAAATTTCTAAAATCGCATCATCTGCCTCGTATTCTTGCAACATTTTTGCCATGAACAAGAGTCACACGCAGGCCCGTCACTGGGCAGTGGAAGCCCGGGCCATTTTGGCTCAACTCTATTGTTTGGACAGCCCTGCGGAGGCCCAGGCCTCTAAGCATTGCATTGTATCCTCACGGTGTCTCAGAAAGGCAGGTAGGGTGGCCCAGGTCTCATTTCCCAGCAGAGAGCCGCCTCTCCCAACAGTGACAGGGCTGTAAAAGCATGGGGACAGCAGTGCATCCGGATTGGCGCAGGGCCAGCGATGGTGGGCTTTGAACGCTCTCTCATTGTCCAGTGAGGGTGGGCGCCAGCTAAAACCCGGCTCCTGAGTGGGGCTGACCAGGAGAGCGGACACGTGGAGGCGGGAGTGCCTGGAACACGTGTGACCTTCCAGTCTCAACACGATGGGTTGGACTTCTCTTGGAGTTCAAGGGGGTTTCAGACCAGGAGCTTTCAGGAGCCCGTGTGAGTAGACATCCTCATACGTCTGTGATCCTGGCCCTGGTGGGTGAGTTTACATCACCCTGCCCGTACTCCCTGCTTGCATGCTCGCAAAATGAAATAGAAGGAAGCCATGGGTCATCTGAGCAGGAGTGCTCTGCTGGAAAGAAAACCCATGAGCGTCCTAGGGCCCGCCACCCCGGGACAGGGATGGCATGCTCTATGGCTAGTGGGAGAAATCTACTTTTGTGTTCATCGGTTGGGTGAGAGTAGGGTATTATCTAAAATGAATTGTGTTTGATTTTTACCTGATTAATGCTGAGTGATCACCCACATACAACGGAGGGCAAACTCTCCTTTTCCCAAAGGACCAGAAAATTCTCCAAGTCGCAGCTAAAGGGTTTTCCTTCTTCTAATTAATTTTTTCCAGTCTATGACTGCAGGTGTGGATTCCACACAGCTGGCAGGCTTCTTCTTCTGAGTACTAGATATTTATTTTTTCAAAATTTATTTATTGTTTTTTGAGAGAGAGAGGAAGGAAGAGAGAGAGGGAAACAGTAAGATGTTCCTGTATGTGCCCTCACTGGGAATCAAACCCACAACTTCTGCCTAGCAGGATGGTGCTCTAACCAACTGAACTACCCAGCCAGTTAAGCACTAGATATTTAGAAGAGAGGCAGATGGAAACATATACCAGAAACATCTAATTTACTGCTCTTCTTGCCAGAGGGAAACAGGTCCCTTCACAAATCTTTCCCCTTCCTCTTCGATCTGATGAACCCCTCCTTAGCTGTTCTGTCCCGTCAGACTGACTCCAGCCGACCTGGGGCGAGAAATGCCTTCCCAGATGATTTTCCGTCACCATGCAGGGAGTATGCAGGGAGGGCGGCGGCTGACAGCGTGCCCGCAAATGCTTTCTAGAGGGGAGGCAGGCTTTTAACTTGATTGATGAAATTATATCTAAATCTCGAAGATTTGGGACTTCAAAGGCATTTTTCCCCCCACTTAGGGCAGCCGGAATGAAGGGCGTTTGCTATTTGTACCCAGCTCCCGGGCTCAAGTGGTTCGCAAATTGACCCCTTTGTAATAGGTTAAAGGTTTCTTGCTAGATAACGATGGTTCATTTTGATTAATTATGTCAGGGAATTAATGTATGATTACTAACTTTTAGCAGACCCTGCTCCCTCTGACCCCAAGCTCCTTGTTTGTGTGGCTGGTTGTAATTTTCGACCGATGGGTTAGGAGGGTTCACTGTGTGGTCAGCATATTTTAAACAAAGGCGGAGAAAGAGCAGCCAATGGCTGTAAATGGAGTGGCCGCCACAGTTCAAGGCCTTTCTTCAGCGATCTGTTAAGTGTTTTAACAGTGGGCTTTTCTGCCCAGACTCTTGCTAATAAAAGATGGCTCACCGGAGCAGAGAGTAAGCTGGGAAGGTTTGGGGAATCCTTTCACCAGTTAAAATGTTGGCCCATAAATTTCACTTAGTACTGGTTTCAATGGCCTTGGACCTTGTTAAAGACTAAATAGCAAAGTGTCGAGTTTCGGCTTTCGATGGGTCAAAAGAATCAGGAGGAAGGAACCTTGTTAATAAAGAGGATGTGGCTATAGTTCTGACTGTTTTTTCTCAGATTCATTGCTAAGAAGTCAGACAAAAGGCAATAGCATAAACTGGTGGCACTGCACTTTGGATTAATTTTCTACAGTTTAGTTACATCATGTATGCGATGACACTCCTTGTCACTTGAAGGTTTCCATTCTGTGGGATAAACTGAGGACATCATGGCTCACGGTCCACTCTACATGGTCAGCTAAGAATGTGCAATGACCTCCAACATCAGACTGATTTCCCCTGGCATTTTTGGCTCCCTGAAACTTAGCATATTTATCACCAGAATAGGTCTTTAGGATTTTGAGAGAGATGCTAAGGATTTGTTCTAAAACTGAGAACTCTTGCTGTCGCTGGGTAGCTTCGTTGCTTAGAGCATTATCCCGACTAAGGTCATGGGTTTGATCCCCGGTCAGGGCATATACAAGAATCAAGCAATGAAATGCATGAATACATGGAACAACAACTTGATGTTTCCCTCTCTCTCGTTCTCTCAGATCAATAGATAAGAAAAATAAATAAATTTAAATGCAAACTCTCCTTTCTTCTTGCTATTAAACTGAGGATTTCCTTCATAAAATGCCTTAGAAGTTATGTTATCAATTGTTTTCCAATTGCGACCTTGTTGAAATGGGATTATTAGGCTCGGAGGGAGCGAAGCAGGCCAAGGAGAAAGAGGGGAACGTTAGAGGGAGGGCAGAAATGCCCAGGAGCTAATGATCAAGGAAACGTGGGAAGGCATAATTACGGGAAGGGTTGCAACATCGTTTGGACGAAGGGGGAGGAGCAGGCTGCTTGGTGTGGGAGCAAACGCTGGGTAGTAAAGATCTCCAAAGCAGAGATTGAAAACAAAAAGAAACAGAAAAAGAAAGAGAAATTGCTACAAATGGAAAGTGTTACTTAGATACCGTATTAAACTGTTAAACACTATGAAACACCCTTGCTCTAAGGGTGTTCATTAATAAATAAATTGAGCTTTCGCGTTCAGGTGTATGTAGCTCGCTCTGCTCGGAAGGATATCGGGAGAGGCACTGCAAATGCCTACCGCTGCTGGTCCCCCGTAGCCTTTATGGGCAACATAATCACAATTACTGTATTTCAAATGAGTCCCTTTAAAAAATTAGAGGTGTTGATGACCTTAATGGGGACGTAGACCGTTTGTTGGTTCCATTATCGCAATTACCGTCTGGCTTGGTGTCTTCTCCATGAACGTCGCTAATGCTGTATACGCCAAAGGAAGGCAGAAACCCCCAATAATGTACTTACGGGCCAATTCGCTCTGTTGCCCCACCTCCCTGACACACGCAAATGTGCACTGTTGTGAGCGTAGTGTCCTAGTGAGGAAGCGTGGTGTGCACCAGCATCCCAGCCCCGAGCCTAACAGGGCAGGTCGCAGGGCCGAGGGAGGTAAGGAGGCGACCTTAGTAGGTTCCCCTGTGCGGTGAGCCCCCTGGTCATGCAGAAGTCCCAGAAAACAATATTCCTTGGATACACCCTGAGGTGTTTTTTTAAGGGTTTTGAAATACAAATCTACCTGAATATTCTTCTCTCAGCTCAATGTCTCACTTTCCTAGCCTTATTGTTGCAAATAAATAGGAAAATATTCATCACATATATGAGACATGTATATCTCTCTATATATCTCAAAATTTATATATATTTTTTATATGGACATATAGGTATATATGTCTCCTAAATGTCTTAAATATATATTTATGTATCTATATTATGTAAATATATATATATATATATATATATATATATATATATATATATATATATATATGTATGTATGTATATAAACACACACACACACAAATATATCTTAAAATTGCCAATTGGTTCTCTTCTTGGTTCCCAGACCATATGACTCAGCCCTAATTTGATTTTTATTATACTAGAGAAGCTACAATGGTTTCAATTATATGTTAATTTTAAAATAGTAAGACATAACATGAACTTGTTTACCCATACATTAACAGAAAGTTGTGTTAGCCAAGGTAAGGACTCTCTGAGAATCACAAGTGCGGATCTGCGGGAGAGAAGTCCGCTCTCATTGCCCCCTTGTCCAGACAGGTGGGTCCCTCCTCCCTAACGCCTCCATTTGAACAGAAACACAGCGAAACTTCTACCACCATTTGAAGTCCTCCCGAAGGATCCGGGGATTCAGTATCAAACTCCAAAGTAAGCCAGAGAAACATTAGCAAAGAAAAGAAAACAAAATAATCATCAACTACTTCAGACTTTTCATCCATGTTCATAGACTTTGGGATTTCTGAAATGAATTCAAAAGGACGACATGTTGATGATGCTCAGTGGAAGGAGGCTTTGGTCATTTTAGCCAGGCGAACAGCCCAATGGATGTATTCAGATGTTGATGAATGCCTCTGTCCATTAACCCTGAAGATGATATTTATACTTAAGGGGCAGCTGGATCAACCTAAAAAAAACGGAGGCAGAAATCTCTCGAGTTAGATATGAGGGCCATAGGAGGCACCCTGGAATATGGGTTTTAAAAAATGTATTGATTGATTTTAGTGAGAGAGGAAGGAGAGAGAGAGGGAGAGGGAGATAGGGTAAGAGAGAGAGAGAGGGACAGACAGGTATTCTTGCATGTGCCCTGAGTGGGGTTTGAACTGGGAACCTCTGTGCTTTGGGACAATGCTCTACCCAACTGAGCTATCTGGCCAGGGCTAGAACATGCGGTTGTCTGTTTTAAAACTGGGCAAGTCCTGGGCCACCCAGATCAAATCAGGCCACTCGATACAGGAGTCTCTCTCGAGTCGCCAACTCCTCATGGAAACAGGGAAATGACTGGACAGGTTAAATATATTCCATCTCCCAGATGGTGCCCCACAATGAATGAACTATGAACTGGAAACGTGAGTGAATGATGGCATTCACTTGCTTTGCATACTAATTGAGCCCTTTTCAATTAAAAAGACAAACAAACCTGGAGATTGCTCAGCGAACTTGAACACATCTCGCAACCAAAAAATCGAACTATTTATCAAGTGTTATTAACCATTTGCAAACCTCTCATTTAACCGGCCTTCATCAGATTGTACTCATCTGTAGAACAGTCAGAAAGAAGGCATCACTCTGAAACATCAAGTACAATTGAGGTCCGCAGTGGCATTTAAAAGAGAGTATTTGGGGTATTAAATATTTTGGACCTTTTTTTTTTGTAAGTTCAGAGGTGACTTTCAACAGAACTTCAAAACCAAATTGGAGAACAAGGAGCAGAGGACTGTTCTTTTTAATCACGGGCGAAATCTATCACACATGTTCTTTTCAAGTAAAGTTTATTAGAAAGAAACTGCTACCTAGCGAGACACATGCTCACTCTGACTTGGCAAGGTCAGGCCAGGGCAATAAACCCTTGAACCTTACAAATATGCAAAGCTGACATAAATAACAAATTAAACTCAGCCAGGTATAACACTTTGGCCGGTGGGATGTGAGGCGGACACCCATCGCCGGGAACAAGAGCCTGTTGATTTGCAAGGAAAACCCGGTCTTACCCTCTTTCTGGGCTGCCCATTAGTTTTGCATCTGGGGTCGCTCGCACCTTCCTGCTGAGGGAAAACCTAATAAAAATGATTCTCCTGGCCTCTCGGGTCAACGGCCCCGTGTGGCAGTGCATGGACTGCCGGTGTGGTATGTTGGATCTAATAATGTGGCATGTTATGGAGGAACTGAGGGCCTAGGGTGGGACCAACAAGAGGCACTGGGGGATTTTCAAGCCATTTCTAAGTGATGGGTCTGGGATGCTCCCAAGGAAGAAGTGAGTTCTGGGGTAACCACAGATTCAGAGCCTTGAGAGGGGGAGTGATATTTGATTCAAACCAATATGGGAAAGGAGGTCAGCAGCCAGGAAGAAGGACGCAAAGAAATAATAAAACATATTTTGTGTTTAAAATAGGCCATCATCATCTCGTTTTTAAAATGAAGCTTCTGAAAGGAATTCAGAACTTCCGGATCTGAAAGAGGTAGGAAGAAAATAACCTCGACTATTTTCCATGATTCACTCCAGAAAGTTCCAATGGTGCGGCATCATGGACGAGACGCACATTTTTGTTTGCTGCATATCTACTTTTGCTCAGTGAGTAAGGCTGGAGTTTTCAAGGTCATTCCTAAGCTCCCATGTGAACTGATCCTGCCACTGACGAGTCTATAGAACATAAGTCTGGTCAAGTCTAACGTGCACTGCATTTAATTAAGCAAATGCAATATCTCTAACTCCGGATTCAAGGGTTGGATTTGGGGCTTTTACGTTTCCTTTGAGCCTGTGACTCTGTACTCTCTTACCAATGTGGCTGGTGACCTTTCCAAGCCTGTTAGTATAAAACACTCCTCCTTGCCTGACCAGGCGGTAGTGCAGTGGACGGAGTGTCAGACTGGGATGCAGAGGACTCAGGTATGAGACTGCAAGGTGGCTGGCTTGAGTGCGGGGTTGCTGGCTTGAGTGTGGGTGCAACAGCTTGAGCACGGGGTTGCTGGCTTGAGTGTGGGTGCACCAGCTTGAGTGCGGGGTTGCTGGCTTGAGCATGGGATCACAGACATGACACCATGGTCACGGGCTTGAAGCCCATGGTCACTGGCTTGAGCGCAAAGTTTCTGGCTTGAACAAGGGGTCACTTGCTCTGTTGCAGCTCCCCAGTCAAGGCACATATGAAAAAGCAATCACTGAACAACTAAGGAGCCACAATGAAGAACTGATGCTTCTTGTCTCTCTCCCTTTCTGTCACCCCCCACTCTCTGTCAAAAAGAAAAAAAATAAAAGACAAACGAACCACTCCTTTTTACTAAGATTTGTTGAAAGGGAAAGAATGTCCTTTGGCTGCTATAGTAGAAGTAGCCCATGATAGTGACTTCTTTTTAAAGTCAACTTTGTCTTTGCTGGCCAGGATGACGCTAAGCTTGTTCTCCGGGAAGAACCATATGACAAACACGGCGGAAGAAAGAGTTAAAACATGTCAATATCACATCCACTTTTTGAACTTCAAATGTGGAGAACTGCCTAATGGAACAGGAAATGGGTTTGTAGGTCAACGGTGAAATTCTCGACATTTGTTTAAATATATCTACAACTTACATTGGTATTTTTCCCCCCTCATTTCCAGTTTGTTGAACTTGGATAATGCTCTGTCTACCTTTTGGATGCAATAGCACTTAACGTCATGACTACCAAAAGGAAGTTAGACCCAACATCTGAGATAAATGCTGAAACAATAGTTTTTCCTAAAACACGGCGGGCTGGAAAGATCATTGTGGAATGTCAGATGATAGATGGGTTGAGTATTTTCTCCCCTGTGCCAGCGCAGTAGTAATGAGGTGGCGCAGTCAGTCTTTTAACTTTGGGAAAGAGAAGAGGTGTTTTCTCTTTTGCCATTGGCCCAATTTAAGGGCAAGAGGTTTGGCAGAGGCCTTTAGGAGAGTAAAATACCCCCTACCCCCCCCAAAAATACCAAACAACCAAAAACACATTGTAACACTATAAAATTGGAATACCAATAAAGAGCAAACGGTACAGAGATTTTTAGAACACTGGATGACAACCTGATATCACACTGCCATTGTCCATCTTGTTTCTAAAAGCGTTCTGTGTGTCCTCTAAGGATGTCAGTGATATATACATACATACACTTTTTTATTGCAAAAGCAACTATTAGGCGGCTGACTTTGGAACTAGACAAAAAATCTAAATCAGATCTCTGCTTTGTTTTCTGAATTCTACACAGTGGGTCCTGAAGAGCACAGAGAGAAGCAGTGATCCAGTCTGAAACTCCGGTCCACCCCCTCCTCTGAACAGCTCATTTCTAATATCCATCACATTTCTCGGTTGGGCCCAGTGGGTCGCGTGTTGTAATCGTTGGCCTAGTTCACGTCCATCACAAAAACCCTGGTCTCATACCCACAGACCGAATTCTGTCATCCCGTTCTCTTTTATTTGTTGCCATAGTTATGTTAAAACTGAACAATGAATGCATTTAGATGGTGGGCGTCATCAGAGCATTCCAATTTGCGATTTGTTTTCCCCTTATCTATGTTCTCATCCCCAACCGCACTGGCATACAAATCTCAGTTTTTTGAGATTTTATGAACTTGAGGTAGGCTATCACGCCGGTCTCCCCTCCCCAACTCTAGTGTGAACTAATTAGTTAATCCACCCCTCCCACCTTGACCCAAGTGGGAGTCTTGCTTCCGGGAAACCTGGACACCTGACAAGTTTTTCATTTTAAATGTCAAGTTAATTTCCAGTTATTCTGGCTAAAAATTGAATAACCTTGCTCCTAGCTTCTCTGTTGATTCTGTGGGTGGGGGAGAACAGGGAGACAGGCAATTAAGAAGCTCTTTGTACAGGAAGCTGAATCATAGCGTATATTACTAACTTATTTATTCTTGGATTCTTGGGGATCCAAGGCTGTTGCCTCTAAGTCTCAAGGACTAAAGGATTAGGGTGTGTAGAATAAAGAAATATATATATATATTACTAAAAAGGAAGGCTTGTTACTCTTGTCTTATTCATCTCTGGCCTCAGGGCACACACCCTTGAATTGCATTAAATATTATATGGAAATGTTTATTTAAAGTCCTTTTAACTGACAGGTTATTAAATGCTGGATCAAATGACAAGAAAGTTCAACATCAGACTTGTTAGTGGGTGAGAAAGAGTGGAACCTGTTGACTGCTGTATAAACAAACATGGAAACAGCCTCCATTTCACTTAACCTGCTCAACGGTGGTTCCAAAGAAGGAAAAATGAGGGAAGCAATCTTTTTTTCAGTTTTCTCGGGCAATCGGAGTTGGCAGAAGCTCAGGTGCCACAGCCACACAGAGAAGGTGAAGAGGAACAAGCTTCGTTTGTACAGCAGATGTGTGGCCCCTAATGAGAGGGGAGAGGATTTCGTGTGTAACCCAAGTCAGTCACCTCAGACCGCGGCATAGTTTGAATATGAGCCCGGATATTTAAGACAGAATGGTACTAAAAATGTAAATAGCAAATAAGGAACAGAAAGTGGCTCTTTCATTTGCTGTTTCCTACAGACCAGTTACTAGACTGTTCACATTTGAGTTTCTATTCTTTTATCTGTTCATAGTAAAATAACGTGAGTTAAATTGTTTTTATTATTAAGAGAGAAGAAGAAGGAGGGGGGAGAGTGTGAGAGAGAAACATTCATTTGTTTATTTTTTCACTTAGGTGAGGTTACTTCCCATATGAACCCTGACTGGGGATCGAAACCACAACCTTGATATTTCAGGACAATGCTCTAATAGCCTGGGCTACCCGGCCAGGGCCAAATAACTTGAGTTTTTGAAAAAGTCTATCTTTACTTCAATAATAGTTCAGTAGAAATAATACTAATGCCAAAAAGCAGTCTTTTAGCAGAAGGTCTGCAACAAAGTGTAAGCAGTTTAGAAGTTGATGTTGTAACTTACTTGAATGAAAGACTCTCCTTAAGGTGACATTAAGATGAAATATTTCAGATAAACTGAAAGATTTGACTGGAAATGCACAATGGCCCTCTGAAATAGCCTGCTCTGATTTACAGATGCTCAATTTCCAATTTATGAGCTAAGACCAGAGTATAGCACTGGAGGATGAGAATAGAGTAGTCATATTAGAGGCAGCTCATATATCGTCAAGGCAGACTTTGGAAGAATTAGAAAGTATAATAAAGTGCCTGTCCCTTTAAGACAAAACCTGGCTCACTGCCAATTCAAACCTAAAGCATTCAATATTTTTAAAGCCCTTAAACCTGTCACTTTTTCCCCAGACTTTTTTGTCATCTCCAAATGAAAAAACAGTACCAGGGAGATTTGCCCATATTGTCTCAAGTCTCCTCAGGATATTTTTGAAAAGTAAATATTTATTGCTGACAATAATTTTTTTCACTAAGGTTAACTAGCCCTCCAAGTACAGAATAGGGCATCTGAAAGGCAGAGAAACAGCCCAGACACTTAAGTTACACATAGTGCCCTGGCGGATAGCACCTTTGGTTAGAGCATTGTCCCGAAGAGCAGAGGTTGCTGGTTCAATCCCCAGTCAGGGCACATACAGAACCAGATTGATGTTTCTGTCTTTCTGTCTCTCCCTCTAAAATCAATAAATAATAATAATAATAATAATAATAAAGATTTTTTAAAAAGTTACACATATTTATGAGAAACTTGCCAATGAGACAAATCAATGTGTGAGGTGCAGACCACTGAAATCCTGACCTTAAACAGGGCTACGAACGCTGTAAGATTATAGAAAACTACTCATCAGAGGGACTTCTACGGTTGTTTGAAAATGATTCACACATATATTATACCCTCTTCTAAATGGCAGATGATAAAAATTGGGAAAGTTTGGAAGAATGTAGCTAGCTTGCTCTATGAGCCTTCCAGAGCTTTTATGGCTCTAAGAACGACCAGGGGACCATCTGCTTGGGGAATCCCTGAACAATCGTCAGGGAACATCTAGCCCTTCCTGGTACTCCATTGCCTTGTTCTTAAAATCAATGGGGACCTGAGCTATTATCCAGGTGAGAACCTCACACAATGGGATTGCTCAGTAACTATTTAAAATCATGTTTTATAAGAGCTGGAGGGAACTTGAGAGATCCGCTAGCCCCACCTTCTGTCTTGCTGTTCATTTAAAGATGAGGCAACTATAATTAAGAAAACTGGAAGCCTCAGTTTTCTGGTATAGACGATGTCCTCGCTGAAGAGATTTGCCAACCATTTGTCTTATAAATGAATAACTCAGAACAGTTATCAGAATGAAAGTGCTTTCCCTAAAACACCTTCAGTGAGTTACAGCCCACATGACTGTAAGACACCGGAGTGCAGAAACTGTGCTTCAAAAATGGTTGGCGCCCAGCAGCTTCCTGTCAAATGAGTGAACACTTTTATTTTTTCCTTTTCTCGATGAAAAGACTGTGGCAAAGCCACGGGCAGAATTACTCAGAAGGTAGACCTCTGAATTTTTGGTTGTTTGCAAACGATTCACACGTATCTTATATGCTCTTCTAAATGGCAAATCACTTTTGCAATTGATTACTCAGTTTATTTTCTTAAACACCTGATTACTCAGATGATTAAGCTAATTAGATTTAATTATTGTAAGTACATTCCCTGAGCTCGTCAGAAATTATACTTTTTTAAAAAAGATTTTCCATTGATTTGAGAGAGAGAGAGAGCCACATCAACGCATTCCAATTTGTTGTGCACTCATTGGTTGTTTCTTGTATGTTCCCTGACCAGAGATCAAACCCCTGTGACCTCAGTGGGCTGGAATAGCTCTATTCACTGAGCCACCTGGCCAGGGCTGGAAGACATACTCTTCTTTGTTGTTATTATTATTATTTGTGTGTGTGTGACAGAGGAACAGATACGAACAGACAGGAAGGGAGAGAGAAGAGAAGCAACCTTGGGCTCAAGATGGTGAGCCTTGCTGAAACCAGATGAGCCTGCACTCAAGCTGGCAACCTTGGGGTCTTGAACCTGGGTCGTCCGCATCCCAGTCCAACTCTATCCACTGTGCCACTGTCTGGTTAGGCGCTTCTTCATTGTTATTAAACCAAAACCACTCCCCTGTTTTGGGACTTATACCTGTTTATCATTTACCTTTTGGTAAAATGAATTCCATTTCTAATCACTCAAAGATGAATCATATTTAGGGTTGCTGTCAGACTTTGCTGTGTGTGTTTCAGAACACAGAGGAATGCTGATTCTTGCCCTGACATGGGAGGCAGGTGAGGCTCTTCCTTTCCGGGCGGAGCCAGGATCAGACACGGTTATTTCCCCCTCTCCCGGGGAGGGTCCTTCCAAGCCCCTTCCTGAAGATTTGCAGATAATGCATCTGGGATAACACAAGCTCATCAGATTTGTGGTTTATCTGCACATCAAATCCCAGTAATCTCGTCACCCATCTGGCTACACATATATTTGGGTAAAGTTTAAATACCAACCTTGACTCCGGGCAAACAGAGTTTCGAGACCAGGGAGGAAGGGAAAGCTGCAGTGTTGAAGTGCAGGGAAACTCACGTTTCTTTGCCTCTGGGGACGTGTTCTCCTTTCAGCGGCTTGGAGAGCAGCGTTGGCAGAAGGCTCTTTCGTATGTTTGTTTCTTCTGTGGTCACGTGCACTCAGCAGGCCCTGGTAAGCGTGAACAGAACCCAGACCCAGCCTGTGCCCCGGGCCGGGGCCAAATGGTGTGAGGTGTGAAAACACGCATATAGAGATCGAATAGATTAGCATCCCAGCTCAGGACCTAGTTCATGGAAAAAGCCAGAGAACAGCATGCTGCGTGTTTGGTTAATAGGTAGTTGCCAGGACGAGACAGAAGTACGCAGTTTAGCACTACGGAAGGGTCTGGAGTTTGAAATAAAACAGATCACGGTTCAAGGCCAGGGTTTGACACATGGTAGCTGCGTGATGCTAAGCAGGTCCTTTACCCTGTCGCATCATAGGGCATGGGCACAAGGACAGAGGCAATGTGACAAGACTCTTGGAAGCATCACCCCGGATGATGTCTAGGATGTAAATGGACAACAGAAACAGGAGCACTGAGTAAACACGCAATGAATAACCAGAGATCAAACACATGGATACCCACCCTATCCCATTAAGAACACATTTCTGATTTTTTTTGTGGGTTTTTTTTTTAAATATGCAGATTAAAAGAAAATCCTATGTGGGTTCCAAACCTATCCCAGACATTGCTAATGAGTGTAAAAATTGGGGCAATATTTCTGTAGGACAATTTGTCAACACAAATTAAAAGCCTTAAGCAAGTGAACATACTTTTCCTCAAAAATTCACATTTTGACACCCTAAAGAATAGTCAGAAGTCTAAATAATGACTACGTGGAAAATATTCATGGCAATATATTGTTTCCCATTGTGTTATATTAGGTAAAATAGTGAAAAGGAAACGAACAAAGGCCAAACCAATATAATGGAAATTATACACGTCATAGAATAGCTTTATAGCTATTTACAATCTTATATAGAAAGAATCTGCCATGAGAAGGTTTACTATACTGTTAAAAAGTAAATAAAAAAATATAAAAAGCAAAAACTGCTACCACGTAGCATATACCTTATAAAATCAATGGTTTTAAAAGCCAGTAAAATATCTACCAAAGTGGCATTTCTCCGGGTGGTGGGATTACAAATTATTTTAATCCTCTTAGTATTTGTATTTTCAAAAAGTGGATAAATTCTATACAGAGGCACTTGCTAGATACAGGATGGGCAAAAGTAGGTTTACATCTGTGAGGACCTGAAACATAGAGTTTCTTCTTGTATTTTTATATATTAATTATTGTATTATCTTCCATGCAAAAATCTACTTTTGTCCGACCCTCTACGTTTGATTTTAACTTCAAGGGTTTATTTCAAGCTTTACCAAGTTAACAAATTCTATACGGAGGTATCTGTCTATCTATCTATCTATGTATATCTATACGTATACACCTATACATATCTATCTTAAAGGGTTTGTTTATGGCCCTAACTCCTTCCTAGTCCTCCACAAACTGCTCTTCCCAATAACTGAAGTTACTCCCTACACAACTTTTGATATAAGTAATTAAAGTAAAAATACCAAATTTCTAACAGGTAGGTTACCTAACGCAAAGTACAATTGTTGAAATGACAAAGAAGATGGTAATCATTATAAAGCTCTTGATTTTTTTTTTTTTTTTTGGTAGTGAACAAATGGGATTTATAGTTCATCTAAATGATATATAAACAGGTGTCCAGTTCAACATGAATAATGTCCTGGTAAGCATTTTAAAGCTATTTCTGGGAATATGCATAATCAAAACTATTCCATAAGGCATTCTGGGACTTTTCTTGGTGTCAGAAAGGGACTTCGGTGGCCAGACTATACAATTGGTATTAGTGACATGGACAGCTGATGATTTCTCAAGATCATGGTATTCTTTGTGTTATCTGCAGTCAGTTATGATAAACCTCAAATTCACTTTCTAGAATTTTTTCACAAGAAGACACAAACAATTTTATGGGCAAATGTGAAAACTACAATAGTCTGATTCTTTGACTGTGACTTAGAAACACAATTTTTATTAATTTATAAAAGATAATGATTCCTTACTTTTATATGATTAGAAAAGAAATTGTTTGGTTTTAGTATAGAATTGGAGAAAACAAATAAATGAAAAACTTAATGTTCTCTCTCAACCCAACACAACAACAAAAAATCATTCTGTCATTCATTATAAAAAGTGATTCTATATCTGTAATGGCCTAGTTAGAGATGTGTTAAATATTTATTTCTTCTGATATTGGTTATCTGGAGACAGGTGTAACAACAGAACCAACTCAAACTGGTCCAATCCTGTTTCTAATGAGTTCCGAAACCGAAGTTGAAATGTTGGATGCACCCCATACAAGTAATACTGTGAACCCTTAACTGCTGTACTCCATGGAACTCAATGACCCAGACAAGACCAGAACCTGAACACAGGAGCCCTTTCCAAAGTGGAGGGTCCGCTGTCCAGGACAATCTGGTGCTGAAATCCTTCAAAATCTCACCCCCTACCAAACCCTGGTCTGGGGAGACGAATTTAATTCTTGCTCTCTGTCTTCCTGCTGGTCCAACTCACAGATACAAACTCTTTTTTGTTTTTCTTAAAAGCTAGTCCATAGCCTTGGCTCCAATGCACATTGGAGTGGGCCCTTGCTCAAAAATATGGGCTTTAGAACACGAGGCTCTGAGGTCACAGTTATTTGTCACAATTTGTTGTTGATGATGGTTTGGGGCCCATTACCCAAGAAATGCTTGAAGGGTGTGTGGAACAACCTTCAATTAAGTTTCAAGTACAGTTCAGAATCCCATGCAGATAAACTACGAACACGTGCAATCACAAAGTTTCTCGAGATCACAATATATGTCATCCCACCACCACCACCAACAGCCATGGCAAAAAGATAAAAGAATGGTAAAGACTAGATGACCACGACATACTGAATACCTACCTGCAGGACACCCAAGGGCTGGTTTTGGGGGATATAATATGGAAAATATGACTTGACAAAAAGATTATGTTAACTTTCCCTAAGGCGATAGCCACGTCTAACAGGTGCTCAGCTAGGGATGACAACCAAGCCACATTTAGGCCACTTTCTAGAGTGGTAGAGATTTTGTGCCTCTAGAAGGATCCAGACCTCTGAGACCACGAGCAGAGCCCGAATTCCTGATCCTTTCGAACCTTGCGTGCCGACATAGACCAATAACAACAGAGAACCTGTCTCAGAGAACGCGTAAGGTGCAAACCATCAAAATCCTGACCCCAAACGCGACAATGGGCGCTGTGAGATTGTAGAAAACTAGTTATTAAAGGCAGTTTGCATGGCCAGCCATCCACGATATGGGAAGAAACAAGGTTAGACATCTTTTTATCAATGCATATTGGAAGTGACTCTATCACTGGTATGTGCAACACATAACATTTCTTGAACATCGCAAGAACATCTTCCTGACACAGTTCCTGAGAGCAAGCATGCCATATCCAGTGAACGTATGTTCAGCAACTGCGGGGAAGTCGCGTGTCAGAAGTTGGTTCCCTGGGACGATCTCCTTCGGGGATGTGAGGTGATCGTCTCCAGTTCACAGAGCTTGTGTTCCACTCTGTGGTCATGCCGGCCTTTAAGAGCCTTATAGTTCTGATTCTTTGCCATAAAGCGGGAGAGCTGGCATTCTTTAGGACCTGGGGGAGTTGTTGAGTTCCACTGGAATGTGTTGAATGGCTTGTAAATTAGAGTCCCTAATGAAAACTCGCTGGTGTCCAACTGCAGCAATCATCTGGTTAAAATCAGGCAGTAATTCCACTAATTTTACTGCCCTTCTCCCAGCCCTCAACGCCTCATTTAGGAAAAAATGTTTATGTTCCCCTCAAAACACCTGCATTTCAACTTCAGTCCCGAAAGCAAGCAATTACAATGTTTTATTTTGAAATTTCATTTCATTTCTCCTTCTTCTTCTCCTTCTTCTTTGGTCTATTGTGAATGGAGTGGTCCTTCCTTTTGTAAAATGTAAGCAAAATAAGCAACCCTGAAATCTTTCACTGTGGGCATGCCTGTGTGTGTGTGTGCGTGTGTGTGCGTGTGTGTGCGTGTGTGTGCACGTGAGCATGTGCAAAGAGCCCAGTTTTGCAACTGTTGCCCAAAATCATTTAGATATTTTTTAGAAGGCAATAAGAAACATTTACATCATGACTAAATGAGTTCAGATTTGAAGACAATAGTGGTGTGACTGCCATTTAGCCCACTGAACACCTTCCCAGCAGACTGCAGCTTTTATCAAAATCCAATCCCACCAAAGTCCTTTTATTGATTTAACATCACTTCTAAAGTAAGTATTTTGACACACACCCCCTCACCAAAGGAAAAAAGAGAAAGTTTCACAGCAAATGCTGAAAATAGATTATGGGGGTCTGTGACTGACTCTTTTATCTGCAGAAATTAATAGAGTATTACCTGATGGTGAGGTTCCTGGTTTCCATTTGTTTAAATTTCCTGAAAATAACGTGAAAATTTTTTGCTCAAAGCTTGATAAAAATTCATTACATTTGGTTTCTTGATACAAAACAGAGGGAGAAGAATTTCACGTAACATATACACAAATCGCTCTGTTTGTTTCCAAAGGAGCACCTTGCCCCCACCCTGTCCTCACCCCACGTCTGGGAAACATCTGTGAGCTGGGTAGGCATTCTGGGTAATGACATGCAAATGAGCCCACCAGTTAACAGAATTTCCTTGTCCAATAATGGAATTGGACCAACATGTCGGTTTTAAATTGGAGCCAGGCTTACCCAGGCCAGATGTGCAGACAATAGCACGTGTTCCTGGTTTTAGGGATCGGAGTGGCTGTGGCCCATGGGCGGGGGGGGGGGGGAGCAGGAGGGGAAAGAGAGGACCATGTGACAGGCTACAGGGTGCAAAACAAGAAAGAAATGCCGAGAAAGGCTCTCTTGGGTTGCCGGCCTATCAATCATGTTTAGTTATTCGTAAATATCTGCTGACCGGGAACAGTCGCCCACGAAGTCCCCCAAGCCTGACAGCATGGCCAACTGAAAGCGGCTGCCCTCTCTGGCTAGGAGGGCGCTCGTTCCTTCTTTGACTGTCTACTTTTCCTGGTCCTGACTGATGTGCTCACTTCCATATGCAGCGTGAGGCACCAGGGTTATCAGGCACTGGGATTGCTTCCTCGCCCCCCCCCCCCAAAAAAAAACAGAGGGCAGTGCCAAGCGACATCCTGTATCCATGCTATCTTTTGGGCATCCTTAGAAAAATGCGTTGGCCACTTCCAGCAGGGAGAGTCGAATAGGACAACTGCCGTTCCTGGCCACGTAGAGGCAAGTCAATACCTGGAGCTTCCCACTTAGAAGACAGAATTGAGGCTATTAACGCTGTAAGAGACAAAGGTAATTAAAAAGGCTGTTGGAGGAAAGTCAAGGAATGGGACAAAAGCAGTTGAATGAACTTACAACCAAGATTTGGAAAATGATTTTCCATGTTTGAAGTGAAAAGTTCCCTTCCTGTTTGTCTTAAAAAGTGAAAACCCAAAAAAGTATTCTATGATAGATGTCACAATTAATAATCATCATGGGATGAAGGCTCATTGAGGATCAAAAAAAAAAAAAAAGAGAGAGAAAGAGAGAGAGAGAGCAAACATTTGGATATACTTCTCAAGGATGACGGATATATTTAAGTGATGGCTATCAAATTTATCAGGGTCAGTTAACATAATGAAAACATATTTTATTAGGCCGTTAAAGGGATAAATTGTTTTCATATTATTCATCTGTTCCCAAGGCTAATTTCGGGGGTTTTTAAAACATGCTCTTCATGTGCCCCAAACGAACAGCTAAATAAATAAAGCGCTCATTTGGGAACAGAATGAAGTAGCTACATGTTTCTCAGTGTGGGCCTAAGCAATGATTTTCTGACTCGCTGTTCATCAATCACAATAAGTATTCACCAGAATTTCAAAGTGAATAACAAATAAAAGAAATATCTGTAAGAAAATTTAAAAAACATTAGGTCAGGTTGATGTTTGCTATATGAAATGCAACATCGCTAATGCAATTATATTTATTAGTTAAGCTCAGGACACATTTGCTGCAATTCATTTCTGAGTGCATTCTCTAAGACTGAACAATCTGGAAAATCCCCGTTTTCTTTTGCCAATTTAAAACACAACAACATTCCCAACTAAAATGCTAACTTTCAGATGCTGACTCCCGAAGTACGTTTGGGGGCTAGTAGCTTGTAGAGAGGAAAAACTGTCAGAAGGGGAAATGCCTACATTGCCATCTGGCAGTGGGATCTACAATCACCTGTCACCTGCACCCCGGGCCCTAGGCTAGCATGGTCACTGTCTGGATATCACAGCAAGACTCTTGTCCTGATTTCCTCTTCAGTTAGTTTCTCCTCGGATTGGATCATCGACTTCTTTCTCCCCACTTCCTGTTCCTTAGAGGCTGAGAGTTGCCATGTTTCTGTTCCCGGTTCTAGTCACCTTACACACTCTTTGGAGGCAATCCCAGTAACTCTGTAGCTTTGTCACTAACCTCTTTCTTTAGCCCCAACCCCGCTGTGCAAAACCAGGCTGTATATTCAGCCATCAACAGGCAACTTGTCTTGGAGGGCCCCTAAGTATCTCAGATTCATCATAGCTAAAATCAAATTTGGATACTGTTGGCAACATCCGTTCCTTCTCTTGTTAAGGAAGGAATTGTCTGTTTATTTGAACCTTTCTTCCTTACCCATTGCTGCAACCGAAGTACCATCCATCACTTTGCCTTAGGAATGTCATCATAATCAGACTCCTCTCCACCCCCATACTTCCTCTGCCCTGACCAAAGTCACACCATCTCCTATTCTGATGGTGGCAACAGTTTTTCTCTCGTGCCCAGCTAATTCTCTATATTCCCACCAGAATTGTTCTTTTTTCTTCTAAAAAAGTGAAGTGGGTGATATTTCTCTATAAAAATGGCCATCAATTCCTTCTTACTGCTTCCCAAATGCAGTCCGGATCCTTAGTGCACAAAAACCACCATAACAGGACCATAATCATTCCTTTCTGCTCCTGTCCTCCATTCTGTATCCCACCACACCAACCTCTTCCTCCTCCAAGTTCACCAGGCTTGCATATGGTCTCTCTCTTTTGACTGGACAGGACAGTAAGGAGCCTCAGAATTCAGAATAGCAAAACCACTTCTTTGACAAAAAGCTCTTAGGAGTCAGATAGAATTTTAGTTTAGTATATCACCATAGACAATTGTACCTTAAGAATTTGGGGATGACACCATTGGATAGGTGATTATTGCTGGAGGGAACTGTGCCTAAATTACCCTTCAGCCTTTATCATGGGGAAGTAAAAAACAAACAAAAATTCAATGCTAAGCAAGTGGTCTTGGAGGTCTTCAGGGCAGAGGCATCCTTTTGTATGTAAATGAGCATGGGGCATTCACATGATTAGCCAAAGAACAAACCAATGGGGAACCAAAGAGGAAAGTGATGGGTAGCAGAAGAGTTACCAATAGGCAAGGATGCGGTGGAGAGCCAGGCTTATCCAGGCTATTGCGGAAGCCTGCATCTCTCTCCACATTCCACTAGCAACAATCTAGGCCGCAATTTACATTTTACATTTGTGTTCACGCTTGGAATTGGATAGCGGAGGAGCGAGGGGCGGCAGATTAGAGAGAAACAGACCGAGCAGCAGCAGTACAGGGACAGGCAGGCATGCAAAATGTGCAGCAAAGGGCAGATAGAAGTAGTTGATTCGCCTCTAAACCAACGTGTGTGTAATTAACAGTTCCCATTCATGATTTAATTTCCCCCAACATATTACTCTTTATTGCGAGCCCTTCGTGGGACGTGGCAAATTGGCTGCAAATCAGAAAGATGCTCCGAGGTGGGCCTGACATAGTTTCCTTTGGTTTCCTGGGACTACATTTGGTGCCAGGGACAGACAGCACCCTGATCACTGAGCTTGAATCCCCAAGCGTTCTTGTGATTACAACGCAGACTGGGGACTCGGGGGTCCGCCTGGGGCACGGTGGCCTCTTTCCCATTCAATTATTAGTTTCTCTACCAAGACCACCTATAATTGCCAATTAGCGTGTGTTAGAAAGGGATTCACATTAAATGGGTATCTGTATTAGACTTCATGTTGCCATTCCTAGTTCCAACTTTCAGATGGTGACAGCTTCCTGTCCCTTCTAAGGAAACTAGGTAACAAACAGGAACTGAACTCCATTTTTCAAATGGAAAACAAGAAACACACACACACACAACCCCCCAAACCCAAATTTCTTTAAATTCTATCAGTTTGGTCGTCATGAACGTTATCCTGAGAAAGAACCTAACTTTGTTCAAAGAGAGAAGAATAAAAATGTTGGGATATTATGAAATCCACTGAGTGATCTGACGTTTTCAGGGTAGCGTGTGACAGGTTCAGATTCTATAATCATCTCTAAAGTACATATGAGCCAAAGAAGAGATCTTGGTTATAAGAAAACATAAATTATTTAAAAGACGACCCTGCCCAAATAAGAATGAAATGAACAGCATACAATTCTCTTCACAATCCAAACAAAATTCTCCCCTTTCCCTTAATCCATTGTACGTTTTAAATAAAGTATTTTTTCCGCCTGAACTATTTAAGGAATTTCTTCCAATGTCCACTTTGTGTACACACGGGCAGAGTGTACACAGTCAAGAATGTTATCTAATTAATTCTGAAGGGAAGGAAGAAAGTGCTGATAAGTAGTAAGTCCGTTTTCTGAACAATGGGAACCTCCCTTACAAACATGGCTAAACTATTTTTTTCCCTCCATTTAAACACACAAATATTGTGTCAATAGAAGGAAAGATATTTCCATTTGCAAAAGGGCTTTCTTTCTAATTTACTACATTTGCAGACATACAAAAAAAGAGCCATACTCAACCACAAATTAGATCAGGGAACTGAAACAGCTCAGATTATCACAGGCCAGAGGTTGTGACAAATATACTGTCATTTGGGGTTGAATTTTTTTTCTTTTTACATTAAAGCAAAGGAAAAGTCATTTGATGATAAAATATCATACCATCTGTTCTTGTATGTAAAAGAATTTGGCTGAACTGATCCAATTTACAACAAGCAAAATGGGTAGGCCTGGAATCTCGTTACCCTCAAATTTCGGTGGCTCAGTGTGTGTAAGAAAAATAGTTAGGAAAACAGAGAAAACATAGCAATTCTATTTTAAATTGTTGGCCCATTTCCTGTCACTCTGTGGTATGGACCTGGTACATCTGGGGAGAACCTCAGATGTTTGCATGCTTCCAAAGTGTATACTCGAGTCCAGTGGTGCACCGATCCCTTGATTTTAATTTAGAAAGTAGGTTTGAATCGTAAATACTCAAAACCACATCTCTGAAACAGCAAAGAGTTGTCTAACGTCCTAAATCTCTATGATTCTAAAATTAATGCTTTTCAGGTTGTGTGAAATCACATTTGATTTTATGTCCGACACATGCTTGCTCTTGGGTTTTCCCAGCTTTGATTACCATCCTCCTCAATTCTGGAAGTGTACCATCTATGAAGTATTTATCAATGTATTTTGATCTTTTGGCAAATTGTCTTTGGAGTTCAAGAAAGTACTACTATTCATTCACATCTTATTTTTCTGTTGTACCCAATACATACCAAGAATGAATAAATATCTAGTAAACAGATCAGAGATGTATTTGGTGGAGAAGAACAACAGAATGATGATGAGTTTTTAGGCAATTCTTTCCATTTTTATAACTTTACTTCTACCTTGTTTTATCTCTCCTAGAATTGTGCTATGATATTTAGCTCTGAAAGAAACCTCCTCTTCAAAAAGCCATCTAAAATGAAAGATTCTGTGTATATGTGAGGTAGATAACCCTCAATTCTGAAGATTTTAATTTTTTAAGACTATGGAATTATATTGTATCTAAACCTTTACAGAGCCCTTTGGCTCAAGGCCCTAAAATGTTTGATATTGCCTATTACCTTTAGAAGGCCACTAATTCAGTATTTTTTAAAACTTGAAAACATCATATTACCTCCTTCCAAGCCCAAGATGGGATAAGACAGGTAGAGCAGACTCACAATTTTATGGTAGGCAGGTTGTCCTGTGGTAGATGAAACCCCTTGCACAAAAAGTCAAAGACCAGCGGGAATGCTCCTGTGATGTTGGGGCCATTTAAAGATAATGGGAATAATTTAGATATGAATTATCTGGTTGGGCCTTAGTGACAAATAAGTTAAGTGAATAAATTATCTGAGGTCTGCCCTGACCAGGCTGTGGTGCAGTGAATAGAGCATCAACCTGGGAGGCTGAGGATCCAGGTTCGAAACCGTGAGGTCACTGACTTGAGTGTGAGCTCACCAGCTTGAGCAAGGGTGGGATCATGGACATGATTCCCTGGTCACTAGCTTGAGCCCAGAGGTCACTAGCTTGAAACCCAAGGTCACTCACTGGCTTGAGCCCAAGATTGCTGGCTTGAGCAAGGAGTCACTGGCTTGTCAGGAGCTCTTCGGTCATGCCACATGTCAAAGTGCAATCAATGAACAACTGAGGTGCTGCAACTATGAGTTGATGCTTCTCATCTCTCTCCTTTCCTGTCTGTCCCTGTCTGTTCCTCCATCTCTCTCTCTCTCTTTCAAAAAAAATTATCCAGTTCTGATCATTTAGAGTGAGCAAACAGAAGCAAAGAGTTAAGATAGGTGTCTAAAGGATGCACTCACAAACTCAGTTAATAACGTCTTCAGTCCTCATTACCGAGTTTGTCTATACAGGTATTGATCGACTTACGACCTATGCAACTTACGACCATTCGACTTTATGACCACAATCGCTAGCCATGACTGCTCCGCGTCTGGCAGCGCAAGTGTTGCCCAGCTGGACGTACGACAGTGCGGACAAGCTTCCAGCAGCACTACCATCTCCACGTGCACCATTTCAACTGTTATCCCAGACTCGGTACAGCAATTTGTGTTATGTGTCTTGGATATTTTTCATCAAACCCCTCCCAAGATGTCTACCAAGTGGAAACTGTCTTTGTCTATAGCCTACTCAACTTACGACCAAATCGTGTTACGACCAGTCTGTCGGAACCGATCGTGGTCGTAAGTATACATAGTTAATCTATTTGCTGCAGAATTATATAATTGCTTAATGGTCCACACTCAAGGTTGGTAAGGGGAAGAAAAGAAAGTATATATTTAGAGAATTTAGTAAGACTTATTCTATATATTACCTCCGTCCCAGTGCACTTTATACCACAGCCCACCAGTGGGTGGGCAGGTCTCCTATAGGAAAAAAAAATCACAGCATCAGCCCACTTTGTGCCATTTTGTTCCATGCAAATTACATGCTAATTAAGTTGGTCATAGGACAATTACATACAAACAGCTACAGGCCAGGACAACATCAGGAAACCCAAAGCTGCAGAATGGCCCCCTGGAGCATTGATGAGTTAAAATATTGCAAACAGAATCCAGCACAGGGGCTAACGTTTCATGGATGTATTATACGTTCTGTCTAATTTTATCCTCAGAAGAATCCCCTAAGATTAAACGAACACTTTTATAGACGACACTAGTTTTCAGCGAGGTGAAACAACGTACCCAAAGTCACATAAATGTTAACTGGTAGAAATAAGATATTACCCCAGTTTTTTCTAGCCCTGGAGCCTCTGTTCTTCCTGGTACAATGTGCTTTCCTCCAGACGTGCTCTCATTCAGCCACTGGGCAAAGCTTACATTTCAACTGATAAAATACACATCACAGAGGAAGGTACATCTGTGGCTAAGTTGTATAGATTGGCTGACCGACGCTGAATTTTAATGATAGCAGCCAAACAGGCCATCAGCCTGAATTTTCCACACTGGCCTTAAAACCAGATGATCTGCTGATTCCTTTCTTAAGGAAAACATTGATCAGTGAACGGAGAGCTCTCGTTTCTATGAAATAGTGTGTCAGCTTCAGATGAAACATGCGCAGTGGTGTATTCAAGCGGGGTCCCACATTCACTTTGTGGTGATCTCAAGGTGACATACAGAAAGAACCCTACAATGGTGGCAGGGGGTGGGGACAGGGAAGAGGAAGATGGTTTAGCACAGTTCATCCCACGTTTGGATCTTGATGGACCAGTCTTTGGTCAAAGGATCAGAAGAGTGGGTTGAAGTTTCTACAATAATCTCTACTAAGTACGTGTCCTTGACCAAGCCCCCCATCTCTCCCGAGCCGGGTCCCATCGTCAGGAAAGCAAAGCCAGCTTGGTCTAGCAGACCTGCCTTGCGGATGGCAGGGAAGGATGGACATGGATAAGTCCCTTGAAATGAGAACTGAGAGAGCACTGTAGAAACCAGAGGAGGATTCGCAGCCTCTCTGTTCCGTAGCTGTTGCCAGGCAGAAATCTTTGGCCCCTTGCCCCGAATTAAGCATCCTCAAGGCGGGCATGGTGCATGGTAGGAACCGGAAACAGGCCACTTTCGCATTATTTAAAAATTTGTTATGAAATGTTGCCAAAACTTTATAAATGCCAGCGGGGCAACGAGGTGTCGTAGCGCATTCTTTCCACCTCATGAACCATTGCTTTTTGTTCTGAACCCCCGAGTTAGAATGCGTTGGGTCGTACTGGCTCAGCGGGGTCAGCTTGCGAAATGCCTGATATGTAATGCTTGATTCTAGCCAATTATCTGCAGTTCCTCTCTTTTATTAGTGTTAAATTTGAATTACAGGGGGAAGGGTGGGAGCGGAGCGTGAACTCTGCTCTAAATCTTTAAGGCAGTGAATTCATCTGTGTCGTTTTATTAACCCTCTTTGTCGCTGCTAGCATGGCTTTGAGACCTCTTTGGTCACTTTCAGAGACCCCTCCAAACCTCCTTACCCTTCCTTTCGCTTTAAATCTGTTTCCTAAGCGCAGAAGATGATCTTCCCTGTTGCAAAGTTTGCCAGGGTGGGTGGGTGGGTGGGGGGACAAAACCTCACAACAATCTTAAACTTGTAGTTAACAAAATAAACTGCAGATAACCCCCCGAAGGTCTTTGGCTGCAAACGTTTCCCACTACAACGGGACTGCCCTCGCAGCCTGAAACAAATTAGGAAGCGGGAATCAACAGCTTTGGGGTGAAACCGGGGTTGGTGCTGCCTCATCATTTTTGAACCAAAAATAAAACAAGCAAATTTTGTTTAACTGCAGGTCAAATAAAAATAAGTAAAATATCCCTCATCTGTTCAGTGTAATTACTAACAGAGAGCAGTCTAATCCAGCTGCAGGGTTCATGGTTAAATGGAGAAAACCATAATTTTCTCTCCCTGGGGTTAAACCTCCAAATTTGGAGACTCTGCCTCTCTCTCTAGTATGCTTTTAATATACCCTGAGAAGCCAAGGCAGACGTTTTCCAAGTATGTCTCTATTTGCTCTCTCTCTCTCTTTTTTTCCAGAATGAAACAATTGTGTGTAGATATAAGAGTTCCTGTTCTCAAAGAAAAAAAATAAATGAAGACTTATTTCTTTAAGGTCCACCATCGGGACACTCTCCCCTTTCTCTTATGATGACAGTATGGTCCCCAGGCTTCTGTCACCCACAGATGGGTCACATTAACTATACTTTAGATTTGTCAAATAATGCCCGTTTCTTTCTAAATGTTCTTTCCCACAACCAGAGAAAGTTTTTCCCTCCCATCCCCAGTACTGTCTCCTTAATTTTTAGACCCAAGTGTATATTAAGGAACTTTTTTTTTTCAACAAGTGAGAGGCAGGGAGGCAGAGACAGACTCCTGCACGCATCCCTACCAGGACCCACTGGGCAAGCCCCCTACAGGGCGATGCTCTGCCCACTGGGTCACTGCTCTGTTGCTCGCAGTGGAGCTATTTTTAGCCCCTGAGGCAGGGCCATGGAGCCAACCTCAGAGCCTAGGATCAACTTTGCTCAACCGTCAGGGCCATGGATGCAGGAGGGGAAGAGAGAGGGAGAGATTGCAAAGGAGGTGTGTGGGGGGGGGGGGGAGGGAAGAAGCAGATGGGCACCTCTCCTGTGTGCCCTGACTGGGATTCGAATCCAAGACTTCCACACCTCGGGCCAACACTCTACTTCTGAGCCAACCAGCTAGGGCCAATTAAGGAAAATTTGACCTGTATGTTTCTCATTTAAACCTAAAGCTCATTGAATTTTTTAAAAAAATAAAACATTTTTGTTGTCCTAAAACTCCAATGAATGGGTTTTTCTTATCTTTAAACTCCTATTTTATTTGCATAATGATGTAGGATTTGGGCTGAGAGAACTTTGAGCTGGAAAAGTCTCAGCGTTGGTTTGAGATTGAATTCATCAGGTTCTTGTGGGGTCTGAAATGGAAATAGAAAAGCAATGGTTTTTTCCCCATGCACTAAGCTTTTCTTGATGGATAATTTCACCTTTGTCAGGAGCTAATCAGAGCAGTGTAGATGAACGGAGGTGTAAGTATTCATTTCACAGTAACGTGAATGGTAGGCTGGGATCATGGAGAACAGAAGCTGTTGGAAACTCTTTTGAGTATATTCTAGATCTGCTCAGCCTCCTCATTATCTTCATAATTGACCCAGACAGAAGGAAAATGTATGTTCAGGAAAAGGAGAGCTGGGACACGGTGAATCAAACATGGGTGAGTCTGAGAGATTTGGGAGAAACTTCTAGAAGATCCCCACCTGAGAACATAGTTGTTTACCCCTTTATGAAGCCAGGGAATGATTGGGGGGTGCCCTTGGCATTTAGACCAAGGTCATCTTCTCAACAGCAACGAAGAAGATACTTCTAGTTCGTGGCATAATCATCGCAACAAATCCCACGAAGAAAATTCCAACATATTTCCCCTGTTCCATTTTTCCATTTGAGAAATGCTTCAAGTTCACCCCTGAGATGTCGGTGGTGATTAGATATGCCACAGATCTGAACTGCATCTTCATAGACCAAGTGAAAAAAGACCGGATAGTGTTCCCAGATTTGCCAATTAGACTAGGAAAATCACGCAACAGTGCTGATTTTAGTTTTGTCACCTGTAAGAGGCTTGTCGTAATTTCTCCTCTCCACCTTGTACTGTGAATGGCTGACAGCTACACAGAGCAGGGTTCTCAAATCACAATTCTGCACCAAAAATCAGTTGTTTGGACAAGGTGTTAAATTTCCTTTTCCTCTTCCTGTGGAGTGGAGACAGAAAACACCACCAACCCCGGCATGTTATAAGGATCAAATGAGTTCACCTGCCGCGCTTTAATCCAATCATTTCCAGCACAAGTAAGGACTCGATAAACATTACTACCACCACATTTACTCTATGCCATGATTTTCCCGTATTTTAATATTCCTTATATCAGACCGTGTCTTCCAATAGACAGGGGTCTTATCATATCGCTGTTGTCCAGGTGGTCTTTATGGTAGATTGCTATCATCCGCGCATGTGCAAGCCTCAAAAGCTCCAGCATCAGAACAAGAAAAGTGGTTGTTAAAGACATGGCAAAAATATTTCAGAAACTATATGGATCACCCTTGTAAACATCAGGAAGCAAACGGGTATGGGAAGGGGGTGGGGGGCAGTGACAAACCAGGTACGCTCAGTGACATTCAAGAAGTGGAAGCCAAGAGTCGTCTCGATAGCCAACACCAATAGCTTTTAGTTCTTTTCTTGAAAGATCATTTCACCATCTATCTTGATGGCATAGAGCACAATGCTGGAAATGGAGCTGAGCATTGACATCAATGATTAGAAGCACAAAAGTCATTCAGGAGCGTTACACATAAAGGTAAAGAAGTCCTCAGCATTGGTCAACTGGGTTATTTTGTACGGACCCCCCCCCCCCCGGCCCAGAATAATAGATGGTCAGAACCGGCATACTTAGGACTAAAAGTACCCTCTCAATAAGTCTAAAAATAAACATTCTGAGTGATAAGAAGCCATGTGTCATAGTTTCATTGGTAGTGGCCTTTCCCTTTTTCTTTTCTTTTGTAACAATACACAAACTGAAGGTTTGACTTCCATTAGAGGGTGTCTTAGATTTAATAAAGTGTGGAATTCGTTTGGTGGGGGATCAAGTGTATTGGATGAAGTGACTATAACAAGACTTGGCACTCTTTGGATATTTATTGAATACAGGCACAGCTCAGATATATTGCGAGTTTGGTTCCAGACCACCACAATAAAGCAAATATCGCAACAACGTGAGTCACAAAATTTTTTGGGGGGAGAGGTTCTGAGTATACATAAAAGTTATGCTTACACATAAAAGTTATGTAGACTATTACTAAAGCATGATGTCTAAAAAACAATTTATATACCTTAATTTAAAAAGTTTATTGCTAAAAAAATGCTAGCCATCAACTGAGCCTTCAGTGTGCCATAATCTTTTTGCTGGTAGAGGATCTTGCCTCAGTGTTGATGGCTGTGACTTATCAGGGTGTTGGCTACAGAAGGTGGGAATGGTTGTGGTTCCTTAAACTATGACAAGAATGATGTTTGCTGTGTTGATTTGACTCGCTCTTTCACCAAGGGTTGCTCTGTCGCATGTGAAGCTGTTTGAGAACATCATACCCCCTGTAGAACTTCTTTCAAAATCAAAGTCACTTGTCTCAAACCCTGCTACTGCTGCTTTAGCAACCAAATTCCTGTAATAATCCAAATCCTTTGTCATCATTGTTAAAAGTTTATAATGAGATTATCATGATTTGGTCACATGTTTAAGCTCCTTTGATTTGTACAAAATGCAGTAGTAGTGTATCTGCAAAGCATCATAAAACGAGGTACTTGCTGAATGTGTAAATACAGTATGGTGGGCCCCAGATAGTCTGACTCCCACCTGTCAAACTGACCTTCAGCCATGCTTTATGGTCCCCTACATTTTTTGTCTCCACACAAGGTTTTGAATGTGATGACATCGATCTCTGGAAGCTTATTCCCTCTTGTACTTGCCTTTCCTACAGCAGTGCTCACTCCTGTTTCCGGGTCTCCTCCCCTCCTTGACCATGCAAAAGTATTTCACTCAAAGTAAGCCATGGCTGTGGAATTGTCTTTGGCCTATAAAACAGAGGAGGAACCAAGCTCTTGAGTCCTCAGTGACAACATTTAATAATCAGCTTTCTGTTCTTGATTCTCCTCCCACCCCTGCAGCATGCCAAGAAGGAGCATGTAGAGGCAGGGATTTTGAGACCGATAGCAGTGTCTTGGTGAAGGACAAGCTGCCCAAGAGAATGGTCCAGACCTGGCACAAATTGTCCCTGTTCATGGGAGGCACTTTGTATTTGGGGGCTGCTTGGTAGCACAGCAGAATCGTGCCTATTTGGGCTTAGTCCTCTCAAAGTTCAGATCTCATTTGGAGAGTTGGCCTGGGCTTTCCTGTGTCTACAGTGGGAATGACAAGAGTACGTGTCAGACGGCTGAAGAGAAAACTACCTCTCAGTGCTTTGCACAACCGTTTACATTTTTTCAATAGATATTACTTTTTACTATTTCTCAAGAAATTTTTTTTGGTGAGGGCATGCACCCTATTTTAGACACCCATGATTCTGGGTCCTTTTTCATAGCACCTGCAGCAGTTAGTATTTTATATTCTTTCTGAATGCTGATGTAATGAATGCATGTCTGGCTTGACTTGAACTCCATGAGGGCAGGTACCATGATTGCTTTTGCTCAGTGTCTTATCCCCAAAAGCCAGTCCAGTGCCTACAGATAGTAGATGTCCATAAGTATTTGTTGAAGGAATGATATTATTGCAATTTCAAACGCAGTTTTCAATGAGCAGAGGGCTTTGAATCAGAATCACCAGATGATGGGTCTGGACACGCCACACAGATTTCAGGAAGAGATGCTAAGAGAGAACTGAGAACTGGAACTGGAACAAGAATTTTCTGTTGGCCTGACCGGTGGTGGCAGAGTGGATAAACTGTTGACCCAGAATGCTGAGGTCACCAGTTTTAAATCCTGAGGTCATTCATTTTGAATGCAGGCTCATCAGCTTGAGTGTGGGCTCGCTGGCTTGAGCAGAGGTTGTCTGCATCATAGCAAAAGTCGCCAGCTTGAGCCCAAAGGTCGCCGGCTTGAGCAAGGGGACACTGGGTCAGCTTGAGACCCCTGGTCAAGGCACATATGAGAAGCAATCAATGCATAACTCAAGTGAAAGCAATTAAGAGTTCATGTTTCTCTCCTCCCTCACTCTCCTTGTCTTTTTCTCTTTCTAAAAAAAAAAAAAAAAGAAAGAAAGAAAATATTTTCTATTGGTTAATAAATTCATCTTGCTCTCTCTGAAGGTTCTGAGGGTGATCCATGCTTTTGTGCTTTGTCATTCAAGCTGTAACCTCTCTGGGACAAAGAAAGGGTGATGTGAAGTCCTGTTTGTGCTTCTCCAAATATTTATACCCTTGCTGCAAGAATGGCTTGAAAATGAAAATCAAAACAACCACAGAAACCCTCCTGGATTTTCCTCTGACTTTTCAGCCCTGTGCTTTGGCACGTGGCTGACCCTTAGCTGTGAATAGCCTCTCTGTGTCCTTTAAACAATAATATCTTAAACTTTATGGTGCCCTATAGCTAAGCATCTCTAGACATTTTACAATAGCATTAAAATGAAAGCCAGTTCTTCTCAGAATAGCCACAGGGTCTACTCAAAAAGCCGGCAGTCGGTGACCTTATCAGGAAAACAAGGGGGGAGCTGGTGGAAGAGAGGACACCCCTGTCTCTCCCACCCGGGACCAGAACTTGCCCTTCACCTCGCGGTGGCAGAAGACAAGAGAGGGCGCGGGCAGTCACAATCACAGAAGACCGGTGCTGTACAGACACGTGGGCAATCTAGCAAAGGCATAAAACCAGGGCTCCACGTTCTCATAACCCACCTCCCTCAGCCTTCACTTTTTTTAATGTTTCTCTGGAAAAACCCGCGTGCTAGATTATTTGTAAGAGCAAGCAAGCAAGCAAGCATTTACATGACAGAAAACTAAATTCTTTAGTTAAGCAATCTCAAATTTTGTGCTTGAAAATGTAAGATATCTCCCCTGGAAATCTATTTTTGCTTCACACCTTAACTATATATATACAAATATAATTAATATAATATATATTTAAAATATATTTTACATAACTATATTTTATACATTCATACTACTATATAGTCATGTTCTATATCTATCTATCTATCTATCTATCATATATCTCTTCCAACTCTTTACAACATTGTTAAAAAAGGCTAGACTAGGATTCATTGGGTCATAACCCAGTTGCTTTTTTTTTTCTTTTTCCAATTACAACAATCTAATGGATAAAACTTAGGATTCAAAGCCATGACTACATAGCAAAGTGAAGAGAGAATTAAGACAATTATCTCAGTAATTAAGGGGACCAAATCTTTTTGTTTTGGCTGAGATGTCTAAATAAGTTGAGGACAATGGGGGCAGGGGGAGGCGGGGACACCCGCCTTTTCTGAATCAAAGCCTCCTATGGACAATTCACTTCGGTAAGTGCACCCAAGTCACCAACTGGGTGGGTGAGGCACCCCCCCCCCGGAAACCCCCCCCCCCAGCCACACGGAACCGGTAGAGGCTCATGGCCATTAATATTTGATTATTTAGGCAAATCTCTCTCGGCACAGCTGTAAAAAGGGGCAGAGAATAAACTTAACAACCCCTGATTTTCTGGAACCCACCAGCAAGTTCCATGAAGGCTCGCCATCTGGAATAAAGCAGCTTACTTTCTGGGGGGCGGGGGTGGAGGGGGTGCAGCCGATGCCATGCAGGGGTTTCAGCAGCGCTGTCTGCGGACTGCGCGCATGCGATGTAACATGGCTGCCCCGGGACATGATCCAGTGGGGTTTCTTAAGCCCCCTTTTTTGAGGGCTCTCCTGCCGAGACACCCCTTGTGCATAACCCTGATCCTAGTAGGTGACAATGTCCCTCCCCGGGTGATGCGAGTCCAGGGCATCCCTGCTTTCTGTGCCTCTCCCCCTTTTGACTACCAAGCTCAATTTTAGTTGCAGCTGCCTTTTAAAAACAACAACAACAACAAAACAAAACGACGAATGTGTTCTAATTTTAGAGCCTCCATAGCAATCTTTTTTTTTTTTTCCAGTGGGGAGGAAAGTGAACGGAAAACAGCTTGGGACTTAATAACCACCTTAGCCTGCAGCCTTTGCCACGTTATTCATGAGATTTTTTATCTTCACCCTCCCCTCCCCGCGCCCGCTCAGAGCGTCTTCCCTAAGACACAGCCTTCAATTACCTTGGCGAAGGTTCCATGTTTATTTACAGAGAGCTGGCTGGCTGGTCGCGGTGCTCTCGCCTGGCAGCGAGGAGGGTGGCCTCTGGCAATAAACATCTTCCGCTCTCTTAACCGCGGAGGTCAGCCGAGCATGGTGATGCTTACTTAGCACCAAGGACCCGGGATGGTTTATGGCTTCATTAACTACCTGACCTCGTATTGTGTGCAAATTTCTCGAAAGTGGGATGTGCGCTTGTTGCTCGGAGGTAAGCGCCTGGTGGTGGTTTAGTCTCACAAGGGAAACGTTCATAATTATCCTCCCAGGGAAGGGTTTCCATTTTCATACAAAAGATGAGAGAACTTCAGTCCTGTCTGTGCTGTGAATTTTACCTGAGCGCGGGCCTATGCACTGGTCATCTATGGAGTGGTGTCAGGAATCTCCACCCCACCCCAGCTGGTAGAGACATTTAATTGACATTAAAACAACTAAACAAAACAATCAGGGATGACAAGCAGGCTCCCAAAACAAATTTTATTGTGGCCTCAACTACCTGGCCATTGCAAGAAACTGGATGTATATTTTTCATTTATGTATTTGTTTTTAATGCTTATTTATTGGTTTTAGCAAGAAAGAGAGAGAGAGAAAGAGAGAGAGAGAGAGAGAGAGAGATGGATCTGTCTTTGTCTGTACCCTGACAAGGGATTGAACCAGCAACCCAGCTATCCTGCCAGGGCTGAATGTATATTTTTTAATTCAAGAATTCTAGGTAAGTATATACTTGAGTTTACTTAGCTAAAAATAAGAGGAAAAACAGACAATGATCTGATTCATTTGATCTTTATAAGTAGCCAAATGGGGAAAACAAAACAAACAAAGAAAAAACCGTGGTTTTTTTTTTTGTCAAAATGAATCAACATGTCACTGAGAGGCAATATTTTTACATGGCGAGTCTGTTGCGTGTGTGTGAGAAAATGGGAACATATGGAAAGTGGGAAGTTCTGGTCTGGGATTTGTTTATGTGAGTGAATATATGTGAAAATGGGTCTCCTAATGATAGTGGTTCCCCTCTGTGCTGAGCGTCTGTAATGAGTTCAGCCTGCTGGGGGAAGCAGTGTCCCAACTGGATAATCTAGCTTATCTTTCTTCCCAAGTTCTCAAGGGTGGAAGGTTCTCTAAAACAGCCCCTTCTTCCAGATCACCCCCTCTGTCACCTGCCAATCATTATCGCTCAGAAACATACTGATCGGTACTTTTTTTTTTTGGATGTGGGTGTCTGCACATTTTATTTCACCAATTCTGTTGCCAGACTTTGGAAGGGCTGCAGAGGTATCTGTATTGTGTTTCTTTTAGCAGTTAGTTTTTATCGACCTCCTCCATAATAGGTTATCAATAAGATTGTTTGACCAACTGATATTAAAACAAATCATGATTATCAAGCTCCGGTGCAATGTCTGGTGTGCTTACCAAGTGTTCCACAAATGTTTGCCCTTTAGTCAGGTAGCTAATGATGCAGAGGGAAAAGAAATGTTACAATGTATTTCATCACACATGCTAATGAGAATTTGACACCGAGACTTGCTTATTCTCCTTGAATGAAACAACCCCTCAACGACCTTTGACTGGTGGATCAGTGGATAAAGCATCATCCTAGTGCACCAGAGGTGGCAGGTTTAATCCCCAGTCAGGGCATGTGTGAGAAGCAACCAATGAATGCACAACCAAAGGGAACAACTAGTGACACAACAAGTTTATACTTCTCACTGTCTCCCCTTCTCTCTCTCATGCAAATCAATGAAAAAAGACGTTTTTTAAATGATCACTTAATCTGTCTCAAGCATTTCCCTTTATTACGGAGCACTGAGGACTTCTTTACCCAGTAGAAGCCTTGGTGATCCATCTAGTTTCACCTGGCAATCTCTGAGGACAGAGCATACGTTGTCCAGACTGCCGTGGAGAAAGCTGTCACTTTTACAGTCTCCCACAGCTGTGCCTGCTGCTGGAGCATCTCAGTGGCCTGCTGGTCCCTGATGCGTCCCAGATGCAAGAGGCCCGTCTCACGCCTCTTTCTGAGACATTTATGACTCCTTCACTCACATCATGGGGTTCTGTTTAATGACACCTTTCCGATCAGAGCAATTTAAAAAATCATTAGAATCATTCAGCTTTTGCAAGAAGGTAGAAAATGCTTGTGTCTGCAATGTGTACAACCAAATGCTACATGGATAGGTTTTATTTATTTTGTTCTACGTGGGTGAGTTTTTTTCTTTTTCTGCCTTAACTCTCAATTCATGGCAGGGGTAAGTTTGCTGTAGGGCATGGCCACAATGCCTTGAGTAGAATTACGACTGATGCAAACATTTCCAGAAAGTTGTAATGGGCCAGATCTGCACAAGACAACTGCAAGGCCAGTTGCCTTGGAACTTGAAGTGATATGACAAATAAACCATGCCTCATTTTTTGGTTCTTTCTTGTGTGTGTGTGTGTGTGTGTGTGTGTGTGTGTGTGTGTGTGTGTGTGAAAGAGACAAGACGGAGAGAGGGACAGATAGGGACAGAAAGACAGGTCGGGAGAGAGATAAGAAGCATCAATTCTTTGTTGCGGCACCTTAGTTGTTCATTGATTGCTTTCTCATATGTGCCTTGACTGGGCGGCTACAGCAGAGCAAGTTACCCCTTGCTCAAGCCAGTGACCTTGGGCTTGAGCCAGCGACCTTGGGCTCAAGCCAACGACCTTGGGGCCATGTCTATGATCCCACATTCAAGCTGGTGAGCCCATGCTGAGTCCGGTGACCTCAGGGTTTCGAACCTGTGTCCTCTGTGTCCTAGTCCAATGCTCTATCCACTGAGCCACTGACTGATGAAGCAATGCCTCAATTTTTAAACAATTTTATGAAGGTAAGTTTGTTTTTATTGCAATGTGCTTTCCTCCTGCTTCCTCTACCATCCTTGTCTAACATCATTATTGCGTTGTATCTGAGTTATTCATGAGCCGCCTCATGAAATCCTTCCTTTCGAGAAACAGAAAACGATTCTGATGGCTGGATAAATGGGGAACCCTATTCCTCACTGAATTATCATCAGCTTTTAATGGGAAAGGAAGAGTGTTCTTGTAGCCCAGAAGTTAACAGTCTCTGTGGCCAGAAGAGAAAGAATTGTGTCACAAGGCTCACTCAAGAGACTGAAACTTCCCAAGGAGTAAGCTATTCCAGGAAAGAAGAAGTGAGGAAGGTTGCCAGGAATGGAAGATGGAAAAGGCATCTTCATGGAAAGCTAGATTTCCTCTTGATGCTACCTATCAACTTATATTTGCTTCCTGTGCAGGTTACTCACTGAGAAAATTTAAAGGGCACTCTTCATGTGTGAACCTGTGTGAATTGTACCATCAAAAATTTGCAGTACACAACTTTCCTGCCTTCCTTCCTCCCTTTCTCTTTTCTCTTCCTCCTCCTTCCTCTCTCTCTCCCTCCCTTCCTTTTCTCACTTACTCTTGCTCTAATATCTTGGGTAGCAAGATTTCTTGCTTATGGGCCATGTGTTCACTTAGGGCTTATGTGAGCTTCAGACTGACTTCACGGACAGCATTCTCTGTCCAACCACGTCACACAGCACTCGCGTGTTGTCAGCGGACACCATGCCCGCCACATGGCTCATCTCTTCCTGTGCGGTGACGTGCTTTTCTCTCTGCTTCTTTTGCACATTCGCTGTTCTGGGATCAGCTTTGCAAGTTTTATTTGAATTCTACCTTTTCCCCTTAGCCTCCCTCAGGAACCCAGTTTGCTAAAAGCTAACTTGTCATTCTGCTCCCAATTTCAATGCTTTCCACACGCCCTGGAAAGCCTAACAACGTAGAGCCCTCAAATCTTCTACACATTCAATTAAACGTGCTGTTTGCTGTCATTTCTGTAAGCCATCAAGCAACAGACACCTGTAGAGACATGACTCCCTGTTACAGCTCTGCTTCAATGGGAAAATCAGATTCCTCTTCCGCCGTTTGGAATCACAATGCCTTTTGCAGGAACATTAAGTACAAAAACGCCTTGTAAATTTAAGAGAGCTTTTCTGTTCTCAGAGTGTAGGTGTCAGAGGCGGGTATAACTCTTGGGAAATAATGACCAATGTCTAATGCTGGGCGTCCCTTTGATGGGCGGGCCCCTGGTCACTCTGAAGAGATCCTGCAGGCAAAATAGCACTCTCCCTTGCCCTGCGTCTCTGTGTTCTGATCCTGGGTGGGCCCAACTAAAAAGTATTTTCACCAGCACCATTTACACATGTTCTGGCTCTAGGAACAGCCAAGTGCAAGTTGAGCATGAACCTTTTTGAGGACTGAGGAGTCCGGAATAACTGTGAAAATTGACCAGAAAGGAGCCTGGCCATTTCATTATTATTATTATTATTTTGGTGTTTTTTCTGAAGTTAGAAGCGGGGAGGCAGTCAGACAGACTCTTGCACACGCCCGACTGGGATCCACCTGGCATGCCCACCAGGGGGCGATGCTCCGCTGTGATGGGAGCCATTCTAGCGCCTGAGGTGGAGGCCATGAAGCCATCCTCAGCGTCCGGGTCAACTTTGCTCCAATGGAATCATGGCTGCGGAAGGGGAAGAGAGAGACAGAGAGGAAGGAGAGGGGGAAGGGTGGAGAAGCAGATGGGCACTTTTCCTGTGTGCCCTGGCTGGGAATCGAACCCAGGACTTCCATATGTGGGGTCGACTCTCTACTGCTGAGCCAACCAGCCAGGGCTGGAGGCCTGGCCATTTCAAAAGATGTGTCCCAAGTTCCATTTCTGTTCTATAAACACTCATATGACCAGCTCCAGTGTGAAGGCATCCTAGATGGCTAAGCCAGTGATAAAATTGAGGTCTGCTTTCTCTGGGGCATGAGAGCATGGGGTTGCAGGAGGGATTAGGGGGTGGGGATGGGTGGAGGAGGGTAGAGGTGGGTTAACTGGTGATGGAGGGAGATATGACTTGGGTGGTAAGCACACAATGTGGTATATAGATGACAGATTATAGAATTGCACACCCCAAACCAATATAACTTGATTAACCAATGCCATCTCAATAAAGTCAATAAAGAATATATAAAAAATATTGAACTCTTCTAATATATACAAAGATTCAAGAAGCTAGTGCCAATATGACAGTTTATGCTTTAAACCAGCTCATATACCAAAATGGGACTTATTAAAGGGAAGAAAGACATAAGCAAACATTATTTTATGTATAATGAAACATGCATTTGATTTGTAATAAGGTGAGGGAGTGGAATAAGAAATGCTATGTAAAGCATAGTTCAGAAAGTTCTCTAAAAATCTGGATATATGAGAGGTATCTCCTGGATGAGCAAAACAGACCCTACACCATATCCTCTTGTCTCTCTAGAGTTACAGGAAAATTCAACCTCTCAGTTGGAGAGAACTTTTCTCCCCTATTACATGGTATTCTGAAAATGTGTCCAGTGGGTGGAAAAGACACAGTTGTGTGACCAAGCCACCACTCCATGAATTCTCATGAGGCTGGGAAGTGACCATGGGCTGCCCTTAGTCTAATCACAGGAGGAAGTCAGCACAACTGATGATCATCTGGTGTCTGAGTCCTTGTATGTACTTACCTCGGCCAGAGCTAAACCTTGGCCATCCCTCTCCACATCCTCTCTTAACCTCTAAAGTGTTAGTGTATTTCTTTTTTACAGCTCAGTTGTATGCAACTTAACTCTGTGAACATTAAGTGCTGTGGACCAGCACAGTTCGTAATTCTGGGTCTTGAGTGAGAACAGTGTGGAATTAAGAAAACAGACTTATTAAGAAAAAAGCATGGGATTGGGAGGCCTCTTCAATGCAGATGGCAATATCTGAGTGCCCCATAGCCCCAGTTTGCTTTATTATATAGCCGTATGCAAATCAAGGAAGTTCTTGATACAAAGTTATACATCTGAGGCAAAAACAGGAATTCCCCTACCATGCATAAGTGAAATCAGCCAACATCTGAACAAACAAAGAGGAAGAGGAAGAGCATGTAAATAGCTTCCAGCAACTTAAGCAAGCAAGTGAAGTGGGTGCTAATACTCAGCATCATAGCCAACATGAAGGTGGAGGGGGGAGAACTTAGCCTTTTGCTAAGCCTCGAATTTACAAAGGCTTTTTGCCACTTGCCGTCTATAACAATTAAGGTCTATTTTCATTCATTTATCTGAAACGATCCTCTCCTTATACCCCCAGGGCTCTGTTAGGAGTAAATGCCACATCTTACACATTTGCGGGTTTCACTGAGCCCTTGTTGAATAAACAATAGGTGAGTGGATGGTTTGATGGATTCATCAGCAACCAGTTGCCATCTCTGGAAGAACTTTTCAGTTCCCCGGAACCTATTTGGGTTCCTCATAATTTACCAGCTTGTTCTTTCTCATTCAGAGCCATGGTCAGGTCCTCTAATCACAAAGAACAGATTCCGCAAAATGTTCTTTCTCTTCTTTGCCAAAAATCTCAAGGGGGGAAATATGATGCAAAGACGATCTCCAAGATGATCATAATAAAACTCTTTGTGCATGCCATCGGTCTGCCTGATATATTCTTGATTGATTTCCTCCTCCTTGCGAGTGGATAAACACATTAAGAATCCCATTTGAGGTTTTTATATGGATGAGGAACATCTGCTTTAACCTGAGTGGTTCAATGTGTTTCTTAAGAATGGTGTTTATGGAATTCATTTGGTTATCACCACAGGAACAAATTTCGGGCACCAATTTAACTTGGTTTTCCCCTCGGGCAGTGCTCGGCAAGCTCATCAGTCAGTAGAGCCAAATATCAGCAGTACAATAATTGACATTTTTCCTGAGAGCCTCCCTCAGGAACCCTGTTTAAACTTAGACTACATAGATAGGTAAATCCTTACCGAGGCGGCGCCCGCATGTGGTATTTTGTGGAAGAGCCACGCTCAAGGGGCCAAAGAGCCGCATGGGGCTCGTGAGCCGCGGTTTGCCCACCAGGGCTAAGGCATGCTCAGATTCATCTCATCTGAAATTTTCTTTTGGTTGCACGTCATGTTTCCTCTAACTTCAAAAGTAAGTGGAAGGAGAGAAACAGATGCAGCTTAAAACCTCAGAAGCTAAAAAGGTAACACCTCAGCAGTGAGAAGCCAAAATACGGAAGAATGGACTGATGTCAGCAGCAGGCTAAAGGTCTCAGACCTGCTAAACCTCTTTCTTAAAGCTGTAACATTTCTCTTTCAAGTTATTCACCTTTCACCCGCGAGGCCCCTTCCTCTGACCCTTGAACTGTAGTTATTTGTGTAGCATTGTGGTAATAGAGTTTGGGAGTCTGAGAAACACTAAGGGAAATGCAAGGGTGTTGAGAAGGGGAAATTCTTGAAGCAGGCTGAAAAAATTCTATCTGGAAGACTTACAGAAACATTGTTTCCCTCAAAGGATAAGGGATAAGAAAAATATTCTGAGTTTCCGGAAACATTATCAAAGTATTTTTTTTTTTTAAGTAAAGGGAAAGAGAGAATGTTATGACGACATGTATGTGTGAAGAGTGAGGACAAGTAAAGCGATGTTCTCATTAGCAAATTAGTTTTAAAATTATTATGGAAGTGAAAATTGAACCAGCCAATCAAACTTTTAATTGAAGTTGTATAGATTGTCAGTGACACTGAATCTGAAAAATATAATTTGATTTATTCACGTGACTGTGACTTCCAATCTGCAAAATGACTAAATGGGGAAGGCGCAAGGTTCTGACCAAAGTTTTGCTTTCTTTGCTCTACTAGTTTGATGAATTTGTTTCAACAGTCCTTTAAATGTATTAAGTAGAAGAAAACGGTAACTCCTTCAATAAAAGTATGTGAAACTTGTGTACATGTCGAATTTACTAATATTTGAAGTATGTGTTAATGACCACTCAATATGATTTAAAATGCAAAACGAGTCTTTTTGCAAAACCTCAGCATCTTTTGTTTATAATAAGTATCATCATGCAAAATATTGCCTGTTCATTCACATTTTTAACTTTATGTATCCTTGGCCAAAGGTTCTTTCTGACAAAGAACTGTGTTGCTAAGACTTTTCTGAATTATTCTCGATGACCTAGAAGTTAGTATCTGGATGAAAAGAGAGATCAGATGTTTCATTGGGCAATGGGAATTGGCAGCCAGGGTTAAACTTGACTAGTACATTATAAACTTCAGTGAAAGTAATAATAAAAAAAAAAACTATCACAACACTTTTAATAACATCGGGTATAGAACCTTTTTTTGAATGATTTAAGATATACCAAAAAGTGTTTCTGATTTCTGTCTTTAGATCCATCTACCTACCTACCTACCTACCTACCTACCTTTTTACCTTCCTTCTCTTAACTTTGCTTTTATGTACATTATGCAAACAATTCATTTACTTATTCATTCAACAAAAATTTACTAAGCATATATTATATGACTTCAACTATGCAAAGCACGGGGCATAAACGTGGAAAAATAAATATATAGAAGAACTTTGGATGAAGGCATCGAGCACCTTGGTTAAATGCAAAAAATGCAAAAGCGTGTAGTTGCATTAGGCCCGCTAGGGCTGGAAGTTTCAGTAATCTTCTATTTGTGTGGATTAGTGGCAATAACACTGGACCGGAAGTCAGGACATCTGGCTTTCAGGCCCCTGTTCTAGTCCCAGTATTGTCACCAAATTTGCTGTGAAACACCTAGAATGGGTCACTTCACTTCCCTACCTCCAGCCTGGCACTCTGGGTCCTAGATGTGAGTCTTAACTCTATAAAGCCCTCTGGGAACATAACATCCTGACAATCCCTGGCATTATCATTTTCTCCTTTGTGGCCCCTTAATATCATCTGGGAACCTCCCATATGTAGCATATTGGTTAGATATTTAAGTGACATTGTCTCCTGCGTTCTTCACATCTGCCCATAGCCAGCTTCCAACAGGATGCCTGGACTATAGAATGCACTAGTAAATATTTAAGTAAATAAATAGAGGTGACAATGATAATAGAAAGGAACTTTGGAAACAGGTAAAAACAATATGACTGGCAGCAATTATAATCTCACATAAAGAAGAGGTATTATGTATTCTGTGTATTGTCTCATATAATAGAAATGTTGGTGGTATATGGCATGAAGGACAACTAGCATCGGCCAGAGGGCAGTGTGAACCTATAGAGTATGTTGCACAATTGGTTGGAGAAGACGTCCAAACAGATGAACTAATGTATGCCCACCCAGCCACCAACAGAATACCCAAAAACCAATGCCCACTTTCCAAGTCCCCCCTTCACAGAGGACTACTGACACGTCAATCAGCTGTCTTCCAGATAACAAATCATTTGAAACTTGTTTGATCATCTGAATAAAACTCCCCGATCATTAAGTCCACTGACATTAAACATCTCAGTCTTTTCAGATATTGATTACATTGCTGTTTCTACACACGTAATTAGCTGAAACATTTTTACAAATCCCTACAGTGAGTTTGGTCAAACAACCAGGCAAGTCATCTAAGAGGTAAATTTGTCCGATGTGCTTTATATAATGTGTACCCAATAAATATTTGGTGAGTGTTTTAATGAGTTAATGGATTTGAATAAACTAGTCAGTCTCTGAATATTACAAATTCCATGAGAAGGACTGTATTGTCAACTAGCTACGGAGATGCTCTTCAAAGAACAATATGCACATATAAGCATGGGGAAAACAGTCACAAATTGAACAGAGCTGCATGTCAACTTAACAATCTATGAATATGGCCCTGACTGGTTGGCTCAGTGATAGAGGGTCAGCCTGGGATGTGGATGTCCCAGGTTTGATTCTTAGGGCACAAGGAAAAGTGCCTATCTGCTTCTACCCCTCCCCTTTCCCTCTCTCTCTCTTTTATTCCTGCAGCCATCGTTCCATTGGTTCAAACACATTGGCCCAGGACACTGAGAATGGCTCCGGGGAGCCTCAGCCTTAGGCGCTAAAAATATCTCAGTTGCGAGCATGGCCCCAGATGGGCAGAGCATCGGCCCCAGATGGGGTTTCTGGGTGGATCCCAGTTGGGGCACATGCGGAAGTCTGTCTCTCTATGTCCCCTCCTCTCAGTTGGAAAAGAAAAAGAAAAAAAAAACAGTCTATGAATACAGATATTCATCAAAAATATAGAAATAGAATCTACCAACACTTTTGATGTCTATGCATGGATTAGACCAGGGGTCCCCAAACTACGACCCGTGGGCTGCATGCGGCCCCTGAGGCCATTTATCGCCCCCGCCGCACTTCCACTTCCGGAAGGGGCACCTCTTTCATTGGTGGTCAGTGAGAGGAGCACATGATGCATCCGCACCCATAGTTCCCATTGAAATACTGGTCAGTTTGTTGATTTAAATTTGCTTGTTCTTTATTTTAAATATTGTATTTGTTCCCAGTTTGTTCTTTACTTTAAAATAAGATATGTGCAGTGTGCATAGGGATTTATTCATAGTTATTTTTAGAGTCCGGCCCTCCAACGGTCTGAGGGACAGTGAACTGGCCCCCTGTGTGAAAGGTTTGGGGACCTCTGGATTAGACAGCTCTTTGCCCACTCTAAGAAGATATGATTCTTGTTTTCAACTTTTCATTTGTTTTATGAGCTTCTTTTCCAGTTGGATTGTGTAGGCCTGATAGAGTAAAGAAAGATATTTTTTGAACTTCCACCAACTTCAGGAGTTAATGATTTTGAAAGGAAGGCAAGACTATATATCCTGCTGCTGTCAGTCACCGCAATATGTAGAAGGAAGCCTCTCAATAAATCATTTCCACTGACTGCAAGTTCTTATGTACTTCTGCTTAAGAAAAATATATACAGAGGCACATAAGAGTTATCGAGTGAAAACTTCATTATTGAAAGAAAAACTCTACTAACCAAGTTATTTTCTTAAACTTTTTTTTCACATCAATTGGAAAACAGCATCAAAGAGATGGATGCATTTGTTGTATTAGGATGATGATCAAGAAATGCATGTTTCAACATTAGCATGTTACTGTAGTGAAAGGCAGGCATGAATCTATTTTTGGATTTATTGAGGGTAAATTAAGGGCAAGCATAGTTTAGCTTTATTTTCTTAGATGAAAACAAAAAAAGTTTGTCCTAAGCTTTAAAAAACCATCTGCCTATCCTCTTTTCCTCCTGGGGCTTTAAAAATGTAATACCAAGGAATTGCATCGATTCTATTTTGCATTCCCAAGGGTTTGTTTTTCTATGTCCTTTCCCAAGTATTTACCATTTCCCATGAAGTTATATCCAACTTTTAAGTACAGAGTGTCCCTTCCTTGCTTAATCCCACCATAAGCCTTAAACTATTCTTAGCCATAGTTAGCTTTTTGTCTAATGATTTATGCTATAGTTTCCCCATAAATTAGCATTCTTGTAGAATATGACCAAGATTATTATATCAATGGGTTCTATAGCTCAGTGATCTTTATCTTTAGGTTAGTTCTTAGTTATAATTTTTTAAAAATTGAATAATTTTAAAGAGAGAGAGAGGAAGGGAAAGAGAGAGAGAGGGAAACATCGATTTGTTGTTCCACTTATTTATGCATTCATTGTCTGATTCTTTTGTGTACCCTGACCGGAGCAAGAACCTCATAATCTTGGTGTATTGGGACAATGCTCTAACCCAGGGGTCCTCAAACTTTTTACATAGGGGCCAGTTCACTGTCCCTCAAACCATTGGAGGGCCACCACATACAGTAATCCATACACTGACCACCAATGAAAGAGGTGCCCTTCCGGAAGTGCCTCGGGGGCCAGTTAAATGGCCTAAGGTGGCCGCAATTTGGCCCATGAGTCATAGTTTGGGGCCCTCTGAAACCAACTGAGCTACCCAGGCTGTGGCCTTTAGTTTATATTTAAAAGTGTTCAATTCCAATTCTAACGAGGATTATAACTTCTCCACCAACACTCTCATATTATCACCCTCATGTTAGTTTCCCAGGTATGTAGCCTCAGAGGTCCCCTTTGTCCTCGCTGCACCCCTCAGCTCCAATATCTACCCGGTCCTTGATTCCTGCCAATCACACACTGGTAGCTTGTTTTCATTTGTCATATGCTTGGCTTGGGTTTGGTTCTGCATGGTTGCTCTACTGTTCACGCTACTCTCCTAATTGAATCCTCAAATACCCCAATTCCCTAAGCAATTCTCCATATAGCTAGCTATCTGAAGTGCAGCTCAGAAATTCTCACTGTCCAGGCACAATTTGAGACAATTTTTGGACACTACAATCTACATACTAAAGCCACATTCTTTATTCTTAGTGCATGACTCCCACTGTACACATGCTCTCCCCATCCCTCCACAGCACCCAGCTCATGTCATCGACTCTGATGTAACAGTCTAACCAACAGTGTTCAATGGGCTGCTTAAGGACCTGGCTACAGAGAGGGAGAGAGGGTCAAGGTTCCTGTTTCCTCTTCCCTGATTGGCTAGTCTGGCTTGTGGGCGGGGTTTTCCATTTGCTGGAAATGCTTCTCCCTGGCAGATAACCTTCTCATTAGTTTCTTCTTCTAAATCCCATCTCACTTCAGATTTGCTCAAAAGAGCAGATCAAAGGGAGTGTGTGAACTTCGGCTAGAGTATGTGACAGAGTCAAACTCGTTCTCCAAAGTGATTTTGTCGGGGCTGAAGACTTGGGGGAGAGAGACCTTGCCCACTGCTCTACAGTGTGTCCGTAAAGTCATGGTGCACTTTTGACCAGATACCAGTCAAAAGTGCACCATGACTTTACGGACACACTGTATTTTCCTGCCTTTCATTAAAGTCAGCTGCAACCCGAAAGAAACTACTGAAAAATCGATGCATGCCTTTCATGCTTTCTATGAATGCAGAAAAATCTATCAGGATTAAGCAAAGGGAGGTGGGCAATTTAATCAGAACACATGATAATGGACAAAGAAATACGTTAACATCTAGACTTTACAGTGAGTATAAGTATAACAACAGCAACAATAATAACAGTAAGAATAATAGTAACAATAATATATAGTGTTTTCCTTTTCTAAATGACTGACACGTTCACCACATTTGGTCCTCATGGGCAAGGCTACTCATGAAATAGAAAAATATTTTAAATTTCTCCAAACACCAATGTCTCCACTGCGGATTGACAAAATGATTTTTGATAATAGTTGCTACGTAGGAGAGTACTAATTTTGAATAATGACTTTCTTTGGAGCAAATGTGATTTTTAAAATCATAAAAAAAGGAGATATTTGTCTCTGGGGGTCATGGGAGATGCTGGTCTGTAGTTTTCCCATGTTATAACATCTTCACCTGATCTTAATATTGAAGGAATGGCAAGTACCTAACTAGGGTAATCCTGATGTCATAATATGAGCTGAGAAGTGACTGCTCTGCTTCTGTTTTCTGCAAGAAATCATGGAGAATTGGTATTACTATCTTTTTAAATATTTGGTAGAACTCTAGTAAAACTATCTGGGTCTAGTGCCTTTTTCTATGAAGGCTATTAATTATTGACTCACTTTTAAAAATAGACTTAGTAACTGTTTAGGTTATCTCTATGTATTTCTTTCTTGTACCCATGTTAACAGTCTGTGTCTTTCAAGGAATCAGACTAACACAGTTTCTCTTTATTTTCCTTTCTTATTCTCTCGATGCCCACAGAATCAGTAATAACCCCCTTTTCCATTTCTGATATTGGTCATGTGTGTAATTTCCTATTCTTGTGTAGCTTGGCTAGTGGTTTTTCAGTTTTATTGAGATTTTTTCAAAGAAACGTTGTTCTCCTCTATTGGCCCATTTAGTTGGTGGGTTCTAAAGTAGAAAGCCAAGTTCTAGTCCAAGCAGTGCTCTTCCTGTAGAGCTCCTTTCACTGAGGAGCCCTGTATGGGCGCCCTATCTCCAGCATTCTGTGTTCCTCCATGACATTTCCAAACCCTCGCCCTCCTGTGAGGTTACTGAAGACTTCCCAAATGGCCTCAGGTGAATTTCAGCCATCCCTCCTATAGGCTAGGGGTTAGTTCCGGAATCCCACTCCCTGATACCAAAATACTCAGGTTACTTATATAAAAGGGGTAGCATCTGCGTATCACCTATATTTGCATCTGGACTACAGCTGGGTATGACCCCACATCACTCCATTAGTGAGAATACTGTGCAGTGCTCTGTGCATGCAGTTTTCTGGGACATTTTGTTTGAATATTTTTGACTGGCTGATTATTGAACCCGCGATGCGAACCCTGGAGATGTATGGAGGGCTGACTGTATACATTACTAACACACTAAAGATGAACACTAGAAGGTTGTGAGCAGAACAGGGCAGCGAAAAATGAAATGCAAACTCCCAGAGCGGGATGTGGGGGTGTGGGAAGGAAGTGAGGAACATTCTCTCCTTCTACCATTTTGTGAAGAGTGACCCTGATTTCTGATCAAATGGGATGTGGGCTGGACGCGGGTGTGTGCAGGCCGAAGAGTGTCCATATTTCTCTCCTCTCTCTCTCCTCGGGGCCCCACTTTCTGCGGTTCCCAGACAGCACCGTGAGCTCTGCAAGTGTCAGAACAGTGTAAATGCTGATGTATAGGCTGCAGTTGTTCCTCTCAAAAGGCCTTCAGAGCCACCCCTCCCCTCCCCCCCAGTTCCTCTGTTCCCTTCAAGTTAGGAGTGATTCATCAGCTGGCCTTTAGCAAGAAAAGAGGCCGGCCTGAGGTCCCAGGCCTTTGACCTCTGTGAAGAGAGAGGTCACACCAAGCGCAACTGTGCAAGCGTGGGGCCCAGGAGCCGGGGCCCAGGAGCCCTGGCATGAAAACCCGGGGCGGGGCGTCTGGCCGGTGGAGGGTGATGGTATGGAAGGGTGGGAACTGAGGAAAGTTAGGAGTATATTTCTAAGGGACTCAGTGGATCAGCTGACAGCCAGGGTCAAGGGTCGTATTTATGCTTGAGTCCCTGAGCATGTTACAGTAACATCTGCTTGTTAAGGGTCTTCAGGGAGCAAGCGTGGGGACCCCATGCTTCTGACCTGCTTGCTTCCACAAAAGGTGGCAGGCTAAGAGATCAGGGGTGCCCACGGATGTTTGCAATAGACTTAGCGACCCCCGCTTCTGGGCAGAACCGGGCAGCTTCACCCCATTTCTTTGAAGCCTCTCGTTGACTATTTAAATGAGCCCCACGGTGGGCAAGGGATAGCGTTGGAAACCACAGAAAAGAAAGAGTTTCACAGGCAGAACTTTTGATGAAAATAGAGACCAGGAACAATGAGGGGAGAATTGAATCGTTTCACAGAAATGTCTGAACTTTTGATACCATTCATAGAATTAAAAAAAAAACACAGTTATAATTGTGCTTTGTTATGTTTTGCAATAAACTTCTTAATGGAAGAGAGGACGTGGTCATTCAGTTACCAGGAAATGATCATTTCACGTTGCCTTTGACTCAGAGAGTGGGGTCTAGACTCAAGAGAGGCCACTGAGGGGAGGCTGCAGACTGAGCTTCACCAGCCTCTCTCTCAATAACCTTTTTGATTTTGAGTCACTTGTAGGCTTTTTCCATCAATTTCCCTTTTAAAAATCCTGTATATTTTCTTCCTTCTGCCACCAAAGAAATAAGAGCTTTTACATGGTGATATCCCACATGTCCCTCCCTCAGGCCAAATTAATACTCAGTGGAAGCATAAAGCGCTTTCTGGAAAATGGGTTGAAGGAAGAAGAAAATTCACTCAGCTACTAAGTTGTGTTTTATTATCTAAAAGAATAGTTGCAACGTGTCTGCTGGCCGCTAACATGCACATTTTGTGTTGGTTACAATTATCCCCATGCTTGTGTTCCTATGAGTTTTGCTTAGATGTTTCTAGAAGGACTCAGTTTTATTTTGTTAATAAAGAAAACTCTCAGCGCTACTGTAGGCAAAGCATACGTAGTCAGCATATTCACGAGCCTGTGTGGCTGGCGGCACAGAGTTGACACCCTAGCCAGTTCCATGACATTCTGTGTCAGGCTGAGGCCTTCTGCACGTAGAAGAATAACATTTGAAAACGGTGGGAGGGGAGGAGATTGGGGATAGGAGACATTACTTTTAGTGAGACAAAATGTTAACATAAGTGATTGTGTGTGATTTCACAGAAGGTAGGCTCCTTTGGGCTCCATGTAGTCCAACCTTCCACAGAAACCACATGTTTGCTATTTATAGGGAATTGCGTTGGAGAGAGCAGCTCCAAGGAGGAGGGCAGACTGTTCTAGGCCAACTGGACGTAAGAGGATGGGGCCTCTTCAAAGGTAAGAGTGCACGTGTGTGTATGTGTGTGTGTGTGTGTATCGTCGGGGGGTGGGAGGATGGGTGCTGGGAGCTGTCTAAACCCACTTTGTGATTATAAATAATATCAAAATTCAATCGGAAGTGCGTTCTGCCAGAGTTGACAATGACCCTCCTAGAAGGGCATTGAGATGTTCTCAATCAGGGTCAGACCCACAAGCACAAGGCCAACGAGTTCAGTGGGAACGACTCCTCTCCCCCGTTTTTCTCCCCTTGCCTTTTCTCTCTCACTTGGGAGGGACCCCCGCATACACATGCAGGGCAATTTTCCAGTACATTAACCCAGGGGGGATCCTCTCTCTGGCGGCCCCAGGGACAGAGAAGCTGAGAAACAGGGTGAGGGGAAGATGGATGGGTCTGGGACAGAAGAGAGGGCAGTTTCTCCACTGTCCTGCCCCGAACACCTAGGACAAAGGCTTCATTGACTGCAAGGCTTGACATCAGCCTCATAAACTAATAGTCAGGCACAAAGGGTCTGACACTTGAAAGTCGCGGTCCCTGCCACCCCTCTATTGCAGCTGGGCCGGGGGGCTGGGCCGAACAGTGGTGCCCCTTTGTCTGCCCATAGGACAAGAGGTGAGATAAATACTGTTGACTTGAATGCAGTCACACAATTCTACTGTTTCCCGCAAGACATTTCCTTCCAGGTGCTGCACCATGGCCCGGAGACAGGGCCCTCTTCCCTGTGGCCGGGGACTCAAGGCAGCGTCGTCCCAGCGACAGGGGAGGAAACAGGGACAAGCCCAGAGGCGTGGGGTCAGTTCCCTGTCCCCTGGGAGGCGGCGGTATGCTTTCCATGCATTCCAGCTCGGTCACAGTGGTTTCTTTCATTTTCCTGAGATCCTTTACCCTCGAGGGGAAGAGTGAATGAGGGAAGAAAGATGGAAAACTGTGTACAATGATACGATTTAAAAGATTTTTAAAAACCACCTTGGGATCTTTCTGATTATCTCAACGCCAGGCAGTAAAACGCTTTCCTGGGGACATTTTGGGAACAGACATTATAGGAAGCGCTGAAGTCAAATACAGGAATGCGAGGGATTCCACGTGCTGGAAGTCAGAAACTTGTCCCCTGGGTGGTCTGCTGTTGCATTTGGTTGTCGTTATCCTTAGCTGTTGACCGGGCATCAGTGTAAATAAACCTTTCTTATTATTTCGTTTCGTGTTAGGGGAGAAAGGATTTGCAATACAGACCGCAGGACCCCTCTGGACTTGATGGCTCAAGGCCAACCAAATTCATCGGCTGGAGTGGCTCGCCCTGCTGAATGTCATTCTGAATCTGGGTAGTGTCATTTCAGACATCTCTCTCCACCTTCTAATGAGGCTCACTGGAAGATAATGTCTGAGCCATCGCAAATTATAAGCATCCACGTCTTTAGTCAGACCTCTCTGCATGCTGAGTGAACTCTAAGAGCCTTCAGTGTTCAGATTCTAAAGAGCTCTCCAAGAGTATTTTATGTGCAGAGAGAGAACAGGGCAGTAGCTCAGATACCCACAGGTCCCTGGTGTCCCAAGCTGAAGAAAAGTTAGCGTTGACACATGAATGTCAAGGGCAAGTTCTATACAAACAACACAGTGGAACTCAGATCCATCACACACAAGCTGATTTTTTACCTTTGGCTGGGTTTTCCGTCCCATCCCCCATCGAGTTTCCAACTTCCAAGTCTCCATCTACTCGTGACACCTCTGGGCCCCTTTCGAGCCTATATTTGGAGAAATCACTCCTCCAAGTTGCTTCAAAATCTCTCTTCTGTACAACCCTGCCACAATCTTGTTTGAGAAGACATTGCTTGAGGTGAAGTTTAAAGATCTTCCCGTTGATGGGAAAATATTTGAAGGATTATTTTTCTTTTCTCTCACTTTCTATATTCTAACAGTGAGCTGCGTTATAACTAATCATGGGGGAAAAAGAAGATCATGTTTTAAAAAAATTTAACACTGCAGAATACAACTTAGGGTGCTGTTGGAACCACATCTAGAAAGGTCAGTGAATTTGATGTGCACACATGACCAAACATTTCCCCTACTCTAAATTTAGACCCGGCTTGTGGAATTGCAATTGAGTTATGTCTTTGGAGTTTTCTTAGTCCTACTTGGGGACAAAGAGTTTTGTAAACACACCATTAAAAATGACTTTCCAGGCAGAGTCCTCCATATGCGGACGCCCTCCTGGGAGTTAGCGACCGGCCTGGCTTTCCTGGCCTGAATCAGAGTTTAAAAATTCATTTAAATAAACATTTTGTGGTTTTGGCTTGTCGAAGATCTAACTTTCTGACAAAAGACTATTTTTTCTTCATGCTGTAAAACCTTGCTCCGAGGTAAAATGAATACTTCGATCCATTTGTATGTAGGTCAGTGCAGGCTGTGGGCCACCCTCAGACTGGTGGGCGCATTGGGAGCCGGGCTGAGCTAGCAAGGTCTTCCTTTGTGCCTCATTCGCTTTGTGTTGAGAGCTAGACTACGGCTGCAGCGACAAAGAGTACTTTGCTTTTTGATTCAAAGAATAAAGAACTGTTTCTGTGCAAAGCGCACCAGCAAGCCCCATACCTGGGTCCTTGGAGCACCAAAGCCCTGGGAACTTGATCAGGAACACAGTGGCTGTGTTGGGTTTGTCCCTTTTCTCGTTGACATCGATATCCAGACACTTCTTTTGAGGGTCTAGGATTACAGATGCCCCTTGATACCAAGTCAAGGAGTTAATGGTGTCTTCTTTTTATTTTTTAATAGGGTGTTTTTTCATTAATTTAGAAATTGAATTTAATAGGGTGATATTGATCAATAAGAGTACATGGGGTTCAGATGAGCATCTCTACAGCATTTGAGTGCAATTGATTGCGTCGTGTACCCACTGCCCAAAGTCAAATCATTTCCTGTCTCCATATATTTGTCCCACTTTACTCGCCTGGAAACCACTTCACTTTGATCAGAACTGATCTTAGTTCTCCAGCTTGCTTTTCTCCCTCCGTGAGTCACCCCCACATAATAACAATGTAGGAAGCATTTCCAATTTGATAACCTGTGAACTTCAAACCTGACATAGCTCAAACTCAATTCCTGTTCTCTTTGGGAAAATGAGCTGCCTTCTCTTCTGTTGTCCCATTTGTTTATTATTATTGCTTTTCTGATCCAAACTCAAAACATTTAGCCAGACCTCTGAATTTGTTTTTCCTGCTCTCCATGCAAACAGTGATCGGTTCCTATTGAATCTTTCTCGGTTCTATGCCCTGATTCGATATTATTTCTGTTGCTCCGTTAAGTTGAGGTACTCTGATCTTTATGCCAAACTACTGAACTAACCTCCCCCCCTTTTGCTATCTTTTTAAAAAATATTTTATTGATTGATTTTAGAGAGAGAGATAGACAGACAGAAACCTCAATCTGCTTCTGTATGTGCCCTGACTGGGGATTGAACCTGTAACTTCCGCCTATTGTGATGATGCTCTAACCAACCAAGCTATCAGGGCAGGGCTAAAAAAAACCCTTAAATGAGTTCCCTTTTCATCACTTATTTAATGAAATTCTCTGCTCCGGCCACTAGTCTTCTACTGATGTGCCTATGCTCGTGCCTCAACTGTCCCACCCGGAACGGGATACCTTTTAGGCCCTCACACATCACAACTCCCATGCTTTATAGTGAGCTGGCCTCCACCTCTCCGGGGCCCAGTGAATGCCTCCACTCTGAACACTAACCACACCATTAGCATTTACCATGCACTTCATGGTAAATGGCTCTCATGTGAGGGGACACATCAAAAATCTCAATGCGGTCTCCTAGAAGCTGTTAGAATTATAGGAAGACTATACGCAATTTATTAATCTGTCTAGAAAGGGATATAGAGGTAGGTAGGAATAATAATACTATTGACGTTAGTTGTTATTGATCACCTATTATGTGCCAGAAAATATTCTGAGCCTTTCACTGTCACTGACTTACCCAATGCTACCAATGACCCTGGGAGGCTGGGACTCAGTGCTCCATTCCCCGGATGTGGAAATGGAGATGTGGACAGGCCCAAAGCAAAGTACAAGTTCTCACAGAGCGCCAAAGGATCCCGAAAGCCCGATAGAAGAGATGATCTCCACCCACTTGACGTGGGAGTTGTGAAAGAACTTTAAAAGAAAGAGGAAAGTGATTTGGCATTTCCCATTTAATGAATAAGAAGTGCTACACCTGTCGGTCTTACGTCGGTATATTTCCATGAGTCTCTGCTTGTCGTTCTAATAGACAATAAGCCCCTTAAAGAGGGACATTAACTCTGTCTCCTTCACAACATCTAACCCAGTGCTTTTCATATAGCAGGTGTCTACTGATTGAAAAGTAAATATCTTTTGTTAGCTGGAGCACAGAGATACTGCATTTTAGTTCTGAGTTGTTTTTTTTTCTTCACTGTTTCCAGATATATATGTGAGTTAGTCTTCCATTTTGATGTTTGGGAAATAGCTTACTTAGCAAATCTATTACTGTACATACATGCCACTATAATTACAGTAATAATACTTTTTTCAAATTTGAATGGACTATGAAATACTTTGAAACCAGTTTTTCTCCATTTATCTGAATCACAAGTATTTGCCAAGGAAGAGTCAACTGGCAAGAGAAGGGCTGAGGGCCGGTATGGATGACCTAATGTGAGCTGCTCAGAAGTTTCCTAGGGACCCGTGTTGTATGTACCCTAGAGTGTCTCATCCAGGTAGCGTGTCCTTACTAGAGCATCAGTGACTTAATCACAGGGTTATTAAGAGTATTAAATGAAGTAGAACAAAAACTAAAGCAATTAGAACAGAGCCTGGCACACGGTGATTTTATATGTGGTAGACATCACCATTGTCATCATCGACATTGTCATCATCATCACCACCTTCATCATCATTACGATCACTTGTGTCCACACATCTCTAAATGCCATCGGTTATCAGTGACCAAAATGACAACCATTGGTCCAGTACAAACACCAATACGACGCTTGGTGGGGGTGGGGGGTGGTCTCAGTAGAGGATTTATAACACAAGGCTTGGTTCGTCTTCCCTGAGCAAAGACTCTATTGTATTTCATGCGTTTACAACTGGATAGCATCAATTTTCACGTATTGTACGTGTCACTCTTCTTGGGGAGGGGGCAGCAGTGTCCTCTGCTTGGGGGAAAATATCTGTGACTCCCCCCCCCACATACCTTCCTTCACCTCTTATTTGACCTTTTCACTCATCCTTTGTCCAAGAGTGGATTCTATGTATACACCATTCAATACATGTATTTATTTTTAAGTTCATTTTAAAGTTTGCTAGCAAGTCATAGCTCAGAAGTCTGTGCAGAAAGAGAATTCAAATGAAATACAGTTAAAAAACTGTCCCCAAAAAATAAAACCAAAAAACCCCCACAACACACCACAAAACAAAACAAAAAAAGAATGAGAGATGTTTGTTGTGATTTAATTGAATATCAAAGTTAAGGTAAAACATATTTTGCTTGTGATTCATTTCTCCTTTCCAAGGGCAAATGACACATATTTAAATAAATAAAACTGACTATTTGTATAACAACTATTGAAGCATTCTTGTCCAGAGAACTGTATGTTCAGAAATATTGACTTGACTTTTATTTTTTAGTTCTTGTGAAGTAAACATAATGTAAAGTGTTTAAGAGTAGATGAAGGACATGGTTCTTTTCAGTCTCACTTTCCTGAATTTCCACTTTTTATTTTTTCAAAATGTATTGCCTATCATAAAAATAATATAAAAAACAAAAAGAATCTTCTAAAATGTATGTATGATCATCTGGGTTGCTAACACTGAATCTGATCATTTTTATATTTGATCAGCCATAACATTCTACAGTACAGATTTATGTAATATATCATCTGTATTTAAAAGATATGTCCACACAGCAGGTTAACTGAGAAACAACAACAACAAAAAGATAAAAAATAATGCTTAACAGATTTTCTGTTTTTAGTTTCCAGAGATCTCTTACCTCTATTTTCAAGCTATAGTTCAAAAATTCCTAAGCTGACTTTAAAGTTTACAATGAATTACAATTAAAATCTGTGTGAGAGGCAACGTGAGGTTTCCTGCACAATCCTTTACTATACATTTTTAACTAAAAATCAGAAAAAGGACAAATGTAATATCAGAATTAAGCTTATGATTATGAAATATATTTTACGTTTTAATCCATTTGCCCGACTCTTTTCACATGTCTGCTAACTGGAAACGGGAACTGAGTACGGGAAGTCAAGAGAAGCATCGCAACATAAAGGAATATTGAGGCGACTGATGAGAACTCCTGCTGATGGGCTAGGTTTTCCTTAAAAATGGCAATCGTTTTCTTTTATTAATGAAGATAATCATCAGGCTGTCTTATGAACTAGTTGACATGAAGAATTGGTTGTTTCTTATTTCAGTCTAAGCCTGATTAAGTCATGTGACAGTTCAGGGAACTCCTAAACAAGGTCCACGCCAACAGACACTCAGAAGAGTCTCAGAACCCACAGATTCAATGTTAGCTTGGAAATAGATCCGCATGCCTTCACACTCAGAGGTGTTTCTGTTTGGGGCTTTAACATACACACTTTCTCTTTATATTATTTTAAATATGGTAAGCACTTACTACAGAAATTTTAGAATTTGGCAGGGCCATTAAAGAGGATTACTTTCTATGATATAACTACTAATAGGCAACCTTAGTTAGTATTATATTTTAATTCTTTGTAGATGGGGTATGGAGGGGAAATGCAAAATACTTAACAATAGTGCAAGCATTGACCAACAGGCAGCATATGTACAATCGGCATGAACCATCCTGTTGGCTGAATATCATCTCTATTGTGAGTATACAAATATATCTGTCCCTACATAACATAGTACATATTTATAAGCTTGTATATTATTTACAATGCATAGATAGACAGTATACAATCTTATAAATTTACACATTCTGAAACAATCATTGCAATGTTGATGTCTAGACTATCATAACTATTGTTTATCTCTGATTAATCTGTGAAAAACAAATAGAATAGCTGCTAGAAAAATTAAAAATTTAAATCTGATCATTGAGGGGGATGGATTTTTAAACTATGTAACAAATACCACCCTAGCACCTGTGTATTGGTAATTACTACGTAAGGCATAAATTATTGTTGGCAAGATCGTAACGAAGCTGAAAAGAGAATTTTTCAGGGCAATATTCTCTTATCATGACAACATGAGATTTTAATTAATCTGCATTGCTTTTTATACTATTATTTTGTGATCTTTACTAATTAATTAATTTTTTAGCACCACTCCCCAGCAGTAAGCCATAAAAAGTAAATATTTTGATTTACTAAAATTTCATTTGACTATCCAACTTCAGCATTTGAAAACCAACTGAGTATACCTAGGATGAATTTAACAAACTTTTTCTTTAAGAAGCAAAATTGCACATATGAGTGAGATCATATGATATTTGCATTGTAGAATTGGGCACCTGAAACCTGTATATTTATGTTAAGCAGTGTCACCCCAATGAAATTTGCTTTAAAAAAAAGAAGCCCAATTGCATTCTGGGTACATCGTGACTGTCAGTGCTGAATAATAGGAGAAGTTTCACAGATTCTCCAGGAGGAATTAGGTTCACCTTGAGTCTGGTTATTAAGATATCCTCTCCAAAATGAGTCATCATGAACTTGAAGTATTTTTGATACTTTAGAGGAAAGAAAAGGAGCTTGATCCTTCTGTTTCTAACACCAAAGAGACAGCCTTGAGAAATCAGAAAGTATTTATATAAGATATACATGGGCTGATGCCAAGAATTGCCTCCTTGATTTACCTCCTTAATATTGGGGCAAACAGAGTGCTCATCGCCTTCTTCTTTAGAAAAATATTTTATTGATTGATTTTTAGACAAAGAGGGAAGGAGAGAGAAAGAGACAGAAACATCAATCTGTGAGTGCCCTGCCCAGGGATCGAACCAGCAACCTGTGCATATCCGAGGACGCTCTAACCCAATGAGCATCCAGCCAGGGCTCACCTTCCTCTGAAGAGGAATTCTTTGTTATCACACAACTACCTACATACAGTGTATGGTTCTTCAAAAGTGCACGTACATGAGCCGTCATTGAAATGTGGACGCCTAAAACACAACCAATGGGAAATAGATTCCACCATCAGTGCACACCCCATCGCACATGGGAACGGACCACAGAACGCAATCCACAACAGCCTTGCCTCCCACGTGATGCCAGGGGCGATGACAGCACACGCTTCATGTACATTCACACCCTGAAACGTACCCCTGAACTGGGGAACTCACTCCACTGGAGATGAGCGATTTCTACCCTCATTTGGGTCTGAAACATGCAAACAACACAACAGCTGCACGCGGCGTTGAATAAGGAAGACACACATGCATTTAAATCACTTATATCTTACTTTTTTATGATGCAATTGTGAATTATGTTCTTTTTTGCATCTGTAATTAGAGGGCAGAACAGATGGTGGAGGCTTCGTTGAAAGTGATGTGTCCATTAAAATAACCTAGGCTGCAAAATGATGGCTCACTATAACAGGGCGTTCACTGGCTGTGGCAGGCACTTTGCACGCCTGAAATATGTTGCAAAGGCCCCTGGACTATACATGACACTTATTATTTTTAAGGGCTTTCCAATAAAAGGGTTCACTGTAGCACAGCTAGCTCGGTACCTCATTTATCTTCTGAGCATATGTTTTACTATATTGTTCTAATTAAAAAGTGACCTTGTATATAATGATCAGAACTCAGTGTTGAAAATGATTCATACAGAGGCTGGGGATACGAGAAGACGATCCAAGCCATATTCAACCAGGCAATGGGGCTGGGTTCAGGGGCGGAACGGTGGCGGCAGTGGGGGAGAAAACCATTTTCCAAGATCATAGTGAGAAAAGTCTAGAAGATTCCATTGTTCTCTGCCTCTTACCAAACATTATTTGGAGAAGGTTTTAGAGGAAAAAAACGAACACGAAAATGAAACAGAAAGGTAAAAAGGTAATAAAATTCGGTTCAAAGGTGTGCATGTAAAATTTAGTTATTTTACGTTTGGCCAAAGCATACTGACTTCTACCTTGTTTAAAGCTATTAAAGATGCGTGTGGGTTTGCTTTGTTTGGTCGAGATATGTTGAAATTTGGCATAACAGATTCTGTCAGTTGTAATATTATTGAACTTTCATTTTTTAAAATATTTGCATTTACTTTAGAGAGACAGAAACATCAATATGTTCCCTGTATGTGCCCTGACCGGGGATCAAACCCGCAACATTAACATACTGGGTGGATGTTCTCCACTCAACTGAGTTATCTAGTCAGGGCTTGAACTTTCATTGTCATCAACTTTTGAGAAATGTATCAAAGAGTACCTAGAGTTATGTAAAATAGTTGTTATAATTTCTACACCGAGAAGGAGAAAACAGTCTTAGAGAGATTAGGAGAACAGTCTTACTCATGCAGCTGGTAAAAGTATTAAAGAATTAAAAGCAATAGAAGAAACCATAAATGACTTTTTTATGTAATTTCTGGGAAAAAGGATTTTCTAAGTCAAAATTGGTGACAAAATGTTTAGAGCACATGTTAAACGGTCCACAAACAAAATTCCAACAAAGTTCAAACTCCTAATTATGAAAAGAATTGTTAACTGATATGAAAGGAAAAGTTTTATCCTTAATATGTAAAGAGCTCACATAAATCAATAAGAAAAGTACTGAGACTCAATAGGAGAATGGTACCAAGGTACAAACATTTAGTTTTCAGGGAAAAATACAAGTTACTAATTAAACTAACAAATATGTTCAATTTTACTTATAATCAAAATGATCTTAAACAACAACAACAAAATACTATTTTCAACCAAAGCATAAGAACTATTTTCAAAATGTTCATACCTCCATCTGTTGAAGATCCAGTAAATAGGCCATTGTAGTTAAAGGAACATATGTCAGAGTTATCTTTCTGAAAACTTTCTGAATGATTTACATCAGGAACATTTAAAAAGTGTGTGTATTTTACCCATTAATTCTACTTTTATAAGTCAATACCAAGAACTCAAGTAGAAATGCAGACAAAACTTTGTGCACTTAATAGTGTTATGAAGTGAATTTTTAAAAATCCCAAAAAACACCAAACTTGAAAATCACCTGTAATGCTGGTGGCCGAGCCCAGGCAGGTCCACATTGGATTTGGGAAAATGGTAGAGAAACTGCAGAGCTGGAAACAGTGGGTCATTTCCGTTTAATTAAGTCTTGAGACAATGGACAAGCATACAGGCAGGGGAAAACCGCTTCTTATGGCAGCAAGGGAACAAACAGAAAAAATGACCCCTTACAGTGAGGTGCAGGCAGTCCGCCATCCACCCTGCGCACAAGCACCTGTAGCCTTACAGGGAGTATCCACACGGGGGCGCTGCCACGTGCTCACGCACTAATCAGGCAAAGTGCCTGCAGCCGGTAAACCAGCGAGCAAGCCTACCACAGCTGTTTCCCCACATCATCTAAATACCAACACCCAGTTTAGGAACAGTTTGACAAATTTTGATACTTTCTTATAAACTCCCAAATACTTCAGCATGAAAAACAAATGTTCTTCAAATTTGGGTTCTGTTTGCATTCAAGGGAGAAATCTTGTGTACACGGACACATCCCCAAATTCATTATGAAAATTCATTTCTGGTGAAGTGGATTCCACCACATGGGGACCCTTCTTGAAAATTTTCGTGAATCACTGGAGATTCTCACAGTCTGGCCGCATTTCTGCACAAGCCTTTTTGGGGGGTTGTTAATGATCTGTAAACACCATTTAAATGCTCCATGGGAGTTCACCATTTAGAAGGATTCCGTAGGGAGCTCTTTTCTAGAAGGAAAAGTGTTTGGATAACAGAAATATTCACCTCTAACAATTTTCATTGGCTTTAAATTATATTTTAAAATCCTTGTGGTGGAGCTCCCACTCATCAGAAAAGTATTTTTTTTATTTCTAAACATTTCCCCTAATTTTTTTTAAGTAAAACATTAATTCCACCATGTACTGAGACAATGCACTGTGGATGTGGAGAAATTGTGAATGACAGTGACTTGATGTTCAGATTCTTGGAATTGAAGTTTATGGAAGCCCTTAAATATTCTTCCAGCCCTTTTTGTTTTTTAAAAATGCTATTGATTTTTTAGAGAAAGAGAGGAAGAGAGAGAGACACACACACAGAAAGACAGAAACAATCATATGTTTTTGTTTGTGCCCCGATCAGGGATCAAAACAGCAACCTCTGAGTATCAGGACAACACTAACCAACCAGGCTATCTGTTCGGGGAAGTTCCAGCTTTCTGATGGGAATCGTCAACCCGATGTGGGGCTCAGAGACAAAATAGCATGCACACGTTAAATTAAACAGCTTTGCATGGACCTGGTATTCTTTCAGGAGGGACTTAGAAATATCTGTGGGCTCCATACTCCCATGAAAACTCACTCCTCCCTGATGCTGGGAGTAGAGAAAATGGGGCCGCATGCCGAGACTCCTACCTGACTCTCTGTAACCTCCCAAATGTCCCCAGATACCCTAGTGTGGGCTAAGATTACAACGAACGCCCCGGTTCCTAGGAAAATCCTGAGAATTAAGGAAATGGTAATATTTGAAATGGTTTTCAGTCTTGCACAAGGAAATCAAGCACGTAGCACATTCTATATCATTGATTGCTTTCTTGTCAGACTCCATTCATTCCAGATGGGAGAATTCTACAGGGCAGGTGTAAAGGCTCTTCTGCCTTTTGTTCCCCAGGGCTTACTTTGGACCGCGGCATTGGGGAAGGGGGCGCTCTTCCGTGTTCCCTAACTGTATCTTCTCCTCCTTCCCCGGACTGCACATCAAGTTGGAGTTTCCGAGTGGAGTGTTATTTATTATATTTTAAACTCTCTGCAGGCTGCTCATATATTCCAAGGATCAATAGTTCTGTCTCTGCTCCTGTTACTTTTATTTATCTGCAACGCTTCTGTCTTCATTAGTCACTTCACTCGAGGACCTGGAGAAAATGTAAAAATACTCTACCTGTCCATTAGGCTCTTTGAATCTCATTTCTTCACAACGCAGCGTGATTAATCAGTAATGAACGGATAAGTATTTGGCGTTTGAGACTCAGACTTTCCCCCGGCGTAAAAATATTCCGGACATATTCTTTATTGATTTCAAATGGAATCAGAACATGAGAGGAGCCCAGGACTAATGTGGAAGGAAGAATAGCTGGATATATAATAAAATAGGGTTGCCAAACATGCTGGGGAAAGAACGGTGCTTTTGAGTGTGTGTGTGTGTGTGTGTGTGTGTGTGTGTGTGTGTTTTACTATGAAAACTCAATTTTAAAATATCAATATTTTATGCTTTCATTTTTGATCTCTGACCAAGCTATTTGTCATTGTTGAAATGGTGTTCTGTGGCCACCACTGATAGGCGCCTTCATTGGAAAACGGGTCTTTGGTGACCGTTCCTTTCCATGGAGTGCATCTGTCTTTCCAGGTTAAGATTTTTGGGTCTCCTTCCCCGAAGGTTACATCTTTAATAATTGTGTTACCCCATCTGCCAGCAGCGACTTCTCAGTGGCTCTAACACAAGGATCTATCATGTCCAGAACGAGGAGGTTTCCCAGTTCTTTCCACAGAGACATTTGCTCAATCGACACCCATTCTTGGTTCGCTCTGCCCCAGAAAATCAAGAGGCCAAAAATCATCTGCGAAAATGCTCATTCAAAGGCCAGACGAGGGATGGTTGGGAGCTTCTGTCAGCTTGGTGAGACGGTTTAGAATTCTATGATCTGTTCGAGAAATTTCTTGAGGTTTCAATTCATTGAGGTCAATCAAGAAACTTGACAGTTTTACCTATCTGCTCACCCAGGTAAACTCTAGTGTATGTGTGTGTATGTACACATGCTTGCTGAGACCTTGAACATTGTTAATTCTGATGGTGAGTGAAGGTGATGACGGACATATTCTCACAGACGACGTTTTGCAAGTCTTGAAGAGAGACCTGTGGGGATGAACACATGCAAGATAATAGCATCGGTGTGTGTGTGTGTGTGTGTGTGTGTGTGCGCGCGCGCGTGCGTGTGTGTGTAAGGGACAAAAGCACCCTCACTGTGGAAATGCCTTCAACCTGAAACACGCTGATGGAACAGGGCGTGAACAATGGACACAGCCTGCCTAATGTGGTATATAGAGATAGCAATATCCCTTAATGGCAACAGAACACGAGGCATTATGTGAGCCGGCAGAAAGGAAAATGCAAATTGATTCTCTTTTTTTGTTTAGATGTAAGTGCTTATCAAGGTTAGTAGGTAGTCAAGGTCTGTGACACCAGAATAATTTGTTTTATTATAATACATGGGAAAGGAGGGTGCTTGGGGCTTTCTGAGCGATTCAGATAGCCAGATAAAATCCTACTGCTGGAGCTCTTAACAACCCCATCTCGATGTATCTCCTACTCTATCCGATAGGGGAGAAGGAGGTTCAGGGCTGAAACCTTTTAAAAAAGTGAGATGATAAAACTAATAGTTATATTGGATGACAGTAGGCAATATTTTGGTCATTGGACAGGTTACAGAATTGAAACCTGCCTTTGAACTTGAACTGTTTTACAGCTACCTATTAGGCAAAGGCTTTCCAACTTCTTCATCTTGGGCTCCTGGCTACCAACCAGCAAGATGTCCATTGCTGTCCCTTCCCCATTGTCATATAAGAGACTCTCAGCTAGAATAAAAACCACCCCCAACCCAAACTCCAGGTCACTACCTCTCCTAGGTCTATACGGGACCTTCTCATTCTTGCCACCAACCTGATACTGTCCCATAGTGACACCTATTGTTCGATGAAGCAATTTTTGGCAATGCCTTACTTACTATGTCTCTACCCAGATGGTGACTCAGGCAGGGGGAAGACAGGAGGGCAGAAGGACCATACTGCTGGGCAAACCTTTTCATTTGAAATACGGAGCCATCTTGCAAGCTGTTGGAATGCCTTCCCCAAGGACGACTGGTCTCTCTCATGCTAATTTATGGAGGTTTGGGCAATGGTAAATATGGCTGCTCACAACTTCCTTTCCGCCGTTTAGATGCAAAAAAAAAAAAAGATGCAACTGGTCCTTCTTAAGCACATTAACAAGGCAGATCAAGCCAGCTGGATCTAAATGGACTTAGAAATATATCCATCGCTCTAATTCCTAAGTAGGATTTGGTATGGGCATCTTCCTTTCTGTAGCTTACTGAGTGATATAATCCTAATGTAAGAAAAGAATGACTCAATGAACAACTAAGGTGCCACAACCATGAGTTGATGGTTCTCATCTCTCCCCCTTCCTGTCTTTGTGTCTGTCTGTATGTCTCTCTCTCTCTCTTTCTCTCTTTATCGCTAAAAAAGAAATTAAATAAAAATGAGCCTTTTATTCCGTGAGTTCTGGAATGATGGAAATAACTAGTTAGCTACTACTCTGGGGAACTGCATGAGTGAAATCCCAAAAATATGCAAGACACAGTCACTTTCCTCAGGGAACTGGTAATCAAGTTTGCAGCTGGATGCTGGTGGGCCTTGCATGCTATTGCTCTGAAAATAAACGGACCATTTTTTTTCCTTGGGAATTGATTATTATCTGTCAAGGGAAAACCAACGAGCAGTTTTACATGAATTAAAAATAACAGACTATTATAAACGAAATAAGCCACATTCGTGGTTGCTTTGCTTTGCAATCGGCAGAAAATAATTTGACCAGAGAGAGGCGCTTTGTTGGAAGGATCAGATGTCTCACAAAAGGGCTGAGTCACGTGATCCCAGAAAACACAGGGACATATCAGTCTTGAGGTCCTGGGACGTCAGATAGCAACTGCTATTGAGATCTATCGTTAGTTCACTCATTGCTCAGTGATTCTGTTGACGTGCAGACGTTCATGTGCTAATTAATATACTTGATTGGTCCAACTCAGGCCAGGAGTGTGATAACACTACACATGGTGGTCAGAGTAGCAGGGTTGTAAAACACACACATACAGATACTGAGGGGTTTCCTGTGCAGTGGGGGAGGAGAGTTCAAAACGAAGGTAAAAACATGAGTTGGATAAACACCCCCCTATATGTCAATTACAATGATAACTGTAATTTTCTGCAAATGCTGATCCTTCCTTGGAGCAAAGCGAAAGTTTCAGAACTGTGTCGAGTTTACACTCATGGAAATGAATGATTTGGAAACAATGTTGCAGAGTGTGGACCATGACTGCTTAGCTTTGTTTTCATTCCTATTTTCTCTCTCAGTCTGATGTTTCTCTTTGCTGGTTGGCTACCGGTGGATCTAGATGCGGCCAAAATGGGTCAGTAACATTCTCACGACCCAGTGATATCATGGGTTCAGAAGAAGAATCCCTGACTCTGGGATAAACTCCGCATACTGTAGCATGGTCCCCGAGCCTTTTGTAGTCTCACTTCTTCCAGATTTCCAGCCCCACCTCAGGCCGCTCTATTCCCTTGACATGAGGCACAGGCAAATTTCCCGTCCCACATAGAACTTCTTGTAGTTCCTTGAACTGGGAGCTTATTCCCTATGCTGTTGCCCCTTTGCTTATGCCATTGTCATTAACCTGGAATGCAATCCCTCCCTTCTATCTGGATATCGGTCATTTACAGTGCTTGGCCGGGCTCAAATGTCACCTCCTCCAGGAAGCCCTCTTTGTCTCCTGCACTGATCAAGTGCTTGGCTCACAAGGGTCCCTCCAGTTCCTAGAACATGTGCTCCCAAAGATGAGGAATACGCGTCTTTTCCACCTTTGTTTCTCCCACTGCATCTAGACCAAACATCATCATGACAAATGCTTTTTGAAAGAATGAATGGCAGGAGTTGATATGAATACAAATGCAAGGCCTTCAGAACATGTCTTCCTCCCTGAACATGTGGCTGTCACCAGGACCTTCCCTGGGCAGCCTATAGGTGGCAACGAGAGGTTTCTCCCTCCAGCTTTTCTTGTCTTCAGGTCTGACGAGAATGACAGATCATTCAGAAGCATGCTGGGTTTGGGATGAAACCAACACAACGACAGTGTGACACACACTTCAGTCTCTATCAATCTTGACAGGGTTTTTATACGGGGATTTTGTGACGAAAACCTTCATATCCCGTCATACCTTCCCTGAGCCATCCTTCCCAGGGGGATATTTGCCTACAATTGCAAAAGAGAAAATAAAATTGCCAACAGAGTCTGCAACATATTGCTATTTTCTCACAGCAAGCGGCTTCCATTGTTCCTGGCATTGGCTACAGATCCACGTGCTATCTGGGTGGGCAGGGTGTATACAATGTAAACGTTCTAGACATTTACATATTCGCTCACACAAATTATACAAGCATATGCATGTACACAGGAACTTTTCCTAGACGTGTGGTGCTAAGTCTCTGACACACACACACACACACACACACACATACACACACACACACACACACACACACACACACACACCCCGCACGTGAAAGGAAAGACTATTACTGTTCTCACCCTATCCAGATAAATATCATTTTTATGTCAGAAGTGGGGGGTGGGGGTTAGGGGGAGGACAGAAGTTTAAACAAGGTGACTTATGGCTTTTCTAAATTTTTACATTTCTGTCCTTTTCCACTGTGTCCCTTTTGCTAGGTCTGCTCAGCAATCCTCCAGGCCCTCGTGCTAATTCGCCTAATTTGGCCTCCGTGACATCGTGGATTGATTTTCGACTCCTCCCGGAGTATAGGGAAGGGCCATCTGTTCAGGCTAACTGGGTGTGCAAATCCCTTCTGACTCATCTCCTCTGACAACAGGGGTAGAAGAGCAACTGGTCGACCACAGCGGTCTCTCAGCTCACAGTCAGGAGTCCACTTCCCTCTGAGAGTCCATCAGTTAATATTAACAAGGAGAGAGGGAGAGAGAGGGAGAAGGGGGGGATAACTTGGCAGGAAGCACTGAATCTCCCCCGGACTCGAGTCAGGAGATCACCGGGGAAGGGACTGTGCTGTAAGAGATACCTGCCTTCCTCTGATGAGAGTGACAACCACGGTGGCTGGAATCAGAGGGCAGCCCACTATCCTTTGGCAAACAAACACCCACTCTGGTAAGTGCCTTTTAATGTGCACCGAGCCCACGTCGAGGGGAAGGGCGCACAGTTGGCAAGTACAGACCTGGAAGGGGATAGCTCCGACATGCTGATAAAACGTCTCGGTTTACTTTGGACTTGACTTTATCGTTCACCGAAGGATATTATTAGTGCGGAGCGGATAGCCACTCTCTGCCTTCGCGAACGAAAGCCAGTGAAATGTATATGAAGCAAAGGTCTGTTATGGAGAATCCTACCCTTGTTTGTTCAGTGACTTTGGGATCTTAACGATACAACTTAACAGAGATAAGACCTGGAGAGAAGAAAAAAGAGCCCACCCACCCAGTTCGGGGGCCCCTGGGAAGACCAGGGAAAAGTCGCCGTGTTAAAAATGGAAGTTCATCCAACTCCAAGCCATGCGTGTCGCTTCCCCTTATTGAAAATTCGATATTATAAAAACAGATTTGCTCTTTGGAGCCAGATGGCACGCGATACTTCTGAAGTTTAAATCCAGCCTTGTCACAAGGGCCATCGCCTGCGAGGCTGTGGGGAAGGAGTCAGCTCTTTGCGACCCATTTCCATCAACCCAGCACTTCTGCTTTTGGTAATAATGACTCTTGCTTTTAGCGGGGTACCTCTTTTGTTTGTTTTGTGTTTTGCATCTGCCTTGCTCTTGTTTGAAAATAAAATAACACGTAACCAGTATCCTTTAGTCCTGCTCATCAATTAACTGGTTGCTTTACAACATGCTCATTTTCTTTCTTTCTTCCCTTTTTTTTTCACATGCTCATTTTCTGATGGTTTCACCGATCGAATGATTGACATATTCATTTGTTCGGCAAACTCTACAGACTCCTACGAGCAAGATCACAGGATCAAGAGTCAAAAGATCGACGTTGAACTCATCAAGACATAATTTTTAAAAGCCATGTCCTCTTGGAAAACTCTTTCATGTTTTCTAATCTCTAGCTTCTATAGTTTATATGGGAGAGATAATCATAGCAATTGCCCTGAACATATCCTTTCCAGAAATGGTTGATACATTGTTAAACTATGCAAGTACTTTTTGTATTTTCAAAGGCTAGAACTATGACTGGCATATTGTATAAGTTAAGCAAATAAGTATATTTTCAGCATGCATTTCAGCAGAAATGTGTGAGGAGTTCTGTAGATAAAAAGACTAATCTGACAGAAATCCTGTATTCTAGAAGGTTAAATAAAGTCTATGAGAAGAAGATAAATTAGTCATGGAGAAGGCACCAATTTAGCCAGAATTTTCTTAAAGTTTTCTATAATTTCTTTGCCAGACATGGCTATGAATATTGTGATTCTTTGTGATCCTCAGCCTGATTTTGTAATAACCCACATTAAAAGAGAATACCGGTTATTTTAAGATATGCCCCCTGTAAACATCATAAATTATTTATTTTCTTTAACGAGCAATATTCTGCTTGTTAAATAATTTCATGACCGTTTGGAAACTTAATGGTGGAAACTGAAGCCAGGCTGCCTTTCTTTGTAATTTTCAGAAACCAAATGATTTTAATAATACTTGGAAATACCCAATTTTTATTAAGAACAAATATCCAATTATTTAAAAAAATATCCAAATGTAGGCTTGTAAAAAAAAGGTACTTAAAAAACTCACTAGTCTATTTAATATTTACATGATTAAAGAAAGTAACAGAAACTTCTGAAATCAGTTTTCTGATGTGTGCATGGAATAATAATGCACCATTTTAAAGATATGGCACGAAATGTATGGAAGCCCTGTACTCATTAGATGCAGGTTACGTTTAGGTAACAGAGCCCCTGGAAGATAGCAGCTGGAACGAGAAGTTTCCTTTTTCCTCTTATGAGGCCTGAGTCACTGTTCACAGCTGCCCAGTGGGCTAGATCAGTAAGTCTCCACTGTGGGCTGCAAAAACTCCCTTTCCGCCGTGGGACTAAGCAAGAGAGGTAGACCAGATGGACAAGTGACAGTGCTCTGGTGACCTGAGGGGGCTGGTCAAGAGCATCCAGGCATGCAGAGGTCTGTGTCTGCCCCCCCACCACAAGAACCCTCAGAGAAATGATCGCCTACAGGCCTGGGCAATGTCTCATGCCTCGTGGGACCCCATAGGCTCCTCACATTACACCTATTGAATTTTCCTCCCATGCCAATCATAATTTGGATGATTATTAGTGATTTTCTTTCCATGAAGCCATCTTCTATGTCCAAGGAGGACTTATAGTATTGTAGACCTCAGGTTAAACAATGTGAAAACATGCCCCATGGATGGTGTGTACGTCGGGAAAAGCGTTGACATGGGCATGCTGACCGGAGTGGTCACTCGGCCAGGCAGAAGGGGCAGTTATATGGGAGCCTGTTCTCAAAGGGTGTCTTTAGCCCAGTGGGATTTTATGAACCAAGAACTGCCACTGCTCTTGCCACTGCTCTTGCAGGTCCCTGTCAACTCAGGACCCCCAGGGCCGTGGCACTCCCGATGTTACAGATGGTGCTGCAGGTAAGTGTCAGATGGGGAACCAGCAGGTGTCCTTGTCACCTTCGCTTCCGCAACAGCCACTTCCCTGCATCTCTCCATGCTGCCAGCAGAGGCTCAGATGCCTGGCTCCCCGCCCTGCCCCTGGAGTTCTCTGTGACATTGTGACTTGTGCGTCCTGCCCCAGGGACAACCACAGAGGCCTTTGAAAATGCCACCAAGCAGACTCTGGCTGTCTCTCTCACTGATCTCTGTCCTCTCCTGTGCTTTTCCTGTGGCTCAAGTGTTGCAGAGTGTCACACTGAGACATGTGAGGCAGGTGTCGGACACAGGACAATGGAACTATAGGCACTGACCTACACTCAAGGGAGACACGCCTGTCTTTGGGAAGTGTGATTTTACCACTATTGCATTTGAAAAAACACTGAACTGAGAATGTCCTGGTACTATAAGTGGCACTCACAGAACCAGGACCAAGGTCAAGTCTAGGGGTGTGTGGGGATGGAGCCTCTCTGAGGCTCAGAAAGTTTCTGGAGCACGCCCATTTTTTTTTAAAGGTAACTGGTATATTAAAAAATAATAAAGTCTTGCCTGACCTGTGGTGGTGCAGTAGATAAAGTGTCGACCTGGGAACACTGAGGTCGCCAGTTCAAAACCCTGCACTGGTTCGGTCAAGGCACATATGGGAGTTGATGCTTCCAGCTCCTCCCCCTTTCTCTCTTTCTCTCTCACTCTGTGTCTCCTCTCTAAAATGAATAAAATAAAAATAAAACAAATTAAAAGGGTATTATTCTTTAAAATAATAATAATAATAATAAAGGCTTAGCCTGACCAGGCAGTGGCGCAGTGGATAGAGCATTGGACTGGGATGCAGAGGACCCAGGTTTGAAACCCCAAGTTCACCAGCTTGAGCACGGGCTCATCTGGTTTGAGCAAGGCTCATCAGCTTAAACCCAAGGTTGCTGGCTTCAGCAAGGGGTGACTCGGTCTGCTGTAGCCCCCCTGGTCAAGGCACATATGAAAAGGCAATCACTGAGAAACTAAGGTGCTGCAAAAAAGAATTGATACTTCTCATCTCTCTACCTTCCAGTCTGTCTGTTCCTCTCTCTGTCACACACACATAATAATAATAATAATAATAATAATAATAGCTTAGAAACTTTGTGGCGTATTTAAAGATTTTCATGCTGATGAAAATAACACTTTCAGCACACAAATGATCCAAATGTGTCTTAAAAAAAATAAATTAGGCTTCAGTTTTTCAAAATTTATTATTATTATTATTTTAGAGAGAGACAGAGGGGGTGGGAGAGAGAAAGGAGAGAGATGCGAGGCATCAACTCATAGTTGCATCATAGCTACTTTGATTGCTTCTCATATGTGCCTTGACCTTGGGTTTCAAGCCAGTGACCTTTGGGCTCAAACCAGCGACCTTGGGATCATGTCAATGATTCCACGCACAAGCTGGTGACTTCAGGGTTCCAAACTGGGGACCTCAGCATCCCAGGTCTGTGCTCCACCCATTGCGCCGTCAGTTGGGCAAGTTCCTCAAATTTATTTATGGATGGAGGTTAAGTTGTATGGTTTTATAATGGGGTGCAGGGAAGGTGACCATCCCCTCAGTCTGCCTGGGACAGTCTGTTTCACACCCATCGTCCCAGCATCATTACTAACAGCCCTCAAAGAATGGCCCAGTTTGGATGATAAATGGTTTGGTCAACTTGGGAATATGTTTCAACCTGCATGTTGAATGCTCCTCTTCCACACTCTTCACTGGCTTAGTAAATCCATGTGACGTCTGTTTACAGAAATGTCAAAAGGCTCATCCAGAGGCACTTAGGGAATGACTACAGGAGTCCTCTCCAAGAAGGTGACACCGCACGCTGAGGTGGTGGACAGGTGTGCAGCAGGGGACGAGTTGTTCCCAGGGACGGGCAACGAGACCCTCAGACACCCCACGTTGCTCTGACCCTGGTGTTCTCCGTACCACGGCCCCACAGATGAGCTCATCTGATCTTTCCACGCTACAGTGAGGTAGGTAGCTACCCCATGCTTTATTTGTCCAAGTCATTCATTTTTTTCCAGAACGCTGTGATCCCTAGTGCCCCATGGGACAACCAACATTACCAGGACACATGTGAACCACTGGGTCCTGTCAAACCAGGAGTCTGCCCTGATACTGCCCTTTTCCATGGCCATGTGCAACTGACATCCCTCTGAAACTTCCTTGCCTTGTGTGGAAAGACAATACCCCCTACTTCAGGGGTCTGCTTGTATTAGATGAGATTTATGTAACGTGCATCAGGAGCAATGTGCAGGAGTTCCCAAATAATCCATATCTTTCTTTAAAGTGCATGTGAAATACTTATGTCGTTAGTACATCTTTAAGTGCCAGTTACAATTCCTAGGCCAGAGTCAAGACACTTGAGGCCAGTTTACATTTTTGTTATGAGTTAAGTCCCTTCTCGCTGCCGCAGAAGGGTCCCAGGGAAACCAATCGCTGAATTTTCTGGCAGACAATGATGTGCGGGTCCCATCCCGGCTTTTTATAATGCAGACTAAATCTGAAATTCCCCACCCCTGGAAAGAAATGTAATATTTAAAGGTAATTTGACCTGGACATGTGTGTACCATGAATATTTAATGAAACCGATGGCAAATGTATTTATATAGCATTAATCGGAGGGTATTTATTTCTTTTTCATTTTCTGGGGTGCTATTTCCTTAGCACAGGTGAAGTAGCGCTCTGCATCAATGCTGGGTTCTAAAGGTGGGCTGGAGAATTGCAGAGGGGAGCTGCTCCTTTTCCTGCTGCAAACCTTGTTACCACCTCTGCCTCTTTAGAAAGAAGAGTAATTCTAAGAGGACATTCTAAATGTGCCCCAAAGAATATGGCCATAGGGTCAACCCTAAGCGCCACCCTTTTGAGACAATATTCTACTTTGTATAATGTTTACAAATATAAACAACAGAGTCCAACTTTTGCACTTGCCTTTGAGAGTGATAATTTGACTCCTTTATAATATTTCAACTCGTTAGTCCTTTAAATAAAAATGGTAGGCAAGAACCAATTTAGTGGATGGTTACTATGATAACTAATTAAGGGATTAAAATTTTTCTTTTTAATTAAATATACCAGAGTGACATTGGTTAATAACACTATATAAGTTTCAAGTGTACAATTCTATGATACATCATCTGTACACAACGTTGTGTGCCTACCACCCAAAGCCAAATCTTCTTCCAAGAGTTTTTAAAAATTTGTTTTTTTGAATCATTTAAGAGACCCACCTGAAAGAAAGATGTTTTTCTTTGATGTGCCTTCAACCTTGGGATTAAAATAAACAACATCAACCCCCAAAATAACATCAACAATAAAAAAAAACAACCACCACCAAAAGGTGTTGTGTCCCGAAGCAATCTGGGATTACTTTGTTATGTTTTACTAATTTAGAGGTGGTTGATTTGGGGAGAAAAAAGATAAGTGCCATCTGATTGCTTTTGAAAACTTAAAACCCCAACATATTTGAGAGGCAAAACTGAATGGAAAATGGTGTCAACTCCTTCCTTATCGTGGCAGGTAACTCAGAAAACTAGAAAAAGTCGTCTCACAGCAGAGACATGCTTCTGAGAAAGGTCCTGCTGGCCCAATAAGTCACACTTGGAAACATTTCCCTGTTTTGGGTTGTTTGCCTTTTATGATCACATTCCTCTTTAAAACGTTATTGCAGCCAAAAACAACCCCCACAAAAAACCCCGATATTTATAATCAGCATACTGGTTTGACCTGTCAAGAGCAAGATGCCAAGCTTTGCTGTCTAATGGAAAGAAAATATATCTTCAGACTGAAATTTAAACTACAAAGGGAGTTTTGCAAAGACTCCCGGTTTAAGAATTGTAGCTCAGAGGAACGGGGAATGCGGCAGGTCGGTTCACACGTGACTCCAATCTGGTACTTGCGAGCTCGGCCGTGACTTTACCTGACCTACACAGTCCAATGTACACGTAACCGTGAAGCTTGAGGATGCATTGGCTGTTATTTAAGAATGTTTAAAACCTCTTTTTTTTTTTTAAATTTAAAAACTTTTTTCCATTGATTTGAGAAAGAGAAAGATCAACTCTGCATGACGCAGCTGCTGCACCTAGCTGTGCGCTCATTGGTTGCTTCTCCTAGGTGCCCTGACGGGGGTCAAACCCGCGACCTCTGCTGCACTGGGTTGACGTTCCATCCACTGAGCCATCCAGGCAGGGCATGTTTTTCCCTACTTTTCATAAACCATTTCGTGACTTTACATAGAGTCCCCGGTGCCCTCTCCCGTGGGGACAGTCGGAGTGATATAGCTGCCACATCAGTGAGTATGACCCTCAGCTTTGAGACTCTGTGAAAATGGGCTTGTGATGAAAGAATAACTGTTAGTTCTTCTGGCTGATTTCAGATGATTTCTTTTTCTTGCTGTCAGCACTCCATAGATCTAGCAAAGTGTGATGCAGTCCCCACACACACCAATATGTAATAGAAACAAACCTTTCAGAAAAGATTTACCCTTTCTACCTGTAATGACCTGATGTTATTTTCTGTACTGGTTTATCCCACTACATTAAAAAAAAACCAAACTGGTCTCAACCCACTAAACTGACTTCTTAGCCTGCTAACGGATCATGACCCCCACCGTGAGAAGCACAAACCCAGTGCCCAGCCATGTGCATTACACACAGCAATGTCTTCCAACCACTGGTCTGTAGAAGGTGCCACCAGAGATTTCGTGTCGGTCCATGAAAGAGTTAACCACCCTGATGTTGAATGAACATTAGAGACCCAGTGACTTTAGTCAAATTTGTTTATGCTCAGGGTGGTTTCTGCCTTAGTGGTCCCTGAAATAATTCTAGTTTCATCAGTCCCCAAATGTAAAAAGTTTGAAAACCACTGGCTTAGAGTATTTGATTACATAGAGCGTGCATTTTTTAATAAAGCTGTTTTTAACTGTATTTCTATTTTTTGAAAGACCATGAATAGCCCTTCTCCACTGTCTCTGTTTTAGTGATTTTGTCTCTATGGTCTTGCACGTGGCATCTTTCCTATTAGTTTGCAACAGAAATTTCCAAATCAGCCAGAGAATTTGGGGGTGGAGAAATCGACAGGTGGAGCAGCTACTTTGACACTTGGGTAAGGTGGCCAGAGAACATAAGGGACATCCAGTCACATTTAAATTTTAGATTAATAGAGAATCATTTTTAAATACAAGTTCGTCCAAAACATGGCATGGATAGGTTTTTACTCCAAAAATTATTTGTTGCTAATCTGGAATGAAAATGCAAAGGGGCATTCCGGGTTTTATAATATTGGCGAAGGACAATGTGCATTGCGAAGAACTGTCTTTTCCACTTACAGTCAGTTAATTGAGCTGAATTTTGTTTCTCTCACGTATAAAGTGTAAAAGTTGACTCGCTGAACATTAAGGTCCCATCTAGGTGCAATATTCTGCGACTTAAGATAAAGGGGTTTGGAAGATAGAGTCATAAATAACATTTGGTGGTAAATGAATGAGATTGACGTAAATAATTTCAGTTTTTGTATTTATGCTGTGGTTGAATTGTGCAATTGTATACTTAACATGCAGCAAAAGAGCTGATGTATTTCTAGGACACAGAGAGTGAGAGGGAGAGAAATGCCCGGTGCTGGGCTACTTTGCTCACGGTGCCTCTCAATGAGCACATGCGCTGGAGTGGACCAGAGAGCCATCCATGAACCTGAATTCCTCACTACGTTCTCAGAGTGGGAGTGTCTTGCTGGCTACAGAACCCATGGTCTATGCCTCTGAGATCTTCGTTCAATAAAGACGGCTCCATTTGGAGGCAAGGAGCACAGCACCCACCAACCTGCAGCTGTAACACCTCCGAATCCACTGCAGCCTCCCAGCCGAGACCAAGCTCTTCCCCTCAGACCTGCCCATCCACGGAGCATGACCAAAGGCACCAGAGCCCGATGTTTTCTGCCCAGTGCTGGGCCCCTCTACCAGGCAATCTTTGCACCAGAGCTCCTTGTGAGATTAGCTTTGCTTCTTCAGGTAGTACTGCAAGCAGAATAAACCCAGTGAACAATCCACCTCAAAGATTCTGGCTGCCCCTCCAAGTTTCTGGAGCTTGAATGCGTGGCTTGCCCCTTCCTCTGTAGAGCTCGCATTCCCCCTTTCCATGTGGGAAGATACTGCTGGGTTTTGGCCCCTGCAAAGTCACAAGGTCCAAGGCCCACCACCTTTTTTCTTGCCTGACAAGGCAAAACCTTATGGTAAGTCACAGCATGCTGAGGATGAGCTGAACCCAATGGTGACGTTAAGTCAAAGGGGCTGCAAGAATGCCAGCATCAAGAATGGACACCAGGGGAATACCTATGGATTGGATATTTGAGGGTGCCTGATCAAGATGTCCGGACAGAGGATTGGGTGAGAAGAGTGGGTCACTCTACTAGAATACGGGATTTGACACCATTCCAACATGAGCTATTAAAAGATGTTCTCTCAGACCCACAGGGTCCCAGAAAACAGACCACTTTGAAACCTTTATGAGAAATAATTGCTTAAGGACATATTACAACCAAATGAACAATGAATCAAAATAGTAGAAACAAAATTTGAGAGAATCTGATGTAAAATAAGAGTGGTAAGAAATGAAACTAATACAACAGATTTGTCTTCTTTCCCCAACACTAATTGCAAAATATCTTTAAGGAATATAATAAACATTTAAAAAATTATTCTTGAAAGGAGAGATAGAGTCAATATAATTTATAAACAATATCCTAGATTTCAGCCTGACCAGGCGGTGGCGCAGTGGATAGAGTGTCAGACTGGGATGCTGAAGACCCAGGTTTGAGACCCCGAGCTCGCCAACTTGAGCACGGGCCCATCTGGCTTGAGCAAAAGCTCGTCAGCTTGGACCCAAGGTCGCTGGCTCCAGCAAGGGGTTGCTGCGTCTGCTGAAGGCCCGCGATCAAGGCACATGTGAGAAAGCAATCAATGAACAACTAAGGTGTTGCGATGGCAATGAAAAACTAATGATTGATGCTTCTCATCTCTCTCTCCATTCTTGTTTGTCTGTCCCTATCTATCCCTCTCTCTGACTCTTTCTCTCTGTCCCTGTAAAAATAAAACAAAAAACAAAAACAAAAAAACAATATTCTAGATTTTAAATCAACACAAAGGTCACCAGTTTGAAACCCTGGGCTTGCCCAGTCAGGGCATATACCACAATCAATGAACAACTCAAATGAAGCAACTATGGGTTGATAATTCTCATTCCTCCCTCCATCTGTAAAATCAATAAATAAAATCTTTTTTAAAATCTAAATTTACTGGGAAGTACAAAGGAAGAAGGAAAATAAAAGATAGTTGAGTCGATACTTTGGGATTTAAATAAATACTGTTTCATGATTGATATTAATAAAAGAGTAGGGTAGAATATATAACTTTCTAATCACCGAAGAGCAAAAGCAAGAGCAAATGATATAAAGTATTGACTTAAAAATTCCCTTATTAATAAATATGAATGATTTTTCTATGTGTATAAATATTCTCTTTGATTATGCCAGAAAATATTCTATTGAATAACTACCCCTCACAGTATTATTCTTTCTTTTTTGGGAAAAATATTTTATTTATTCATTTTAGAGAATGGAGAGAGAGAAGGGAGAGGGGTGGAGTAGCAGATGTTCGCTTCTCCTGTGTGCCCTGACTGGGAATCTAACCTGGGACTTCCACATGCCAGGCCGACGCTCTACTGCTGAGCCAACCAGCCAGGGCCTACATACTATTTCTTTGCATCTAGAAACATACTCTGGTAATTTTTATTCAACGCCACTCACATACATATTTTTTTACTGAGAATTTTTAAATCAAATTTTATTTTTACCTAAAATAGTCCATTTATCTCTGAAATTTTGAATATATAGGATATGATAACTAATGTAGTATGCTCAGATATTATACTGCATAGTTTGTTGGCTCTAGTAATATTTGGACTCCATTTTTACTTGAAATTTCTAAATCATGACTCTGAAAGGCAATGTTCGGGTGTTTCACTCCTTGGTGCAGAATACTCCTAGCAAAATTTTGAGTTTTACCTTGGTTAAAAATATTAACAGGCAATAAGCCCTGGTCAGGTGGCTCAGTTGGTTAGAGCATTGTCCCAGAGCACAGAAGTTGTAGGTTCGATCCCTAGTCAGGGCTGATGCAGGATCAGATCAATGTTCCTGTCTCTTTCTCTCCCATCCTCTCTGGTTAAAATCAATAAATTACAATTAAAAAAATATTAATTGGCAGTAATTATTGATATTAAATATGCCAACAGTTTTCTAAGGGTTTTATGCATTTAATTAAACTGTACCTCATTTAAACACTAGGCAATACTTATTAAATGCACTTTGCAGAGAAGGATGTTAAATCCCAGACAAGCATGGTACCTTCCACAGTGTTACCTACACACGTGAGGACCAGTGATTCTCAACCCAGTAGTTTGGTTTGGCAAACATGTCTTTCAGTTACTATATCTCATATCCTTGTTGGATCAAAGAAATCTTCAACTAGGTACATGGCTATTCTTTTTGTCTATTCTTCTATTGGCTCCATTAAAAAATCTAAATTTGAATTTCATAAGCAATTGAGTTGAAATATACCTAGTCTGATTACTGAGAGCTACATGTGGCTTTAAAGTTTGCCCCAAAAGAGCACTTCAAAATAAATTATTTTCAATGTGTAATTGCCAAGTTCAGACCCAGAACTCAAAAAGGATCTAAAAAACATTTTTATTTTTAGAAATAATTGTCTAATTTATACGGTAGCTATTCAGTAACTTAAATATTCTACTAAGCTGACAATTAAGGAGATATTATCTATGTAATCTGATAGAATATCTATAAAACTATCAGTTGCAACTCTTTTTAAATTTCAATTTTCACTTCTTAACTTTTTTTTCCCACATTATAAAGAGATTGCCCAAATTGTGAGGACATTACTGGTTTATAGATTTACGAAATAAAGGATGGCTAAACCATGCTGAGTTATTTAAATGTCTGTGGAGTCCCACTAATATTTAAAACTTTTGCAGTTTCAAATCAGAATTTAATTGCTTTAGCCTAATAACTTATTTTGCAAAAGTAATTTGAAAATAAACAGAAAGTAAACACAAATGAAGAGTAATCAGGCTTTCAAAAGTGCATGTCCTATTTCCCACACTGAAGTTTCCTCGTTGTTAGTAGTGATCTTTTTTTCCGGCTCTGTCCCTACACTTGAATAGCAAGAAAAGTGAATGAGCAGATAATTCAGACTTAAAAATAAAGTGTTTTAGCTATTGGCAAATGTCAAGACAACTTGAGACCTAATGATTCTCGAGCTGCACACCTGCCATGCTTATCCGTCTCCTGCACAGTTGACAAAACAAGGCAGTCTTGATGTCAAAACAGATTGGAAAGGAAGAAAGAAAGACAGAAGAACCTTGTGCAGAGTTAAGAAGTCTTGCTCTTTCATTTCAAGTCTCTCTCTCTCTTTTTTTCCCCCTATTCTAAGTGGTCTCCTAAACAAGCTCTTAGGTGTACCCAAAATAAAGCATTTAGTGAACCACAGAAAATTCATCGAAAAGCACCTGCATCACTAAATGCAACAATTTGCCAGATGGAATCTTATTGAACGATTTCCGCCTCCCAACCCGCCTCACCCTAAGTTTTAAAACCATGGATCTCCAGAGACCATATTTGAGAGATAATGATAAATCTCAGTCTGTTACACCTTTCTGATTCTTCTTAGACTTCTTTTGTACCCCCATCCCCCGTTACATTGAAATATAACTGATATAGAACGTTGTATAATTGTAAGGTATAGAGCATAATCATGATATATGCACATAAATATCTGAAAATGATCATGTAAGTTTAGTTAACATCTATCACCTCACACATTACACAATTCTTTCCTCTTGTGAAGAGAACTTTTAAGATCTAATCTCTTAGCCCTGGCCGGGTAGTTCAGTCAGTTAGAGCACCATCCTGATTCACCAAGGTTACAAGTTTGATCCCCAGCAGGGCACATTACAACAATCAAGCAGTGAATGTGGAAATAGGTGGAACAACACATCAATGTCTCTCTCTTTTTCCTCACTCCCCCAAAAATCAATAAAAAATATAAAGATTTACTCTCTTAGCAACTACTAAATATACAAGCAGCACTGTTATTGTGGGGGACGAACACATTTTCCTCTACTCTTGTATGTTCTTTCAGTGCCTCTAATAATCAAATCAACATGGGACAGGTGAACAAGGTGCTGGTGGCTCCAGTCCTGGTGAGAGCCCTCCTCGTCACAGATGACAATTTCCTTGCTGAGTCCTCAGATGGTAGAGAAAGTGGAAGCTAACCCTCGGGGCTCCTCGTATACAAACCCAGTCTTCACCATGGAAGCTCTACTCTCTCGATATCATCAAACATAATCACCTCCCCAAGCCCCATCTCCAATACCATCACAGTGGGGCCTGGGGTTTCTGCATGTGAATTTGAATGGGGGGCACAAGTATGCAGTTCATAATGCTGCTATGTATCTGCTCATCTTTCCAGACTCAAATTGAATATAGTCTTCCCGTTGAAACCTCCCCTGACCAACCCCACTTCCACTGTGCCCCCACAGTACTCCCTGCAAATGTCTACTCTGCCATGTTATTGCACGCCTCTGTTGACTGTCAGTTCTTCCCATTGGATTGCTGTTGTCCAACACCTGATATTGAGTCTTCGCTTCCATGGCAGCCTCCCTGCCAGACGGGACCAATCTGTCATGATGCTTTCTCCTGCTGAGTCAGAATTCATCTCCAAACAGTGGTACAGGCCACCTCCTCTGACCAACTGGCAGTGAGACATCCATTACACCTATTTGCCACATCTGATCCCAACTGTGCTGTCCCTGGGGACAGGCACTACTTGTTTGTCTATACAGCCCCTGCACCAGGAACAAAGGGTGCTGTGGGAAGAGTCCACCGGATCCATCCATGTCTGATAAACAAAGCTATTCACCCCTGTTCACTATATCTCATGTTCATGGCCATGGCTTCTCATTTTCACCATCAGGGGGCAAGAAATTTGGCTGAATACCATCACGGTAATTTCCTTCTGTTTTTTTTGTCTTTTTTTTTTTTCAATGAAATCCTGCGTTTTGTTAAGTGGAGGCACAGCCCACTTCTCTCCTGCACAAACCACCAACCTGCCGTCCACCATGGGGGTTTCACACAATGCTCTTTACATTGTAGACGCGGTGCCTTTGAGAGCTAAAGCTTTCTAAGTCAGGCATCAGGATAATGATTTAGTTATTTATGCCTTTGAACGAACTACTTTGGTGACTCATTTTTCTCTCTAACCCATGCTATTATACGCTAATCCATACATTACTCCCCTTCCATATAGATGACAAAGGCTGTTTACTCAGGATGATTTTACAATATGCACATGAACAAAGACTTTGTGGGCAGGAAGAATACCAGTTATTCCACCGACTTCTAGAAAACAGCTGAGAGGCAGACCAGCTTAGCAGGGTGTTAAACATCCATTAATAATAATGGCAGGGTGAGAAACTCAAAGGTTTTGATTTGAGTTCAGATAAGCACTCTGAATTCAGGACTTGGCTGGAGGCATTTCTAGGTTTCTCTTGGTGAAATCCTGGTCTGTCGCTCAGGAGAGCTGAGCTGTGTGGATGTGCGTTAGAAGGCCGCCATTCCACAGTCACTTGTGTAATAATTATCACGATGCAATGCACTTAAAGATTATTATAAATATTGCACTTTGTATAATAGCCCAGATTTCAAATATTTAACAGTTTTCCCGCCCCCGTGTCTATGTTTCTTGGATTCCATTGATTTTTGGTTTGGAAAACACTGTTGTTATTGTTGAAAGCTTCTACTCCCATTTAGAAACTTCAGCCAAACTGACAGCATTCTCCATATGCAGTGGGAAAAAAATCATGCTTTGTGCTGGAGATGGATTTCTGCAAGGGACCCTGAGACTTCCCTTCAGTGTCTTCTTTTCCTTCATTTTTATTAAATTTATTGGGGTGACATTGTTTACCATATTTCCCCATGTATAAGATGCTCCCATATATAAGATGCACCTTAATTTTGGGGCCCAAAATTTGAAAAATAAATGCACTACATAAAGTTATTGAACTCAAGTTTTAGTCATCATAAAATTCAAACAACTCCTCACCACTGTCAAATGCAAGTAAAAAAAAAATATCTACAACCACTGCATAAGACTCGTCCAGTTTTTAGACCCCAAATTTTTTGAAAAAGGGTGCATCTTATACATGAGGAAATATGGTAATAAAATATACAGGTTTCAGGGGTACAGTTCTAAAAATACATTGAACTTGGGATGATGTATATTGCATTGTCTATTCAGCACCCCAAGTTCAAGTCCCACTCCATCACCATCTATCCTTCCTTCTACCTTCATCATTTTAAAGTATTAAAATGATGTGTTTCTTGTCCACTAAGATTGTAAACTCAGAAAATGGTATTTCTGGCACATTTTCTCCTTGGAAACGTCATGCTTAGCCCAACAGCCACATTTAAGTAGCTGTTTCATAAATATTAATTGAATAAATAAGTTGCTTTATATCAAATTGCACCTTAAATATTTGACTTAGCATATTCATTGGCAATGATTAAGGAAGCCGTTTAGAAAGTAGTTAATTTTTAATAATTCACCAATACTTAGGTCGACAGGTTTAGACAGTTTCAAAATATCTTTAGTTGAGTGGGGATGTAAGGGGGAGGGGCAGAGGCAGGTAAAGGCATGTCTAAGACACATACAGTTTGCAGAGGGCTTTGCATAAATCAGTCATTCATTTATAATTATTGCGTGCACTGTCGCCCTCCAAACCTCCGACAAGATGGGTCAGGAGACCTTAAAAAGGGTTCAAGTTCAGAAGAATTAAAAATATGAACCAATAGAGGCAGAATGAGGGAATGTAAACACGGGCTTGTGCTGTCCTGCCGCTGTTTGTTGGAGTCGTCCTGGTTTAAGACACAATAAGCAGACCCCTGCCTGTCACACCTCCCGGCTCCCAGGGCTGGCCAACGCAAGGAAAGGCACTTTATGTCGGAGGTAACTGGATTAGCGTAATGCACCGACCTGCCACCTTGGGACCCCTTGCTTGCATCTCAGCCTGAATAAATGGGCATGAAAATTGCTTTAAACCAGTGGCCGTGGAGAGATCCCAGGTTGCAGTGGTGTTGACAGTCTCAGCTTGGAACCTGGAGAAACAGAAAAAATAAAAAGTGGAACCTGTATTGCAAATGACTCATTTGCTGACAAGAGCTGAGCACAGCACTTAGAGGCTCTGCAGGTCAAAGGTGACAATATTTGCAACCCACCACCGGCAACTCGATGCAATAGAAGCAACTTAATACAAACCCCTGTTCAAATATAAAGCAACCTGGTCCCCTGCCCCAACCCCCGGGCCTCTTAAGAAGTCGTAAGGAGAAGCTTCTCAGACTGGAAGTGTGCAAAGGATGCTGAGTCCTCCCTCTCCTGGAGGTGGAATGGGAAAGGGTTCTTTGTCACGTTCTGTCACAGTGGTAACAATCCCGCCAGTCTGTTCCCTTCCACAGGAGCCTGCGTTTTGGGGTGAGTACCGCCTTCGTCACCTCACGGGTTTGTGGTCCTGTGTCACAGAGGCAGACATTCACCGACAACGAAGGAGAAGGAGACTCCATCTTCTTCATGAACATTCACAGAGCAGTTCTGGTGAATTCACCGCCCGTGAGAAGTGACAGTTCCTCAGCTTCCAAGGTTGCAGGTTTGGGGGGGGCACCAGATGGCTCCTGACCAAGGTTTGACAGAGTGCGAGTTTTCCTGCACTGACTGCACCTTACCCTGGAATGAGGCAAAGTGGACACAGGAGGGAATGTTCCAGAAGGGACCTAAAGATGAGTCTTTTGATTCCCCGGTAATTCAAGGCAGTTACAAATCTCAACTTTGCTTTCCGGAGAGCTGAGTTGGCTTCTGCAAGGGGAGTTGATCAAAATCTACATACATAGTTAAGGGTCCACAGAAATAGCAAAATAATTCAAGCCACAAAGTTATATATTTCAGCAAGGACTTTAAAATACTGTATCAGCTAGCACGGTGTCCACTTTACAGATGAGGTAAGTGAGGTTCATGTCTATAGTATATGGTGAAATGATTCTAAATTGTAGACCAGGATATTTCATTGATCTAAGAGCCAGTAGCCAAGGGCAGGTCCAGCCCATAGTAGTTGCTTAGCAACTGCCTGCTGCATTAGATCCTACCAAACAAGTTCCCAGCACAACAAACTCGCCTTCCCGAAAGAACACCCTTGCCCAACAAATACTCTGAGTGGCATATTTACTTATCTGTGTCCACATTTGTCCATCAGCCCCTTGCAGGAGGACTATGGGACTTTCAGGACTCACACTCAGACATCACTTTTAGGTGGCTCGGATGTCCAACGCACTTTTTCCCATTTTGGTGTGACTTGGTGCTGAATTTTCCTTACTTTCTGAATTGGGATTAAAATAAGTATAGTGCTTAAGGTCACAGAAGGAAGGCATGACAAAATGTCATCCCCATTTCCCTTTGATTTTGGTACAGAGACAACGGCTTGCTTAGAACCGGCAAAGAACAGGAAGGAAACCCCAGGAGAACATGACTTCTAGTGTCTTTTCATTTCTGATTTGCCACTTGGTTGTGTGGGTTTGCGAATCTTCCCTTTTGCATCCCTTTGGACTACACATCTATCTTTTCTTCCCTAAAGAAATCAGAGGCAGATAACACTAGGCACCGGGGACGCCTCCACATTGGATTCACGGCACTAACTCCCCAAACTCCCCCAATATGCCAAGAACATTTCAAAGTCACATGATGGACGCGGGCCTCGGGTATATGTAGTGTCCAAGAAGCAACTTTTCCTTTTCTATTTTTTCCTCTGTCCACTCAATAGGGGATACAATTTTATTAAAAAACCACAGTTAAGTGTGTCAGCTGCTGGAAAGCAGTAACAGCAGGATTTGAGAAAATCAGAGGTAAGGGAATGTGATCAAAGACAAAAAGTACTGTGGGGTTTAAGCTGAGCCACGGCTTTCCCTGAGTTCCTATGAAAAAAACACAATCAGAAATCCAAAAATATTTCTTTCCAGTCCCAATTCTTTCCTTACTTTATTATTCATCATAAATGCTGTCAGAATAAACTTGGCTGGAGTCATGTCAAAGGTATGATAATTGCCTCCGATTGACGGCTGTGAGTGTCTCAGTCAAGTTTATCATTTGAATAAACAGACCTCATTTATACACTTAAGGAAGTAATTCCATTCACCTTCAGGCATGCCTGGTGGTCCAAGCAGGAGTGGCTCCATAGAAATCAAAACACAGGCGAGAAAACAGTGGTGGAAACGTTGCTCATGACACTCTTTAAGGAAAATTCCTAAGTGTTGTGTTTTTTATTTTTTATCATCTCAGTTTATTATTATTATTATAAGTGTATGTAATTCTCTAAGGAGCCAAAGGTTTGGTGAGTTCATGATATTCACTGATATTTCATGCTGTGGAATTTAAATGGACCTACAGCAGAACAGGTCTTAATAAAGTGGATCCCCCTAGGAAAGAATCTGCATAGGTCCCTGGAGACCACCTCAGTGCCTTTGGCCCTCCTGACCTCAGAGAAGGGAAAGAAATCAAGATCTGGACCAAAAGGGAGACTCTAGTGGTTCCCTGGGATGACAAGCCCTCTGGGGCTTGCGGCTGGAGTGTGATCTGTGGTCTCAGGTGAAGTGGTCCATGGTGTCCGCTCCGTCTCGAGAGGGCAATAGCCCTAAGTCATAAAATGTCTCTCTGCATAATGTGACACATTTGTCAGCCTTCGCGTCGCATATGCACCGTGCATGCCTGTCTGGGGCTGGTCCATGGGAGGAAATGACCTCCCGATTTGATAACAAACATTTAAGCCATGTTATTTGACTGTATCATTTATTCTTATATGATATCGATATCGTTTATTCTTATTATCAACCACCGTTTTTTCTGGTTGAATGCATGTTTTAAAGAATTTATTTACAGATAATTTCAGAGCATAATATGTAGGTCTCTCAACAGACTGAGAAAGAATAGGTAAAGCTTTATTTAATTCTTAATACTGAGATTCTTGTCACCTTAGGGAGGGCGGGAAACAATATTATCAATTTTCAGTAATAATTTCTAGCAAATATGGTGCCAGTCCTTCCTAGGATTAGTAACTTCAGTGCCAGAAATAGGTCACATTTTACTCATAGCTCTGTATTGAATCATGAATGAATGTAACTGTCAACAAACAATCCATCTGACATTGGTCGTGCCACAATCCAATAGCTATTTCAAAAAAAAAAAAAAAAATAGTTCAAGTATTGAATCTCCTGCTATGTTCAATGATCAAATACTAGGCTTTCAGGATCTAGCATGCTGTTGGTATTCAGAAGGTTCTGAGGAACCCAGGCTTGCGTGGAACACGGAAGATAAAGATCACATCTCCACAGTTAATTACTAAGATATTAGAGAATCATTATAGCTAGAAATATAACTCTCTCTCTCTCTTTTTGGGTATGGAAGGGGGGGCATTTTTAAGCTATCTAGTTCTCTTACAAAAAACGATGTAAGATTTGATATCAAACGAACATATGCATTCACTTTTAAACGGAATTCTCATACATCTTCGTGGCTTCTGTGCTCTGACCCAGAAGAAGAAATTAATGTGAGGTTGGATAAAGGCTGACACCTTGTTCTCCATGTTTCCTATTATTTATGTGAAAAATCTGTTTTAACATTACCTCTGAACAGTCAAATAAAATTCTTTCCTACCCCATGCAAGAGTATCTGATTAATGAGTGACAGCGACAGAAAAGAATCACCACATATAAGGTGCTCAGCGTGCTGTCTGGCAAACAGTGTTGTGTAAGGTGATGATCACACTTCTTACTGTCCTTATTTGTCAATGAGGATTTTTAGGTTAGAACACAATTATTAGATTAGAACAATCCAATTTGGGTCTCCCAGCAAAACGCAATCTACGAAACCTCGGACTGGTGGCGGACTGCAAGCTAAGTCCTCTGTCTTCTCTTTCACTTATTTTTTTGACCCACGGATCTTGAAATTTAAAAATTATTGATAAGCTTTCTATATTTGTTTACCATAGTATATGAGAAACAATTATTGGGATGAAAGACTTCTTTAACTTGGATTATTAACTTTAACAGAATTTCACTGAATGTTTTGATTGTTGATGGAGATACAGGCTACGACTCGGTGACGTCCTGAGTTTTACCCGCAGCCATAAACTTCATTTGTGGGTGAGATTATACGGGTGCATATGAGGGTAATTATCTGTCCTGCTTCTACATTTGTGAATCTAGAATGCCCTGTGGGCAAGCCTGAGTTCTTCCTTTGTGTCTGACAAAGTCTGAGCGTTGTTCACATCTATGAAATTCTTTGTACCAGACAATAAATGAGAGAGAAAATTTCCAGAGATTTTTTGGTTATTAAAGCACATTCCCTAGAGGCATTTCATGTTATGTATGTATACACACAGACACACACACACACACACACACACACATATGTACTGATCTGTTTAATCTTATTCTGGGGTTAATTAAAGACTAATTTGGGGACTAGTTTTAATTGTGCTGGATGAAACGACAAATAAGTTTTGTATTTCTTCCAAATGGAAAATCTTTCTCAAATATTTTTGGCTTTAGCATGCTGTTAACTAGTTACCCAGGATATGTAGGAATGCTTCTGAAACTAATGGCATAATTAGTTTTCACTATATAAAGTACAGTGAATGAACAGTGTGTGTTTTAATTTTCAGGTTTACTTTACCTACAAGGATATCAGAAGAAAACCAGTTTAAAATCTACCATGTAGTAAAATGATAATTGGGGAATATAGATCAAGGGTACAACTGAGTTTAAATCTAGTTAATTAACAGACAAAAATTTACTTAATTCTTTTTCTTTTCAATAGCAATGTCTTTGGCTTCACATACAAATCATACCCAAAGTCTTAGTTATAAGCTTATTAAATATAATAGAACACATATTTTTTTCTAATTAACTATTTAAGCTGCTTTAAAAATTTAAATGGTCATCTAAAACAAATCAATTAGCAAAACTTCTGTTTGCTTTTATGTTATTAACCTAATAGCACAGTGGAAAGGTTAGCATTTCTCAAGCACTTGGTCTATTATAAAATATTTTTACAGGATAGTTATGCCTTGAATTAGTTACAAGTGACTGTTGTGTTTCTTTTACCTTAATAGCCTCCATATTTAAGTAATTCTGCATTTATTTAATGACTAAGTTGTATGTTTTAGTTCTGGGGGAAAGTAGGTATATGTTCTTGTTTTATAAGAATTCTGCAGTCCTAGCCAGTTGGCTCAATGGTAGAGCATCGGCCTGATATGTGGATGTCACAAGTTCGATTTCTGGTAAGGGCACAATATACTTTACACCTAAGTGTAACATTGGTTGAAAGAAAATCAGTCTATGAATAACTCAAGACATAGTGAGTTAGCAGTGGGTGTGGGTCTCGGACTATATATATATATATATATATATATATATATATATATATTTCTTCTTAGAATACAATTTTAACAGAGCGCCATGGATAATATGTTGGTATACTCCCAAATCACTAGCCTAGAAATCAATCAGGCGACCCAGCTTCTAATTTTCTTTGTGCCCCTAACCAGCAGGGTCATACTTTTATCACCCTCAGTTTCCTCTTCCATAAATAAATGTATATAAATTGCAAGTTCTAAATTCTACTTTTGTCTGAATTCCACTTAAATTGTATTCGTGGATAAAGTCCAATAAACTAAACTGAAGATGAGATCATGACTGAGAACATCTAGTTGTTCATTATATATAAAGTAAAAGGATTTATTTCTAGAATATATAAAGAACATGTGTAACAAAAAAGAAGACAAACTTCCGAAAAAGATTTACAAGTAAAATTTACCCGTAATTCATTAAAGAGGAAACAATGTCAGTAAACACTAGTAATGAGGTCTAATTTCCTTAATGAATTGGAAAATGCAAATGAAACATTATATTCATTGAATATCTGCTAGTTTGGCAAAATTAATAAATCAAACTATGTTAAGATAAGTTCAGGGTGAGATTCTCAAATTGTGCACTAGATCCACCAAGCACCACGAGAAAAGTTACTAAAGCTTCATAAGATATTTAAAACTTTGTTACGTTCTCTTCCATGATGTTAGATCTTTGTAAAGGTACGTTTTGAGGATTTGCTATAATAAGAAGAAAGAGCTGTATGATTTCTTCGGGGTTCATTCTTCACTTGCTAGTGTGCTTTTCTCTTTCCTTACTCACAACCAAACCAAGCCTATTTAATAGAAATTCGGTATCAAGAAACCTTTCCCCCCCTTCTTGTTAAAAAAAAAAAAGGTTCCGGCAAAGTGCCTAACACTGTTGACACCCACCTTGACACCTTGAAGACACTCCTCTTCCTCTTGGAAATATTTAATCGTGCATATTGCAAGGGAGCACGACACAGAAAACCTGCCTTACTGGCTCCTGTTTCCTATTTAAAATCATTTTTGGTGATCTCAAAGACAGTCGAACCACTAATTAAGGGATAGACCCCCGGTCCTTTGGCCAAGTCCAGGTTAGGTTAGTGACAACACTGACCCAGCTATTAATTAACTAAAAACACAAGACGAAGGCGTGTGCTGCACTTGATTTTTGTGAGGTGGCTCCAGTCTGTTCGGATTTCCTAGCTGGAGGATTTTTTTCTATCTGGAGAACTCTTGTTTCTACCTGGAAGAGACCTCGACAGTGTGTGTGTCAAGGTTCCCTAGGCAAGAGCAGAGCAGGGACCCTGCACAACTGAAGCCTTCCAAACTCCCCTTAGCAGATCCGCTTGGCGTAGGAATATTGCCGTAGTGCTCCCGGGAGTTCTTGTGTTAAGTGCACAGAAGCATAGAGCTGCAAGAAGAAAAAAGGGGTAAATCCCAGGCCTGGTCACAATATTATCAGTAACAGGATTTTGTAGTAGCTACAATTCTTTTATAGACTTAAGTTCATCTGATGATTAGAACGACTAGGTGAATTCAGGGATAAGATGGCTAAAACTTATTACAGATGTGCTATTGACAGCTATTCTGATGAGCGCTTTCCCTGCCTTAACTCATTTCAAACCTTGTCTGTTACATTGTTCTTGCTTTCCAGGTCAAGAGACTGATCGCCGAAGAGGAGACCTCGTGACTGAAGCTGCGAAGACACAGAGCCGCTAGGCTCATACCCTGAGTCATGAGGGAGGGGCAGGGTCATTATGACAGCACCCGGCACCGAAATTCTTGCAGGGAGAGAACTGTTGTGAGGATAATGTTTGGCTAAACGCTTGACGAAATGGGTTAGAACTTGGACTTCTCCATGCCACGGGGCATATGAAGTGGTTAATCGCAGCGTGTGGGGGAAGACAGAGTGAACAAGGAAACGGGAAAAACTGGTGAATGAGTCATGCACACCCTAGACCGTACATCACTATAGGCTATTATACTTTGAGTGTCGTTTTGTGTCTGCTTTTCGGAGCAGACACTGAAGGCAAATTTTATGTTGGAATATAGGTGCTCAGGACACAGTGCTCGGGAAGGTTATAAGAACTTGGAAATGGGGACTTTCTTCCTAAAGCCAAGATGATGCGAATTGAGTTCTACTATGCATTCAACTTGACAATCTTCCCAAGTCACTGAACCGTGATGTTCCAGCCAGGATTTGAACCCATGGAGTCCAAGACCAGAATCTGGACAGGAAATGGTTATAAAATGAAGACTCTCCAAAACAGTGGGATTCCTATCGCTTTAAAGAATTTAAAGAATTGTTGTGCATTATAGAACAATTTTTGACCCAACAATAAGGAGAAGTCATCAACCTAGGTAAAAAAGATTGTTTTCTTTGTGGTAAGGGGACCTTTGAATAATATTAGGGTACTTAAAGGATTGGCATTAAAAAATAAAGAAAACAGGCCCTGGCTGGTTACCTCAGTCAATTAGAGCGTTGAACAATAAGGTTGCAGGTTCGATTCCTAAACAGGGCACATACAGGAAGCAACCAATGAGTGCATAGCTAACAACAAATGTAAGCTTCTCTTTCTCCCTCCTTCCCTATCTCTCTCTTTTCCTTCTTTTCACTGTCTCTCTAAAATAAATCAGTAAAATAAAAGAACAATAAGGAAACAAGAATTGATTCTAAGACCATTCTACTATCAAACAGGAAAACAGAACAGAATAATAAAGTTAAGGTGGATGTTTTAAAATAAAGGCATGCTAATGCTAAAAAGATAACGAGAGAGAGAGAGAGAGAGAGAAAGAGAGAGAAATGATTCCAAGAGAATAATTTTCTTAAAATAAACTGAAAAAAATGATACCATATGGGAAAATTACCTAGTTGACATATTTTTTTCCCTATCATGAGAATTTCCAAAAAATTTCATTAGTGAAATCTACATGGAAGCAGCTGCCATCTATGCTGCATAGACCGGATGGAGCAGAAGAGGGCTGGAGGCGAAGTAAAATAATATTAAGCAGAATTCTTTGCTTCTTGGGATTTTGGCATTCGAAAGTGCTCAACCATCCAGGGAAAATAAGTAGGGACTGGAGACTAAATCTGTTTTGGAGGACTCACTCTGTATCCAGTGTGAGAAAGATACTGTAAGAATATTGGGGGTGGTCTGTAATACTGATACATTAATCGGAGGCTATTGGTAAAGAGAATGGACATGAGACAGTGTCCCAGAGGAAGGCAGAACGGAAGTACTCAAAAATCAATGTATGAAAGGAATCTCTAGTCAAGCGAAGGCACCTAAGGGTTTCACATCCTTCAGAAGTGTCCTGGACAAAGGCCCTGGCTTGGTGGCTCAGTTGGTTAGAGTGCCGAACTTATACACCAAGATTGCGGGATTGATCCCCAGTCAGAGCACACACAAAAATCAACCAATGAGTGTGCATATAAGAGGAACAAACATTTCCCTAACAAATGTTTCTTGGTGCTCTGTCCCACAAGTGTGTCATCATAGAATCTTTACACCCACCCTAATCACAATTCAACCTTTATCTCAGTTCTGTTGCAAAACAGAACGGAACAACTAGAAACAGTTGTTCTCAGGATAATCCTGCACGTTCTTGCAAAACGTTGTAAAACTGCCCCTTGGTTTTTGGTTTTCTCATCTGAAGAACAAATGATCTCAACTCCTTTTCTCTTTCCTCAGAGGTCCTATTTTTCTCATCCTTTCATCATTCTTATTGTTTCCACCTGTACCGACTTGAATTTTCCCTGTGCCTTGTAAAATGTGTATCTGCGAATTAGATACAGTACTGCCCAAATTGGATAGGTCTAAAATACCGTATTTTTTGGTAAGATGCACCTGACCATAAGATACACTTAGGATTTTAAGAAGGAAAATAAGAAAAATATTCTGAACTAAATGGTGTGTTAAAGTATTTAATAAAATATACCACAATAATATTTCAACAATGCAAACTCAACAGCAGTATTAACAACCATTAGCACTGTTATTAACAAATGAGAAGAGACTTTAATGTTCAAATTCTCTTCTAGTTGTCCAGGAACCTGTAGCAGCTAAAAAAAAGAACATTCACTCCATAAGATGCATGGGCATTTTCCCCTCCATTTGGGAGGAAAAAGTGCATCTTATGGAGCGAAAAATATGTTACTTACCGATCTGTTATTGGACTAACTCTCTACTTGGATAAGGTAACCTACAGAAAATGGTGTAAGGACGAGGGGGGAAATGGGGACATTTAATTGCTACCACATAAGGGAATTTTCAGGTTCGGAAAGTAGTTCTAAGTACTAGCAATTTCCCTAAAGAGAAAGCAGAAATCACAGAACAGTATGAGAGAAGGGCTGTTACAGAAGCTAAATAAAAATAAAAAAAAATGAATGCAAAAATTATATCAATAAAATGATTACAACTATGAGTGTCTGCCAGCATGTAACAGGGAAGCACAGACAAAGACCGTGCACACAGGCAAACTTTCTCTTAGTATAGCATAACTTTCTGCATTTTGTTTTCAAAACAAATTCCAAAAAGACACCACACAAGTTAAATTTTAAAACCTCATCCTTCTTAGCCCTGGCTGGCTAGCTCAGCGGTAGAGCATTGACCCGACATGTGGAAGTCCCAGGTTCTATTCCTGGTCAGGGCACACAAGAGAAGCGTCTGTCTGCTTCTCCATCCTTCCCCCTCTCCTTTCTCTCTATCTCTCTCTTCCCCTTCCGCAGCCAAGGCTCCACTGGAGCAAAGTTGGCCCTGGGCGCTGAGGATGGTTCCGTGGCCTCCGCCTCAGGCGCTAGAATGGCTCTGGCCACAACTGAGCAATGCCCCAGATGGGCAGAGCACCGCCCCCTGGTGGGCATGCCGGGTGGATCCCGATTGGGCGCATGCAAGAGTCTGTCTCTCTGCCTCTCTGCTTCTCACTTCGGAAAAAGAAATCCTCATCCTTCTTTCTAGCATATTCTAGTAGAATATTCTTTTTTTCTTTTCTTTTAAATTGAAGGCATAGGCTCAAGGAATGAAGCCCTTACACATTGAAGTTTGGGATAATGTCATCATGCAGCTTGTTGATGTAGTAACCACGCCAACCCTGGACAGGCAGAGTTAATATGTACCAAGGTAAATTATTGCCAACCAATTACTTACAGAGAGTTTGTGGGCTTCTTGGATCTCAGGGAAATGAGAAAGATCAAGCAACTGTGGAGAATATGTCTATTCTCTGATTTGAGAAAATGAAATTGAATGTTAGTGACATTTTCTAGTCAACAAAGTACGCTGTTTAGTTGTGTGTGTGTGTGTGTGTGTGTGTGTGTGTGTGTGTGTTTTAAATCCCACTTGAGTGAGTTTCCTAGTTCTGTTATCCAAGAAATTTGGAAGGAAGTTTTTTAGTCCAAAGATATAACAAAAAAGAAACATTTTTAATAGATAAGTAGCCTTGTTCAATAGCATCAGACTCACATAGTAACTTTAACCATGTCATGCGTCAGGAGAATAGTATGAGAATAATGGGAAGCTTATTGCTCCTTTATGTGTGATTACTGATATTTTAATTGTAGTTTCTTGCTAGTACATTGCCTTTATAAATGCTTATTTTTAGTTTGGATGGGCCTGTCTGACAGTGTTTAAAAAATCACTTTTTTAAAACTAGAATATATATATATGTGGAGCAAACAGGAGCCTGTCCTTTGGTATCGTCTTCACCCAGGTGTACAGGTTGATTCTCCAGAAATAGAATACGAAAATGAGTTTATTAAATTTACTTAGAAATGATTCAAAGATAGCTGTGTGAGCTCTGTGAGCTATGTCAACATTCTCTTTAGAGATACCTGCGATCATTGAATGTTTACTTTTTTAAGGAGCGTATTTGTAAGTTAAAGTGCACAGGAACATTTTATTACATTTTCAATGTAATTCCTGATCCCCCATGCTGCTCATATAAATCTGAACAAACCTAAGACGTCGCTATCTATATTAGATCAACAAATCCTCTCCCTCCCTGGGCCTGCAAGAGGACTAAGCAGTAATAGCGAGATTCCTTGGTAATAAAACTTCTGTTTCTTGACAGGTATGATGTAGAGACATTTCTTTGCTGTGCTGCCTACACATTGGCAAGCAGGTAACGCTGGATGGTGCGATGATGTCTTCTTGTCACCTCTGTTTCAAAACACATGGTGTGTAAATAATAACCACTTTTCTAACAACCATTTTAACGGTCACTCTCTTTAAGGTCATTGGCATGTTCCAGTTCAAGACTGAAGAAATGCTGAAAATACCATTTTGCTTCATAGTAAAGGATGTTTTCTTTTCTTTTCATTTTGGGTTTTTTATTCCTATTTCTTAAAACGGCAATCTCAATGAGAATTGGCATACTCGTACGTCAAACTTCATTTGTGCAACATTAGATTACATGAATTTTCTAAACTTTAAAAGCACCAGGGAACTCGGCATACCAATGCCACAATTCTATCGACTTCTCCAATTGTTATATTGCACTTTTCTTCCCCAGACAAGACAAATATTATCTTTTCAGGGCTAGAAGACACAAATTTATCTCTTCCTTTTGTCCCCAAATGACACAATAACATGTTATATCTCCTGGTTTCTGCAGAAAAAAAAAAAATCCCCCCAAACCACCCACCTACTCCCAGCTGGAACACACCTGAAAAATATATATATATATTTTTAAATTCAGTGAGAGGAGGGGAGGCAGAGGCAGACTCCTGCATACACTCTGAGCAGGATCCACCTGGCAAGCCCACTAGGGGGTCTGCCCATTTGGGGCTGTTGCTCCATAGCAACCAGAGACATTTTTTAGCACCTGAGGTGGAGGTCATGGAGCCATTCTCAGCACCTGGGGCCAACTTGCTCCATTTGAGCCATGGCTACAGGAGGGGAAGAGAGAGAGAGAGGGAGAAGCAAGAGGGGAGGGGTGGAGAAGCAGATGGGCGTTTCTTCTGTGTGCTCTGACTGGGAATCGAACCTGGGACAACCACATGCTGGGCCAATGCTAAACCACTAAGCCAACCAGCCAGGCTCCCAAAACAATGTTTAGATCTAGCTCCTCACCCCAAATAACAAGAGGTTTGTATATGTGTTCTTACATAACAGTCCTTATTTTTTTCTGACTATGACATGTTGGTATAGGAATTTGGAATATTACATAAAATTACAGTGGAAAAAATCATCTAGAATGCTGCCCAGATCATCATAATTTGTATTTTGAGATGTAACAGTCCTTTGCCAACTCCAACTTTGCCAACCAAACTTCTGCAATGACACTGTTTTGTATCATTTTGCCAACGTTTAAAATCCACAACCTATTTACATATATGAGATGCGATCCAGTCTCCTTCAACAAGTAAGGAATGATGAGATCTCTTTAAATTCCATCCTTTTGATATAAAGATAAAGGAAGATCCATGCATATGTTTGTGCAAAGATCAGGGTTGGTTTCTGTTTGCCCTGGCAGATAGCTCAGTTGGTTTGCAGTGGTCGGCAAACTCATCAGTCAGCAGAGCCAAATATCAACAGTATAACGACTGAAATTTCTTTTGAGAGCCAAATTTTTTAAACTTAAGCTATATAGGTAGGCACATTCCTTATCGAGGTAGCACCCGCACGTGGTATTTTGTGGAAGAGCCACACTCAAGGGACCAAAGAGCCGCATGTGGCTCACGAGCTGCAGTTTGCCGACCACTGGGTTAGAGCATCACTCCACAGCACAAAGGTTGCTGGTTCGATCCCTGGTCAGGGCACATATGGGCACAGATGTTCCTGTCTCCTCCTGCTTTCTCCCTTCCTCTTTTTTTTAAAAAATCAATAAAATAAACATAAAAAATAAATAAAGAGCTGGTTTCTGTTAAACTGACAGGGAAGTACACAGTGAACAACAACCAAACACTAATAGGGGTTAAAAAATTCAGAATAGCATGCATAGAGCATGCAATCAATGAAACGCATGGTCTTTAGCAGCTAAAGGGCACTAAAATAAATATTTAACTGGAAGACTGGAGAAGAAAAATCAGCAGCATATTTAACAAGCAAAGCAGATATTTTTTAACAGCACAGATTTCTTTCATTTTGTAATAGATTACTATTTTCTCTTTTTAAGGTGAGAGGTGGGGAGATAGTGAGGCAGACTCCCGCAAGCACCCCGACCAGGATCTACCTGGCAACCCCATCTGGGACTGATACTGGAATACTGAGCTATTTTTAGTGTCCGAGGATGTTGTGCTTGGACCAGCCAAGCTATCCTCAGTGCCTAGGGCCATGCTCACACCAAATGAGCTACTGGCTGTGGGAAGAGAAGAGGAAGAGACGGGGGAGAGGGATGGAAAGAGAAGCAGATGGTCACTTCTCCTGTGTGCCCTGACTGGGAATTGAACCTGGGACATCCATACTCTAGGCCGATGCTCTATCCACTGAGCCGACAGCCAGGGCCAATAGATTACTTTCTATGCTTTACTATTTTCCAGTAAAATGCTTATTTACTATTATCTCTCAATATAATTGCAGTTTTGTCTTTTATTAGAATCCCAGAAATTTAACTTCCATATTAGTAAGGACTACCTACATATATCCTTAGTCTTCTAAATTTATATATTTGCACATTGTTTTAACAAAAGTGGGATGATTGTTGTTTTGTAATTTCGCTTTTTATTTAACGTCACAATATAGGTTTGTCTGCCATGCTGCTATATTTTCTTATAAATAATTCTGAATGACTGCATAGATTCTCACCAATGAATGAAAATAACTTCTTAAAGCTTCTTTGATGTCTATGAGTGAACTTTCCCAGCACTGGATGTGTTCATTAAAACAGTTTGCCATCGCCTGACCTGTGGTGGCTCAGTGGATAAAGCATCGACCTGGGAACACTGAGGTCGCCAGTTCAAAACCCTGCACTGGTCTGGTCAAGGCACATATGGGAGTTGATGCTTCCAGCTCCTCCCTCCTTTCTCTCTCTCTCTCTCTGTCTCTCTCTCTCTCTCTCTGTCTCCTCTCTAAAATGAATAAAATAAAAAGAAATTTAAAAAAAAAAAGTTTGCCATTACTATGAATAAAATAGATCTTCTTGTTCCATTATTTTTCACTTTTGACTACCAGGCATTTTAAAACTCTGTATATGTTTTACTCTGTGATGTGCCTTATTGATGTTTTTCACGTATTTTCAAACAGATACATTCTTTTCTAAGAGGTTTTTATATATGATGGTTAGTCATCGTATGGTTGGACTTTTCTTGAGTTGATCATTGCCTTATAGATAGTTTCCAATTTTTAATTAAAACACAAAAGTTTACATTAGTATTCTGCCACATTTAATAGCCTCTTCTTTAGGTTTTCTGTCATTACTATTGTATAATTCAAACATGGCTAGTCTTTTTTTAAAATTTTATTTTTATTTTTAATGGGGTGACATTAATAAATCAGGGTACATATGTTCAGAGAAAACATCTCCAGGTTATCACATTTAATTATGTCGCATACCCATCACCCTAAGTCTAAGTCAGATTGTCTTCCGTCACCTTCTATCTGTTTTTCTTTGTGCCCCTCCCCTCCCCTCATCTTCTCCTTCTTCTCCCTCCCCCGCTGCTAGTCTTAAGAGTATATAAATACAAATGTCACATTCACAGTAATAGTTTTATCAGTACAGAGCTCTAAATTTCATACAAGCTTCTTTAAAGGTGTTTTTTTGAGGGGTTTTTGGTTTGTTTTGTTTTTTGTTTATTTTTTTTGAGAGGGAAGGAGAGAGAGACAGGAATATTAAGTTGCTCCTTTATGTACCCTGACTGGGGAATCAAACTGACAACCTTCGAACTCCAGGAGGAAGCTCCAACCAACTGAGCTATCGGACCAGAGATTAATTTTATTTTTTATTTATTGGTTAATTTTTAGAGAGATAGAGAGAAAGGAAGGGAGAGGGGAGGGGGAAGGGAAACATTCATTTGTTGTTGCTTCCTATGGGTGCCCTGACTGGGGATTGAACTCACAACCTTGTCATTTTGGGAGGACGCTCTTAAGTGATTGGCCTAACCAGCCAGGGTCTTCCTGAGAGATTTTTCTATGTGTACTCATGAAATAAAAATCTGTGACTTGGAGTCATCTTTCCTTCGGGAAAGATTGTAGGAACCAGTTCCTTTATTGGCTGAGGACATTTGTGTGTAGTTTTTTTGTTTGTTTTTCTTTTTTTGTTTGTGTGTGTGTTTTATTCCTTTTCGGTAAATTATTTCCCAGGAAGCCTCCTATTTCTTATGCAAACATATCTCCGCTAGACACAGACCAACAGTGTGACAGACATACTCTGATCCAGTGAATATCTGTTCTGTCCAGCTGAGACCCCAGGGACATTTAGGTCCTACCTAAATGGAAAATAAAAAAGCAAATGGAAAATAAATGTCGCAGAGAGTCCTACCTGCCTGGAAGGTGGGCAGTTATCTCAGTGTCTAAAATATCATGGACTAACATTCATTGTTCCTAGTGGTGGTGCGATGGAACTTTTATTTCGGAGCATTCATGTGGGGAGGTAGAGGAAAATTAGTGACCCACACATCTTTTTTTGTATTCTAAATTCAGAAGTTTTCTCCCAAAGGGATTTTAATATTTCTCAGCTCAAATTAAATCTCAAGCAATTGAAACATATAAAACCCAATACTATAATGTATGCTCAAATACGTTCTTTTAGCTAAAAGAGAAATATAGCAGCAGATGGAACTCAGAATTTTCTTCAAGAAAGATTAAAGAATACCAGAATGGTAAGTATCTTGGTAAATAAAAAAGATCTATTTTTTTTTGTAGAATCTTTATTTTAGATAGACATATAGCTTTAAAAGACTAATTTCTGTTTAAAGCAAAAAAAAAAAAAAAACGTTGGATCTCTAACATATAAAATAAAATATAACAAGAGAATAAAGGATATTAACCAATGTAACGTAGTCGACACTTAGTGAATGGTATACCTTACAAACACACATGAAATCTTACAACAGAATATAGACTGGGTAGTAAAACATGCCTTAATAAACAGGGAAGGCTTAAAATCATTCAGTTTATATAATCTGACCACAACAGTATTTAATTAAAAAGGAACAGTGATAAGATACTTGAAAACAATCTATAAGCATTTGGAAATTTATCAAGATACCTCTACATACACCATGGGTCCCAAAATAAATCACAGGTAAAAATTAGAAAATACTTTGGATTAAATAATAATAAAAACACAAAATTGGCTGAATGTAATGAAAGTAGCAATTAGAGGAAAATTTATGACTTTAAGTGCTTATATTACAAATTAAAAAGAATGGAAAATCAATTACATAAGCTTCCTCATTAAGAAATGGAAAATAAAAAAGCAAATTGAACCCAAAGTAGGTGAAAAAAAATAAACCATCAAAATAAGAGCAGAAATCAATGATATAGAAAATGAATCCGTATAGAAAGTTAGATAGATAGACAAAGTCACATGCTAGTTTTTTGAAAACATTAATGATATTGATATCAATTATCCTCATGTTAATCTATAGATTCAACATGATCCCAAAGCCCTGGAAAGTTAGTTGATTTGTAGAAACTGACAAACTTATTTAAAAATGTAAATATACATTCACTGGATCTAGGTAGTCAAAACAATCTTCTAAAAGATAAAGTTGGAGGATTTATACTACCTGACTTAAAAGATTTGTAAAGCTAAAATAATATATTGTGGTTTTGTCTTAAGGATGGATATGTGGGTAACTGAAATAGAATGTGATGTACATAATTGGATTTAGATATACACAGACATTTGATTTCTGACCAATTTCAATGGGGAAAGTAACAATCTTATGTCTAGTCAATGGCAGAACTGGGTCGTAGATTTGGGTCTAAATCTAGAGTGTGTGACCTTGACCATTACATTTCCTTCCTCTTATTAGACAGATCAAAAATGGATCACAGAGGCAGAGAAAAAAGCCAGGAGAAAAGATTATACTGGAAGTTGGTCGCAAGCCCCTCACTGGGACGCTCAAGTTTTGCCAATAAATCTGAGTCATGAGATCAGGAAGGCATTGAGCATTAATGTAATGTTTGAGCTGGTTTTGTTTTTAAGTACCATATTTTTCGCTTCATAAGACACACTCCCCCCCCTCAAAAAAAAAAGTGGAGGGGAAAATGCCCGTGTGTCTTATTGAGCAAAAAATACAGTCTTTTATTAAATATTTTAACACACTCTTTGGTTCAGAATATATTTTTTCTTATTTTCCTCCTTAAAACCCTAGGTGTGTTTTATGGTCAGGTGCATGTTATGGAGTGAAAAATATGGTACATTTTATTCTAATTTTATTTTTTGATCTACAAGTGTCTCAACGAAAGAGGAAGCAGAGGGAGACACTGAAAATTTATAACAAGTGAAGGGTGGCCAATAGAAGTTAAAATATATGCTGCTCATTATGTCTAACCTAAAAATGTATCAGACGCTGTTGATACTACTGTCTTCATTGCACGGGCAGGTTTTATGATTCTCTTTGATAAGATGTCAAAATATTTTAAAGGTTTTTAGTTATAGGTCCGTGTGTAACTTCCGTCCCTTAAACATGTCCCCCCCCCCCCCCCCCCGCTGGAGAGTGAGGAATTTCTCCATCAGAACGGACCGTTTCACAGTCACTGGGATTAGGTGCGTGGTGACCATCTGGAGTCACTGTTCCAACCCACATCTCCGGACACCCCTGCTTCAGGGACAGCCAGTCACAGAGCCTGACACCATTGTGCTTCTGTTCACCCCATAAGCCTCCTTGGCCTCCAACCCTCCACTCCATCAGCCACGAATCACTCCGGATGGAAGAGAGGAGGGGCAGCAGCCTGCGCCTGGGTGATCACAGAAGCAAAACATCCCACAATGCTTTGGGAAGATACAAATGGAAGGAGAACATAAGAAATCTCTAGCTCTTCCTTTGCCCTTAGAACATGAAGTCAGATGTGTCCTCTCTCATGAGGAAACCTGCCGAGTCTCCTAATTTTCCTAAATTTGTGGGTGGAGCACAGCTAGACTGGGAAGACACAAGCAGTAGGTGAGTCTCTCCATTAGGAAGGTGTAGCCCTGGGAACAAGGACCCATTGAGCCATATCCAAGCACATGAAGGCGCAGTTTTAGTAACATTATCAGGCATCTCATCTCATTCCCAGGAGCCAAGAGGGTGCAGCCTTGTAATGTTCCATCACCTCCCTGGGCTCCCACACCACTGTCACTATGATGCTATTACTATGCTCATATGTCCCACCCACTATTACTATGATGATACTTGGGCTTGAGTCAACATTACTGATAAATATAGATGAGTCCCATAGACTGCGTTGTTTTTGTTTTTGTTTTTTCTAGAGAGAGGGATAGATAGGGACTGACAGGAACAGAGAGAGATGAGAAGCATCAATCATCAGTTTTTTGTTGCCATTGCGACACCTTAGTTCAAGGGTGCTCAATACGTTGATCGTGATCTACTGGTCGATCGCGAAGGAAGTGTGGGTAGATCACATGACATTAAAAAGACATTTGTCTTTTGATTGGCATACAGGGTAGCCAATCTGACGTCTGAACTTTTGACATCCTATGCATGCATGTTAAACCGCGCTAACTTGTTCAGTTACATTGCTGCGTAGTTAGCCTTCAATTTATTTAAACTAAATACAACAAAGGGTATAAAAATGAGTGCCGGAGCTGGTCCGAGTAAGAAGCCTAAAACCTACCACTTTCATACAGAATGGGAGGGGATTTTTTTCACTATGTCATATTCTAAGTGCGTTTGCCTCATCTGTCTGTGTGCCATTGCTATTCCAAAGAAGGGAAATGTGGAGCAGCTTTTTCAGACTGTTCATAAAAACTATGACATTGACTTTCCTCCGAAAAGAGAGCTGAGAAGGAGAAAGGTGAAAGAAGAATACACAATATTAAATAGTAATAATAGTAACTTAAATAATGATGATATAGAAGAAATAAATTTGTTTTACATTTTTATTGTAGGTAGATCATTTTGACTTGGTCATCTTATAAGTAGCTCGCAAGCTGAAAAAGTGTGGGCACCCCTGCCTTAGTTGTTCATTGATTGCTTTCTCATATGTGCCTTGACCACAGGCCTTCACAGCAGACTGAGCAACCCCTTGCTCGAGCCAGCGACCTTGGGATCTCAAACCTGGGTCCTCTGCATCCCAGTCCGACGCTCAATCCACTGCGCCACCGCCTGGTCAGGCTAGATTGTGTTTTAATCTAACTTCCATTAGGAAGGTAAGACCGTCATCACTGAAAAGCCAGTGCTGCGGCAATTCCCCAGTAAAAACAATTCAACGAGATGATTTGAGTATATCCCAGGTTTGTTAGAATGGATCAACTGAAGAAAATGTGTCTCTGCTAGTCGGCAGGCGTGCCTGGATTTGCTCGCAGCTTTGTGGGAAAAGCAAATTCGCGAAAATCCCACTATAAGAAAAATCTTACCTAGGAGAGACCCTCACTGATGGCTTATAATAAATGAATGATTTTTAGTTTTTATAGAAATTCCAAAGAACCCTGGGATCTTGGCTTTGGTGAAGATAAGGAGGAGATTGTGAAGGAGTTAGAAATCCTGGATCCAAAAGACAAGAGGTCCGGCCATGGCCGGATGGCTCAGTGGATAAAGCATTAACTCAGTCATGGGTTCAACTCCTGGTCAGGACACGTGCAAAAAGGAACCAGTGAATGCACAACTAAATGGAACAACGTGTTAATGTTTCTCTCTCTCTCTCTCTCTCTCTCTCTCTCCTTTCCCTCCTCCTTCCTCTCTTTCTCTGTCTCTCACAAATCAATAGAAGTTAAAAAAATAATAAAACAAAAGAAAAGAGGCAATTCTTAAAATGCAACATGAGACACTTGCTGTGGGCAGCAGGAAAGACACAGATTTAGTAGAAGGCTGAACACCGGGAGATAATATCAGAGTGGCACTCCAGTTCCTTAGAGGTGGGGGTGAGAACAGAATTACTAAAACTGCAACTCAGTTGTACTTTTAGATGTCTGTGAGCTGGAGAAACACCTGTTACGTAATTCTAGGGACTGGAATTTTGCTTTACTAGGGTTAAACACTAAAATGGTCACATGGGAATGCCCTATGGTCTTATTTAGCAAATGGACATGTGTGGGTGTGCGTGCGCATACATGCGTGTTGGTGTGCATGTTTTTAATAGGTGGGGTGTGGAGAAAAAATTTTAATTCCAGGGCGGTAGGGAAGTCAAAGATATGCATATAACATACGCAGCAGACGACATGGCCCACATTTATAAACTGGTGGAAATATTTTCTAGTCACTCATGACCAATTTCACAGATTTGTTGGTTATGTAAAATTAAGAAATAGCCTTATCATTTAAAATATTTTTTAGAAGTATCATTCATTGGAAAGCGGAGAGACAGAAAGAAAAATAACTCGCCTGTAACGCACATTTATTAACAGTCATTCACTGATTTTCAGTGAAATACTCTTCACATAACCTTGACTTTATTAAGGAGTCCTTAAGGTACATTTGGAAAGCAGATAATGAGTTTGGGGAATAGTCTTATCTACATCAAGCTAATCTTTAACAGCTTGGAAAGGAATGAGAGTCAAGCTTTCCAATCTGAGTGGCAGAAGCAGGCTAAGATGAGACCATTTCCAACGCCCTTTTAATATGAAGACTTTTATAGGACATGGCAATGCTTTTATAAGCGCGCCTCGCGGAGCAGCGGGAAGATAAAATAAATAAGAAATATAGAAAACGAGAGAGCTTTAATGCCATTCTTGAGGGTCAAATGAATTGCTAGTTAAGAGAATAAAGAATTCTCCTATCCGAGGTCTCTGAGTGGCACTTTGTATCTGGGTTAATAAAAGCGAGTCAGACGTCCCCAGGGGAAAAAAGTGTTTCATTCAATGTGAGCTGTCTCCTTTAAAGGGAGGGACAATCCGAAGGGTGGGAGGGATTTTGAGTGGCATGCCATTGTCCAGACTGCATATGTCACATTGTTGGGGCTTCTATGGGGAGAAACGGGCAGAAACCTTTCTGACCCTTCGCAAGCATAGGACTCTGTGTCTGTGTGGGTGTGTGTAAGGCGCCGGAGAAGCCAAAGAAATGGGGATGAAAAGAAAACTAATTGAGAAGTATCTTTCTAATGAGACAGCTCATATTTACGCATGTGCAGATGCCCAAGTTCAGATTCCCCCCTTTAGTGAAAATGTGAGTGCCTGTCTTTAGCTTAAGAGTAGCCATCACGTAAGAACATAAGAAACCTTTTTTTTTTTTTTTTTTATCCCTTCAGCTTCTTTGCACAAGTGAAATCACGCTCCGAGCTGAAATAGGTTTTCAAAGCTTTCAACATGTTCATTAGCAGAGCTTTTCATTCACGGTGTTTCTGATCACCTTCAGTGAAGTCTTTTTAATTCGTTTGTTTGTTGATTGGTTTTCATTTTTAACCCCTCCAAACCCGCCCCCCACCCCTTCCTTCAACATTCTCAAATTAGGTCCCTCTTCTGTCTTTGGTCCTTATACATTCAGGATTTCACCGAACATATCTTCAGCCCAAAGGTCATGACACAGGTTCAAGCCAGAAAATTCCAGCACTTATTTGAGATTTCCCTTTCCCCAGCCAGAAAAAGGCATTCCCCAAACCTGCTCACGGGATTTCAAGCCTTCCTTGCTTTGTCAGCATTTATCCTGTTCTTTTTTTTTTTTTTCCTGACTCTGGCATAAACACATTTCCTTATCTTAGTAAGACCCAGACGGATATTTGTAATTATTACTCGGCTCTAAAACGTTCTAATACTGATTTATCGACAGTTGGGAGAGATGGTCATTGTGAGAAAAAGCAAGAAGTTCTCCCTGAAGTCAGAAAATTTGTGGGGTAAGAAAGCTGGACTTTGTGATGGAATGGAGCTTGTTTTTTGTTTTTGTTTTTTTTTTTTTCTTTAAGAAGCAAGTGATCATTCATCTGCAAACACACCTTTCTTTACGCTGTTGTCAATAGAAAAGTTGTTTTGCTAATGGTTATCTGTCTCCAAGTCCTTGACCTGCTTGTAAACACTTTGGGCAGGAAAACCCTGGGCCATGGCCTCGGACTTTGCGTCAACAACAAGAGATAAAGTGACCACAACTTAACCTGACATGGCCTGGAGTGGCCTCTGCTGCCCCTTGAGCAGAGTTCCCCTAATCTCTCCCCTGAAGGGACCGCCCCTGGAGGGATGGCCATTTACAGAGCTTGACCAGCAGCCACGCGGCTCCTACCCCTACTCTATTTTTAATATTATTACAATAAATTTTAAACCATCTTTTCCATTGATTGGGACCGAGGGAGTTCCATTTGGCTGGTAAAAGTTGCTTTGATTTGTGTTTTTATGATCCTAAAAGAATTGGTACTGAAGTGGAAAAAAAAAGAAGAGGGTCGTATTGATTGATCAGAGTATCATAGACATGCCATGTAAGCCCTCCCTCTTCCCGGGACGTTTTGAAATGAAGACAACTTTAAAAAATACCAAACATTGAAATCATTGTGTGTGTGTGTGTGTGTGTGTGTGTGTGTGTGTGTGTGTGTGTGAGAGAGAGAGAGAGAGAGTGTGTGTGTGTGTGTGTGTAATGAGTTACGGTTAGCCTTAGGCCAAATAATTTTCTCTTTCAATTTCTATTCCTCTGTGGACAGCCCCCCTGTAGTGAAATTCACTAAAAGGGTGTCCCTTGCTAATTTCCCTCAGTTTCCTTTTTTTCACACTCTTTTGCTGTCTGTTGGACTTTCTTTTGCTACTTTCAAACCATATATACCTCTACCTTTTTGAAATTAACTTTACACAATAACGCATGGCTTAAATCAGTGGTTTTCAACCTTCTTACACTCAGGGACTGGTCAAAATAGAAGAATGATTTTGGGGAGCATGAAGACAGAAATCACCCTTCGCATAAGCCAATTCGACTAAGATCATCGGGTCTAGTATCTCTGTACAACATTAGGGTAGTTAACTCTTTCACAGATGGGCATGAAATTTTTGGCAGATAGGTCCATGGAATAGCAGTTAAAAATCAGTGGTGTAAATGTTCCTGAAATGTTTCCTAGTGAAATTCAATTGGTTCCATCGACCAGCTGAGTCTGGCTCAGTGCCTTTCTGTGTCCACCATTCTTTGACCTTCCAGAATTATCTTTCTACTCTAACCTGTCCAACTGTGACGCCCTTGATTTCTCTCATCATTGTCTAACTATTCTTTCGTCCCTGCGTTTTGCCTCATATTTAGTTTGTTCAAAACTAACTGTACACACATGCATAGAGAAGCTAAGTGTATACAAAATTAACAAGTACCTCTTGCTAGGTGCTTAGTGGAGATAATATATATAAAAAAGATACCCGGCAGCAGTTTAGTTTGGCTAGATCTAAAGGAATAGTCTTGGCCCTGGCCAGTTGGCTCAGTGGTAGAGCATGGGCTCTACGGTGTGTGGATGTCCCAGATTCGATTTCCAGTCAGGGCACACAGGAGAAGTGACTATCTGTTTCTCCACCGGTCCCCCTCTCATTTCTTTTTTTCTCTCTCTCCCTTCCCTTCCTGTAGCCACGGCTCAATTAGAGTGAGTTGTACTGGGGCGCTGAGATTGGCTCCATGTCCTCTGCCTCAGGTGCTAAGAAGAGCTTGGTTGCTGAGCAATGGAGCAATGCCCCAGATGGGCAGAGCATCGCCCCCTAGTGGGCATGTCAGGTGGATCCCGGTCAGGCCACAAGCAGGAGTCTGTCTCTCTGCCTTCCCTCCTCTCACTAAAAATTAAAAAAAAATAAAAAATATAAAGGGACAGTGTCATTCCCGAATGGAGTGCTAGGTAAAGCATTCACACATCAGAATCAAGGAAGCCTTCTGTGCAATTCCCGTGTTGTTTTTTAAAATGAAATCAATACACTCATTTATTTGTGATGGTTGTGTAACTAAAGATTTTCTGCTGTAGATTTTATGCCTATGCTTCATGTTTTAAGCATGAGTCTCAAAATAACAGTGTGGACAGTCTTTGGGTTTTATTTCCAGTGGCTAAGGCCATCATTCTCGAAACTGCAGAGCTCAGAATGTCAGCGTGATGGTGAATAAGAACTCTGCTGCGTATGGGGCACAGGCTTTTTTGTTGGTGTTTCCCTAAGGTGATTAGTCCTTGCTTGAGGCATAAGTAAACTAAGAAAGAAGGCCACGAAGGGTTGTTTTGAGTCTGTTAACCTGAGTAACGAGAATACTGATTCTTTTAACACCGGCTTAGCACCTTGGTGACCTAGACCTTTGGCACCATCATCGACATCTCTCCCTGGTGAGGGGGATAGAATTGGTCAAGGCTTTCTCTGAAATATAGCCCAAACTTGTGCAGAAAGCTGTACTAAAAATATACGTGCAGATCAATGATTAATTACAAAGTGAACATCCCTGTAATAATCTCATTCACGGCAAGAAATAGAACATGACTGGCATCCTCAAAGGGGCCCCCTCTCAATTGCTACCGCCTATGGCTCCTTCCAAAGGTGACTCAGTCCTGACACTTATCTAATCACCTCCTCGTTTCTTTATACCACCTAAGCATGTATCCTAAACACTCCAGTTTAATGTATTTTTTTCACTTTATATGAATGGAATCAGATGACTTTAATTCTTTTGTGTCTGGTCTCTTTGTTCAGCATTGTCTTTGTGTGATTTATTTCTGTGTATATCTAGCTATAGTGTGTTCATTGTTATTGCTGAACAGAATTATATTATGTTAATATACCACAAACTACCTACTATTGATGCATTTGGGTTCCTGATACTTTGTGTCATTTGAGATATTCATACAGCTTTTCCCTTACATTTGGTTCATGTGTTGGATACAATGATTGCTCTAAATAGCAAACAGTACTTTGAATACCTGAATTAACCCAAAAGAGATACCAAAGATTCTCACGTTTATATTTTTCTACATTTGGCTTTCTAAAATTTTAGCATTTAGGTACTATAGTTTCACGTTCTTGTAGTCAGCTTTTGATGATGAGCTATAGTGTCTTCAAGGAAAGAGCTGGAAAAAGTTGCTCTTTTGCTCCCATGTGAAAGACAATGAGGAGGGAAGGTATAAACTTTTCTGAGGCCTGACCAGGCAGTGGCGCAGTGGGTAGAGCATCGGCCTGGGATGCTGAAGTCCCAGGTTTGAAACCCCGAGGCTGCCTGCTTGAGCGCAGACTCATGTGGCTTGAGCAACTGGTTACCACTGGAAGCATTGGGTCATAGATGTGAACCCATGGTCACTGGCTTGAGCCCAAAAGTAGCTGGTTTGAAGCCCAGGGTCACTGGCTTGAGCAAGGGGTAACTGGCTCTGCTGGAGCCCCCCGGTCAAGGCACATATGAGAAAGCAATCAATGAACAACTAAAGTGATATAATGAAAAATTGTTGCTTCTCATCTCTCTCCCTTCCTGTGTTGAAATTCAACAGTGAAGCCATTTGGATCATGGCCTGCCTTTCTCTTTTTCTTAACTTCCCCTCCTCTCTCTCTCCTCTCTCTCTTTCCCCAGATTAATACAGTTGGGATGATGAAGCCATTTGAAACAACAGAACTGCATACTCAGGGGACCAATAGTTCTCTGAAACACATTGAAAAATATGGCCCATTCCCGCTGATATCAAACTCTCTACGTACGCACTCAACTGTTGATTTTATTTTATTAGAAAAAAATATATTGCTTGGATAAAATTAGACACAGGAACCTAGTTTTCAGATGAAAGGGCATGATATTGTTTATTGATTCAATAGTGTCATTGTTTTAAACATGACTACACATATGTATGTTCCCATGCATTCATATTTAAGCGACCGACAAGCCATGGGCTTGTGAGTGCAGTTGTGTTTGTAGTTAAACAGCCAAGAGCAAACATATCATTAGCCCTTCAACCGTGTGATTATGTGGTCTTAGCATGACTCACGGTGAGACATGACAGCTTGCACGAACACTGGATAGTCACAGAAAGTAACGTGTAAAAGACACTTTTCTGTAATTGGTCCTAGGGCAAAGGGCTGATTGCGTATATAAAAGCCTCCAGATCTGCATTCGGTCTGACTTCTAATTAGCGAAGCAAAAAAGAGCTGAACTTTGGAAACGGTGATGAGTCCATGATCTTTCTTCCCTTTAAGGAAATAATCACTTTGCCCTTGAACTCCAAAAGGCCCTGAAATCAACTGACTCTTCTCTTAAACTCCTTAACAAGCATGGGGATTAGAGGCGAGTACTGGAGACTGGTTCATATTAGATAAAAATAATGACGGACAATAGAAATCCACCTCTGAATAAGCAAGTTCTTTTTACCTGATTTGTTTCTCTCCCTTCCTCCCTTCTTCCTCCCTTCCCTCCCTCCTTCCCTCTTTTCCTTCTTTCTTTCTTAGGATATACTCTGATTTTCCTGTTGCCAAACCATGCGTAATGCAAAAAAAAAAAAAAAAAAAAAAAAGGGTAAGGCCAGTAGAAAAAGTCAAATTGAATGCAGAATTCTACTTAAAAGCCATTTTCTATAAAATGTTGGTAGTAGAGATAGTGTTAAATTCATTCAATCAAGTATACCATGAAAGTGAAATGTAATTAAAATTGTAACTTATCTATTTCTTTCTTATTAAAATAAGTCCATGGAAGTTCGTTACATTTTCATTGTTGTAAGAAAATGAAAAAAGCATTGTCCACACCCTCCCCATATTAAGTCCAGCATGTCGTAAGTGTCGTAAAACCTGTTCTTAACAATGTCAGAAAATAAGTAAATACTACGTCCAGGTAGCAGGCCCTTGGTACTTTGGGTGAGAGTCTATTGATCTTTGTGTATAATGATTTTGCTGACTGTCAATCTCATTGTCACCCCTTAAATGAAGACTTTAACCTGCTGTCCGTCACTGGGAAGGGAGACACAGTCTACACGTGGTCTGAAGATGTAGCACGAATTTCCCCTGCTCTGCCACCATCCCCAGGAAGAGAATAAACTGTAACGAAGCAAGGATGGGGGGCAGGGGAGGAAGGACAAGGAAGAGAAATACAGTGGCTTTGGGTAAACAATACCACTTACGTGGTTCATATTTAAATTATGTGTGTTTTTTTGTTGTGTTTTGTTTTTTGCTTTGTTTCAAGAGAGACACAGGGAGAGAGAGACAGGAACATGGAGCTACTCCTGTATGTACCCTGACTGGAGAATCGAACCAGAAACTTTAGTGCTCTGGGATAACTCTTCAACCAGCCAAGCTGTCCAGCCAGGGCAGGATTCATATTAAAGTTCTGAGCTCACAGACGTCAAATGTTCTTCTCTCTTCCTGAGACTTGGATGAAATTTAACACTCCTGCCTTGGAGCAAGAGTCCCAGATTAAGTAGTACTAAATATCAGGGACGACAATATCCTTATATTTTCCTCTTTTGGCAAATTTGGAAGTTCCACTTAGTATCAGAAGACATTCTGCAGGCTTCAGAACTTGCTAATACGGCACATTCACTGCTTTGATGTCCTCAGCCTCTCAATCCTTCTTCTTCCATCGTTCCTACCTACTTGTTTGAATGAATGTTTTCGATGGATTGATATGCTCATCGCTTCAAAGTGAATCTGAAGCCCCAGTGATTATGTTTTTAACTCTGTGGAAGCTTCCAGTATAGAAGGTCAATAGCAGGTGTGTGTTCGGACAACACGTCCTGAGCATGTGCCAGATTCCACGGACCTCGCTCACACATGAGAACGCCAGTTGAGCAAGGCGCAGTCACTGGCCCCGGGACTCTCGCTGAAACAGGGGATGAATAAAGTGCCAGGTAGGTGCAAAGCCTGTCATGGTGGGTGGGACGGGCAGCCGCAGGGGACAATGGGGAAGGGCATTGGTATTTATAACATGAGTGGAGTGGGTCATGGCAAACTAGACAGCAAGAGGCAGTGGGACTCCATCGACAGTTATATTACTGAAAACGTTTTAGCATAAGTATATACTTCCCTTTAAGGAAAAAAATCACTTTGCCCTTGAACTCCAAAAGGTCAGCTTAGTATAATGTGGAGGTGTCATCTGCTTGGAGCTGCTGATTTAGGTTCTGGGGAAGTAATATCCTGTGTCCTCAAAGTTGACTTCCTTTGTTTTAGGAAGCCACCAAGGACAACTCCTTACGGGAGCAAGTGAGAGCAAACATCTAGCCCTGTTCAAGTAGAAAACAGAGAGATCCTCCGATATCTAAATAAAGTTGCTACAGCATAAATGGTGCTGGGTGAAGATGTGACCTGGGGGAGGTGAACAGACAATATGGGGTACAGAGATGTGTTGGACAGGACATCTGAAACCTGTAAAATTATGTTAACCTGTGTCACCCCAATAAGTTCAATTGAAATAAATAAAGTTGCTATACAAACGGACATGACAAATGTACTGTTTAGTAATATGCATCAGAAAAATCTTTAACCCTTGTCAAAGGTTGAAGAGTGATTTGAAAAAGGGAACAGGTAATCCCCTCCATGTGGAGTGACTTAGAACTCAGTGTCTTAGATCAGGCTCAGCGAAGGAAGTCTCGGATTGAATGAGTAGTGAGTCTCTTTAGCTTCTGTAGGGATAGGGGGGATTCTGTCTCCTAGCAAGGCCTAATTTTAGAAGGAAAGTCAGCCAAGAATAAATTAATATTTTCTTTTAAATCATGAAAGACAAATGTCTATAGGAGCAGCAGCCTTCTGTACTTAGGTTGTAGAAAAAAAAGTCAATTGAAGATTTAAGAAACAAAAGTCCCTTGATTTGAATTCTTGCTCTGGGAACTTGGCAACTTATTAAAGTTTTATAAACAAGGACAGAGCTAAGCCTGAGCCTGGCTCTCAAGGTGTATTACTGTTATTATATAATTTTTATTTTGTATATATTATATATTTTATATATATATATATATATATATATATATATATATATATATAATCATATAATCTGAGACATGTCATCCTTGGCCTCAAAGTCAGCATAAAGCAGGAACATCTCATGGTTTTGGAGAATCAATTTCTCTTGGAAGGAGGGCTTATCTGTCTCTTGTTACGTTGTCCTTGTAGAGAACTGGGGGCTGCTAGACAAGGCAATGGGGGCCCCTATTATTGCCAATTTTATCTGGATAATTTTTTTTGTATGCAGCACATAAAAGAGATCTATCAAATTGCCTGATCAATGTAAGTTTATTATTGCTTACCCAAGTGTTTAATAAACCCATCCCTGTCCTGGGCATAGCTTCAAATACTTCATTGACTGTAACAAAGCTTCTCTTTGCTTCTTGACCAACGTGGTCATATAAACTATAATTAGACACTAATTACAGGCTCTGCTGGTCAGATAGCAGAAAGCAGGGTCCGTGACGAAGCCCGGGCCAGACAAACCTTTGAAGGAGATATTTGTTGTTAAAAATATTATGAGATAAACAAAACAAAACACAGGAATGAAAATAAAATGGAAGGTAATTTTTTCTCCAGCCTCCTGTTCCCTAATGTCTATGATGAGGTCATCGACCTCGTATATCACTTTATTCTTTTGTGAATGATAACAAGAAAATAATTTTTATTTTATTTTTTTCTTCTTTTTTTAAATAAGAGAGGGGGAGACAGAGAGACAGACTCCCGTATGCACTGCCCCCACCAGGATCCACCCGGCAACCCCTGTTTGGAGCTGATGCTCTGCCCATCTGGGCAGAGCAAGCTATTAAGCTACTTTTAGCACCTGAGGCGGAGGATCCACAGAGCCATCCTCAGATCCTGGGGCTGATGCACTCGAACCAAGAACCAATTGAGCCATGGCTGCTGGAGGGAAAGAGAGAGAGGGGAAGGGTGGAGAAGCAGATGGGCGCTTCTTCTGTGTGCCCTGACCAGGAATCGAACCTGGGACATTCACATGCCAAGCCAATGCTCTACCATTGAGCCAACCGTCCAAGGCTGATCACAAGAAAATATTTTTAAAGCAATGACTTGATTTTTCATAGTCGAGTAAAATGATGCTACCTCTGGAATAACCGTCAAATGCGAGTGATTATTGAAGTTCTTGGTCTTTGAGAAACGTGATTTCAATAAGTATGTCACGTGTGAAGGTAGCTGGGAAATCCGTCCCTGGTTTGCAGACACCATTTAACAATCCAAGATGCTTTTTCTCTGAGACGTTTGCATTGGAGGGAATGATACGTTCTGAGCCTCAGAAACATGTGGTTTACTATGAACACACACACGCATGCACACACATACTCATGCACACACACACGCACACACTTAGTGGGGCCACCTGGAGGCAGCTTGTAAACATCCCTATGACCTCACCCTGCCACTTGTCAGGAGAAGGGTCCCAGCCATGGCCGCATGCATACTTTTTACAGGAGCTTAGCATAGAAGGGACATATTTAACAGTTTATAACTGTCTCAATGACAGCAAGTTCTAATTTAAAACTCTTGTGTAATACTTGTTAGGAAGCTTTAATATCAAAAGGCCATCCAAGGTCCCCCATGAAAAATTTCTAGACAGGGAGAGAAATGAATCCTTTCCAGTGATGTTTGGCTTCTGCTCGTCAGTAGGCAATCTTGACTTCATGTTTTATACCCAGGCTTCGTCAGGGAAAATTTCCTGCTTGAAAAGCAACCAGAAAAAGAAAAAAGAAATAAAAAACAGCAATACTCTATGATACATATTTGAAGTAAAATGTATGTCGAATGCCAAAAGTACCACTCGAATTTCAGAGTGCTTTTAAAGAAACTGTGTTTTGCTCTCCTGGGGCCTTCTGCTAAAGCAGCAATGATGAGATGGTGTGTGGTCCCTTTATAAATGCGTCCATTTTAGAAGAATTAGCATGGTCCCCGTGCTCCTAACTGGCATGGGTCACCTTACCCTCACACCTTTACCTGTAAGGACTCCTGCTTGTCACAATAAGCTTTGGGGGGGCAGTATAGATGCAGGTGGGGAGAAGTAAGAAGCTTCCTCCTGGTGATCAAGTCCTACTTGGCCAAAGGCCACTCGTTTAGCTGTCGCAGAGCAGTACCAGCTCACAAACCACAAGAACTAGGAAATGTCATAGCTTCTTTCCCTAGATGCCTTATGGGAATATCTTTGTCTCTCGATGCATAGCAAGTATACATGCATCTACAGACGCCAAATAAGCAGCATATGTGTATGTGTGAATACATTGTGATATGTGTGAATAAAACTGGGTTGGCACTCACAGACAACATTGCACTGAGGTTTCCTTGTTAAGAAGGACTATTAGGACTTCTACACAAACCTGTGAAAATGGCCTAAAAGATGAAAAACTATTTTCCAGGATATTTATTGTTTCTAGAGTAATCTCAAATGACACGAGAGCTTGTTGAATATTTGTCTGTTCGAAAATGAATTACCTGGGCAAATATAACAGGATGTCAATAGGTTGATATTAATAGAGTGTTTTTGGACTATAGGATGAAAAAAAGCTGCTATTATAGAACACGTTATTAATTGTTCCTTTTATCATTTATATGACACACTATATTTAATAGTTATATATGCCTCTGATTACCTATTTTTGTCTTCGTGAATGTGTGCATTTTTTAATGGCTGTCTCAAGTAATCTTCGGAAAGAATTGTGTGTAGGGGTAAAAGTCTCGTTGGGAAAAAAAAAGGAATAGTAAAATAAATAATATCTGACTTGTGGGGGGATAGTTTCATACTTTGGACAACGCATTTGACATATGTTAGTTCAATGGGTGGCATGCATTGATACAATTATCATTTTCTTTCTTCCTCAATAGAATGAAAAATGGGAATAATCTTTAATACTAATGAGTTTGTGTTTAAAAGCATTATTGATTTCTTCTCACAAAGACATTGCATTTTTTTATAATTCATGCTTTACTAAGATTTATTAACAAATAGAGTAGAAAATGGATTTTCCAGACACCTATTAGCAGGTAGATGTCAGTCCTGGAGCACAGAGAGAGCCTCTTAAATTTGTGTCAGGAGAAAACCCTCATGATGGTTTTGACCTAGTGATGGGTCATGCGCACCTGAGAAATTAAACAAGGGATCTTTTGGCTGTTCTCATCACCAGTGACAAGGTCATAAATGTCAATAAGTTTCTCTTGTCGGAATCCACCGTTCCATCCTTATGGCTGAGTCTTCCCCACTGTGGTAGACCAAATGCAGGGTCCCAACACCAGAGACTTCATTCCCTTTTTCACCAACATGCCTTCCTACCCTTTGACTCCCTGCCCGCCCCCCTGCCCTGGGCTACACGACTCCATGTGGGTGACCCTTCCATGTGTGACTAACATACTTCAGACTCAGAGACACTTTTTTTCCAACGAATGCATCACTAGTGGTAGAACTCCACGCCCCAGTGGCAGCCGAAGGCACCTGAGCCTTCCTTTCGGCAGGGTCATTAGATGAAGCATGTCTGACTTGAGGGGTTCTTTCCCATTGTTGGGAATTACAGGTTTTAGCGTAAAAGATACTGGCACGCTCACCCCCAGAATCTCTGGATCCCTACAACTGGACTCATTATCTCTTTCCAACATTATCTCCCACTATTCCCAACTGAACACTTCCTCTGCTTGGTACACTGCCCCTCTCCCTGCCCATTAAGTGTCTATTTCTCCGCAGGGGGACTAAAGGCCATCCTTGTTGCTCTTCTCTCCTAGTGCTCCAGGGCTGCTGACGCCATTCCTAGTGTCTCCTGCGTGGCGACTCGCTTTCTATTGCCTTTCTCCAGAACTCACAGTAGATGCCACGTGGCAGCGGGCAGCCGCTGAGGTCTTCTTGTCCTGCTGTTTGTCCATGTGACCCATGTCCCTTCCCAGACTGCCGCGTTGGGCGTCCTCCTAGGGAGGAGGGAGATACCATGCACTTGGAAATGACTGAAGCATCCCATCTGGGGTCATGCTTAACCAGATGTCAGTAATTGAATAATTAACCGAGGGGAGGAGCAAGAAGGAATGAATGTTTCTGAGCACTTATTACTTCCCGTCTATATTGTTAAACATTTCATCTAGGCCTTGCAGTACATTCTCAGAACAGCCCTATACGTGGGTGGGTAGTCTTCCTCCCAATTAATGGATGAGAACATTGCGTCTCAAAGTTGGGTACCTTGCCTTGCGTCAACCCACTAGCCAAGAGTGGGCTGCACACTCCAATATGTGTCACTGTCATGCCTCCCATGGAATCCAGCTGCCCAGATGAAATAATGTCTAAACAAGGAACGTGTCCACTGCGGCTCGCTCCCCGCCAATGCTACACAGAGCGGCCAGAATGACTGTGATAAAATATAAAATAGGTAACAGCATTCTCAGGTTCAAACAAAATCAACAGCTTCATGTCACAGTCAGAGTAAAATCCAAACTACTGAACCCAGCCTACACAAGTAGCCTGCCCTGGCTCTCGACCACCTCACTGACTCGCTCCTATCTGCGTGGGTTTCTTCTTTACTCCATCAATTTCGCTGCTCAGATACATTACCTCTTTAGAAAGGAAGTTTTTTACCCTTCCTGTCTATCATAGACCTTTCCACCTTCTTTTTTTAAAAAAATATATATTTTTTTTAATTTTTAGAGAGAGAGATAGGAACATTGTGCTGTTCCTATATATTTCCTGCCTGGGGATCGAACTGGCAACCTCCGTGCTTTGGGACAATGCTCTAACCAACCGAGCTATCTGGCCAGGCAGACTTTTCCTTCTTTACGTCTCTAGCCCATTGCCCTGCCTTGATCTTCCTTTGGGCATTTTATCAACACCAGACCCCACGTTATGCATTTGACAGTTTGGCAGAGAGCTCTGCGGTTCACTGACTCTGCACGTCCTATTTTCTTCTGTATCCCCGGCACTTAGAACCGGGTCAGGCTGGCCTAGGTAGGTTCTCCATGAGTCCTTAATTACCATTCAATAAACTACCATATTCCATTAGGGCCATGTGGGCAGTTGAGGGCTGGCTTCAGACCTGATGCTGAATTGGACTGCTCAGTTTCACGCACAGAAGGTAGCGAGTCAAGTGGGGTTCACAGAACCATGTAGTCGGAACTACAGGGCATATGGTCTAAGGAGGGGGAGTTCCATTTAACGTGAAAGAAGGTTTGAAATAGCTTCTCTGCGGGAAAGCCTAAGGTCTAAGTTGGCTTTCATTGCTCAAGCCTTTTGCACGGGGACAAGATGTCACAAGGCAATTCCCATAGGTTCACACATCTCAGGATATAAGGCAAGAAGGTCATCATAAAAGGAAACTAACATGTGTTGAATCGCGAAAGGGAATTGCTCTCTATACTTTGTGTTTCCTTATTTGGCTTCCTACATGTTATCCTCCCCTCTCCGGTTTGGGGATGAGGACCATGCCCAAAGCCAACCCTGCTGCTGCGACTGTAGAGCTGACATTTGTGTGCAAGAGTGCCAGCCCCTCACAGAATTCAAGATCTGCTTCCAAATGCGTGTATTTCTTTATCGGACGTCCCTGCTCCACTCACTTTCGCTAGTTATACCCCCTTCCTAGGCCTGCACTTCCCACCCCCGAAACCCCAAACCACAGAGGTACACACACAACAAAGCGACCTCAAAGCTGTGGAGGACCGCCAAGGATCTGGGCCGAGGCTTCCTGTGCGGAGAGCTCCCCCGCTAAGCTGGGAATATAACACCTCCTTTTGCCTTCCCTGATGCTTCAAGACAAATCTTAAACCAGATACACTCCTTTTAACCCTGTTGTTACTTACTGTCTTGTGTAGCGCCAAAGCAAAGAAAGGACGTGCTTTTAAAATGGGGACTCGGAGAAGACAGAGGTCGGAGACACAGAGCGCACACTTAAGAGCGACTCCCAGTGGGGCTCCTGCATGATCTCTGCTAACCACACTTCCTCCTGCCCGTCCTCCCTTCCTGTGCAGTAATAAGTAAATAAATGAACCAACAAGCCACACGCTACTCTGTTTTCTTCGGAGAGGATAATATAACCTAAAAGTTTGTTTCTTTTTTCTCTTCTTTTTTTCTGCGCCTCTTGTGAGCCAGACCCTTGGGGGCAGTCCCGTTACATATATTATTTCATTTATCTTTGTCACAGCCCCTTACCAGCAGCACTAATGACCAAGGGACTGACTCTCAGAGAAATGAGTTTATTTAAGACCAAACAGCTCGGAAGTAGCTCAGCTGGGATTTGAATTCAAACCGGATGATTTCAACACCCAAATTGTTTTTGCTTTCTTCTGCTATGGAGCAAAGCATGAATGGAGAGGGGGTATGGGCTTGGCAGAGAACGGTGACTGCCATCGAGGGCTATTTTGTCAAGAACTCAGACGGAAGTTTAAAAATGGTCACCATAAAGACACCTGCATGGAGCATGCGTGGTGGTGTTAACATGACACGTGTTGAGGTGACATGTGCTTATTGCATTTTACCTGCTGCCTGACCCACTCGTGCAGGTCAGCAACAGTTGACACAATCAAGCAATAAACGGCCTGACAGGAAGTCACTTGTGGGCAGTTCTGTGCTCTCCGGCTGGGAGAGGGGACTTCCTGGTGAGCAAAGCTAACAACAGATGAGTTAGTGCTTTTTATCAGCAGGAGTCCTGGGCCCCTTCCTTTCTGAGGTGACACCACCAAATACCAGCTCAATCATGTCAGAGCTGTGGCAACCCTTTGTTTGCACATTGACATGGGGTTTCTAGGGGGAAAACTGGAAAGAGGCAAGTATGAAATGAATGTTTATCAAAGCACATATGGAAATGAACAGTTAATTCTTTTTTAAAAAGGGGCCTACGCAGTGAAGAAAGTTGAGATCTTTGTTAACTGTATGGTGTGACTTCTAAAACCCATCTAACTCTCTTCAAAGAACCAAGCAGCCTTCAACCATATAATTCTTCTAAATGGGCACCATGAACCATCAAGGACCTGGAGGACATGTGAAACCAGAGGCACAACATCCAGCCCTGAATGTACTCAGATTCAGACCAATGATTTTTTGTTTTTAGTGAGAAATAGACAGACTCCCACATGCGCTCTGATGGGGATTTCCCAGGCAACCCCCATCTGGGGCCAATGCTTGAATCAACTGAGCTATTTTCAGTGCCTGAGCCTGACACACTTGGAACAGCTGAGCTATCCTCAACACCCGAGACAATGCTTAGATCAATCAAGCTAATGGCTGTGAGATGGGGAGAGTGAGAAAAAGGGGAGAGGGAAGGAAAGATAAGCACATGGTCACTTCTCTGTGTGCCCTGACCTGAGATCGAAACTGGGATATCCGCACACCAGACCAACACTATCTACTGAGCAAACTGTCCAGGGCCCAGACCAATAATTTGAGGACATAAATCACTTCTAGAAGGTTGATTGGAGGCATTTAAAAAATACTCAGTTGCCATCCCCATATTTCTCATGAGATGGCTACGCATGGACATGAGTTTGAGTCTCATCTCTGGCACAGAAAATCCAGCACCGATGTCTCAGAGGGTAGACTTTTGGGTCCCTTTTCCTTCCTTAACTGCTTGCAACATGCTTCATGAGGCTGGAACTTTAAAATGTTAAACTGCGATCTGATACCATCACTTGCGATGACTACCGAATCTGAGAGACTCTTTGAAATCTCGCCCTCCTTCGCACAGAACGTACGGATGCTGAAATGACAACCTTCGGGTTGGATATTAAAATGTACAACCTCCCCTGCTCTTGTAATGCTTGGCTGATAAGCAGTTATTGTCCTGAAAGCCAGTCATTGGAGTTGAAAGATAAATATTATTCCATATCTTATTGAATAAAATATATTATATCATAGGTGATGGAGACAGATTGACTCAATAAATTCTAATAGTGTATGCTGAGAAATAGAGGCAATAAAAATGCTGATGACTTGACACAGAGAGAATATTGAATGTCATTAACATGCTATTTCCTCTGTCCTGATGTCCCTGTCATGTTCTTCACACAGCTATAATCTTTACCGGTGGATTTTTCTTTGCTTTATCGGCGTGAGAATAAAAAAATGACATTTTTTTTTTCTTAGGGTTTTAAATTATCCACTACTCAACTGCTCACAGAAATGATGGAGTTGCCTAAATGCAGAAAATTAACATAAGACTTTCTATTTAACAATATCATCAGACTGTATTTGAGTGTGCACCCCAAAATGTGAAATATTGCCAAGTCCTGCTATTTGGACAGACCACCAATTTGTCCAAACTCTCATTAACCAGAGCAGCCTGAAATCTTGAGTCCAAATGTATTATGGGGACTTTATTTTTAAAAGGGTTAGTCCACGGCTCTTACATTCTGAGAGGGAGTAAAGTGCAAGTGTTAATCTCAATGGTTTTTGTAATTGTTTGGGATAGATAGTGAACACATATACCAGCATGCTAACAGAATGTATCTTTTGAATCGCAACCCCAAAATTGATACAAAGAGCAGGATTGTAACCGGAGAGTGATAACTAGCTCTTAACAAGTTAGTCCCCTACATGGGGCCATTTCACAAGGTTCTAATCAAGGTTTCCTACCCCTAGATCAGTGTTTCTTAACCTTTTTTGAGGTACTGAACCCACCAGTTTCATATGTGCATTCAACGAACCCTTCTTTACTGATAAATAAAATATGATTTTTTTTCCAAATTCAAGACATAGGTATATGTTTTTTTACTGGTGCACAAAATGAGCCGTGCATGAACATCACCTTGCTCAAAGAACAAAACCAATAAAGTGCATGAACTCACAACAATTCACGATATTACTTTATTCTGGCCTCCACGGCAAAGGCTTTTCCGAACCCCTGAGACTGACTCATCGAACCCCTAGGGTTTGATAGAACCCAGGTTAAGAACCATTGCCCTAGATACTCCCAATTTTCTCTCCAGAGTTTTGAATGAAGTACCCTTAGGAGACATTGCTTTGCAAATTGTCTACAAATGCACCAAGCTAAAACTATTCTAAAGTGAAATCATTATGTTTTTCTATAAAAACCATTTTTCACGCCGTTTTCTTTATTCCAGACTGATACCGTGGCCCAATCTGTGTCCCAAACCAGACCTTCACATCACCTTTTTCCCCTTCTCCATCCATGCCCTCCATGAGCGAGCAATTGCCAAAGATATCCATGTACCTTCCTTATAATGGTTAGAATTGATCCAATTCTCCAAATCCTAGCTGGCCATGTCCTAGTCCAGGTCATTATCAACTTGTCCTCAGACTGTTGTAATAATCTATTAACTCCTCTCCCAACTTCCTATGTGCACCTCTACCACCCACCCCAACGTCTCATTCATTCTTCACATTGTGGCAAATCTGATCATGTCTATCATGGCGGAAACCCTTCCTTGGTTCCCTTCCAACTTCAGTAGCATATCCCAGGGGGCCAAAATCCCCCCCCCCAAAAAAAATACTTCTTATCTGTAAAGGCAGTCAGGGGGTTGCTTTACTTTTTACTTTAAATCAATAACTCAATTATCTAAATATTTTCTCTTCAAAACCGGGATGTCTTGAGGATCTCCCAAGGTGACTTGCATCTTGCCTTGATGGTCCTCAGATGGCCCTGCTCGTGAGTGGTCCCTCACACCCCCATCACTTAACGGATATCCTGGGATGCTCTGGCAATCACAGTGGTCAGGCGGATTGTTTTTGATTCATAAACTTAATTCACTTTATGTCTCGAAGAAACTATTGGTTAAAGAACAGAAGTCTAGAATGCTGATGTCAAAATATAAGTTTAAGCACTATGAAAACTATGCAAGGGTTTTCTGAAGCGTCGTTCACCCAATCATAACATACGTAAGCTATAGCAAGACGCTGCTGGTAATCAAAAGATGTGTCTACTGACCTACCTCCTGAAATAGGGCTGCTCTTAGGATGAAGGAGGGCTAGAAATGCCTGTGACCTGCCTGACACATCATCTAAGACTGGGTCCTCCAGACAGGTGCTGGAACGCGGGCCACAGCTTCTCCACGTGTCCGTGTGACAGAATTACGATGGCAGATGCTTTCTTGGCAACTCTTTCACTGGGACTGAAAAGATATTTGATTCCTGTCCCAGTAGAGAAGTAAGATTTATCTGTCTTACACGTCCATGATGTTTAAATCACAACAAATTATAATTTATTTTTTATCAAGAGACTATTCCATGTTCTAATGGCTATAAACAACTTTTTTTTGTTCATTGATGACTTCTTTTCTTTTTTCTTTCTTTTTTTTAGTCTCAATAGATTCCCTTTTTTTGTTGACATTATTTGCAAAGGAAGTCCCTCTGTGTACCTCTCTCAGGAGAGTTTCAGGTAGGTGATCTTAGGTATGACATCCTACATCAGAACTGAGTTATTGAGCATGGCGGCCGGGCTTGCCCAAGTTTGTTTTGTTGTTCTTTGTTCTTCCTGCAAATTCTCTCTCCCCCTTTTCAAAATCAAGGATACAGTCACTTCAACTTTTTCCAGTCAGCCTCCTCTTCCCCACAATGACATTCTTCATGCCTGGGGTGGGGGGTACACAACTCTTTATTTCCCTTTGCCACAGCGCATGGTCCCAGCTGTGTAGCCCTCTTCATGAATATGCATGGAATCAGATATGACATTGCCCTGCTCCCATTAATAATCTTGTCATCTGACTTGTGCCCCCGAAAGCTCCAGTCCGTAGCTTCTCAGAGAAAATATAGCCTTTGGGAAAAAAAAGAAAAGAAATAGACAAAACAAAACAAAAAGACCCTATCCATTCATGTATCTTTTTTAAAATTATTTTTTTAATTGGATGGGGATAAAGTATTCTGACATTTGGGTGAGAACTTGTGAGGGTGGGGCTTGAGGGTGGGGGAGAAGTCAGCCCCTCCGTACATGGCGGGGCTTGTTGGGAGCCCTGAGCAGAGGGGCGGGTGTAACGGCATGCTAAGTGACCTTGCATACAGGCACGGTGGGTAGCCCCAGCTTTTTTGTAAAAGCAGCATTTGCAGTGGAGGTTTGGGTTTCAGGCCTCCCAGTCATCAATCATCTCAGCCCATTCTTCTCTCTGACAGCTCAGTACAAGGCCTGACATTTGACACCCAAGACCCCAGGACTTACGCACAGACACAAGCTGAGGCCCTGGGGGGAAGGGAGGAGGGGAAGAAGGGAGAAAAATATAAAAAGGCTGCTATTTTTATTTTTAAGCAGCAAAGTGAGGAACATAGTAGACAAATGCTAACTGTCACAGGGGCTGACACTGCTGAAACCATCACATTGAGTTTTGCTGCTCATTGGTGACTTTTTTTTTTAAGGCGTTCAGGTGGCTTTATAATAAATAGCTCCAGAGGACAGTTTGAGCGTGTTTCTGAGCCTGGCCGCAGTCACTTTCCATTTGGCCAGATGGAATCCAACCTCAGCATGCAAGGATAGAGTGGTGGACAAGAGGGTTATCACTTTCTGGACAATGGCTCGTGACATTTTGACCCGCGAGTCATTACATCATTGTCAACCTCAGACGAAGGCCACCCTCAGGGTACTTTACCATTAGAAAATGAAATAAAATAACATAAAGTAAATAGAATAAAGTAAAATAAAATAAAAGAACCGTAACTCAGGTTCAGATAATGAGCTCACTGAAGTTCGAGGTCAACAAATGCAAGCGTTTCAGGGATCAAATAATGGTAATTGGTGTTAAGAATAATTAGGTAATTTATGGTCCTAACAGTGAAGGAGTCTGGAAGGTTTACAGCAGTCTAGTCCCCGAATCCGGGGGTAAAGGTCCCGGGAGGTTCTGCCTGAAATCCCTATTCATCTCCAGCCAGTTCAACTGAGTGCCAGTCCCTGAGGGCGGGGTACCAATGCTGTGTGATTCAATTCTTACCCAAGCCTGACACCTGATCCATCAATCTCTCAAGGGTGCTTTGACACCGACTATATGGCCAGCACTGCACTAGTGACATCAAAATCGCACCGAGTATTAGAGATGATCCCAGTCCGCACAGACTGTCTATTTGGGCAGATAAAGCATTCGTTGATAAGATAGTGTGGGTCTCGAAAAACAAATGCATTCTGCTGCATCAACTAGGTTGTCTCCAGAATTACTCCGCGCATCGCTCACACAGGAAGCGACTGCATCTCCCAGCACACATTGAAAAATCACATGGTTATTGCCGGTGAAATAATGAAAAACATTTTTTTTTTTTTAGTGGGGGGTGCTTAGGAAATAGAAAAGCTTTCTAAGAATGTTTAACATGTAGAGTTTGGTTGCAGCTGATGTTCAGAAAAGTCGACCGAAGAAAATAGATGATGTTCGCAATGAATGGGGTGGTTAAATTCAAACTGAGCTTTATTTTTACTTTTTCATTTATTTCCCCATAATCTATAATGAGCATATATATATATAACACTTTTATTAATAAATGTAAGCATTACAAATATGAAATAATAGACGGCTCTTTTGTGGCTATATATATGATTTTCATTTTATTCTATAGTATTTCTCTCAGGGTGGGAAGTTTGTTTAATAAACTTTTCTCACCACTATGCTCCCACAAATAGTCAATAGCGTCATGCTTCCCCAAGAGCAACAGTGGACAGCCTCTGAGCTTGACCCTGACTATTTGTAGTTGATCAGAGGTCCCCTCTGTGTTCTCACAATGCCCTGTGCTCTGCATGGCACTGACCAGCTGTACTAAAAATGGGAGTGATTCCTCAAAATTGCTCACTAAAGAGCATGCTTCCTGAGGGCCAGTCCTTGTCTTTGTCTCCAGGGGGCTGATGCAATTTTATGTCTTGGCAGTAAACAAAGTGAATCCTCTGACTATTCATGAAATTCTTGTCAAGCATGGACTGAAAAATCTTGCTTGACTCTTATCTTCTTCCATTAAAAATTGCCTGTTTTGGGGATCCTCCATTGAGTTGCTCTTCCTTTACCTTTCTCTCTCTCTCTCTTTTTTTTTTTTTTTACTTTCTTATCCCTTTAGCTTCTGGACTCTCTTAGGAAACAGACTGTGTCTCTTTTTACTTTTAGTTATTTAAAATAAAGTGCCATTAATAATGATGTACACACTTAACTTTCTGATAGTTAATTCTTTAAAAATTTTTTTATTATTATTTAGTGATTGATTTTAGAGAGAAAGGGAGAGAGAGAGAATGACAGAGAAAGAAAAGCATTCATGTCTTGTTTCACTTAGTTGTTCGTTCATTGGTTGCTTCACGTATGTGCCCTGTCTTGGGATTGAACTTGCAGCCTTGGCGATTTGAGATGACGCTCTAACCCACTGAGCTTATTGGCCAGGTCTCAGATATTTAATTCTTGATAGTTTGTTTTCAAGTTATATTATTTACTTTTTTAACATTTTTGCTTTTCCATTAGAGGTCTCATCTGTGGTGGGAGAAACCTGTGGTACTTTTACCAGTTGGTTACATTTTTCTTCCCTTGAAAAACTCCACCCACTTCTGTCCAGAATTCTGAGTGCAAGGATGTCTTTTCCTCCCCACTTTAGTCAAGAAGTACAGAATCTGCAATATTGTGAAATGAAAGGTCTTAATCTTGAAGGAAATCCTTTGATCCATAAAATAAGACATGTTTAGCCGTGAGCTTTTTTGGAAGAGTATCCTTTGTTTCTTGCGAAAGATCCCAGTCAGGAGTTTGAAAATGTCACCCAGGGAAGATGATTAGCTTTAGCATAAACAGAACAGAGGCCACTGAAAGCAAGCTCAAGACAACTGCTTGGCTGAGGAAATGGAATTAAATGTCTGTGATTAACAATGTTGAGTCCGTTTCAGCCATCTTGGCACACACAGGCTGAAAAAAATGCATTGTTCTGCAAAGGGATGCTGTTGCTATTTTCTCAGCTAGGTTCACCATGTGTCACCACAGAATTAGAATTCAAGCGACGAACCACTCTTTCTAATCATGTTGATATTTCCCATGTAGCTTCTTAGTCAGCTCCTTGAGTTCTTCACACAGAACTATAAAAGGTCATCAATTATAGGGACCTTATGTAAATACTGAGCTGTTTTGTGATTCTATTTTGAGCAACGTTTATATACATCTGCTCCAATAAATTAATTTTCTAGTCCCCGATGACTCATTTAGTGGAACTAGAAGTTCTCATGCCAGTGCAAACAGAGAAAGGGAACGAGAGCACAGGGAAGCAGGGAGGGTGGGAATTTATTTTATAACCCACCAATTTATGAGTGCTGGCACATCTTTTATAAATGGGAAAGCACTACACAAATATTTATAGGGGGAAGGACAAGAGGGAGAATTGTGAAGTTTTGTTTTCTCATGTGAAACATAACCATCTTGAGGGTCTGAATATGGAGTCAGATATGCCTGTGCTCGAGTCTTATTTGCACTATTTCCTGGCTTGACAATCTGATTCTACTTGTTCAGTCTTGTTCATAGAAGCCCCTTCCTCCCAAGAAAGGAAGTTTACAAAGCTTCTGCCATGTTTCCACCAACCCACTGCAATATGTCCTATAGATTGCTCCAGAGCCTCTATCGGCTCCCTGTCGTTTGGTATCAGTGCACTTCCTCCCTTGGCTTTTTTCTTTTTTCTTTTCCAAGTGGGAGGAGGGAAGATAAAGAGACAGACTCCTGCATGCTCCCCAACCCAGATCCACCCAGTAACCCCTATCTGGGCCCATGCTCCCAGCTAAGCTATTTTTAGCACCTGAGGTGAAGGCTCTAAGGAGCCATCCTCAACGTCCGGGGCCAATGCACTTGAACCAATCAAGCCATGGCTGAGGGAAAGAGAGAGAGAGAGAGAGAAGCAAGAGGGGGAGGGGTAGAGAAGCAGATGGTTGCTTCTGCTGTGCGCTCTGACCAAGAATTGAACCCAGGACATTCATACTCCTGTCCGATGTTCTACCACTGAGACAACTGGCCAGGGCCCTCCCTTGGCTTTTATATCCTCTAACCTTCATCTAGCATCATTTTTGCGATATTCATTGGCACTATCAATTCATATGTCCACCATACCAAACCTTATTGGCAGCCCTTTACCATTGCTTGGGATTTCTACACCTTTGCATATAACCTTTCTATGACATTGGCATTATTCCTTTCCCTCCAGCTTGTGCCCATAATTTTCTTCAAAATTCAGTTCTTCCTTTATGCAATACTTCTTCCTAAACTAACCTCACCTTCTTTGAATTGCTGCCTTTTTTTGTGTTCCCTTTCATGCAGAGTGGAAGTGCTCATGTTTTCAACACTTCTTTCCTCTAGCTATTTCTTTAATTTTGTATTATTATTATTTTTATTTATTTATTTTACTTGGGGGGGACCAAGAAGGATCAACTTCCATGTGCCCTGAACAGGCAAGCCCAGGGTTTCAAACTTGCTACCTCAGCATTCCAGGTTGACGCTTTATCTATTGCGTCACCACAGGTTAGACCATTTCTTATCATTTTTTTTTCTTTCCTACTTAGAGTGAAAACTCTTCAAGAGATGGCATTTAAGTTTTTTTTTTAATTTGTAGTAATTATATTGTCTCGCCGAATCTCTTATATATGATGAAAGTTTTAATAATTGCTTCTTGAATAAAATTATGATTAATTAAATACTACTACAGACTCCCCATTAGCTCTTACTATTCTTTTTGTATCAATTTCATCTAATCTATCTCCTTCTTTAAATACCTATTGATTCATTGATTTGGATATAAGTATCGATAATCTTTGAACTGTATTTTTAATTATAAGATGGCAACGCCCACTGAACTAAGGGTTCAGTTTTTTAAAGATTTTATTTATTCATTTTAGAGAGGGGGGAGAGAGAGAGAAGGGAGGAGGAGCAGGAAGCATCAACTCCCATATATGCCTTGATCAGGCAAGCCCAGGATTTTGAACCAATGACCTTAACATTCCAGGTTGATGTTTTATCCACTGCACCATCACAGATCAGGCAGAGTTCACTTTTAATTGTTGTATTCCTTGATCCTAGAATGGCCTTGCTATGTATAAACCCAAAGTAATGTCATGGACATTAAACTTGAGCCACTGATAAATCTCGTATGTCATGTGCTTTTCTGTACCTGTCCAAAAAAGAAATTAACCCAAGTCCAAATAAAATAAAATAAAGACACATCCGTCTATTGTATTCTTAAAATTCTTAAAACCACATTGTTATTATATAGATCAGTGAGTGATTTGCTTTCTACTCTACTAGAAAAAAGAGGTGATTGTCTTATTTACACAGAATCACCTGGTCTGTGAGTCCTGCTACATAGTGCTCGTAGTACAGGGAGGGTAAAGCCCACCTCCCAGACTCTGGTGAAGAAGGAACATACTGCGGTTTTTAAAAGTGGGGGCAGGCCTGACGGCAAGATGGCGATGGAGTAGGTGGACGTACCAACTTCCAACTCCCAGAACTAAAGTGGATTATAACTTAATTTTAAGAACCATCATCTAGATAAACCAACTTTGAACTAAACTAAGTGGACTCTTCAACCAAGGAACACTGCAGAAGCCACACTGAGACTGGTAGGAAAAGCAAAAACGTGGAAAGGGCTGCCCAGCTCCCTGGAGCAAATGGCAGACTCGCATGGCTGAAAAAGAGTTTAGTGGAGAGGGAGGGACCTGGGTCCCAGGAACAAAGCCCCAGCCTGCAGCCCCAGAGCCTAGAAGAGGCATTTGGACAGTATTCAGCTGTGAAACAAGTGAGGATACTGTTTGTGAGAAAGAGACAGTTTTCTCAGACCCAGGATCCTTCTTAAAAGAACAGCACTGAAAACCTCTCTCATAACCACTCACCTGGGACTCTGGGGGATGGGGACAGAGGAGAGGATCAGAGCAGCAGGAAGAGAGTATGGACTGGAAGGCACAGGAAGAAACACTCTGAGGGACAGCCATCCTAACCCCTGGGCTGAATCACTTCCCAAATCAAAAACGAATGCTTCCCCTGGAACTAGCAATACCAGCAAAGGGAGACAGGACACCAGCCAAACAAGCTCTCCTGTGGCACTTAGAGAAGAGCTGCTTAGACGGAGGGAGCTTCCAGGACTACAGTTTGGAGTGTTAGGGTCTGAGCTGCAGTGCACCCACCCACACTGCTGAGGGCTTGCTGGAGGGACAGTGACGGTGGGACGCGGAAGCACAGTTCTGTGGGTAGGGGCGGAGGCCCAGCCGGTGTGAGCTTGGTCTAGCCCAGCAGGGGTGGAGGGGACATGCAAAAGCGATTGGCAGCTGCAGACCTGCCTGCTGCCCTACCTGCGGGGGAAAAGCAGGAGGCTAGGAATGGGCAGAGATCTGCTGCTGAGCAGGGGCCTGCAGGCGCACAGCATCACCTGGCCTCTGAGGTTTGCGATCCTGCGCAAGCAGGCTCTGACCGTGGGGGCTGGGCAGAAACCCGGGAACAGGCCGGGTCCACAGCTGAGCAAAGGTGCTCACCCCTACCCTTGGTGCCGAGGCTTGTGGCTTGAGTGCGGTGCGCAAACCCACCTGTGGGGGCGAGGTGAAGGCCCAGACAGGCTGAGGCTTGTAGAGCTAGGCACAAGAACACAGCCCCTCCTGCGGAGGAGAGGCTGAAATCACAGCAACAGCCTCAGTGGGCCAGCGCCGGCAACGCCCATCTCAACCGCCCTAGGCAGCGGCAGAGGGGGTGGTGGGCCTGCAGACAGACCACATCTAGGGAACACAGAGGCAACACCATTGGACTCCAGTGGCCACACCCTTCTTATACACAGACAAAATGGGCAGGCAGAGAAATTCAACCCAAAGAATCAAGAGAAATCCCCAGAGAAGGACCTGAATGAACCAGATATAACCAAATTACTGATTGCAGAGTATAAAATAATGATAGTTAGGATGTTCAAAGAGCTTAGAGCAACAATGGATAGTCATTACGAACACCTAAATAAAGAGATAGCAAGTATAAAAATGAAAATTGAAATAATAAAAAAGAATCAGACAGAAATGGCAAATTCAGTATCAGAAATGAAGACCACAATGGAAGAAATTAAAAGCAGGATGGATGAATCTGAGGATCGAATCAGCGAGTTAGAGGACAAAATAAACAAAGGCACAGAAGCAGAGCAGAAAAATGAAAAGAGATTCAAAAAATCTGAGGAAACTTTAAGGGAGCTCTGTGACAACATGAAGAGAAATAACATCCACATCATAGGGGTTCCTGAAGAAGAAGAGAAAGAACAAGAGATAGAAACTTTGTTCAATCAAATCATAGATGAAAACTTCCCTAAATTAAGGCTGGAAAATGTTTCACAGATTCAAGAAGCACAGAGAACTCCATTAAAGAGAAACCCAAAGAAATCTACACCAAGATACATCATAGCTAAAATACGAAAGCTAAATGATAAAGAGAAAATATTAAAAGCCGCTAGAGAAAAAAAGGCTATCACCTACAAAAGAGCCCCCATAAGGATGACATCCAACTTCTCAACAGAAACACTTGAGGCCAGAAGGGAATGGCAAGATATATTCAAAGTAATGCAGAACAAGAACCTACAATCGAGACTACTCTATCCAGCAAGGCTAACGTTTAAAATTGAAGGAGAAATAAAGAGCTTCCCAAACAAAAAAAACCTCAAGGAATTCGTTAAAACCAAACGAATTCTGCAAGAGATGCTAAGGGGCCTGTTGTGAACAGTTCAAAGGGGGAAAAGAATATAGCAAAAGAAGAATACAGCTTTAAAGAATAAAATGGAAATAAACAACTATATACCAATAATAGCCTTAAATGTAAATGGATTAAATGATTCAATCAAAAGACATAGTGTAGCTGCGTGGATAAAGAAACAGGACCCATACATATGCTGTCTACAAGAGACATACCTTAAAACAAAAGATGCACATAGACTGAAGGTAAAAAGATGGAAAAAAATATTTCATGCAAATGGAAATGAAAAAAAAGCTAGGGTAGCAATACTTATATCTGACAAAATGGACTTTAAAACAAAGGCTGTAGTAAGAGATAAAGAAGGACACTACATAATGATAAAGGGAACAATTCAACAGGAAGATATAACCATTATAAATATCTACACACCAAACACAGGAGCCCCGACATACATAAAGCAGACTTTGATGGATATAAAGGGTAAGATTAACAGTAATACTATCATAGTAGGGGATTTCAATACCCCACTAACATCACTGGATAGATCCTCAAGAAAGAAAATTAACAAAGAAACAGCAGACTTAAGAGAAACAGTAGATCAACTTGATTTAATAGATATCTTCAGAACTTTTCACCCTAAAGCAGTAGAATATACATTCTTTTCTAGCGCTCATGGTACATTCTCTAGGATAGACCACATGTTAGGACACAAAAGTGTTCTCAATAAATTTAAGAAGATTGAAATCATATCAAGCATTTTCTCTGATCACAATGCCATGAAACTAGAAAGTAACCACAAAAGAAAAACTGAAAAATACTCAAGCACTTGGAAATTAAATAGCATGTTATTAAATAATGAATGGATTAACAATGAGATCAAAGAAGAAATAGAAAAGTTTCTAGAAGCGAATGATAATGAGCATACATCAACTAAAAATTTATGGGACACAGCAAAAGCAGTACTGAGAGGGAAGTTAATAGCACTACAGGCATACCATCAGAAGCTAGAAAAAGCTCAAATAAGTTCCTTGACCCTGCATCTAAAAGAACTAGAAAAACAACAGCAAATAAAGCCCAGGACTAGTAGAAGTAAGGAAATAATTAAGATCAGAGCAGAAATAAATGACCTAGAGGCTAAGGAAACAATACAGAGGATCAATGAAACCAGGAGCTGCTTCTTTGAAAAGGTAAACAAGATCAATGAACCCTTAACTAGACTCACCAAGAAAAAAAGAGAGAGGACTCAAATAAATAAAATTAGAAAGGAGAATGGAGAAATAACAACTGACACAACAGAAATACAAAGAATTGTAAGAAAATACTATGAAGAACTCTATGCCAAAATATTAGACAACCTAGGGGAAATGGAAAAATTTCTTGAATCATATAATCTTCCGAAAATCAATCTGGAAGAATCAGAACACCTAAACAGACCAATTACAACAAATGAGATAGAATCAGTTATCAAAAAACTCCCAATAAAGAAAAGTCCTGGGCCTGATGGCTTCATAAGTGAATTCTACCAAAAATTCAAAGAAGAACTAACTCCTATCCTCCTCAACCTATTTCAAAAAATTCAAGAGAAAGGAAGACTTCCAAACTCCTTTTATGAGGTGAGCATAATTCTGATCCCAAAACTGGGCAAAGACAACACAAAGAAAGAAAATTATAGGCCTATATCCCTGATGAATTTAGATGCTAAAATTCTCAACAAAATATTAGCCAACGTGATCCAGCAATATATGAAAAATATCATACACCATGATCAAGTGGGATTTATTCTGGAGAGGAAAGGCTGGTTCAATATTCGCAAATCAATCAATGTGATTCATCACATAAACAAAAGGAAGGACAAAAATCACATGATAATTTCAATAGATGCAGAAAAAGCATTTGATAAAATCCAGCACCCATTCATAATCAAAACTCTCAGTAAAGTGGGAATACAAGGAACATTCCTTAGCATGATAAAGGCCATCTATGACAAACCCACAGCCAACATCATACTAAATGGGAAAAAAATTAAAAGCAATCCCCTTAAGATCAGGAACCAGGCAGGGGTGCCCCCTTTCACCATTCTTATTCAACATAGTTCTGGAAGTCTTAGCCACAGCATTCAGACAAGAAGAAGAAATAAAAGGCATCCAAATTGGAAAAGAAGAAGTAAAACTGTTATTATTTGCAGATGATATGATATTGTATATAGAAAACCCTAAAGTCTCAGTCAAAAAACTACTGGACCTGATAAATGAATTCAGCAAGGTGGCAGGATATAAAATTAATACTCAGAAATTAGAGGCATTTCTATATACCAACAATGAACTGTCCGCAAAAGAAATTAAGGAAACAATCCCCTTCACTACTGCAACCAAAAAAATAAAGCACCTAGGAGTAAATTTAACCAAGGATGTTAAAATTATAAAACATTGATAAAAGAAATCAAGAAAGATACAAACAAGTGGAAGCATATACCGTGCTCATGGTTAGGAAGAATAAACATTATTAAAATGTCTATATTACCCAAAGCAATTTATAAAAGAAAAAATAAAGCAGGAGGTATCACTGCTTCCGGATATCAAGGTATACTACACGGCCATTGTACTCAAGACAGCCTGGTACTGGCATAAGAACAGGCACATAGATCAATGTAACAGAACAGAGAACCCAGAAATAAACCCACACCTTTAGGGACAACTGATATTTGACAAAGGAGGAAAGAGCATACAATGGCGTAAAGACAGCCTCTTTAACAAATGGTGTTGGGAAAATTGGACATCTACCTGCAAAAAAATGAAACTAGACCATCAACCTACACCACTCAGAAAAACAAACTCAAAATGGATAAAAGACTTAAATGTAAGCCGTGAAACCATAAGCATCTTAGAAGAAAACATAGGCAGTAAGCTTTCCGACATCTGTCGCGGCAATATATTTGCCGATTTATCTCCACGGGCAAAAAATAAAATGCAGGATAAACTAATGGAACTATATCAAACTAAAAAGTTTTTGCACAGCTAAAGACAATAAGAACAGAATAAAAAGACAAACCACACAATGGGAGAACATATTCGACAATACGTCTGATAAGGGGTTAATAACCAAAATTTATAAAGAACTTATAAGACTCAACACCAGGAAGACAAACAATCCATTCAAAAAATGGGCAAAAGAAATGAATAGACATTTCTCCAAAGAGGACATACAGATGGCCAATAGGCATATGTAAACATGCTCAACATCACTAATCATTAGAGAAATGCAAATTAAAACCACAATGAGATATCACCTCACACCAGTCAGAATGGCGCTCATCAGCAAAACAACACAGAATAAGTGCTGGGGAGGATGTGGAGAAAAGGGAATCCTCCTGCACTGCTGGTGGGAATGCAGACTGGTGCAGCCACTGTGGAAAACAATATGGAGATTCCTCAAAAAATTAAAAACCGAATTGCCTTTTGACCCAGCTATCCCACTTTTAGGAATATACCCCAAGAACACCATAGCACTGTTCAAAAAGAAGAAATGCGCCCCCATGTTTGTGGCAGCATTGTTTACAATAGTGAAGATCTGGAAACAGCTCAAGTGTCCGTCAGAGGATGAGTGGATTAAAAAGCTTTGGTACATATATACTATGGAATACTACTCAGCCATAAGAAATGATGACATCGGATCATTTACAACAAAATGGATGGACCTTGATAACATTATACGGAGTGAAATAAGTGAAACAGAAAAAAAACTGAGAACTGCATGATTTCATACATAGGTGGGACACAAAAACGAGACTATGAGACATGGACAAGAGTGTGGTTTTTACGGGGTGGTGGGAGGGAGGAGAGGAAGGGAGAGTGGGGAGGGGAAGGGAGGGGCACAAAGAAAACCAGATAGAAGGTGACAGAGGACAATTTGACTTTGGGTGATGGGTATGCAACACAATTGAATGATAAGATAACCTGAAGATGTTTTCTTTGAACATATGTACCCTGATTTATTAATGTCACCCCATTAAAATTAATAAAAATAATTAATAAAAATAAAAAAAGTGGGGGCAGGCCTGACCATGCAGTGGAGCAGTGGACAGAGCATTGAACTGGGACATAGAAGACCCAGATTTAAAACCCCAAGGTCACCAGCTTGAGCATGGGCTCATCTGGTTTGAGCAAGGCTCACCAGCTTGAGCCCAAGATCACTGGCTTGAGCAAGGGGTCACTCGGTCTGCTGTAGCCCCCTGGTCAAGGCACATATGAGAAAGCAATCAATGAACAACTAAGGAGCCGCAACAAAGCATTGATACTTCTCCTCTCTCTCTCTCCCTTCCTGTCTGTCTGTCCCTGTCCATCCCTCTCTCTGTCTCTATCAATAATAATAATAATAATAATAAAATAAAAGTGAGGCAGGAGGGGTAGCAGACTCGCGGTAGAGCAGAGGACTGGAGGTTTGGGCCCTGGAGCCATAATTTTTGATTTGCACACCAACCTTTACCACACCCTAGTTGTACAGGTTTTCCACGCCTCAGCGTCCTTGTGTGTAACATGAAAATACAACATAGCTTCCCAGGTAACTGGTAGGAACCGACAGTGTACACATACGACATGCTTATGTAGTATCTGCCAGAGTGTCGCTTTTCCTCCAGCAACAGGAGCTATGAATTTTATGACCATTAGGATGAATTAATAAGGTGCACAGCCTGTGTGCTGTCGCTCTGGGTTAGTCCACTCTGGGCCCAGCCACAACCAAGCGCGTGCAGACTCGCCCAGCGCAACAGCTCAGCCTCAGTCTGCACGTGTCTGAGTCCAGTCCGTTCCGCTGTGAAGGAAGGAGGATGGCTAAGTGGAATGGGAAGAAAGAAGGCCCCCGAGCTTAAAACGGAGTCTATTCCCCACGCCTACTCGCCGGGCTGAAAGCGACAAGCTCTCCAGCCATTCTTCAGACTGACTAATTTATATGTGTAGCCAGGATGAGGCCGGAGAAATTTCTTAAAAGGAGCTGGGGGTGGGGGGACATGACGCACCCCCATTCCCAGTGGTGTTGCCACATTCATCTGACTAGCACGTTCATCCTTTAGTCCTTCTGTGGACTGACATCAGGGAGGAATTCGCATGTCACAGAAGATAACATCTCACTGTTGCCAAAGGAGTCTATTCAGACATGCATGTTAGTGGGTTGATAACTTACTCGGTATTGCACGGGACTCAAAGATAGACATTTCGCCTTTTATCTCCACCTCCCTGCGCCCTGCATACTAAAGATAGTGCAAAACAGCCTGCTACATCTTAACTAACCCGCACAGCAAAGGGGGACTTCTGCCGGCCGACTGCAAGGGCTGCAAAGTTAAAGGGACATGGTGTCACGCGTCCTAATGACAAATGAATTAAACATGTGTAGGCACCCAACTTGAGCTGTCCGTCTGGCAATGAATTTTTTGAAGCTCAGACCTAGTAATGATTTAACAAGAAGAGGTACGAACTAAATGGAACCTAGGCATTTTTTGCTGCAGACTAGGTTGTGGTGGGGACAATTTTGAAAAGCAAATAGTGAGGTTGCAAAGAACCAAACAGTAGGTAAAGTCATGGGGATGTTTTCATATTCGTGGACATGGATTTTGAGGGGAAGAGAGGAGAAAAAGAGAACTAACCTAAACAATGGTTCTAATATGCATTAAATAGAGGACAGTCTAATTCCCTGTGGCTTCTCAGATAGGTAAGACTGCAGGACTCCCCAGTAGAAATGTACAAAGCAGTGAAAACACTGCTTGTGGCACTAAGCCTCCAGTATGCAGATGGTCTATTTCTCCTCTCAGTTACCTGTGGGTGGCAGTGAAGTAGGATTATCTGAGATTACGTTCATAATATTTTTCAAATATGCACGGTGAAGCTTGCCAGGAAAATAGCGATCCAATTATCTCAGGTCAGGAAACTCACAGTAATTGTGAGGAGATCAGAAAAGTCAAGTCAAAAGCAATGTTGGGGTCAAAACTTCTACATCATCTTTTGTATTCAGTTAGGACCTGTAGCTCTATTAGTAATATAAAAAATGTCATTTTATAAATAAGAATTTAATATATCAAAAGAACTCTTTTTTATTTTTTAAAATATTTTATTTATTTATTTATTTTTAGAGCAGGAGAGAGAGGGACAGGAACATCTGTTCCTGTAGGTGCCCTGACTGGGGGTCAAACCGGCAACCTCTGCGTTCTGAGTTGGTGCTCTAACCAACTAAGCTATCTGGCCAGGGCAAATTTTTTTAAATTGATTTTATAGAGAGGAAGGGAGAGAAAGAGAGAGAACTATCAATCTTTTCCTATATGTGCCCTGACTGGGGATTGAACCAGCAACCTCTGTGTTTCGGGACAATGCTCTGAGCTATTTGGCCAGGGCTAAAAAAATAAAACTCTTAATGGACACTGTTCTAAGTGCTTGGAAAGAGACCAGGAGAATATGAACCGAGATAGTAAAAAGAGTTTCACTGGATCAGAGGGTTTCAAGTGATTTTTTAATCATGCTTTCTATGTTTCCTAAATATTCTAAAGTTAGCATGTACTTTCATCAACAAGAGAAAGTAAAGTGTAAGCTCCTTAGAATATATTTGATGTATTGGAACCCATATATGACCCATATTGCTCCCAATGGTATTTTAATCCACTAGTCTACTTAACATCCTTGCATGTTTCTTTCAAGTATTACCAAAAAAAAAAAAAAAAGAAGAAGAAGAAGAAAGAAATACTATATTTGAAAAAGTTTGCCTCATACAGACCCCGTGTAGGAAAATACAATATGTTTTCACGGTGAAGTGGGCAGAATGGCTTGTTCTGCGATGTTACCAGACCCTCCATACAGTATACGGACCAGTAATGTGATTATCGTTCAGAAATGGGTTCCAGTTTTGCCAGCGGAAATTTATAACTCAGTAGCTGTAAGTAGAGTACTAGATTTCACTAATATATGGAATTTAAAATATTGCACACCTAGCAATTTGCAATCCGTGCACCGTCTTTAGAGGGTTTGTGCTGGTGGTAGGACATCCGTGAGCCCATGCCTCCTGTCTAACCCCTCTCCTGCTCACGGTTGAAGTTTGCTGCTTGTCTACATAATACAAAGTGTTGTTTTCAAAAGCAAATGTTCTGTCTATTGAACAGCGTGGAGGACTAATCTCAAAGATTCAGGTATTATGTAAAATTGTATCCTCTCATCCAGCTATGGAAGCTAAGGCAGAAAAGTTCACTCTTTACCCCTTTGCCATGCAGAACCAAACACCCTTTAATGGAAAGTTCCTTGATCTTCTATCATTTTCCTGATGGGCATAAGTCTCCTTCATTTTCTAGTCCAGATACGAGCGAGTTCTGACTGGTCCAGAGCTCCCTTGAAGTCCCTGAGTGCACAGAGCACCTCACTAACTAAAACTCTCTGTAAGCCCTGGCTGGATCGCTGGGTTGCTTAGAGCACTGTCTCCATATACCAAGCTTGTGGGTTTAATCCCCAGTAAGGGCACACACATGAATAGAGTGATGTCTCTGTCTCGCTCTCTAAAATGAATCAATAAATTTCAAATACTATTTAAAAATTAATTATAACTGTAAGTGCATTTTTATAGTAAGGTCATTGGCTTTGCAAATATAAATCTGTAATATTTATATATGAGCTGCCAGTGGGTGAAAATCATGACCTCCTGTCAGAAGGTCTGGGACGCTATGCCTTTGCAACCCACCTCAAATGACTTTAACCATCAGTTGTTCTTCAAGAGCCCCGGACTGATGGCTGCACCAATTCCTACAGAAATGCGTTGTCCCATCGAGGGAAGTAGTTCATCTTTTACATGACAACCCACACACATTTCCAAAAGCTTAAAGGACTGTGGATATGCCAAATCAAAATGGCTTTCGGAAGAGTCTGGGGTTGAATTGGAACCCTTATCAGCAAGAACATGTAGAAAGAGAACAGAGCCATGTGGGTGACATGTCTTTGGTGATCTATCTAGTCATAAGTTGACATTGAAGCTAAAACCCTAATGTAATTCACTCCAACACATGAGAAGGCAGCATTCTTCATCAGAAGCCAACTGATTTGAAAAGAGTGAATTACTGATCATTAATCCACCACATTTTGTCCTTGATTTTTCAAATTAATGTGTATTCAATATCTTCCTTTGTTCCTTAGAATGAATGTTGAAGTTCCCTAAATATGTAACATTAGAAATTGTTCCCCTCTGTACTTACTTCTATTTTCTAACTACTATTATTGGTATTTGTTTATATTTATAAATATATAGAATTTGAATATATCAAAACATGCTAAATTCACAAGCTATCTCTTTTCCTGGATAAAATATTTATGAATGTCAATCAGATGGGAATTTATTTGAGTTTTCTGGTAAGTTGTTAGTGCAATTCAGCTCTATTGTGAGTGATGTCAGAATGAAAATAGGCATGTGTTATGGTCAACTTCATGTCCAATGAATTGTGTCCATAAATGTTCACTTCTCTAATACCTCTGGCTACAAATCTGAGCCTGATAATGTGACACCACTGGAAGTCCATTAAAAATGTGGCCCACATTGAATGCACTTGTTAGATAGTCCTTTATTCATGGACAGTTTATATTGTACAGGGGGTCCTCATGTTATAACAGAGTTCCGTTGTTACAATAATGCCGTAACCCGAATTTTGGTGTAAATTGAAACACAACCTAGCCTAAGTCACTTACCTATCATAAAACAGTTGTGAAATAATAATCTAGAACATAAAAACACAACTAAGCCACAGAAAAATGGAAAAGGACATAAATACACTGTACTGTATGGTATATTCTTCCACCATGAGCAACCAAACTAATTCACCCACATAGTCCATAAGTACAATGCTAATTGTGTAAGTCTCAATTTTTTAAAGTTTTTATGGGAGTGAGTGTCATAAAATTGAAACATTATACAGCGAGAAGTTGTAACCTGAGGACCCCCAGTACCTTGTTTTAAATCCTTTTTGCCTAGGCTGGAACAAGAAAGACAGTGAACAACATGTGTGTCAGTCAACTCTAATGTTCAGTATGTGATTAATAAATATTGTTCAACAAAATATTTTAAAGTGTCATTACCACCACTAAGGCAGTCTGACATCAACCAGTCTCTATGTGGCTGACTTCTAAATATATACCTCCAGTCGCCATATTTTAGCCAGTTGTTTACATTTAACCATATTGAACATTTCTAAATGGCTGCTTCTGTGGCCTGGTGATATCCACACACCTCTTTATTTATTTATTTAGTTAGTTAGTTAGTTTTGTATTTCTTTCAAAGTTAGAAGCGGGGAGGCAGTCAGACAGACTCCTGCATGCACCAGACCGGGATCCACCCAGCAAGCTCACTAGGGGTTGATGTTCTGCCCATCTGGGGCATTGCTTCATTACAACCGGAGCCATTCTAGCACCTGAGTTGGAGGCCATGGAGCCATCCTCAGTGCCGGGGCCAACTTTGCTCCAATGGAGTCTTGGCTGCCTGTGGGAGGGGAAGAGAGAGACAGAGAGAAGGAGAGGGGTGGGGTGGAGAAGCAGATAGGTGCTTCTCCTGTGTGCACTGGCTGGGAATTGAACCCAGAACTTCCATATGGTGGGCCAACGCTCTACCGCTGAGACAACCGGTCAGGGCCCTCAGTATTCAAGCTGGCAACATTCAGGATTTGGGTTTTTTTTGTTTGTTTGTTTGTTTGTTTTTACAGAGACAGAGAGAGAGTCAGAAAGAGAGATAGACAGGGACAGACAGACAGGAACGAAGAGGGATGAGAAGCATCAATCATCAGTTTTTCATTGCGAAACCTTAGTTGTTCATTGATTGTTTTCTCATATGTGCCTTGACTGCGGGTCTTCAGCAGACTGAGCAACCCCTTGCTCAAGCCAGTGACCTTGGGTCCAAGCTGGCGAGCTTTTGTTCAAGCCAGATGGCCCACACTCAAGCTGGCGACCTCGGGGTCTTGAACCTGGGTCCTCCAGGTCTCAGTCTGTCGCTCTATCCACTGTGCCACCACCTGGTCAGGCTGCAGAGAATCTTCACATTTTGCGTAGAGCTTAAATGAATAAACTCATGTTTTTATTTTGAACTTACTCCATTAAATATATTAATATAATTGTAGTATAGTATGATGTTAAAAAACAAAAACACAAATGGTGATGTCCCTAAACTCTACCCACAAAACAGTAGAAACTTGTGGATTCAGTGAAATTAGTTTAAGTGAGTAGATATATCCTGTTTATAATCCTTTAGGACTAATGATTGCTCTCTAAATTTAAGAATGAGGTCAGGGGAAAATTTTAAACCTCGTCTATAACGTTGCGTTTATTAAAGATTTTAAAACTTTATTTATAAAACTGTGCTGGCTGGAATGTGTTTACTATAATAACTAAATAAAATAGCTCAAAATACATTCACCTTCATATTAACTTCTTTTTAAAACTTCAATTGATATGAATGACAGCCTCTCTTACTGCATTGAAGTAGATTATAGGTGTAACAATTTAACCATTTGCTCTGGCTCTTCCAAAATAGGTGAGCACGTGAACTGTGATACGACCCATACAAGTTCCTTCTTTCCAGAGTCCATAGAACTCTGACTCCATTGCCCTCAAAAGACACATATGGGACCCTGGCCAGGCAGCTCAGTTGGTTAGAGCATCATCTCAATAAGTACGCCAAGGTTGCGGGTTCAATTCCCAGTCAGGGCACACACAATAATCAACTAATGAATGCATAAATAAGTGGAACAACAAACTGATGTTTCTCTCTGTTCCCCTTTAAATCAATTAATAAAGAAAATAATAAAAGACAAATACTTAAAATAAAAGACACACAAGGAGTTAAGCCATCAAGACTAAGTAAGCTCAGGTGGAGGAGGATGACCCCTACTGCCATGCTTCCGCTACAGGTGTCATCCGTTAACCTGTGGGGAACTGATCTATGGGTAAACCATCAAAATCCTTGTTGGCTAATGTGTTGTTTTGAATTATAAATAAAAAGTGTCAAATCGTAGTTTTTCAAGTGCAAAGAAAAGTAGCTGATACTACTTTATTCTAAATATATATACATTTTCCCTTCTAAATAGGTCACTATCTTTCAAGCATTTCTTTTAGCAATAATGTTTTCTATTTATAAATCCCAGCATAATCCGCAGGAATTTAAATAACTTTATTATTTGCATTTCAAATGATAAAGGGAGGAACTCACAGGTGAAAAGTGAAGTCAGTTTCAGCGCACACAGCTATGGAAAGGAAGTCACAAGGAAACCAGTTTTTTGGGGTTTTTTAAAAATTTTTTAATTTTTATTGATTTTAATTTATTATGTTTACTAGATTCAAGTGTCCCACTGAATATATCTCCCCCCCCCCGACGCCTGTGTTCCCCTCGACACCCCCCTTGCCCTTCCCCCCAACGCCTTCCTCCTTTCCCTCCAGGATTTGCTGTCTTGCTCTCTATAACGCTGTGTTATGCATACATAATTTCACTAGGGGAAACCAGTTTTACCTGAGCCATTTCCTTACTCTCAACATTTAATGTCTTAAAGCCAATGGAGTCCCCCAAAATGTACATTTCTCTTCTTTGAATTTCAGAAAGAATGACTAAATTCGGAAGTCGAGGTGGAGTGTGCAGACTCAGACACATTCTTCCACAGACAGAAAATAAACCTCAGGTGATTATTTGAGGAGAAATAGATTGATATAGCTACTCATTTCAAAAATGCGAAGTTTATCTGGGAACAGCAGATGCAGACAAGTGTGGGCGTCTGATAACATGGATACAAGTTGGATACGAATGCTATCAGCCATCTCCTGTATAAGAAACGCGTGCGGCAGGCGGTGGGTGGCTGGGTGAAAAACGGTGAAGGGATTTAAGCAGAAACTACAACAACCCATAGAAACATAACAGTGTGGTGATTACCAGAGAGGAAAAGAGTAGGGGGAGGGAAAAGAGAAGAAAGGGGATAAATGGAAATGAGAGAAGACTTGACTTTGGGTGGTAAACACAGAATACAATATACAGAATATATATATCCCTTAGAGCAGTGTTCTTCAAATTGTAATGTGTATGCGGTATGCAACCACCTAGCAATCTAGGTCTGGGCGCAGTCCAAGGAATGTGTGTCTCAGAAGCTCCTTGGTGACGCTGATACTGTGCTTCTTAAGACTCATGTTAAGGTGCGGCATTTAGAGGACTTCCCTGTGCACTTCAGAGAAGTTCACATTATCATAATCCGTTGCTTTATATTAATGGGCATTCTGTCTCTTTAGATACATAATGAAGTTCACAATGACATACTCATTTTTATTTCAGTAGCTATTTTTCTGTGTGTGACAGAGACAAAGAGAGACAGAGAGGGGGACAGATAGGGACAGACAGAAAAGAAGAGAGACATGAAGCATCAATTCTTTCTTGCAGCACCTTAGTTGTTCATTGATTGCTTTCTCATATGTGCCTTGACTGGGGGCTACAGCAGAGCACATGACCCATTGCTCAAGCCAGCGACCTTGGGCTCAAGCCGGTGACTCCTCCACCTCCCCCCCCCAAACCTTATGAGTCTGCATTCAAGTGGATGAGCCTGCGCTCAAGCTGGTGACCTCTGGGTTTCGAACCTGGGTCCTCTGCTTTCCAGTCGACTCTCTATCCACTGCACCACCACCTGGTCAGGCAATTTCAGTAGCTTCTGATACTATGCAGATAAAAGAAGACATGGCTCTGTTTGCTTTGGTGACTCAGCAGATTCCATTTTTATGTTTGCCATCAATCATATCAAGTCCCTTTGAAGTAAATCAGATGTGGAGTCTCTAAAGCTAAGTGCAGTATTTTTTAGGAGTGTGATCGTTGTTTTCTCTAGTGTCAAGATTGTATTTGGGCCTGACCAGGTGGTGGCGCAGTGGATAGAACGTCAGACTGGGATGTGGAGGACTCAGGTTCAAGACCCTGAGGTCTCCAGCTTGAGCGCAGGCTCATCTAGTTTGAGAAATGCTCACCAGCTGGCTTGAGCAAGGAGTTACTCGGTCTGCTGTAGCTCCCCAGTCAAGGCACTTATGAGAAATCAATCAAGGAACAACTAAGGAACCACAACGAAGAATTGATGTTTCTCATCTCTCTCCCTTCCTGTCTGTCTGTCCCTATCTGTCCCTCTCTCTGACTCTCTCTGTTTCTGCCACACACACAAAAAAAATTGTATTTGGTTTGGTTTCTTCATGCTGTCAGAGCCTACCTTACCATCCACCACTATATGTGAAGAATACAACATGCTTTGTAGCAAGTAGGCATGTGTTGATTTCACAGACAATGCGTTACTATATTAACTGTAATGATACAAAAAAATAAGTCATCCCTGATACTGGAGGGAAGATGGATTCAAATTATTCAATGTGTTAACTGAAATGTTGTGAGAAGTATGCAACATACTCTGTGGGAGATGTGGTCATTTAGGTAAGAGAGAGTTGTGGGAGGCTTTATGGCAGAAAGGAGTAGGACTGGGCGGAGTTCAGGGAACTCAGAAGAACTTGGCTGTCTAGACACGGTTGGCAATGACATTGGAAAGGAAAACCATGTGGTTTTCTAGATGGTTATGGAAGTCGGGCTGGTTTGATGTAGTGTAAGTCATTTGGTTCTTAAGCAGCTCAAGAATGTCTATTGCATGCTGGCATTATAGTCACTGATGATCCTAAGAATAATGATGTGATAAGGTTATTTCCCCCTTAGGTCCTTTCTCTGCCTTCACTTCAAGGTTATACAGGACACATCTCTTCCCAAAATGTGAGTTCCCGTTCAACTCTGCAGATAATCTTTTTTTTTAAACCATGTCTTTATAGCACACAAATTTCTAGGTTTTGCCTATTATAAATATTTTTAAAAATTAATTGCAGGCAATGATTATGCCACCTACTAACTTTCTTTTCCTGCCTTTTGCTGATGGATTTTTCAGAAAAAAAAAATTGAAGTGTGATCTCTTGGAAGTTACTGAAACTCTGTTCGAAAGCCAGCACTTCCGTCTGAGATCTCTTTAGACAGTGTTCATCCCATATTATATTGTTACAGGTTACTCATTGTCTTTGCACCACGTCCTAAAGCTTCTGATAAGACTCCATTAAACAGAGAGATTTTCATTTTACTGGAGGAAATACTTAGTTATGAGATACAGTCATTTAATTTTAACTTTATAAGAAACAGCTAAATGTGTTCTGAAGTCTACTTCCTTCAATATTAATATATCCACTCAAGCTTTCTTTAGATGAGTGATTGCATTTTGTATCTTTTTTTGTCATCTTTTCACTGTAACTTGCCTCTGTCATTCTTTTAAACAATATGTATTTTTATTTTTAATCCAATATGGAAAACTCTATCTTTCAATTGGCTGTTCAACTCAATTCCATGTATTGTGATTATTGTGATTATCGTAATAGATGGAGTTCGGTCCCCCATTTTATTATTTTGGTATTTTTCCACTCTGTTTTTTGTTCCTCTGTTTCCTCTTTGTACCTTATTTTGGACAGTTTGTTCATATAACATGGATGCCCCTTCTTGGTCCCTTTATTCAAAATTAATTAATTAATTTATTTATATTCAGTGAGAGGAGGGGAGGCAGAGACAGACTCCCACATGCACCCTAACTGGAATCCACCTGGCAAGCCCACTGGGGGGTGATGCTCTGCACAACTGGGGCTCTGCACAACTGGGCTCTTTTTAGCACCTGAGGTGGAGGACATGGAGCCATCCTCAGTGCCCAGGACCAACTTGCTCCAGTTGAGCCATGGCTGTAGGAGGGGAAGAGAAAGAGAGAAAGAGAGAGAGAGAGAAGCAAGAGGGGGTGGGGTGGAGAAGCAGATGGGCGCTTTTCCTGTGTGCTCTGACTGGTAATCAAACCTGGGACATCTACATGCGGGCCTACACTTGATCACTGAGCCAACTGGCCAAGCCCTTTGTCTAATTAATGAGGATTTTTCTCAGGATTTTAGCTTCCCTATCAATCAGTTATTTTATCCAAATGAGCATGAAATGATGAGAGTAATTTATAAGAATATTTTTTCTTTTTTCAGTAAGAAATCCAAGTATAAAAGGCACCTCATTTACCGATCTTAAAAGAAGTTGACTTCAAAGCCACTTCGAGGAGAATATTCTCTCATTATGGAAGTCTGTCTAGGCATACCCACTAATTTCCTACCCAAGCCATCCAGATTTGACTCAACTTTTGATATCTTTTTTCTACTTAAGGTATCTTTAAAACCTGTAAAATATTGAAGTCTTTTGCTAGAGAAATATTTAGAATTGCTTAATACATTTTATTTTAGGTGGCTCAAAGATCAATATACCATTTCAAATTAATTTTCACATAGTATTAAAGATTTTCCATCATATATTTCTTATGTTAATATTTATTTTGGCTAATGTGGTCCAAAGGTTGGGCTAAAAACCTAATTTGGATGCTCTTATCCATCAGGCTAAAAGTGATGCAAGAGCACCCTTTTTTTTTTTTTTTTTTGCTACTGAAATTAAAATGTCTTGTTATAGGGTATTTATGCTGTGGATGTTCTTAGTAAAGTGAAAATTTTATATTATGTCATTAAAGGGAATATTAAAATGGGACAATGGCAAAATATAGATTTTCATATTTCTTTAGCATGGAGACGTTCTAATGCAGAGTAGACATGACATAAAGCAGAAAGCTCTGAATTGAAGCTTTTGATGTAAAAGGAAGGCCCAGTGAATTTTATAAGCTCTATTTTAAATTCCCTTAAGCACTTCACTAATTAAAGGGAATAAAGAGATAGAATAGAGCTTCTACACATTGTTACTATTTTAATTTTAATCTTTTGTTATTATTTTAATTTTTATTCATAAACAAAATTAAAGAGCCCACTGCTGAGCTTGCCACAAATATTTTCTCAGTTTCAGCATGACCATATTACTACTCATTCAAAATATGGATTGTTGATATAAAAGTCTCCTATATCTATTTTTTTATGTAGTAGTTTATTCAAAATTTCCTCCAAAATGATTATTTTGGTGATAAAATTAACCTTATTCTCCCTTCCTTCCTTCCTCCCTCCCTCCCTTCTTTTCTTCCTTTCTTCTTTTTAGGTGAGAGGAGGGAAGATAGTGAGGCAGATTCCTGCATGCACTCCAACAGGGATCCACCCAGCAACACAGTCTGGGGCCAATGCTCGAGTACTGAGCTATTTTTAGCGCCTGAGGCTGTCATGCTCCCATGGAGCTATCCTCAACAACTGGGGCCACACTCAAACCCATTGAGCCATGGCTGCAGGAAGGAAAGTGGGAGAGAAGGGGAGAAGGGGAGGGGTGGAAAAGCAGATGGTCGCTTCTCCTGTGTGCCCTGACCGGGAATCAAACGAGAGATGTCCATATACTGGGCTGAGGTTCTATCCACTGAGTCACCAGCCAAAGCCTATTCTATTTTTTAATTTTCCTGAAATTTGACATCCATTCTCACAAACATTTCAGTCACTTCTTGGTAAGTTTTCTTTACGTTATTCTCTGCATTCTATGCAGCCAGAAACAATCAGCTTCGTCTGGGGGCCTCCTTCTTCCCTGCCAATGACTTTCTATCTTTGAGAAAGACAGAGTGTGTCTTGACACACTTAAGCTCTTAACAAGAAGCCTGTCTCAGCTGAATGTGCCGTCACTTTGATCACATTTCTCCTTGATTGGCTTAAGCAGTTGTCCTAGAATTTCAAAATGGAAAGGGAAATCCATCATAATAAAGGTAGAGATTTCTAGGTTTCAGTGAGACTCTCCCTCAAAGAGTATATCCTCATAAACTTAACTGAGTGAGAGCAAGTATTGTGCCCCGTTGCCCAAGCATCACCTTACTTGTCAGCTCTGTAAGTTTTGCTGGCTCTGTCACCTCCATAGTCATGGGTGCTGAGTCAAGCACATGGTTTTTGCTGCTCTAAGTGACACAGCCCTCATCTCCTTTACTCTGTAGGAGGACTTTCCCATGCCAAGTCTATTTGCAATAGCTCGAGTCTTTCAACAGCCCTTTGGGCCGGCACTAGAGTCCTTCTCATATATCAGATGATGGTGAACTCTTTGTCTCCACTTGACTATCTCGAAAAACCCAACCCCAAATCCAAGAAGGTTTTCTTTTCTTTAGTTTTTGAACTTTAATCATGGGGCTCTACACAGTCTTTTGAATAATATGGGGATTACTGGAGGACTTGCTAATATGCCACGTAATTTGTCTAGAAGCCTTTGGCTGATTGCCTTGCAGAAGCTGAGACACAAAGACTCTGAAGATGGGATGCAGATGAGAGCTGGCAATGTTACTGCATCCAATTAAGGCTTATAAGTAAGGAGGCTGGAGGGAGACAAAAGTGAGGAAGGTAGGGTGCCAAGCATGGAAACCAACCAGCGAACGAGGGACACAACTACAACATAACACTGTGTTGTGATAGAGAATCTCAAATGTTAGATGACCATGGAAAAGTTTGTTACAAATGTGGGAGAAGGGAGGCAATGTGTGGAGATCTTGAGAACAAGTGGTTCTAGAAATTCAGAAAATAGAAATTTATTTTAGAAAACTCAGGCATTATAAAAGACCTATTTTGGCCCTGGCCAATGGCTCAATGATAGAGCATCAGCCCAGCGTATGGGTGTCACACATTTGTTTCCTGGTCAAGGCACCCAGGAGAAGTGACCATCTGCTTCTTCCCCCCTTCCCCTCCCACAGCCAGTGGCTTGGTTGGTTTGAGAGTGGCCCTAGGCACTTAGGATAGCTCTATTGGAGTGCTACAGCCTTAGGCAATAAAAATAGCTCAGTACTCAAGCATTGGTCCCAGATGGGGTTGCTGGGTAGATCCTGATTGGGGTGTATGTGGAATCTGCCTCACTATCTCCTCTCCTCTCACCTAAAATAAAACAAAAAACTTTCTCCCTTTTTCATTTATTATATATATATTTTTAACATTTAAATGCTCTTTAGGGTAAAGAGCCCCTAATGTGAATGTGACTTACTGTTTTTCTCTGGCACACATTTGGTTTATTCTATCAATGTAAAAACAAAATAACTTGGTTAGAAGTCAGAATTCTCATTCAGATAATAACATTTAATATTTCCGTTTAGGGTGATCGAAAAGGAAAGACTTTAGTGTCTCTAGAGCTTACTCTTTAACTGGAGAAAGTAATCTCTACACTCAAAAGAAAATATGAAAAATATAAAAAGGAAATATATTTGCTCTCATCTTTGTCTAGGTACACCTGTGCAAACACCTTCCTGGACAGTGCGTATTGTCAACACTGACATCACCACATCTGAAATAACACAAAAGGCTCCCCAATTTATTTTTTCTTTATCTATATAAATTAAAATGTAAATGGTCATTTGTTCAAAATCTTAAGTCTCTGAAAGTGCTTCATTGATTGCTTTGAAATTTTGAAACAATGTTGCATTTGAATATGTGCATGTTTTTATCTCAAAATGACATAGCCTTAACTCTTGCATCATCCAGAATAGCTGCGGCATTGCTACCAGGTGGAAGAACTGCTCATTCTGCTTTGAAATTGCCATTGAACATGCAATTCATTGAAACTCCCATGTGCAACTCTTCCAAAGCATCTGGCATGGGAAAAGTATTGCAGAAATGCAAACTTATTGTTTGGGATGAATGCACAATGGTGCACAAAAAATTGCTCGAGGCTCTTGGTCAATCACTGCAAGATTTGCATGGAAACATCAGAACATTTAAGAACGCATTAGTATTGCTTGCAGGAGATTTCAGGCAAACATTACCTGTAATACTGCAGTTGACACCAGCGGATAAAATAAATGCTTGCCTGAAATACTCTACTTTGTGGCAACACGTAAAGATGTTAAAATTATCTACAAATATGCATGTCCAGCTGCAAAACGATTGATCAGCTGAGATATTCTCACATCAATTGCTAGAAATTGGGAACGGAAAGATGCCGGTTGATCTGACCTAAGGACGAATTTCATTGCCTCATAACTTCTGCAATTAGTGACGTCAAAAGAAGAATTGGTTGAAAAAGCACTTCCCAATATTCAAACCAAATTATAAGAATCACGATTGGCTGAGTGAACGAGCTATTCTTGTGGCCAAGAACAAAGACATCTACGAACTTAACAATATTATTCAGTCTAACATTCATAGCGAGGCAGTCACATATGAGTCTGTCGACACTGTTGTGGAAGCAGATGAAGCAGTTAATTATCCAACAGAATTTTTGAATTCACTCAATCTGCCAGGGATGCCACCGCATGTGCTGCATCTGAAAATCGGCATGCCAATGATCATGTTGCGAAATATCAACCAGCCAAAGCTTTGCAACAGCATGCAGCTTGCAGTAAAATAATTAATGAGCAATGTCGTAGAAGCAACAATCTTGACAGGACCTTTCAAAGGTGAAGATGTCCTCATTCCTTGCATTCCTATGATTCCAACGGATATGCCATTTCAATTTAAGAGATTGCAATTCCCAATTCGATTGGCGTTTGCAATCACCACCAACAAAGCTCAGGGCCAGTCTTTACAACTGTGTGGCTTAGATATAGACACGGATTGCTATGGACAATTATATGTTGCGTGTTCTAGAGTTGGCAAACCAGACAATTTCTATATCTGCAGACAATGGAACAACAAAAAATATTGTATACCCACAAGCATTGTGAAATTAAACATATTAGAAACGTGAGCTTTCTCTTTTCTTTCTTTTTCATTTAACCCCAGACTGAGCCACAGCAACGCGTGGCTGGGTACAGCTAGTAAATTAATAAAATTTCTGTTTTAGAGTAGTATTTTAGGTTTACAGAAAGACTGAGCAGGAAGTACAGAGTGTCCATCCCCTCGCCCCTGAGTTTCCCCTACTACTAATATCTTGCATTAGTGTGAAATATTGATTATAATTGATGAACCAATATTCATATACTATTACTAAATAAAGTTCATAGTTTAATTAGGGTTCACTGTTTGTGTTGGGGAGTTCTCTGGGTTTTAACTAACGCATAATGTTATGTACCCACTATCACGATATTGCACAGAGAAGGTTCCTGGCCCTAACTATTTATTAAACCATTTCTTTCCATCAATGGGAGAGAGAGAGAGAGAGAGGAAGGGACCTGTCTTGGGCTGATGCTCAAATCAACCAAGCTATTTTTAGCACCTGAAGCTGACACTCAGACCAACAAGCTATCATCAGCACCAGGGGACTACACTAGAACCAATCGAGCCACTGGCTATGGGAGGAGAAGAGAGAGAGAGAAAGGGGAGAAGGATGGGTATAGAAACAGATGGCTGCTTCTCCTGTGTGCCCTGACCAAGACTTGAACCCAGGACATTCACACACCCAGCCAATGCTCTACCATTGAGTCAGCAGGCCAGAGCAATAATCTTAATAACACTGCCATTTCTCTCCCAAATAGCCACACCAATACTCACTCAAAACCAGCTGCTCAGAAGTTCTATTCCCCTTTGCAGTTGCCAATATATTACCACTTTTTAAAATTTCTGCCAGAAAGCTATCTTATTTCCATTGGCATTTTCCCCAGTGACTGGGAATGTTGAGCATCTTTGCATAGGTGTAATTGACCATTCATGTTTTTTAACGTGGTCATTGCATTTTCATATAATTTATCTGTGAATTGGGGGATGGATATAGTTTGTAAATTTCTTATTGACCTTCAGGGTTTTTATGGATTCCAGATAGTTATCGTTGACTGCAGGGTATGTTTAAATACTGTATTTCAGTATGTTCATTTTCTGTTAACTTTGGTCGTGGTGACATCTTTAATTGTACATAACTTTGAGTAAAAAATAAGATAAAAGCGGAGTCCAGAATGCTATGTATAGTGGTGAGAGGAGCAGGAAACGGAAGGTAGGAAAATAAAATCGTCTACGATTGTTCCAGTTTTGCATAGGCTCCATCCTTGCTCTACTGGTTTTCTAGCTGGTTTTCTCTTGCTCTCCTGCACAGCACAGATTCTAATACACCCTCACCCTTTTCTTCTTTAGCTGTTTTCAAACTGATTTAATTTTCTCCTGCCACCCTATTGTGTTGTTTCGGTAGAAACCCCCACTACTGAGATTTTCCTCATTCAGAGCCCTCGTCTTCGGTGTTTGATGCTCTATGAAGAACCATGCACACGCACAGCTCTCTATAAATAATTGAAAGAGTAATAATTTGCATACACAGTGGCCTATAATTGGTTGTGATATACTCACTAGTAATTTTGCATGAGAGATGCTCTAGTAAAATAAATTGCGCTTGTCTGTGTTTACTTTGGGCAGGTAAAGGACTACACGGCGTGTTGAATTTTTACATAAAGTTTTAATTAGGTCATCCTGGTTGAGTTCCCCAAATAAGCCACTCTCCCCAATGATGAGAATAAGATTTAAGTTAGAAATGAATATCAATGGCTCATCCCTGGATTGCAGACTATGAAAGGGCTCCTCTCTGTAATATATTCAATTTCAATATTTTGCATCCTAATCTAGTCAGGCTCGCTGAATGATTCTCTGCCAAGCAGAGCTTCTGCCAAGCCCGAGGATGGAGAGAGGGAGGTCAGGGCTCTGTTGCACACTTATGAGAGTGCTTTGTCACCCAGTCCCTGGGGAGATGGGGAGCCACCAACCCTATCCTTTTCTGCAACTTCGTTCTAGCCAGGAGCTAGTTAGACTGCAGGTGAACATACCCCAGCACACTCTACTGGAAGAGTTCTCTGTTTCAAATGAGAGGCTGTCTTCCTCTTTCATAAAACAGACCTTACAGAGCAGAATAGACTGCTTGAACCTTAGTAGCTTCAGTCTGGTGAACGTCAAGGCAAGGAGTGTGATAGAAAAGGTACTTATAAGTTATTCTAATATTTGTTGTTATTATTATTGTTGTTGTTATTTTAACCTCATGAAAAAATTTACCTTGTTTGGTTGAAGTAAGTAATAATATTTTAAAGCCCCGGCCAGGTATCTCAGTTGGTTAGGGAGCCTTCCTAATATGCCAAGGTTGTGGGTTCAATCCCTGGTCAGGGCACATACAAGAATCAACCAATGAATGCATAAATAAGTGGAACAACAAATCGATATTTCTCTCTCTCCCTCTCCATCTCTCTCTAAATTCAAGGGGTAAAAATAATTTTTAAAAAATTGTTTTAAAATCCTCCATGAGGTTAAAGCCCAGCACTCTCCAGGGTATGTACAGGAGTCCTGTGTCAATGCCATCATTCTAATAAAAATGAGATAATTGACAGTTAAACCATAAAAGCAAAATAAAGAACATAAACACATAAAATTGTTCTTCTCAGTAATAAAAAATCATAAAGCACAAATGAACTACTATAAAGGGCTATTTTGCCCATTTAATTAAAAGGCTTTTAGTGATCGTGTCCAATATCAGTGAGGACTCAATAAGATGACCCTCCACATATCAGCACTGTGACATCAGCTTTCAAGAATTTGCTAAACTATTTATATCAAGAACCTTAAAAAGGTTCACATGGTTCGACTCAGAAATTCTGCAAGGCATTTTAGAAGAGAGAGAATCATAAGGCTGGTAGAGAAAAACAGCCCACCTAGCCAAACCTGACACACAACGTTGAATCCTTAGATCTCTGCAGACAAAACAAACAGCCCAACAAACAAAAGTAGACTTCAGCTTGATCGGTTTCAACAAAAAGGAATTGGTTATTAGTGGCACCTATGGAGTGCTGAGGTCAGATTTAAGAGCTATACAGCTATGCTATGGGCCACTCCGGTGAACACCCTCAAATTGCCTTTGTCCAAGGACCCACAACTCACACTACTGAGGCTGGGTGCCAGCTATCAGAATTCCGGCCACCATGATGCTCAAATGCCAGACAACAACATTACTGCCCCTAACAGTTGCAGACCTTCCCAATTCCTTCACAAGTCTTTCTTCCTAAATGCAGGACCCTGCATGGGAGTCTCACTGGTAGACTCTGGGTCACATGACTCCACCTTTTTCTTGCAAGGCATGCTGGGAGACTGAGTTAAGGTTTCTTATGTTGGGAGGCGGGACCTGTGTGTGGGAAATTTCTCAGGTATAGGAAGGATGTTCCAAACATGCTGGTCAGCCAGAGAATGACAAATATCCTCCACAATCCTAAATATCCCCTAATAGAAGGATAGTTAGATAAATAAATTAGTCAAAACGATGAGAAAAGATAAAAAAATGTAAGAATAACTAAAGATGTAAAAAGTTAAAGAGCTGTCAGGAAAAAGTGCAGGCCTATTATATAAAAATATACCGTATATTATATAATTATATATAATTTATGCATACAATGGGGTAAAAGTAGTTTTACAGTTATTTGTATGGAAAATAATACAATTTAATAAACAATAACACAAGAATAAACCATGTTTTGCATACTCACAACTGTAAACCTACTTTTGTCTCATCCTGCATATATATATATATATGATGGCTTAAAAAGTCATATATAAGAACACTTAATAACAGGATACATGGAAAAAATTATACATCAAATTATATAGATATAAATATATAAATATAGAATAGTTCCATTTTCTAGGGGAATAAAATACATCATAGGGAATACAGTCATTAATACTGTAATAACTGCGGTGCCAGGTGGGTACTAGAATTATCGGAGGGAACACTTCATAAATTACATAAATGTCTAACTACTATGTTGGATGCCTGAAACGCATGTAAAATAACACTGAATGTCCAAAAAGAAAAGTTCCATTTTCAAATATACGTATAAAAAATATTAGAAGCTAATTTAAGAAAATGTTAAACATAGATAAAAAGATGTGGTTTTTATTTTTTAAAAACTATATTTGTATTTCATAATTAACGTTATTTTATCATAAAAATACCTATTAAAATCCTTGGTTCTTCTATGCTTACTTATAGATATTAATACATGATCATTACTCTTCCCCGAGTGGTCACACACATCATAACTAAAGGCTGTCTTTGCTGTCTGGCTCCATCCATTGCTCGTAAATACTTGAAAACACACAAAAGCATCTGTTGGGATTCTACCCACATGCCTGGCTGCCAAGCCCTTTCTATCCCAACATTTCCAGAAAATGTATTTTACACTCAGCAGCCTAAACGTTACTGCCTTCTTTCAGTTACCAGTTTTTGTTCTCTTGCTCTGTTGAAGGAGCTCCCAGCCAATCGCCAACAACCTAACGGACACGTCCAATGTCTGTTTTTCTAGTCCTTATATGATGGCTTTTCACCGTATTGCATTTAGATTCTTTTTTGCTAAGCTCTACTTCCGTGTACCCGTGACACCACACTGGCCAGGTTTCCCTTTGACCCACCATTCACTTTTATTTGTAAACAGGTATTTATTTGGTGTTTTATTATATTCCAGATACACCTGTGAGCAAGTCCTGGCCCCATAGGGACTTCCATGTTGGGGGAGGTGGAGAAGAATATTACACAAGTAAATAAACACATAAACAAGGCCATTTCATGTGATGCTTCTTAACTGTTCTCTGCCTCAAAGTTGGGTTTCTCTTTGTACTGGCCACCCTTTCACCTTGGTATATTTTAGGTTTCTTTCTTGACATCTTCTGACATTGTCCAATTTTTTTCTTTTCTCACAGTTTCAACTAATCTACTGCATTTCATACTTACCCCAGTACTCAGTATACAACTGTCAAGCCACAGATATTGCTACCTGTATGTCTGGCAAGCATCAGACTCAAGAAATATCAAGATAAATTGGCCTTGCCCAATTGGCTCAGTGGTACAGTATTGGTACAGCGTGTGGAAGTCCCAGGTCTGATTTCCCGTCAGGGCACAAATGAGAAGTCCCATTTGCTTCTCCACCCTGCCCTTCTCCTTTCTCTCTCTGTCTCACTCGTCCCCTCCTGCAGCCAAGGCTCCATTGCAGCAAAGTTGGCTTGGGCGCTGAGGATGGCTCCCTGGCCTCTGCCTCAGGGCCTAGAATGGCTCTGGCCACAATGGAGCAACACCCCAGATGGGCAGAGCATCGCCCCCTGCTGGGTATGCCGGGTGGATCCTGGTTGGGCGGATGTGGGGATGAATCTGTCTCTCTACCTTCTCACTTCAGAAAAATAAAAAGAGAGAGAGAGAAAAGATAAATTGGTCATCCTCCCCTTTAAACTTGTTTCTTCAGCTGAAGGCTGACCCTAACCTAAGGACAACAGTGTGGTCACAGAAAAAATATGGGGTTGAGGACATTATGGATGACCATTCCTGCTGTCTCTAATCAGCATACCAAAATAAAGGTCTCTTGGCAGAGACATTTTTGGTTACATCTTTGGTATTCCAGAACAACCCATATCATAATTTCAGTGACTTCCTTACTCTAGAAGAAATATACATAAATACACACAATATGAGTGATGTACATGCATGCTAAATTTTTGGAGGTCAAGTCAAAGTCAGGTGTTCCAATCTAATGCTATTCATTTTTGGACATAGGTATTCAAAATAAGACATTAACATCAGAAATCTTGATTTTATTCCCTCATGTGACCATTATGCCAGTTGCCCATTAATATCAGGCTCTGAGCATCATGGTACCTCACTGAGGACCAGGATGTACTAGACCCTTAACAAATGCATGTTCACTAACCCTTGAGTTTACAGAGAGAACCATTATCTTGATGCTGTGGCTTCTTTTTTTTTTTAACCAGGAAACGAGGATAGATATATAGCTTTGATTAAATATTATTGGATGTATTTTCTGCACACACTTATTGGCTTTGTTATTGTCAAAGACAATTTAAGATCACCTTTTTTTTCTCCTTTTTATGCTATTTGGCAATCAAGCAACTACTGCATTTTGTACAGTATATTCTCCTTCTTAAAAATATACTCTAATACAGTACAGCAGCCGAACGTGAGCTAGGCTGACACGGGCACCCCTGTCCATCTGGCTGCACGTTTCTGTCCCGGTCACGCGGCAGCCTGGGTGGAAGTCTAGACTGGCTGGATGTGCCCACTGCCCCCATCCAGCTGAGCTACTGGCCCAGGGGAGATGCCTCCCTTTCACTGAGAGCAAAGGCAGCTGCCACGGCCATGTCCCCGTGCCAGCAGAAGGCACACTGGACCTTTGGGGATAGGGTCTCAGCTTTGCTCCAAAACCATGTCTTTATTGGCTGAAAAATGCTAATATGGCCAAGTTCACGATCAAGACCGTGCACCGTTTATAGAACAGTTTTCTTCCAACTGTTAGAACCCAAGTCCGATATGGACCATCACCTTCCAAAAACACTAATCCTCTTCCTTCCAAACTTCTGCCATTTTTATTCTGATTGAGGTGAAATAAACACCCAAAGTCTCCCAGAAACCCAAGAGGCCTTCCCCTTCCTTCTGCCTGTCCCAATCCCTTTCCACTCTCCCCTCCCCACCCTTCCTTCGCAGAACAGAGGATTCAATAGAGGTGTAAAACAGGTTCTATCTCCTTTGAAGCCTTCCAGAACAATAAAAAAGAGAAACTCTAATAACAACGATACCCGCAATAATGAGGAAACCAGGCCAGAGAAGCAGAAAGACATCTGAATTACATACATTCAGGGCATTTTAAAGCCCAGCACTTATCGGGACTCATTAAGAGAGATGGCGCATGACAGGCAAACGCACAAGTGAGGATAAGAACTTCTTAAAGCATTTCTTAAAAAACAAACAAAAATGAGAGAGAGAGGGAGAGAGAGAGAGAGAAGAGAGAGAGAGAGAGAGAGAGAGAGAGAGAGAGAGAGATTCCCAGTGGTCCTGCGCAGATGCACAGAATGGGAAGCGGGTGGTTATTTGCTGAAGGTGTTCTTGGCCGCCACCCCCCTTTGGGGGGATCTTTGTATCCACATCGCAGCCCCAGACAAAAGGACCAGGGCAGCTTTAGAGCCTTCAGAACGGGGGGCACAGCGGCGGCTCGGGGAGAGAGAGGCGCATGATTGATGGAGTTCTGGTTGGCTTATAAAGGGCAGCCGCGAGTGCAGGGAAATAATCAGAGGAAAGGGCGGCCCGTGCTGGCTTTCTCAGAGGGGCGAAATGAATCCCGGTCCCCTGCATTATTAAGTTGTCAGGCGGCCCGATGATGAAAATCTGAAGGTCAGGCATAACAAGAAGCACCTTATGGGAGGGTCGCGACCTTTCTGGAAGTGCTACACTCATGTTTATCTGCACCTAACCCTTATCCACAATTCTTCATTTGATAAGAACATTGGGGAGTGGGCTGGGGGGGGGGGAAGAGGGTCGGGAGGGGTGTCTCCTCATATGTATAAGCAGTGAGCGAAATTAGGCTTCCCCTGAAACTGACGGCAGAGGCTCAATTCACAGAGAAAGATAATAAACCGAAGGACACACGAGGGATGCAGGCAGAAATTGTTCGCTACAGTGGAACTCAATAAAGGGAACAAGAGCTTCCCTAAATGACAAATTTGGTACAGCGGTGATAAAATCAGGACTCTCCCCGGAATTGGCACGGCAATTCTCTCTCAACAGTACCACTTTTTATTTACTTTGGAGATCCTAATGGCACGGGGTGGGGGGTGCCTTCTTTGGGGGGGATGTTTATTTCTTTTAGCTGCTTGTTTTAAACCAAAGCGTCCAGGGGAAGGACAATTGGGCAGAGGGAGAGAGATGTTCGAGGTGATTTGTGTTTCTGTTTTGTTTGGTTTCTGAGCTGAAGACGGAGCCGAGGTTCTGGTCCGCAGCTTGCCGGCATGTGTTTGGGGTGAAAGTTCGTGTTTTTTTGTGTTTTTCAGTTAGAGTCCTTTTCCAGGTGTGGCCGGGAGGTCTTGGGAACAGAGGGAGTGCTTGAGATTCTCAGCGGGGAGCCACACACCAAACCTCTAACTGATCACAAAAATAAACATATCACTTGTGGAAATAACACTGAAATAACTCACAACCTACAAGGCAGGCTGTTAGCGACACTTCTAAATCTCCTTGTTTATCCCCGTCTGTAAAAAGTGTAAAAAGAGCGGTCTCTAGACTGAGTCTTTGGCAGAAACGTGTAAAACACAGTATTTACAAAATCGCTTATTTCTGAAGGTGGAGGCGTGTTTGAAATTGCATGAAAGGAGGAACTGTGGCCAAATGAAGACAGAAAGAGTTTACCTACAGAATTAGAAAAAGGAATCATTCTCACAGTCAGTTAAGGACGTTAGCCTTCCTAGAAAGGAATTCTCCAAAATCTAAGAGAAAGAATATTTTATCTAATGCCCTTTGTACATTTTTTGCTTATATCCCTTTCAAGGGGTAAATCTTGATTTTTCAATACGGTGCTTTAAGCTGGGTTCATTGCCAAAATAAGTGGGTTACAACTTGAGTGGACGATACTTAATTTGGATTTATACTCTTTTATTTGAAAGGACTTTGTAAAACGTTTGAGTCAGGTTCCTGAAGTTATCTCCATAAGCTACTCATGGTCCCTTTACCCAATTCCTATGTACAGAAACTTGATATCAATAGATAAAGCCACAAATAAACTCAGAAGGAAATCCATTCTGGTTTCTCAGTTCTAGGTAAGAGGAATAAAAATGCATACTCTATGTATAACTCAGCCGTGCCTTCATTTAGGTCCTAAGCTTTTTCCTCACGGGTATCTCGCCTGTGTGGTCAAGATGGAAATCACCACCTTCCTGTCCTGTCCATGTTTGTAATGTTTGTTTAAAAATTGGACTCTCGCTATAAGACTAGCATTGCAACAGCAAGGGAGATGAGACTATTCATCAGCAGTCCCTGGCCAGATAACTCAGGTGGTCAGGTGGTCCCGATACGCCAAGGTTGTAGGTTCGATCCCTAGTCAGGGCACATCCGAGAATCAATCAATGAATGGATAAATGAGTGGAACAACAAATCAATGTTTCTCTCTCTCCTTTCCTCTCTCTCTCTCTCTAAAATCAATCAATAAAAAATTTTTTAAAGAAAATTCAGCAGCAATGTTATCCTCAACATATTTCCTTTTCTGTTAAATTGTTTCGTTTTTGTTTTTGCCAAAGAGAGAGAGAGAGAGAGAGGTGTACAATTGGCAAGACTCTCTGGCTTGGACTTCACTGGCCCAGAGTCACTGTGAAGAAGGGTGAGCCCATTATTGCCAGTGTGACCACGTCCAGTTCTAGTAACAATGCCTTCAGTGTCAATGAGCCCACAGAAAGTCACTGCACAGTGGTTTCGGAGGATTTCAAATAAAAAATAATCCTTTTAGTTCTTTTATAGGCTACTATAAGGGTGTTATCTATAGTTTATTTAACATAATATTAATCAGAAAACTTAATGTTATTTTTTTATTCAATCAAATATTTAAAAATATAGCGTTCAGCCTGTCACTAGCTGTATTTATTAGAACGCAGCCACATAATTGATCATGATGTCTCTAGGAATTCAGGTGGATTTTCCAATAACATTGTAAATTAGCAACTACCCTGCCACATAGAAAATATCACAAATATTTTCTTATACAAGAAGTAAAAAATAAAGGTTATTTTGTATTTATTTTAACTGTATGGATTTTTTCTTTATAAAGTAGATTTGAGCCTGCTTCCAAGAAAAGATAGATACATATTAAATAGAATTAGGTCACACCATCAACAAATAGAATTAAAGATACTAACTGTGATGTCATTATCAGCTGGTATCTTTTAGAGGGTAAGGACATCTCTGCATCTTCACCTCCTAGTCCTCTGATGTCACTATGTGTCTCTGCTCTTCCTTGCTGTCACGCCTCATGTAGGGGACACGCAGTCTGACAATAACATCCTTTGCTAAGACTGTATCAGTCCTTCTGGGTCATGACTTTGAATTTTCCTAGGCATGGGCCCAGTTTCCTATGACATTGAGAAGTTGGTTTTCAAGCACAAGTGACACAAGTGAAAGGCAAGGACCCAGTCTTGTGCAACCCTGGACTCAGGGCTGGTGCGTGAAAAGCAGTGTCTACCCCTTGGCAGACCCGCACTGAAAACTCGTTAGTGATGCAGAGTCCCAGGTCCCCTCGTCCAAATCGGCATTTAAATCAGATCTGAAGCGGTTCATGGCACACACCAGTTTGACTGAACTGGGGCCACTTGGCATTTTGGGGGTGTCACTTGGCATAGTAGAGGCCAATGCCATCTTGGTTCCATGGTGATTTTAGATGCCTGTTGCCTCTTTTTTTAAAAAAAATTTATTTCATTGATATTAGAGATAGTAAGAAAGGGAGCAAGAGAGAGACAGGAACATCTGTTCCTATATATGCCCGGGCTGGGGATCGAACCAGCAACCTCCATGCTTCGAAAAGAAGCTCTAACCAACCAACCTACCCAGCCAGGGTACCTGTTGCCTCTTTAGTACAGTTTTTACATAGGGACCAAAGTGGACCAATGCATCATCTTTCTGTGTGTGCCCTGACGGGAAAGGGAGCAGCAGGGAAAAGTGCAGAAGATGCTGAGGGTGGCTCTTGGGGACACATACATTTCCAGAGACAAGTATGGCTTCATTTCTCACTGAAGTCATGGCCTGAAAGGCTAACCAATGAGATACTGTCCAATGGCAAATCCCTGTACATCAGGTTAATTTTAAGTCGCCATAAGAATACTAAAAACACAAGCTCTCCTTTTGCCCAACGAGAAATGCATGCCCCTCTCATGAAACATTTTATTAGCTGCCTCTTCTTCCATCCTCTTAGCATATCACAAGAATAATACTGCCTGTGGTGTGACAGGCCCTGGGAAGTAAACACCACCTTTCACCATAATCTTTATTTTATTTTCAACTCTGCAAGAAAATGCTGTTGCAACTCTTCACTGATGCCTTTTTTTGTACATCCTACATTTCCCAGGGCCGTTGCCTCACATGCATTTTAAATCTCAATGGGCTGGAGCTTGGCACACAAGTGCGTTGACCAGATGCAAGTTTCTCGGCAAAACATGACAAAAGTCATGGCTGAAATAATAGAGCAGCAGAAACGTTGGAGATTTGAGCCAAGCTTCTGCCAAACGAGGCCGACTGTTATTAGCACGGGGCAGAGGGCAAAGTGGGGGCGTGGGGGTGGGCACTACGCCATTTTCATAAAGATCAACCTAGCTTTTCATAAAAAAAAAAAAAAGAATACTTGGGTTCTATTCCTTCATTTTTTTCTTTTTTTTCTTTTACAAAAGAAAGAGAAAAGTTAATTCAGAGAACCAACACTACAGAAACAAATGCAATAGAAGAGGTGATAATGAAACCATTTTAATGATCTTAAGCCTGACATTCCGTCACCCAGAACTTCCATCCCATTCCCCAAAATTTCGAGTTTCAACCTCCATAGCATGAAGTCGTACTGTGGCGCACACAATTTCGTGCCATTGAGCAGATGCTAAAAAATAAGGATGAAACAGTTGCTGGTTCGTCATAGATAATCTCTGCCGATTAAGCGGTGCTTTCATCACGGGGTTTGTACTAGACTTTATTTTTACTACACTGCGTCCTTGGAGAAAATGGAAATTGATTTCCCAGATCTTTTGCATATTACCAATCCTCAGCAATACTGCCAAGCAAAACCTTTATCCATCCCACCGCTGAAAAGGCACTAACTGGGGGGAAACGAGTTCCCCTCCACCCGCCCCATACAGGGCAGGGCTCTCTTCCGCAGAGTGGAGGCTGGGAAGGGAAGCAGAGGGGGCCTATGTGGTTGAGCAGCTGGAGCTTTGGGTCCTGATGCAGCGGACCTGAAATTCACACGCATCCAGGTCACAGCGCATGAGCTGCTCTGCCCCTGGCTTCTCCTCCTTGGCCCTCTATTCGCCCCTCCCACTGCCACTTTTCTCGCAGGATCGAACTACCTGAAGTGAAAGAATGTAGAAGCAGAGGCAGAGATGGTCAGTGTCTTCCGAAATCAGACACAAACCTTAAAATGCATCGAATTTTTTACCTGGACATAGGCGCGTAGACCATGTACCGGGGCATTGGATGATTTTTTTCTGCCTAGGGCGTCTATTAGCCTAGCCTTGGACAGACATGCTTAGAAAAGACAGACCTTCTGCCTCTCCTCTCCATAGTTGTCTTGATTGCTGATGGACTTGGCAACGACCCGTTGGCTTCGCCTAGAAATAGTTTTTAGAACATCTGTTTGTTTTCTCAAGCCTCCATCTCTAAGGCAGTGGAATTGTCCTCTTGCTGGAGTGAGAAATCTTCAATGTTGGGGAAAGGACAGTAGCAGAAATAGGCTTTCTGGGTCCCAGGGAAATGTTTGGTCGTGAATCCGCTACAAGACTTGGACAAGACATTGAACTTCGCCGCTGTCCCATTTCCTTCCCATGTAACATTTTCTTCTGCGTGACAACGGCAGCCTGCACCTGGACCCCTCAAACCTTTGGGGAGTTGTGTTATCAAAGTTAAACTCCCGTTCGATCATTCATTTGCACCACATTATCAACCCCACAACCAGGCCAGACTAGGCTGAGCTGAAGACACCAGGAAAAAGCAGGAAGATTTACTCGTGTCATCATCTGTCAAACTCAGAAAAGAGTACCTGGCACGGTTTTTGCCTTCCATTTACAGTAGGAGGAACTATTTCAGCAGGAATAGTCCGTATCACCCGCTAAAACATTTGAGTTCATGAGGCTGGATGGATGCAGTAGTAATAGTCTAGAATGAGTTTAGATATAATTGAAGTGGGAACAACGTGTTTAAGTATACTTCAAAGACAGAATGATCAGCAAAGATCCGGAAATAGCTTTTGACCCACAAGGCTTGGCACACAGTTCCAACCCGGTTGGTTCCACCCTGAGTTACAACAGCAACTGCTCGAGAATGGCCCTGAATACTTCCCTACACGCTTCCTAAACGTTAGGTCAATGAGATGTTAATGGTTATTCTAGATCACAGCACACACACACACACACACACACACACACAGTATTCATAGTGAAAATGACTTCGTGCAATTTGGGACGAAATATATTTAAACTGGTTTTTGATTGCAGGATGTTCAGAGCCACTTATCTGAAAATGAGCACCATGAATTTCCTAGAGAGAGATGACTTTCACAGCATCTTTACAACTTGTATAACCATCAGATTCCTGGAGAACCACCAGCTACTTCCTTGGTAAGCCAGTGCATCTCAGAACACAATTTGTTAACACTGATATAAATTCAGCCTATGGGGGACCAAGAGCGAGCCAAGGATGACCCTAGACTTTGCTCTAAGTAGGTGCAATTCAAACACCTGAACAATGACTTTAAGGAGAACTGTTAACTATTTTACATTATTGTCTCTCTTGGTAAGAAAGGAGTGTCTACAGATAAAGGACTTGGAATGGGCAGTTCTAAGAGGTACCATATTTTTCTCTCCATAAGACGCACCTGACCATAAGACACACCTAGGGTTTTAAGGAGGAAAAAAAAATTATGAACCAAATAGTGTGTTAAAATATTTAATAAAATAATGTATTTTTTGATCCATAAGATGCACGGGCATTTTCCCCTCCACTTTTGGAAGAAAAAATGTGTGTCTTATGGAGCAAAACATATGGTAGGAAAAGACGGTACAGTATGAACTTTCTGGCTTAAGATCCTTTTTCTTAATTATTTATTTAGTGAGCAGAGGTGTGTGGCAGAGATAGACTCACATGTGCCCCAACCAGGATCCACCCAGCAAGCCCACTAGGGGGTGATGCTCTGCCTATCTAGGGTGTTGCTCCATTGTTCAGCAACCAATCTCTACTTAGCGCCTAAGGTGAAGGCCATGGAGCCATCCTCAGTGCCCGGGGCCAACTTGCTCCAATCGAGCCATGGGTGCAGGAGGGGGAGAGATGGAGAAAAAGAAAGGGGAAGGGAGAGGGGAGCTAGTATTTCTTCAGCTGAAATCCATTTTTTTCTACTCAGGTCTACTTACTAGAATTAATTGTTTAGGAAGCTCAATTTTGCTGGAAAATCCAGAAAACATTTCAATTACAGGTTCACATAATAAAGCAATTCTGTAATTAGGAATACATTTGTCATTCCTTTAGTGAGGTGTGGGGGGCGAATAACACTTGCATTGCTTTAGTATAAATCCTGATAGTGGACTCTTTTTCCAGGGAATTATACCATTAATACCATAAAAATGTCAAGGCACCGGTTTACTGTTCCCACTAATATTCTGAAATATTCTCTTCAGCTGACATCTCTGTCAATTAAAATTAAGCAAAATTGTGTCGCGTTGTACACACTTCACGGAGGGAGCTTTGGAGTTGATGGCTGCTCTCTGAATTGATTTTTAAGATGCGTCTGTAAAACTTGGCTTGGACAAAACGAGGTGGGATGTATTTAAAGACCAGTCAATTTTAACAAATGTTTTTTAACGATCATAAATGGACAGGTGCAACAGACTGGACATGTCTCTGGGTTGCTCAGCTGTTAGAAGAAATCCAGCCCCTCTTCCCGAATGGAAATGTTTGTCCTGATAGAACTCAGCGACAACACGCTTCTGACTTGTGAGTGGCCAGTATTTTTACAGAGAATAACATAAACAAGAAAGCTCGTGAGTGTGGCTTTCCGTTGCTCTATCCACACAGATTTGGGAAAATCCTTTCTCTTGGTGTTTCCCAGAGCACTGCAGTGAGGACATGCTTTCTCACGGACTGTCACTCTCGGGAGGAGAGGGAAAGGCAGTGTGGGCAGTGAGGACTTTTGGCACACAGCTCTGCCAATAAACTCTTTGGGGAGATCACCCTCTGTGATAGGAAGACGAGCAAGCAAATCTCTGTTCCAATTCCTCTAAAAGGAGTTTAAGAAGCTGTGTATGGGCTCATCTCTCTGATCCCCAAACCTCAACGGGCGATGTTTTACTGGTGCATTGAAGGCAAGCGTTATTTAATGAACCAGAGGTGCTTTAGGCCAACGTACCTCCCTCACTCTTTCTTAAGCGCCTTTTGGAAGCTCAATGTGCCTTTTTGGGTCACCTGGTTATCACTTAAGTGAAAGAGATAATATCCTCAGCAGGTTAAAAGTGTTTGTGCCCTTTTAAGCAAGTTCAAAATGGTGATCTGACTCGGCTGCTGTTTTAAATATATTTGTAGGGGGCAAGAGGGTTTGCAACATTGGTGTTCTTAATGGTAGCTGCTTTGCCTAGACATAGAGGAAACAGTACACCAGAAAAAAAAAAAAAAAAGAACTTGCAGAAACTCTCTTCTCTGCTTTAAATAGAAGAGGTTGCATTGTTTAGGGATTGTCATATAAGGGTCTTGTCCAAAAGGATGGCATCTTTGTCAGTGATCCATTTGTAAACTTCCATGAATCTAAGGAAGCAGCATCATATCCAACATTTTCTTTATTGATTTTTAGAGGTGGGGGGAGAGAGAGAAAGAAAGAGGGAGTAGAAGTGGGAAGTATCAACTCATAGTAGTTGCTTCCCATATGTGCCTTGACCAGGCAAGCCCAGGTTTTGAACCAGCAACCTTGGCATTCCAGGTGGCATTCCACTGTGCCACCACAGGGCCAGCCATACCCAACTTTTGAACTGTCAAATCCCCATTTTTCCTAGTATTTAGCTAGCACAAAGGAAGGGCACCATAAATATTTTTGAAATAGTAAATAAATGAATAAGTGAATAAATTCGAAGCAGATTCAGTATTAGAACATTAAACTTTCATCTTTTCAATGATGTCATTTTATACAAGTCCAACACTGTACTTACCATCTTTCCATGGACAATTCTTCAATAAAATTTACAAGCTAGTCTTTTTTCTGAGGTCAGATCTGCATATTGCATTGAGATGTTGTGATAATTAATGTTCTGTGTCAACTTGCCTGGGACATGGGGGTTCAGATTGTTGGTTAAACGTTACTCTGGGTATTTCTAGATGGGTGTCTGTGGATGAGGTTAACATTTCAACATTCATCAGTAGATTGAGTCAAGCAGATTGCACTCTATAATGTGGATGGGCCCCACCCAATCAGTCGAAGGGCTGAAGAGAACTAAGAGGCTAATCCTCCTGCAAGTAAAAAGGAATTCCTCCTGCCTGCCTTTGAAGCTGTGCATCAGGTTTTTTTCCCCACCTTCAGACTCAAACTGGAACAGCATGTCTTCCTGGGACTAGAAGTAAACCACGGACTCTCCTCAGTCTCAAGCTTCCCAACTTATCCTTTAGATCTTGGGACTTAACAGATCCCATAATGCCTTAACTCTCTCTCTTTCTCTCTCCCTCTCCATCCATCCATCCATCCATCCATCCATTCATCCATCCATCCATTCTTTGGTTTCTCTGGAGACCCCTAATAACACTGTCATTATGAATGACTCTAAACTGTTAGCATATATGCATAAGTATCTCCAATATTGAACTCATGACCTCCACTCCCCAACATCTTATCCCTCTGTCCTCTGTCTTAGCCTTCTGCCAGTTCCTAATGAATGGGTAGGTAGTCACCATTCAACCCAGTTAAGTAATAAGTCATAAAGGAACTGACCTTGGCTCTTCCGGCTCCCTTATCTGTGAATGGTTCATTGCCCATCCCAACCATCTGCATATTTAGTTGGTTTTTATCTCATGAGACCTCTGAGATCAGACACTTGAATCCATTTCCATTGCTGCACCTCAATCTTGGCCACCACCCTATTCCTTGGCTTGCTTTCCCAGCTACAGTCACTCTTGGCTTCTCCACAGTTGTGATCTGTGCAGTCTAGCTTTTCAAAATGTACATTTGATTATTTCACTTTGGTTAAAATAAGTCATTGGCTTCCCATCGCTCTGAGGGTAAGAAAACTTAAGCCCTCGCTCAATTCATAAGACTCATAGTTCCCATTCATGTATGAAAATAATCCCATTTTAATTTTTATTAGCATACCCTTTCACTCTCAAATTGATCTAAGCTTGCACAGTAAATTATATCGTCACCTTTCTCATGATCAAGGTTAGAGTGGGCCAGTTTACATTCTCAACTGGTAAGCACCAACATCAATCTCGACTTTTTTTTTTTTCACAGAGACAAAGAGTCAGAGAGAGGGATAGATAGGGACAGACAGACAGAAATGGAGAGAGATGAGAAACATCAATTCTTCATCGTGGTTCCTTAGTTGTTCCTTGATTGATTTCTTATAAATGCCTTGACCGCAGGCCTTCAGCAGACGGATAACCCCTTGCTCGAGCCAGCGACCTTGGGTCCAAGCTGGTGCGCTTTTGCTCAAACCAGATGAGCCTGTGCTCAATCTGGCAACTTCAGGGTCTCGAACCTGGGTCCTCCACATCCCAGTCCGAAGCTCTATCACTGCGCCACCTCCTGGTCAGGCTTTTCTTGGCTTCTTAAAGAAATATTTTCTGAACAAGCAGATCTGTCTTGATTGAGACAAAATACAGGTGCTAGTGGCTCAGGAGCCATGTTTTTCAAAAATGTATTTTCCAGAGTTCCCCTGAGAGGAAAGGAGAGGCCATAGGGTCCATGACCCAATGAGTAGGGGGGAAAAAAGAGGTTGGTGACAGAAAGACATTAATTCATGCCCTGTGAGTTTGAATGATGTGTTTTCTTTACACCTTCAAATTAAGATCAACTGGAAGACTAAAACCCAGTTCGACATTCCTGTAACAGTTACACACCATGAGAGTTAGTCCAAATCCCTGGATTTCTTTCAGAAAGTCAATGTCTTACATTGTAGGAAACCAAAATGTATTGTCATTTCATGACAGATTTTCCAAAATGAGATAAGCCTCTCTTTTCAGATGCAAAAACAAAGGCATTTTGCAAATAAATGGACATGGTTTACAATGTGATCATTATCTGAATGCTGGCCTTTTCACAACTTTACATTATTTATTCATTATTTGTGTATGTTGATGGTTGAAAATTTTAGAAGAATTTGCAAAACCATCCAGGGAGGTCAGGCTGTACAGAGGTTTCCCTTACCTGCCATGGGGGATAGTTTAGCTTTTATCTCCTGCCATCATTGTAGAGACAAAAAGGATAACTTGTGAAAATGTATAAAATGTTCCGTGACAGATGATAGACCCAGTACATTCCAAGGCTGTAGGTTTTATTACTATTTATTGAGTCCCCAATATGAAATAAACTATATATATTATATACTTACTCTATGTTTCATAATGATGTTTTCATATTTTTTATAGAAAACTTATCTAATTATCAATTAAATATTCACCAGCCCTCAGGTGCTTATTTAAGAAATAGTGAGCACAAATAACAATATACTTAGAATTCACCAATGACAACATTTCTAACATTTGTCTACAAACTGAGAAAATTACAAAAGTGATGCTTCTAGGTCACGTGATTGACCCCAGTCCCCAATGCTTCAGCCTTATTCACTCTCCTCTGTGACCAAGACAAAGATTTCTGCCCCATACAAACCTCTGTTGTGTCCACCCCACTTGTGAGATGCTGACTCACTTCCTGGAGGACATGAACTTCACCTGAAGTCTAAATCTCCCTGGCTAACATGATAGTCACATAAAGAAAACAATATAGGCCCTGGACGGTTAGCTCAGTGGTAGAGCGTTGGCCTGTATAAAGCCAGTAGCCAGGTCCACCATCAGAGCCGCCTGGCCAGTGCAGGTTCCCATTAGATTCATACAGTCGGTAATGAAACACAAGAGCCAAGAACTGGTGAGCCATCAGCTTTAATTCTAGCTTGCACTCGGCGGGCAAGCAAAAACACACACTGGGCTCCAAAACCCACTCATTCAGTGCTCACAAAGCTACTGACTTATCCGAGTTTCCTAGAATCAAAGGTTTCTAGCTCACCAGATTTATTCACCTCTGTTCCCCATCTCCTCCTGCACAAATTCTGCACAAACTGGCTTCTTCCTCAGCATTCCGCCATCTTGGCTGCTTCTCCTCCACATGGCCTTAATCTGCTCTCCTCTCTAATACCTCAGGAACCAAGAGAGAGCAAGCTCCTGGCCTGCCCCACTTTATACTGTAGAAATCCAAACCCTTAATCTAATCTACAAACAAGAAAGTCTCTGGTACAAAGTCACCCATCTGAGGCATAATGGGATTTTTCAGGAGTGCACCACCCTACATCATCCAATCAGTCAAGGGTGTGGGGAAAAGCTTACTCTTAAAAAAAAGCCTTAAGCTATAACGACCCGGCCTGCTTACATTACAACTTTCCCCCCACAGCCATCCCAAGCATAAGGGCAAATAATATCACCTGGGTGACAGGCTTCCATGTGGGCAGTGCCATCTTTAACAAAATGAGCATACTATATTTTATCTGCCCAACAGCCTGGCATGTGGATGTCCCAGGTTTGATTCCTGGTCAGGGCACACAGGAAAAGCTCCCATCTGCTTCTCTACCCTTTCCTGTTCTCTCTCTCTCTCTCTTCTCCTCCCGCAGCCATGTCTCAATTGGTTTGAGCATATCAGCTCCAGGCACTGAAGAGGGTTCTGTGGAGCCTCTACCTCAGATGCTAAAAATAGCTCAGTTGTGAGCATGGCCCCAGATAGACAGAGCACTGACCCCAGACAGGGTTTGCCAGGAGGATCCTGGTCAGGGCACACACAGGAGTCTGTCTCTCTATGTCCCCTTCTCTCACTTGGAAAAAGAAAAAAAGAACCCCAATATAATACCATAAACAAACATATAAAATACATAGATATAGCAGTGTTTTCGGTATTTAAAAAAACTCACAGCCATTTATGTTTATTCTTTACCTGATTTGCTTCTTCTATGTACATTTTTATTGGCTGTATCTGTCTTTCCAACTTCCTTGGACAAACTGACTTTTATTTGTCTCACCCTCCGATCATGTTAATAGCTTTGCATATTCTGGATTTGGGGGGGTCCATAAATTTAAATTATTTATTTGATGAACATCCAATTCTTGATGTTCTACATATGCCGAACAAAAATTCAGTATGTTTATATCAACTTAAGATCTTTAAAACCTGATTTAGACCATCACGGGATTCTGAAATGCACTCTGAGACTAAAGGATGTCTGTCTAGTTTGTTTTTGTGGAAAAGTTCCCCAGAGGAGCCTGGCCTGACCCCAGAATGTTTTCGTTCATTGCTGGGGTGGAGGGATGTGTCCGGTTGACTCTTACGCCTGTCTCACTCCTCATTATACGACTGTTTATTATAATTCCCAGGCTGACTCTATGATAAATAACAAAAATGTGCTTTACATGTATATATTTATATTTTATAAATATGGTCCAGGTTTCTCAGCTCACCCCTTCCTGGAGGGGATATAATCAAATGGATGAGGATAACACTACAAACACTCAAGAAAGCCTCCTGTGAGCAAAATGCCGGGCTTTTTAGCCCGAACTTAAACACTCTCTTGATTCTGGTGGAGACCCAGCCAAGTTCAACATCATTACCCATGATGCCCAAACTCCTATTACAGGTTAGTCCTGCTCTTCCTCCTGTCATCTTCAAGGACCACATTTGTCCTCAGTGGTTTTTATTGGACTCTCCCGCTTCCTGCCATGCTAGTTCCTGGTTTCTCCTGCTGACACATTGACTCTACGTTCTGTCATAATTGGATGGTATCATCCCCTTCGTTACGAGCATCTTGATGTCCCTCAACACCCATGTGGCCACCAGCATCACGGCAAGAAAGAATGCAGATCGTTTCTGCTGTGTGATTACCCACCTCTAGCGGTAAGTTGCACTGGAAAAGTCCCCGAGGTGGTTGTGGTAGATGAGGCCATCAGTAGCCCAAGGTTTCATAAATTATCTCATTTAACTCACGAAATTCTGAGGAGGGAGGCATTATGCCTTTCCACAGGCTCTGAGAGCCAAACTTGGTAAAGAGCAAAACTAAGATCCCAGTGCAGATTGAGATCTGACAATAATCCGTGGTTTTTTATCTAAAAAAAACTTGCTTCTCCAAATGACGGAAGAGCCTGTGTAAAAATTGTGCAAATGTGGCTTAAAGAGAATCAGATAGCATGAACTTGAGGTATTATTATGATTATAAGCTAGAATTTTGTGAGCACCGAGCTGTGGGACAGGCAGAATTCTATATTATTTAAGCACAAACAAATGTCTTAATATCATATGCACCACTATCTATTAAGCCCGTTTTATATACCAAGGCACAATCAATTAAACCATGTCTGGGCTCATGTAGCTCGTACACTGTCCAAGATTTACTGTGAACTATCTGATTCTGGGGTCCAACCGCTTACTCACTAATCACGGCTGCCTCAAAAGTGTCCTCAGTTATAACTGTGAGTTCTGGGATGTTTTCTTCAACCATCAGTGTCCCTGGAACCTCCTTCAGAGCATACCCCACGTAAGCGTCAGCATGGGGGCAGGACCTCTTTCCTCCATACCAGAAAATGAGGACCCACATTAGAATGAACTGGATCCCACTCAAATACGATATAAGTGTACCTGGAAAAGGTTAAGCTGTGCAAACAGAGACCACGGTATCACTCAGAAACCTGCGGGAGATCATTTAGCCACATCTGCAGAAAAGAAGGGGCCTGTGTTTTTCTTGGTGCATCACTAGGAGGTAGCAGAAGTCGATTCAACTGACACAACTCTATTTAATACTAATTCGGATTTTTCTATTTAATTGTCTTAAAATGCATTACCCACCAGAGTGGGAAATGACCGCCATAAAATGAAATGGAATAGCAAATTAAAAAAAATACACAAACAAACAGGATGCAATATAGTAAAGTTTCCCTTAAAACTGGGGCTGTGGTTTTTATGGGATGGGAAGAGAAAAAAAAAGCAACATGACTCCAAGGGCCCGTGGAATTGATTTTGACACTCATATAATGAGTTAAATAAGAGAGGGGATGTTGTGTTGTGGTGGAAAGGTGAATTTTTCTCGGGTCTTTAAGTATGGATGCAAATATTTAAGGGGCAGTTCTGGCTGGGTGGTTCAGTGGGTAAAACGCCACACCAGTGCAGGGGGTTCGATCCTCTGTCACTTCACATAGGAGAGGCAATCACTGAGTATACAACTAAATCCAACAACTAAGTGAAATGAGTTGATGCTTCTCCCTCTCTCTCCCTTTAATGTTCCCTCCCTATCTCCCTTTCTTTCTCAAATCAATGGGAATTTTTTTTTTAATGTAAGGGGAAACAAGATAGCAAATAACTTCTAAAAGTCCAAGTGAAGAGCCTTCGTTCTACCAGTATTCACATTATATTTGCATTGTGTTTTCTTTGTAACAATGTAGACCTTGATCTCTCTCCCATTAGAACAGCAATTCACAAGTGAACCGTTTGAAATAATCCACACTGAAATAAGACACAGGGTGTCACTCCCTAGGTCACTGTGAGCCCACGCTCAGTGGCGTCAGACAAGAGGGCGCAAAGCCTTCAGAGTCATGTTCTCAGCTGATTAAACTCATTCAGGTCTGGACTGCAGCAACAAAAATAGAAACAGAACCATCTTCTGCTCCATTTTTTTTTCTTTTTTGAGCAAGCAGACAAAAATAGAACAGTAGAACAATCTCTCCTCTTACAGTAAAAAAAGGAAATTATGTATCTATAGCTATATGGCTATATTTAGGCATGAATTTATGTGTGTGCAGACATTACAGATTAGGTTTATTCATTAGCATTACTTAGGCAAAAAAGGAAGTAAGTGGCTAAATATTTGACAGCTTGAAGTTAACATATAACATACAAATATAAATAATATTATTACAATTTAGTTTTAAAGAGCATAGCTTTGTTTTTCTTTCCTAAATGCAATTGCAGTACTAAAACTATAATAATTCAAATAAAATGCTTTTGCAATAATTATCAGGATAGGCAAAAACATGGAGGGGAAATAAATGGACCCAACAGTTACCATAAGTCTCATTTCTACCGGATGTGGCAAAAGATTTCATTAGAGTAATTCATTTTTCCACTTTAAAATGAGGCTGGAATTAATTTAGAGTTCATTTGAGAACATTTTTACTTAGGAAAAAATACACCAAGATAGTAACTGTGGTTATATCTGGAATTGGAGATCAGATCGTATTGACATCTTTTTTCTGTTTGATACACATATTTTCCAAGTTTTGTATAATAGTTGTTACTTAAATAATCAAATAATTAAGAAAAGGTTTTTTTTAATTATTTTTTTTTTCTGAAGTGAGAAGCGGGGAGGCAGACAGACAGACTCCCACATGTGCCCAACCAGCATCCACCCGGCATGCCCACCAGGGGCGATGCTCTGCCCATCTGAGCTGTTGCTCTGCTGCAACTGGAGCCATTCTAGCGCCTGAGGCAGAGGCCATGGACCCGTCCTCAGCACTCAGGCCAACTTTGCTTCAGTGGAGCCTTGGCTGCAGTGGAGCCCTGGCTGCAGGAGGGGAAGAGAGACAGAGAGAGACAGAGAGAGAGAGAGAGAGAGAGAGAGAGAGAGAGAGAGAGAGAGAGAGAAAGGGGAGGGAGAAGGAGAAGCAGATGGGCACTTCTCCTGTGTGCCCTGGCTGGAAACTGAACTTAAGACTTCCATAAGCAAGGCCAACACTCTACTGCTGAGCCAACTGGCCAGGGCCAGAAAAGCTATTTTTAATAATAAATTGTGCAACATCAATTTTCTTTGTGTAAAGAAGAAGAAACAATTGTATTCACCCAAATAAAAACGTAAAGGAAAATGTTTACTTTCATTTGGTAAAGTACCAAAATTCAGAAAATAGACAACCGTATCAGGTAAAATGTATGATAACGGACGTTGTTTAAATACTTACTTTTGGCAAAGGAGAATATATAATATATTGAAATTCTTTATGAATTGTTCAATTCTTCATGTTTGTATCTTTATGCAGCAAATTCAAGACCATTATTTTTTAAAAATTCTGAGAAATAATAGTTTTTGACATAAAAATATATGTTCCATTTCTGAACTTCATAACTTTTTTTTTCATAAAAATGTTCTTTTCTCCTTTTGTGGATGCGTGCACAAAATCCGTTTCCACTGGCCTCATGGGCGTTTAATGTGTTTAGATTTGAACATACATTCTCCTGGTTTAATACTTGCAGGGGTTTGGGAACGTTGCTGCATACTGACCCCTTATAAATTGTAGAAACCAGTTCTGCCCTAGATCTGCGGTTCTCCTATATTACAGTATTTTACCATCATTTAAAATCTCCTTATCTTGTGAGCACTTACAGAGAGACCCTCTCTAACTACAACTTCAGGAACAGATTAAGTTTGCTTTTCAAAGCCATTCATCATCAAAGATGTGTTTTGGTGAGTGTTTTCTTTTTGTAAATCATTTTATTATTGCAAGGTGTCCCTGGATGCCGGCATGATAATAGGCTATATAAATGATCTCGTCCTATATTTTGTGTTGTGTATACTTTATTGTAATAGTACTCTCGGGTCAAAAGCAGCCAATATTATTCCGATTAATTCCCGTCTAGACACTCATAAATTGTCCTTTAATTTACAGAGAGAAAAACGAAGTCATATGAAGCATAACCTCTCCTGGCGGCTGCGGAAACTGCACCTGGTTTTTCTGGGTGACCGCGGGCCCGCCTTCCTGAGCCCTTCACTGTGGCAATCAGGCTGCCCCAAAGGTAACTGTCACCTTCCCTTCACTGGGCCCAGGTAGCCAGCTGAGGCTCATCAGTTGACTCATCATTCCTCAAAAGGAAAACACAAAACCTAATCCCCCGGCACAGTTTTAGGCAAACTATCACTTTATGTACTCATATTCATCTCCCCAGAAGAAGAAGAAAAAAATAAATAAAATATATTTTTAAAAAGGAGGCGAAAACAGCTTGCTTGATCACAAAACTAACACCACACTGATTCACATTCTTGTTCTGTGTTTATTGACATGCATCGCATACAATGGAGGCTATCACAGAGACTACCCATTGCAGACAGAGCCCAAGCCCCCAGTTTATACAACCCTTGATTTGATGTAATGAAAACCTTTCCAACGCCGCACATGGGAGTGAAAGGCATGTTCCAAGTCCCAATGCAAAAAAAAAGAAAGAAAAAGAAAAACCAAACGCATACCAAATGGATTAATCTTAAAGCTCATTACACTGGCGGAATATCTGTCCTCCGAAGTCCACTGTTGTTTCCGAAACTTAGATAACGACATCAGCGTTTTTGGCTTTGCAGCAACTTTCTGTGGATCTCATTAACCAAGTCTAAGTGCATCTGGGCTTCAGGGTTTTATTTTGTGACATCTAGTGCTCCGTGTTTTGAAATTACGCAGGTGTGGCGCAATGCTCTGGGCTAACTCTATACAGAGCCAGAGTGTATATTGAACACCAGACAGCATATATGTGTCACCAGCATATGGCTTCTCCCAGGAGCAGATATGGAAAACACCGCTCTTTTTTTGGGGGGGGGGGGCTTGGAGATCTTTATTGCCTGGTGGCAGCTGTATTTAATAAAATATTAGTAGCCACTGGAGGTTTAAAGGTGTAACACAATTCCATTTCAATATAACAATTCCATAAATTCAAATAAGAAAACTTCATAGACACGCGATATGGCTATAATTAAAAAAAAAAAAGTTGGTCTGTGCTGGCAAAAAACAAATTTAGGGCACGCGGTCGCTGGAGTCGATCTTTGAAGTGCATCTGGGGTGATCATGCACGTGCTTGAACACTGTAAGTGATTTAGAGACTTCTAAAACCGAGACTGATCGTTTCAATTGGGTTTTCTCTGATTGTTAGCCAACAACACAGCCATCTGCCTACTGCCTACAAATAGGATTTCTTCCCTTCCCTATTGCTTTCTTCATGCCTTTGGAAGTCCTCCTTCTCCCCAGACCTGTAGCATGTAGGAAAGAGCTTAGGGAGTTGTTGAACCCCACACAGTTGTTACACTTTGCTGTCATTTGTAATTCCTAAAGAAATAATACACCTCTTAATCACCGTGCCCAGCATATACCTACATATTCAGAGCCCCAGAGAGGCAGGGACAGAGACACACTTAGAAGCTCTGGGTATGAGAAAGTCTGGGTGACTGCCTTTATTGATAAAAATATGTAGAGGAAATGGAGAGAAAAAAAGAAAACCTTCTTTCGAACATTAGAGATACTCAGTAACAATCTAGAGGAAACAGCGTGTGAAAAGGCTCAGAGTTTCCAGAGAGCCTAGTTATTCATGGAATGCATGCCTCTGAGTGGGCAGAGCATCAGCAGAGGTGGCAACTGCCTTCCAAAGGTGGCATCTAGCCCACAGAGGAGTATGACTGCCCAGTGCAGGGTTTTAAAGATGCTATTTAATTGCTTCACATGACAGATGCTCCCTCCCTCTAGTTTATTGCTATCCACATGACTCCTCGTCAACTTATAGCTGCTCGAGCACCCAGGAGACTCCAGGTCAAGACTCCCAATCTAAGATGCAAAGGAAGGAAGAGCAGGAAGGGGCATGTATCCGAGTGCAATGGAGACCTAAGTGAAAGGACAAGATGTCGTCAGCCTAAGACAACAGCCCTCAAGGTGTGTGCAATGGATGGTCATGGAAGAAACCTAAGGATGGCACCACTTTTATTCTAAGAAACTTTGGGGGCAGTATGAAGACTGGTGTGTGAAAATCTTTCCTGGACTCAGTTCCAATGTGTGTATGTGTGACTTCTCCATATCGACAAGCAATCCTGATACTATCCTCCCAAAGACAGGGTCAGATTCCACGCGTAAAGGGCTCAGTCCCATAAGACCATCCTCTACTTCAGATGTCAGTGGCTTTTCACCGACTGGCCACAGATGGGAGGTTCCAACGACCCCCTCCAACTCAGGATGCCCATGGCAAGAGCAGGTTGTTATTTGCATTTCTGGTGTATTAACTGAAATCAGAGGTTCCTATGACACTCCTTAGGTTATATAATATGCTAGGACGGCTCACAGATCTCAGAAAAACCCATTGACTCACCAGATTTGTTACAATGGTTGGTAAAGGCTACAAGTCAGATGACAAGATGCATAGGGCAAGGTCCTAGACAAAGCAGCTTTTGTCATTACAGAGCCTGAGACCCCACATGGCACAACAGTGAAAGCATTTGGGTTCCCCAAAATGGTCTCCAAAAAATCAAGACCTGTGTGCTGTCCTTCTGGGTTTTTATGGGGGTTTCATTGCATAGTCATGACTGACTAAGTCATTGGTCCTGGCCAACTGAGTCCCTCCCCCTCCCTGGAGGTCAGAGATTGGTTAAGGAAAAAGTGTGTCTAATCTCCTGGTTGGTTCTCCAAAGAACCAGCTGGGTCCAAAAGTCACCTCCTTTAAATAACAAAAGACATCTTTATCTCTCTTAACACTTAAGAAATTCAAGAGTTTTGCGAGCCAGGAGCCAAGAACTATGGGTGAAGACTAACTATCTTGTCACTCACAATACTGCAGTATGGAAGAGGGAACAGTTTAAAAATCATTTGAAATAACCCCAGAGAGGGTGACGAGACACAGACAAGAGGCAGCATCCGGGGTCAGATTTCCAGACTTTTCGGTGGAGTAAAACAAGTAAAAATTGATTCTGCACTGAAAAGAAAACTGGAGGTTAAGGGAAAGCTTTATCGAACTTCAAGCAGTCACAGTGAAGTACCAAAAGGAAAAAGAAGCAGCTAACAAGAGTTGAAGACACCAACCCGAGGAAGATGATTTTGAGTTTTCTGTGTTGGGAAGAAGTCACGTGAAAACAATCAATTAAGAAGCAGGGTGGAGTCTGAAGGGCAGCCCCAGCTGGAGAAAAAGACTGCAATGAGATGGGTGGTAATGAATTTGTAGGCCTTCCAATGACTCACTTCATTTGGGAAAAGAACATTTGACGAGGAGAGAAAGGAGCCAAGATGGCGCCCCTGGGAACACAACATCCAAACACTGAATGAATGAGGAAGGAAAAACAACAACAATAGGAAGTGAGATAATATAATCAAGAGGAAGATGAAGAATGAAGACAGAAGAATTAGGTAATGCTAAAATATAGTGTGTTTCCTTCTGCCTTCCTTTACGATGGACTTCCAGAGGGAAAGGTATTCTAAACCACACTTTCTTCCTTTCCTGCCATAACATTATTTTGTTTATAAATTAATTCAAACTGTTTCACCTCATGAACAGGGCCTGTTTGGAACATATTGACGAGAGTTCTTGCTAAACAAGCTACCCCTAAAAGCCCCTTTGTTTTGAGAAAAATCTCATTCCCACTGTGTGTCGACTCAATTACAATGTTCTAAGTCACTCCGTGGCTGAAGGCTGATTTATTTTTTCATGCATGCTACCATAAGGCAGGGTCTCAGGCACCAGGATTTGAGAAGTTCAGCATTTAAATCAAGATGAACTTTCAAACGTTGAATTTGAGGCAAATTCAGCTCTCTAATCCCATGAAAAAAGAATCCCACGGCCCAATCACCTTGGACTGTGTTTGCAACAAACTTCTCCCAACCTGGGTCAGGAGCAGTTATCGCTGTTGCTATGGTAACTTCTGAGTTTATATTGCGCGTGTGTTTTCTATCTTGCTTCTGCAGTTCCAAACTAAGAGAGAGGTTACTAAAAATTCAGTGTTTTCTTCTAGTAGCTACAAAGGAAAATGCAGATCAAATCTAACTTTGAGGTCAGTGATTCCCCCCCACCCCCGTATGTATGAAGACACGATGGAATTATTTAATTACCTTTGCTAGCAAGTTTACAGACAAGCACCCCCCTATCATATTGCATATCTGCAAATAGGATTATTTACATCCAATCTAAGGAGTGCTGACTGGTGTCATTGGAAACAGCAGCTGTATCAGCATTTCACTTCCCACATTTCTGGGCAAAAACCCAACTGAATGATTCAATTAAATTCTTTATGTTATATATTATCCATGAGTTCACAATGCACAGGGAGTCTCCCAGTCTGAGCCCCTGCCTTGAAATGGCCCTTTGGTAGCAAGACGGTTTCCAAGGACATTTTTACTGGAACTTCCATGACAACATCAGGCCGACACGTGCTCTTCCATGTAGGTTTTATGAACGGCACTCCAAGAATCACCATTATTTCAAGCACATGAGATAAATCACCTTCATTATTCGTGCGAGTGTAAATATGCATTGGTGTTTGCAAATATGGTGGCTTCCTGAGCCAAGCAGCCAGCGATGGACGGCACCATCGGCCACTTGAGGAACTAACAAATGGACGGTGGCCGCTTTAATTGGTCAAGACCGTCTCCCTTGCTGCTGAGGCACTAATAACTCATTCATCAACAGAGACAGTTGCTTATTGCCCCAGTGCCAGTTCCTAGAAGAGTGGCATATTGTACTAATATTTATTGAATGGGTAAGGTTTAACTCACGTCCCCTCAGGACATACAGAGTTGTAATCTTTCTAATAATTTTAAAGGAATTTATTTGGTCCCTTTGGAAGATACTAATATTATTACATTACAAAAACAAAAAATAAGAACCAAGAATTTGGGATGAATTTTCTTGGGAGAATCTCTAGAAAAAGTGAATTTATTTGTTACAGGGATTTCAAGCCTCTAATTTCTCCTGTGCATCATAAACATCTAAGAGTCAGATATCGTAGGTGTTGGTGTTCAAGTATATTGGGCCATAGAACTTCTTTGCAAAGCAGATTTCATGACTTGGGGTTTAAAGGGACCATCTAGAAAATCGTGTCAGGGGAGGCAGGCCTTTTCTTGGTGAGAAAACGTGGATAATGTTACCGATAGCTTCGGAAGGCAGCAGAAGTTGGGAAAAATTTGATGCTTAACATCAAGTGTCCATTTTAGCCAGAATTGTGCCCATTGGTTTGAGTGACAACCTTTGGGCATCCAAGTTTATTCTGTATCTTTGTTCCAAAGAGATCAAAGCTATTTTTCCTTGACATGATGGTCCTGCCTGTAACGAAATATCCAAGTGATACAGACGTAGGCTCTACCTACGGCAGAGTATGAAATTTTCTGTTAGTGTCTTCTCCCAATGTTCTGTTGTGTTTGTGGCACACATAAATGAATGTGACACCCTGGTTGTGACCTGGCCAGTGCTGTGCTTAAGTAACATGATCATCTCCTTCAACAAAGATCCACCACATTTATCATCGAAGGCAGCACCGTGTTAGCTTACTGGCCTCACCTCATCTAGCTGACATACATACTGGTCTTTTCTAAGGTTGAAGCCACTAATCCTTTCCAGAGAGGCTCTGATAAGGCCACACATTTCTCAGTCAATAATTTTGAGGCCTTTGCTTCAAGGGATGAAAGTATAGGACCTTCTATCCATCCACTAACACAGTGGTTCTTAACCTTTTTTGAGGTACCGAACCCACCAGTTTCATAATGCGCATTCACCGAACCCTTCTTTAGTGATAAATAAAATATAATTTTTTTTCCAAATTCAAGACATAAGTATATGTTTTTTTACTGGTGCACAAAATGAGCCGTACATGAACATTACCTTGCTCAAAGAACAAAACCAACAAAGTGCATGAACTCACAGCAAATTATGGTATTACTTTATTCTGGCCTCCGCGGCAGAGGCTTCTCCGAACCCCTGAGACCGACTCATTGAATCCCTAGGGTTTGATAGAATCCAGGTTAAGAACCACTGCACTAACATGACTGTGTACATTGGGCCATCCTTAACATGCATTCACATACTTTTTATTTTTTTTGAAAGAGAGAGGTAGGGAGAGAGAGCGAGAGCGAGAGAGAGGCAGGAACATCAAGCTGCTCCTGTATGTACCCTTATTGGGGAATCGAATCAGCAACTTCCATGCTTCAGGATGACCCTCCTACCAACTGAGCTATCCAGCCAGGGCCCCATTCACATTCTTTCATTCATTGTGTTCGAGATCCTGCCTGGGTTCTTCTATGAAAGTCTGATGAGCATGTCTTCTATGTCAAGTTTCTGATCCTGGGTAAAAACAGGGAGCAAGATGATGCTACGGGCAGGCTGATCATCACGTGCTTCCAGAAACATCTCCCCTTGGCAATATCGACTCACTTAATTACCCACCTCTGGGGACACATATTCACCTCAGTCCAGGACCCTCCATGATCTCACATTTCACCACTGTAATCAGTGGTACAGTAAGAGAGGCTTTGAATATACAAAGGGGCTCAACAGAAGAATTCTTCACTTTCTTATTATGTCTGTGTGTACCTACATGGTGTATCTATGTGGGTGTCTGTGTCTGTGTACATATACATGTCTGTATACATGTATTTCTGTATATGTGTACACATGAATGTGTACATAAAAGATTTAGGATTTCCCAACTATCACAAGAAAAAATTCATTTTCTCTTTAATGAGGAGCTTTATAAACGAACACATATTATAGGGGTGAAGTCCCCAAATGTCACCTTTGTGCTCAGCGCCTGCAACGTCTCTGGGATTCATCGCAAACTGACCCGACTCCAACGTTATCTTGAAAAATTAAGCTCTCAAAGAAATCTTGGCAGCCCTCTACCTTTCCCTGGATTTCAGGGAGTGATTTTGATTTGTGATCTCTTAAGTCCGTAACAATTTGCTATTTCTAATTTATTGCTTCATTTGTGACTGCTGCTACGGCAAGGTAAATTTATTCTGATTTGCACAACCTAAGTCCTTCCTCTGACAGTGACTAATTGTTACCTGAGTTAAAATAATGAAAGTGTCGGAAAGTGTCCGAATGCAATTTGTTAGGAAAACATGTGGCATGCTGTGTTACCCCAGTTCGGGAGAGCCTAAGCGATCAGAAACCATGGAGAATTAAGAAATGCTTTTCCCCATCAAAGGTTATAAATCAACCTAGAAATATTTAGGAACTTCTATTGAAAAATAAACAAACAAAAAAAACTCCTAAATTTGGTAACACAATGAGGGCTTGTGGGTTCTTCAATAGCTTATATTTTTTTAAAAAGTCACTCTTTAAGGGAGCCCACCATAAAAATCCCATGATAACAACATTAAAACAATGAAGAGAACCAATGTTCAGTGAATGCCTACTATGTTCTTGACCCCACTGTGCCAGGCACACTGCATAGTTCATCTCATTTCACTTATTTCTTTTTTTAAATTGTTATTTATTGATTATAGCGAGAGAGGAAGAAGAGAGAAGGGGAGAGAAAGAGAGAGAGAAAAAAAGAGAGAGAGAAGGAAGATCTATCTGTCTCTGTATGTGTCCTGACAGGGGATTGAACCACCAACCTCTGCACTCTGAGGCGATGCTCTTACTAAACCAAGCTGTCCAGCCAGGGCTCATCTAATTTCATAATGATTCTTTATGGACTAATTTGAATTTGTTTTGTTTTATTGCTCGGCATAAAGAGACAAAGTGTATGTGCTTTTCCCAAATACAGAGCTGATATATGTCAAAGAACTACATTTCAAACACCAGCTTCTCCAAGTCAAGAACACTCTTCCCTACCCCAAGATCCTCCGTAATGTGGATTTCATTGGATGTGTGCAAACAACAAAAAATATAAGGTGACCCCACAGACCTCCCAGTCAAAAAGCCGTCTGGATGGAGCCATATGTATGTGTAATAGAGCTAATTGTTCAAACAAGGCATAATAAACGCTGACCTGAAATGAGTAACAGAATTGGGCGGAGAAACAAGAAAGCCAAAGACTTTGTACTGAGTCTCAAAGAGATGTCTGGCCTGATGTTACAATTCTCTCCGCAGTCCAACTGCTCCCTATGACTCAGTCGCCACATATATTCTTTTTCTTAATTTCAAGACTCTCTTTAAAGACATATGACCCAAATATGTTAGACATGTCAATAGTATACCAGGTAAAATGTGTATAATATTAAAAATAATTACCATGATGAAGAAAGTAGGTAAGTTTCCAAAAGGGGCTTCATTTAAATTCATGGTATTATTTTTATGTGCACATAAATTTATAAAAAGCAGTAACTAGATTTTGGCCATTTTAATCAACACTTATTAAAAAAGGTATGTTGATGTTGGAAGCTGCTTTTTCACATTTAAAAACTGTCACATCACTAAGATAAGTACTTAAATAGTTTGCAAGATAAGATATTTCTACTTACAGGGCCCACAAAGTGTTGTTAACTTAAGACATGGCTTTGAGGGTATTTTACACTTGGCACAAAACAATATTACCTAAATATATAAATACAATTTATCACAGTGAGAGAATAATCATATTTTGATAAGTTTCACAATGGCTCCTTGGCTACAATATCAGAAGTTATAGCTAGATCCCTCAGGAGGGATGGAAGATGGGGGAGGGGGCTGCTTTCTTAATCAAAAGATGAGAGAGAAAGGGGGAGTGTTAACAAAGGTATGATAGAGATTGGGCAAGAGTACAGTGACCCATCATCTATTATGGGGGTTAGGTTCCAGAACTCTCCGCAATAGGAAAATCCATGAAGTAGCGACCTTATATTTATTTTATTATTTATATATATTGTAAAGCTTTATAAACCCTCCCCACAATCTTATAAACCTTTCCCACACTTATTTTGCTTATTTTACCACAAAAATAATTAAAATAATATATAAAAATACCTATATACTGCAAAATCCTGCGATATAGAGAAAAATCTATGATACAAAATTAGATATATACAATTTTAAAATCTGCAATACAGTGAGACCACAAAAAGTGAACCACGATATGGTGAGGGACAACTATATAAGAAAATAAAAGAGGTCCTGGCCAGTTGGCTCAGTGGTAGAGTGTTGGCCTGGTATGTGGATGTCCTGGGTTGAATTTTGGGTTAGGGCACACAGGAGAAGTGACCATCTGCTTCTCCACCCTTCCCCCTCCACCTTCTCTTTTTCTCTTCCCCTCCCATAGCCATGGCTCAATTGGTTCAAGAGCATTGGCCTCAGGTGCTAAGGATCGTTCTGTGGAGTCTATGTGTCAGGCACTAAAAATAGCTCGGTTGCAAGCATGGTCCTAGATGGGCAGAGCATCAGCCCCAGATGGGGGATTGGCCAGTGGATCCTGGTTGGGGAACATGTCAGAGTCTGTCTCTCTTTTTCCCCTTCTCTCAATAAAAAATAAATAAATAAATATATATATATAAAGAAAAAAGAGGGATGGGTGGATTTACTCAAACTATCAAGAGAGGGACCATTCCAGGGCTTGACAAAAGCATGCGGAAGGGTGGTTTAACATTTCAAGATTTAAAGACTTCACAGTGAACTGAAGGACCAGGTGATTCAGTTTAGTTTGTACCTGCTGAGAAGCTACTCATACTCCTGCATGGTTGGAGCTCTAGATGGGGGTGGGAATAGGAACACCATAAGCACTCTGACATAAGGCTGTGTCAGCCTCGGAACTTCTTTAGAACCAGTATGGCAGGCACACAGGGTCTAGAAAACCCATAGGTGTGGGAGCATGTGGACAGCCTCCACTTCCAACAAGATCTATGTCAGGGGTCCCCAAACTTTTTACACAGGGGACCAGTTCACTATCCCTCAGACCGTTGGAGGCCACCACATACAGTACTCCATACACTGACCACCAATGAAGGAGGAGCTCCTTCCGGAAGTGCGGCGGGGGCCAGATAAATGGCCTCAGGGGGCCGCAATTTGGCCCACGGGCCGTAGTTTGGGGACCTCTGATCTATGCATAACATCTCACACACGTGGGCTCTCCTGATTACTAATGGACTAGCTGACCTTTGGTATAGGGGGGCAGTGAGTTCATCAGTTTCCTCTTGCATCAGCAACATACATACTTTTTCTTGGATTTATAACAATGGTAGCTATCTCTGTTGGCAAATGCATATTGGTCCATCATAGCACATGAATCACCAAAAGACACGTTGAACAAATGAAAGAAGGAATGGAACAAACAGACCTGATTAAGACTATTCATCACAGGAAAGGGCAAAGGCCACATTAAAGATGATGTGCTCGTAAACAAGGACTTATTTTGTGAAGCCACATCAGAGGGTCTGTTTCCAGTAAAGCAGGAGGACTCATGAGGATCTAGCGGAAAGAAAAGGAGCTTCAGAATCAAACATATATACTTAGGTTTAATCTCACACTGAATGAAGAAATAACACTGTGTGATTTAGGGCAGCAGTTCTCAAATGCTGGTGGTCCACAGACCAGCCTGCTGGAAATGGTGCCGATCCACAAAGGAGTTACCCACCCGAATGCTGTATGAAGATCCAATGATCTTAGTCAAATTTGCTTATGCTCAGGGTGACTTCTGTCTTTACGGTCCCCAAAATAATTCTCCTATTTTCACTAGTACCCAAGTGTAAAAAGGTTGAAAACCAATGACTTAGAACACGTTCTTTTTACATTTTAAGCCTCAGTTCCCTTGCTCGTAAAATCATATGAGGCACCTTGTATACGAAGGTGAAAAGAGAGCATTGAGCAGTGTTAGGTTACATGGTGCACATTCAGTCAGTGCAACTTCCTGTCACCTTCCCCTTCTGTGTCAAGTCCTACTCCCAGGAAGAAGTTTAGAATGAATGGAAGACTGGAGAGCTAAGATTTCTGACAGTATAGGGAGAGTAAGAGCGTGTACTAATGGGCTTTGACCACGTGGATCCCATCTGAACCTGGCTGCATATCACCCACGTTGCTGCTACGGGCATGTGGATTCTTTCCCATCACCCCCAGTCTGGTGGAAACAATCAAGGCACCAATTCACGCAGTTGCATAGCGGGAGCAAATCACGCATGCACAGCACTTTCCACAAAGCCCTCCGAGAATGATAATTGATGAAATAATTTCTTGGCACGTGGAGGAAGCTGCTCTTATCCATTGGCAAGAAGCAAACTAGGCTGTTATTTTGCATGTAAAGACCAGAAAAACTGCAAAGAGCTCTCTAAATGAGTGGCCATTTAGTTACTGTCTAAAGGTATGTCTACAGAAAATGCAAAATTTAAATGATAGGCTCAGAGACTGTGGGCAGGACCACTTGGGGCTTTGAGAGAGAGAGAGAGATATTGTCACCTCCTTCCTTTTTGAGTGGCATGGTAAATAGAAACTAACTGGGCAGTTCTCTTAAACCTAATGTGTTTGTGCACGCTGTGTTAAACCCGCTCGCATGCTATCTTATCTACTGAATATTTCCTCTGAGAGCCAGTCTCATTATTAGATTATATTCTACAACATGAGGCCAGTCAATAAGCGATTTTTTCCCCCACCCCAGCTGGCCAATGGAAATGCCTGTTTTTAAATTACTCCAAGACCTTTTTTCAAAGGAGGCTAGGAAAAATACGCCCATGAATCATAAAATTGACAAGCTGGGAAGTTGAGGGAGCCCGGTACCAGATGTAAGAACAAAGTTAGATGCTCACTACAGATACACGCAGTATACATGAAGTATACACAGAGTACAGGCAGAGTACAGAGAGATTTAAAGATCAACCAAATATGTGACTGTTGTTCAGTCGGGTGGAGGCAGAATGAAACACTTAAGACTGCAATAATAATAATAATAATAATAATAATAATAATAATAATAATAAATAAATAAAACACCTGAGAATAAGAGGGAAACCTTTATTATAAATGTTGGGGGGGATGTTTCAATTGCATAACGGAGATTTTAATTAGGCCAAAGAATGCTAACCCTTCCCTCTTAGAGCTACTGCTTTTATTTTTCAATTTAATCCATTTTCAATCCCCAAGATTTTCTTTCTTTTTCTTAATCTCCTGTCATCACCAGGAACAGCTCACCTGTTTTAAAAATATCTTGACCCGAATAAGAAAAGCCCCTTTTGAATTAATTACTCCTCTCGGGAAAGTGAAGGTACTTCCCTTAATTCAAAGTGAAACTTGCAGAGTAAAAGAGGGGAAAAAAATAGCCCAGAAATCCACAGCTCTCTCTTGCTGGTCAAAAAACCTAACAGGAGAAGGGGGAAGAGGGTTAAGTGAAAACATTAAAATACCCACTTTGCCTAGAAAGATTTTTTATATCTTCCCCAAAGTAATTCTTCCGTAAAACTGACATTTCAGAAGAGAAGCGAAAGCCAACAGGTGAACTCAGATAGAAATGGATTTTGCCAACCTTCCATTTGAAAGGTCAAGGTTGTTGCTGCCCCCTGTTGTGTTTTCAGATTCAGGCTCCTGACTTCAGTCCCAGCCTACAGGAAATGCCCCTGAATGTTCTGGAGAGAGTGTCTTCTCTTGTTCTCTCTGGGACTTCAAATGGCTGCAGACGGACACCTGCTTTCTGACTGCAGAATGACTTCCTGTCATATGCTCTATTCTTCCAGAGCCAGAGGAAGGATGTTGAATTTGTTACTGTATGGATCTGGGACAATTATGGACAAAATGACATGTGAGGTCACCTTCACTCCCAGCCTGTGTCGGTCCAGACTGCAGTGGTCAGTGGAGTCCAGTGTTTATGGACTGGCCCTCTAGAATGCACTGGCCTCCTCTTTCCTGCTTTCACTAGTCAGACCACCGCACACTTTGAGTTGGCTCTTGGAGAACTTTCTAGATCAGTCCGGAAGTATGGCACTTTCTTGTGAACCGAGAAAGTTCTTGGCTAATGTAATCTAATATGCTTTTGGTGCCCTGGCTTTCTTTTCATACTGGACCCTGGCCCACAATAAGAATTCCGGGCCACCCTTGACCTTGAGGAGCCCACAACCAATGAGAGAACACCTATGAAAAGAGATTAGGCCTCCTTCCTTTGGGGAACATGAAATGTTTGTGTAAAATGTTCCTAATATGCTGTCCAGATAGCTCCGTTGATTAGAGCATTATTCCAAAGTGCAGAGGTTGCCAGTTCGATCCCCAGTCAGGGCACATATAGGAGTAGATTGATGTTCCTCTCTCTCTCTCTCTCTCTCTCTCTCTCTCCCCCCCTTCCTCACTTTCTAAAATTCAATAAATGAAAAACATTTTTTTAAAAGTTTTTATAAGTATCACTTTCATACGAATACAGTCTAAACACATTCAATGGAAGGTGGTTATAAATTTTGGCCTAATTGTTCTATAGATGCTCTTTCTACCTTGTCCTATAATAGGAGTTTCACTCTCAGGAGTTTCTTCAAACTCCTTCAGCTTAAAATATCCAAAATGCCAAGGTCCCATGTCTGGAGTAGTGTGTCCTGAACCCTACCATGATCTTAAAATATTACAGAATGACACCACACCAGATTTGTGCTGTACTACAAACTCACAGGACACAGTCCCCCCTCTGTGCAGGCGGTACACACCGCCAGCCCCACAAGCGGAGAGAAGATCGTGTTCCTTGAATTCCTAAGATATAAGCTAATAGAATGCCAATGCTAAAGGGATCCTCTGAAATTATCAGTAATAACCCCCTATTTTGAAAATGACTGAACAGGGACCCAAGTCTTCAGAAGGGTGGCCTGGTTGCAGATAGCTCGTGAAAGGCAGAGCTGTGGAGGGGATGGAGCCTGGTCCTCCAGACCCCGGCCCAGGTGGCCCGCAGCTCCCGTGTTTCAGCTGCTGTTCTCACTGCCTGTGGACTTGAGAAGCTCAGAAAATCTCTCCAACACCACCTGATCACACCAAATAAGCACATGCAAGGGAGCCACCCAGATTCCTAATCCTTGACATTTAACACCCCGCACTGAGGAGTATCTTTGACCCATCAGTGCTACATCTGAACCTGAAAGAAAAATGTTTATGTTTTTTATTAGACATCTCCATGCCTGTCTCCCTTTCCCCGGCTCTTGGAGACATATGCCTCTATTGTCAGCTCCGTTTCCTGTGTTTAACCCACGCGCTGTCTCCTCTGATTGCCCCTAATGGAGCCTGACAGTTGGAGAGTTAATCTAAGCTCTGGTCTGCAGGTTTCACCTCAGGAAACAATCGGCCCCCAGAGTGCTCTGGCTTCTTGCAAGGCTATATTCCCCCAGGGTCCCTCCCAGTCCAGCTGGGGAGCCCTTCCCATTGTGTGCCAAATGGACACCAATTAAGTCCACTGCCCTCCCCCATTAGAACCACGCAGAATTCCTCCTGTTCCCTTGTACTCCCCGCTTCTCCCAGATCCCCTGAGCAAGGGTCTGTTTCAGGAACTAGTTACCCAGGGAGGAAAATAAATAAATAAATGGCCGCCCCTTCCTGTAACCGGATCCCCCCTGGGTTTGTGCTGTCAGCCCCTCCACAACCTGATCTGGGACCGGTGGTAAAGGGCTTGGTGGCTCAGAGGTCCATCATCTGCGTCATCTGTAATCCCTCCACCGGTGGTTCCCAGCACAGGGACCAAAGCACAGGGCCCCTGCTCAAGGGACACTCACTCAAGTGGCTGGGAAGAAGCAGGAAAACGTCTCTTTGTACCAAAAAAATAAAAGAGGGTTTGCTTTGAAAGATAAAAGCCGGGTGCTTTGCTTTCGGGAGGAAATGCTCTTCCATTTGGACAAACCGACTTGAAGGCAGATGTGTCCCCGTGAGGAAGGATTTTGCCGAGCGTGGCATTTCCAGGCGACGTTTAAGATGTCAATCAGTGGTGTTTGAAATCACTCAGGCTGTCACAGCTGGGTGACACTAGGGGTTGAGTCGGGGAGTCTTTAGAGAACGGGGACGCTGTTGACATTGGAGCTCACTTGTTTGTGAAACACAGTCAATCACAAATAATGTCTTCTTCCAAGAATCCTATTTATTGTCACATATATTTTTAAGCATCGATTCAGCATGCTAGTTTGGTGTGCTCACCAAGAACAAAGAAAGGCTCCGAGCTTCATTTCTTGGACTGTAACGTGTGCGTGCGCGTGCGCGGCAACCTGGGATCTCATTAAAATGCAGATTCCGATGCCGGAGACCCGGGATGGGGCCTGCCAGGCTGCAGGTGATGCTGAGGTTTCATACCCCTTGCAGAGTTTGAGTAATGAGGGCATCAATGGGTAGGTAAATTGGTAAGTAGGTAAGTTGATAGGCAAAAGATACAGCATTCACATTGGGTTGGGGCCACATGGACAAAATAAAAAATTAGGACTCAAACGATGTGTTCAGATATTTCAGATAAAAAATACATCTTGCCATTCGGTAGTTGATTTTCCTTTCTAGTGGTGCAAAATTATCTACATGCTCATTCACTCACTCATTCATTCACTCATTTATTCATCTGACACTATTTACACTGTGTTGTGTGTGTGGCATTCAGTATGTGCTAAGATGCAAAAGGAACATCCCAGAATGCCTCTGATCTTCAGACAAATGTAGGGAATGGAAGTTCAGTGTCTACGGATGTATCATATCAGTCCCAGATAAGCAACAATCCCCAAGTGGTAGTGGTTTGAAATGGCAAGAGAGTAGCTGGATTTGTCAGATGGTTGCTCAAGTGAGCCCAGAGTGCCAAGGCTGACTGCCAGGCCTTGTCCTCTTTGGGCTCAGAATGGGCAGCCCTGCACTCTACCAAGCATGCAGGTCACAGCCACCCCCTCCCCCGGGAGTAAGTGAGGAAGAAGATGACACAAAGCGATGCAGGTGGGAAGCAGGGTCCCCTTTTCGGCATCGTTCGAGACTGACAGCCACAAAACACAATGGCCAAAACGAGGAAAACAAAATTAAAGACCATAGAGATTCAGAGAAGAACAGAATCAACGCAAGCTACATTTTTAGTGAGAAGCCTTCAGCTGTAAGAGAGTGCAGAAGAATCACAGAGGATAGGTACATACTTCTCTCTTTCCTGATGAAAGTTAAGTAAATGTTTACAAAAATAAATTGGAAAATAATAAAAATAAAGAAAAACGTCATCTGTGATCAAATTAATAAACGGATAGCTCTTTTAAAATAGCTCTTCATCTTGATAAAAGCAACATCATGTCAAAGAGGGACTTCAGAAACAAAAAGCTGAAGGCAGCACGGAAAATCACACATTGTGGGGAAAGAGCCCTCTAAACACATAAGATGGCAAATGTATCTACCATCTAGGCAGGTTTATATAATGTGCTTCACGCTTACTGCAGGCTGGGAGAGGGATTCCTTCTCTTGGAACAAGTCACCCACAGTCCCAGCAGGTTTCCCAACAGACAGATACAGTAATGGGAAAATTCACACCTGCACGTGCATCCCACCCCTACGCCACAGCCACGCAGAAAAGACCAGCTATTGGCGCCATGAGGCTGACTCCATTTTCTCTGAGCGGTATTTATCTGGAAAGTGACCAGTGAGCCCCCCCCCCTAAAAAGAAAACTGACATCTACATAGTCAAAGAAGAATGAGCGCCTGAGAAGCTGTTTCTGTCTCTCTCGGGTTAAACCCAAATATATATATATATGGACGTCTCTTCAGCCTGCAGCTGTGAGTTTCAAACACAAATCCCCACTGTGAATACTTGGTGCTGTTCGTCCTCTCCTAGCTTCATGCTCAGGGTATTTCTCTGCCTTCTCTTTCCTTCTCTGGCACATCTGTCGCCAGCCACCTAATGCTCTGTTCTGGGCAGCTTTCCAGACTGATGTTTCCTTGCTATTTTTCTCTCTGGTTGTTGCCCCAAGAAGCTGATGGTGTAGCGTTATTAAACTATCATCACTTTCTATGGGGGAAAAGTAAAAGAATGCTTTGACTTAATTTTCCTCTCGTGGGGCCACCTGGACAGGTGCCCAAACTTTGCCACTCCTGTTGCTGATGATGGAAGAACGATCAGAGCTTGGAAGGGCCCAGCGCCCAACTTCAGGGGGTGTGTCGGGACTCTCCTGTCCTTCCCCACCCGGGACTGACTCCAGGTCCTTGCTGACATTAGCGACGGAGGCGCCCAAGTCACGCGGAGGGATACAGACGAAATCTTTCTCGCCTGATCCGTAGCAGGCCAGCATGAAACATTTACAAGAAAGTTTGTTTTTAAGAAATTTTCCGTCCAATTATGCTGTCCCCAGGGATGTGAATAGTTCAGCTAGCATCCACAATTTTGCGAACTTCATAAAGAAAGAAAGAAAAAAACCAGAACTGGCAACTTTTTGAGGCTTGGCCTTCCCTGGCTAAAATAGCTCCTTCAGGGAGAGGCAGGCTCACCCTGTGGTCTCAGGACAGAGGTTCGAGTCAGGAGGTTTCTGAGTGTTTTGATTCCAGCTTCCTTTCTCACTTGATGGGTGGCCCAAGGAAGAAAACCAGAGGAGATCTCTGGATCTGATACAAAGGGACGTGTAAGGATCAGTCACACTTTCTCTTGGAATGAATGGGTCTGATGAGCATCGCTGAAAGGTAATTACTTTGCAGCTTTAGAAGTCCACGTGGGGTTGGTGGGAAGTCATTCTAGGGGGGCTCACTCCCGCCTGAACGGGACCCCCCCCCATCCCAGTGGGAGATTCCCAGCGCGGAGCGGGTTCTTCACGGCCTCAAGTCAGAAGCATTCTCACTCCCGGAGGGTAATTTTAGACGGATCAACACCGTGACCGAACGTTTGCTGGTGTCATTTGCTAATCTATATCGATTTTAGAAGACACCGTTCTGCAGGCATGGCACAGATATCTGGTTTATATGGACAAGGGAGGAGATAATGTTTATTTTTTTTGTGGGGGGGGGGACGAGAGATCTACTGCAGAGAAATACTATGGGGACATGGCGCAATTCGAGGGCAAAACGGGTATTGAGTTCTTCTGCCTCCTTGCGTACGTGATCTCCTGTGGGGAAGCATAGACCTTTTGATAACATAGACTACACTGTCACTGGGTCAGTATCCCATCCCTGACTCCATCATGGTATCATGGCAGGCAAAATCAGGCTGGCTGTCTTGGGCGAATTAAGACTTAAATGGGATTGAAATTTGAATCACCCCATCCCTCGCTGATTGTCGCTACTAAGTGGGGAAAAGATACACTGGCTGCTGAGGGACCAATAAGGTCTTTAATGCTTGGAATGACCAGCCCCTTTTAGATGTCAATAATCAGATCTCACTGTTAGTCTTTGCTAAAGCCAAGGTCCTTTGCCCGGAGCTGATTGCTAATAGGACTTCTGCCGTTATAGCATCAGACGGTTCACATAGTAATTACACTTCTGCTGTGCTAGGAAGACTCCCCAACAATGAGCTATGGGCAGAGATATTTTTAAAACACTCAGAACAAAAAGTAGTAATTTGAAGGGGGAAAAAAAGAGTTTTGAAGATTCAAGTTCCAAGTCTCCCACTGGATGTCTCTACGAGCTCTGTTCCATCACCTGTACACGTACTGTTCTCTCCAAGAGAGTCTGAGTGACTAAACGAGAACATGTGTAAGCGCCTAGCTTCCTGTAACGCATGGGGGGGCGCTCATCCAGCGTCTGTTGCCTGATGTTTCTCCGTCCATTCTTCATAATAGGGAATAAGGATGAAGGTGTTCAATTCTCCACAGAAATCAATATCTCCAGAGAAAAACCATAGAGTTTCCTGCAGCAAGGCCCACATCAATTATCAGACATGGGCAATTTTATCAGCAACCATTGCCCCTGGGTAGAAATGTCAGCAGAGGGAGGAGGCCAGGGCAGTTCCCAGGGCAGGCTCACCTTTCGGTGGGTGTGGCCTATTGTGTCAGCAGGATGGAGAAGAGGAAACGGAAGGAACTGGCGGATGAAGCTTTTAACCAGGTGTCTGAAGGAGAGATGTGACAAATGTCACCAGAAGCTTTCCTAAGGAAATACTGAAACTCAGGCTCCATCCTCTGAGGCCTGAGAAACAGGCTTGTCAAGCTCTGGATGAACCGGCTCCCGTGTGGCCTGGGATCTCCCCTTTATGGGCAATTCATTGCTGTCCTAATCAAAGGATGGGCTGTGATGAAATCTGCAGGAAAATGGTACGTGCTCCTCCCTGCTCTCCAACAAAACCGTCTGGTGGAGCCGTGCTGGGCAAGTGGGGAGGAACCCAGCTCTGGTTAAGCTCCATTTTGCTTAGCAAGGGCCAGTCCCCATGGAGCAAGCCCCTGGGCAGACTCGTCCTCTCTATCTAAGACCAGGGGTTCTGCTGGGCATGTGTCAGCCTGTGTCTTCTTTTATCAAAGGGTGTGTGTGTGTGTGAAGGAAATTAATCTGAACTTCAGTTTAACTCCCCGCTGCAACAGGTTCAAAGGCTAAATTCCATTCCTCTCCCTTAGCCAAGCTTTGTAGCAACTCCAGCACAATACAAAATTCACTTGTGAAATAAAGACAAACGTAGGCTTGACAGAAACGGCATAAATAATCAATCTCTTGTATATTTATATAGAAGCCAGGTGCAGCTCCGGCATGATTGCTTCGTGCTTTATTTCTCTGCTTCCCCAAGAAATTCTGGTAGATGTATAGTGGGGGCAGTTTGACATCACCTAGGAATGTCCCTCATATATATCTTGAAAAAGAATCAACCCTACATCAGGTCTGGTTACTGTGGAGGGAAAACACAAGGGAAACCTAAGAAGACCTGTCTTCAGAGTACCTAAGAACTGGCATTTTATAACCTGCATTCGATCAACTCCCCGAATGTCCTAGCATGTGTGTCTTACATTACAGTCTCATGATGGTTTGGTAGGAGGAATCAGAAATATTTTATGGGGTGAACGCAGTATGCAATACCCAGATACCAACATTACTTGAGACACATTCAAAAATTCTCAGCCACACATGAGAAATACCAAGTTACACGGAGAACGGGAGCGTTCCATGTTTGTTGAATGCGCATCTTCGCAACAATATGCTATTCCACTTATTAATTCTGTTTGCTACAGATGGTTTCATTAGGTGCATTTAATTTCAGCACTTAAGTTAACACACACGAACAGTGTATAGAAATACTCAAGACATCCTTAACCAAAAAGCACAGACTGTGTAATCGTGTTGGAGAGCCTGCTGGGAACAAATCTATTCTAAAACGGTTGGGGGAAAATCTCTTCGAAGGTCTCGAGTGTGTGCGTCTCCATATTGGTGATGAGGTGGAGAGATGGGGGAGGGGAGGGGTGAGATGCTAACCTGGGAGGCTGTAATTTGCAATGGCAGTTACAGCAATCTGATTTTCGTGCAATAATTGCCACATGTTGACTGCGCAGATGTCCGAACACATGGGAACACTTCTCTTTCTGTAGGACAAATGAAGATTTTCACTTTGTTTGGTAAACGTGTCAAGATTTATCACTTAGTCATGTGCCATGCATTAGGGTGTTTATCAAATTTGGCTTTCTGCTCACTGGTGATGGAGCTATATGATTTCAACAACGTGGCAGTGATGAAATCAGTGTTTCCTGCATTTAAATTTGTCTCAATTCTCAGAGTGGACTGTGGCCGGCACATTGGCGGTTAAGAGCCAGAGAGGAAGAAACCTTGTCTACGGAAATGTCAGCCAAATGACATCCGCACACTCTTGTCCTCTTGTCCATTGACAGGAACCTGGTAGAATAACCTCGTCCAATCAGCTTTGACTGAAAGAGGCCCTGCCCAGTGGGTCACCCAGCTTCTTGCTGTAGATTGAGACAGTTTAACTTGCAAATGTGATGGAATTGAACAGAATATTTAACTTCCTCTAATGAGACACACGTGAAAGTAAAAGATATGTTCTGAGGAGATGGTGACAACAGTCAAAGGCAAGTTCAGAAATCATACACTTGGTACGCCTACGGGGAATAAGAAACAAACCTTGGCTCTGTTTTAAAGACAAGCCAAGAGGCAGGTGGTAGAATAGGACTCAGAGTGTGTGGGAAGACTCCTTCTGGGTCAGAAACTAAGCTATGCTGAGTTCAATGACTTACTTCTCTAAAACATGTTCAGTTCACAGAAACTAAGCACAGAGCCTGATCCCTGGCCTCTGGCGCCCGGGACCAGCAGCCGTCCAAGCCTGGAGCCATCCGGAGAACTGCTGCAGGGAAGATACAGAAACCCCAGACACTGCACCTCCCAGAAGCACAGTCATAGGTCTGATCATCTAACAGCTTCTAGTGGCTCAAAGAACAAGGGTCAGGGCTCATTTGCGAGGTAACTGGAGCAAGGGAAAAGTCAGCAGTACAGATCTTAATTCTTTAAAATTTAAAAGCTAATTTTGTGTCTTTTAGTCAATTTCCTGCACAGGAAGGAAAAATTTATTAACTGCCTTCTGGTATTAAATGGAGTGCTAATGGGTACCTACAACAATTCAACAGGTGCCAAGGAGCTCTATAGAGGCATTATATCAATTTTAATCGTAATGCCTTGCAAATGCATTTGTAGAGTGATGGCTTCTTCTACCCACCCCCACACCCTTTGAATTTATTTTGGAAACTTAACTCGTTCGACATAAGAAAATGGCTCATCTAGTGTTCTAGCAAACAGAATGCAATGGGACCCGATTTATGAATTCATCCTAGAGAGCTGTTACTGCACAGGTCTAAGTAACAGAGAGTACACAGGAACAATTACTCAGCATTTGAAAATGGTAATAATGACCCAGGCGGTTGAAGGTTTGAATCAGGTTTAGGCAGAAATTCCCTGAGGTGTAGCCTGAGCAAAACTAACCCATGAGCATTTATATAAAATGCATTCACATGGCACGCACTATAAGAACTTAGAAGAAATGGTTTCTTTCCAGCAAAAAAAAAAAAAGATGCATGTTTGCTGCTTTACAGATTGTGACTTATTTTTGCTTTCAGCTTTTCTGTAGACACGTAACGTGATTCAGTTGTTGATGGGACAGGAACACATGGAGCCACATGTTTTCTCTAAGTTCACGAATGAGCAGAGCCCAGCAGTGAGTGCCACTCTCCATGAACTCATTGAGGTGAAGGCGTCCTGTTGCCTGACTCAGATGCCACTTGGAAGAATAAAAGAGAGAGATCTTCCAGAATAACTTTTGTTTAAATCCACACAGCAAAGCCGTCGATTACTTCTGCAGAAGTGGCTTCCCCGAAACCGACACTCTGCGCCCTCCTCTTCGTCAGTTTTGTGTGCAAACCACCTAACCTCACCTCTGTCCCAGTGCAAGGTGGGTGAGCTCAGACGGGAACCGCTGTACGTTTGAGGAGTCCTGTTTTCTTAGAGACTTTTGGTGGGAGGAAGGAGGGAAGCTTTTTTTCCCTTTGATTGTTCTCCCAAATTTCTTCAAACATTAAGTTTTACCCTTGACCTCCCTGTTAAACACTTCTCTGTTTATTTTAATGAGCAAGAAGAGAGGGGGTGCACTCACAATGAAAACTTTATGATTGGTTGAAGTTGGAATTTTAGGCCTGAGCAGAGAAGAGCTGGAAATTGTCCTGATGTGTTGAAATGATGGGAAAATGAGGATTGTGACTGCTAAAGAAAGCAAGGCCTGCCTTAATGAATGCTCATGCCTCTGTCCAGGCCACCATGTAGAGACGGGGAATTTTGTGACAAAAGGGTGGGAGAGGTTTCAGATCATACTGCTCATCCCTGAAGACCCAGAGGCTCTCCCTCGGACAAGCGTGTTGTAAGGTCCAGACACTAACAAGTGTTTCAGAGCATCTCTCCTGGGTACCCACTCCAGCTCACCAGAAATGACACACCATGGTGTCAGGAAGCATGCCAACAGACCTTAGTGGTCACAGTGAACTTCTGTCACAGACACCTCTTTCTTCAAATATAGCATCGGGGAAGCTGTCAGGGTCTTCTTACATTTGGAAATATGACTATGTAAGCATGAGATTTTAACTCCTGAGAGAAAATTTCCCCTTAGTATAATAGACAGTATAGTACATGTAGTTGTCTAATTACATAGTAGAGTAAGTTAGAATGCGGGAACACAAGGTTCTGGAATTAAAATTAATGTGAAAGAATTCTCATTTGCACCAACAATATAAAGCTGTAGACTGAATGATAAATATTGTGCTGCCTTATTAATTAAAAGCATACATTTTCAATGAAATATTGTACCTATGTTTCCTTCATACTAATATTTTTGGTGGAATTTTCTAAACTAGTATTTAAGCAGATTAAGTAAAAGCTTATCTAACACCATCACAGTCCCTACGGAATTCTTCATTTTCCAACTATGAAAAGCTAAGTTTCAAACACTAAAACACTAAAGGAAAAAAACATACATACAAAACAAGCACATACACAAAAAAAACCAGTTGTTAGTCCTCAGTAAACTTAATTTTTTTTTCTTCAAATTTGTGATCAAGGCCCTGGCTGGTTGGCTCAGCAGTAGAGTGTCAGCCTGGTGTGTGGCTGTCCCAGGTTTGAATACTGGTCAGGGCATACAGGAGAAGTAACCATTTGCTTCTTCACCATCACCATTCCCTTCTGTCTCTCTCTCTCTCCCTTCTCTCGTCTCCTCCTGCAGCCATGGTGCCAATGAGCAAGTTGGCCCCGGGTGCAGATGATGGCTCCATGGCCTCGCCTTAGGCACTAATATAACTTGGTTGTGGAGCAACAGAGCAGACAGAGGTTACTGGGTGGATCCACATCAGGGTGCATGCGGAAGTCTGTCTCTGTCTCATCTTCTCTCACTTAAAAAAAAAAAACAATTCTGACCGAGCAAAGTGAAAAATAGCAAGCTTACAATGAAAATAAATGTACTCAAGTGGGAGAAATTTGAGAAGTAATAGCTGTGGAGTATAAATTACATGCACCCACATAGACATTGCCACACAGATGTAAATAATGTTGCTTTAAATGGACCATAAAGTTTAAATTACTTTCCACACAAAGAATATAAGGCCAGGAAAACAAAACAAAACTAAACAAAAACCCCAGCTAACCTTGGTTAAAATAATACTGTGACCCTCTAAAGAAAAACACAAAAGAAGTAATAGTTGTTAATTTAATGGCTGTCCTGGGTTTTCATAAATATATCACTTCCACCATTAAGAATATCATTAGCTTCTAATTCCCCTGCGTTCAGAAACGAAAGAAGTCAAGAGTGGCGTCTTAGCCGTCCACCTTCATGTATCTTAAATCGTTATCCCCATGTTATAAAATTGCTGTGAGACTTTTATTAATGAGGACATAAAAGCATCAGTATGTAGAAACCAATGAAGGCCCCACGATTCTTTTGAATTTTGATCAGAACACATGATGAGAACTTTTTTCCACCTGCGGCACTCATTTCTATAAAATAGCAAATGATTACATTAAAATCACTTTTAAAACTTACAAAGCCAATATATAATCACAGGAGGAAGAGAAAGTGAAAAAAGTAAAAGAAAATTAGGAAGAGATAAGAAAGAAAACTCATTCTATTTTGTTTCTTGTATCAGTTTGCTGCTGTGTGGGATTATCTCCTCATGTACGTGTGCACACAAACATGAAAGCAGGTATTCATCTGCTTTGCAATTAGAGTTTTGCTTTACTATTATAAGATGGATAGCTCTTCATGTCACTGAATATATATAGTTTTAGACTGTATTTTTATGTTTGGAAATGTTTCACTATATGAGTCTATATTCTCTTAAAATAATATTTCTACAAATCTAAATTGTTTTCCAACTTTTGCTATTGTGCATACTATTGTAACTATTATCACTGAACTTATGTCTTACTGGATATCATTTTCCCATGGGATAAATTCCCAAAAGTGAAATTTCTAGATTCTGGCAACACAAGGCATCAATAATAAATGCCAATCTCATACAAGTGAAAATTATAGCAAATTATTTTCTTTTAAATTTTATTTATTTATTTTGTGACAGAGACAGTCAGAGTGACAGACAGGAAGGGAGAGAGATGAGAAGCATTAATTCTTCATTGTGGCAGCTTAGTTGTTCATTGATTGCTTTCTCATATGTGCCTTGACTGGGGGCTACAGCAGAATGAGTGAGCCAGAGACCTTGGGCTCAAGCTGGTGAGGCTTGCTCAAACCAGATGAGCCTGCGCTCAAGCTGGCAACCTCGAGGTCCTTGAACCTGGGTCTTCTGCAGCCCAGTCCGACGCTTTATCCACTACACCACTACCCGGTCAGGCATATAGCAAATTATTTTAATTCTAAGTTTTTAACCTGTAAAGTTGTATCTGTCCTCATAAATGCCCTGACCAATTTTCTACCAAAGTGCTGATCTTTTTCTAACTGAATTATAAGACAATTTTATTCGTAAAGAATATTATCTTTTGATGAGTCAAATATTTTGAATACATACTATATACAGGTTTTTATTTGCCTTGTGTCTTCTAATAGTGATCTTTTAATGCAAAACTGTTTTTCTATTGTAATGCTATCTATCAATCACAGTCCTTTTTGGGTCCTGTTTAGAAAGGACTTCCCCTTGTAATAAATGTGAACATTTACTGAAGGCTTACATTTAATCAAATGAAAATAATTATTCATTTGTTTTGTTTAGCTTTTTCTTCTCTTCATTTAATTTCAATATATCTGGAATTTATTTTGGTAAATGACGCAAAAGAGAAATTAAACTTTAATTTTTGCCCAATGATAGACCACTTGGTCCAACAGGATTTAGTGAATAATTTAATCCTTCTCATTTGATTTGAAATGCCAACTTTATAGCATGTATTTTGATAGCAACACACAAAAAGAATCAAGTTGTACACGGAATTCTGTGACTGCAGAAATTAATACCACATTTTACAAATGTAAGTACATGCTTGTTATGAATTGTAGAGCCCTTGAAGAAATTGCTTGATAACAATTAGAAAATCAAACTCTCTTTCACAACTTAAAGTTGTATCTTCAACTCTAACATAAAAGAATGCTAACTAGTATTTTATTATAAAAATTATTAGAATCAGAGGGCATAAACTTTGACCTGATCATTCTAATGAGACACAACTCGGTGAAAATATCATATATGTTGCATATCGAGGTATTAAAAAAGCCATAGTAAGAATAAGACCGGCTTGAATGTGATTTATAAACCTTATTTTATGTGTGTAAAAATATCAAAATACTTTATCTCTGAAAAAGAATTAGTGTTCCTGACAGGACAAATTTAAATTAGGACTTCTTGGTTTACAACTTGTCATAAATGCCTCTGAAATCCATTTTCTTTAAATGCTATAAATCAACAGAGCATTCTCAGAGCACAATTTGGTTGTTGTCGTGTGAGAAAATATTTAGATTCAAACTGGCAGTGTTTTCCAATTATGCCAAGTGAAAGCAACCACTTAGATATTAAATTCTAGGGAAAAAAATCAAGGAATATAAAGACAGAGGGGAAAAAATGACCTGAAGTTACTATTTTTCTGTAAGAGTGTGAATACTGCAATAAATGATGGACAAAATCTGTATGACATGCCCAACTAGTCGATTTTAAATATAATAATATTAAGACAGTGAAAATCAGGACCGTTTCTAATGAAATGTCTACCTAAGGAGAACCAGCTTTTCGTTCAATTATTAATAATTTGTTGACATAGATAATATTTAGAGTTTTCCATAAAGTAAAGCATCTCAGTTTTGGGGGAGAACAGTAGGGGTTCATCTCTTGTGTATTTACTTAGATAGGAACTGTCCCAAGGTATGAGCCCGGCCACGTTGATGCTCTTGTCATATGGCCTTTTGTAGAGTTATAAAGAGTAAGAATAGGCAGACATTTGGGGCGGATGGCTGCGAGATAATTTTCCCATCTGTGTTATCACAAGAGAAAAAGCAAAGCTTTCATTTTCTCATGATAAGTGAGTTCTGTCATATCAAATTAGAACCACATTAATTTGTGATAACTCGAATAAAATCTCTGGGTAACAGAATTCACTTTATCAGAAGCAGTGTAATGTAAGAGGTGAGAGAGGCAAGAACTTGAGTCTGCCCGCCTGAGTCCGTATCCTAGCTGTGCCCCTTAGAATGTGTGTGCTGCAGGGGAGTTATTTAACCTCCCTGGGCCTCAGTTTTTACATCTTTAAAAAGGAGAATTAAAACAAAAAAATGGTGTCTATTTGATCAGGTTGCTGTGAGATAAAAACGGGGCTCTATATATAAAAGCACTTGGAACAATATCTAACACGCCGCAGGTGCAAAATAGGTAGAATTGTTACTCATTTTAAACTGTATATCCCATGGCTTTTAATGTTGGCTTTAAAAAAAATTTATTGAATTTAGTGAGAAAGGAATGGAGAGAGAGAGAGAGACATTGACCTATTGACCTGTTCCTGTGTGTGCCCAGACGGGGATCGAACCAGCAACCTCTGCACATCGTGCCAGTGCTCCAACTAACCAAGCTGGCCAAGGCTGGTTTTCTTTCAGTTCTTTGCAGTTTGAAATTGACAGCACCAATGAAACCAGACTTTCTGCTGTTTGATGGGTTGATTGGCACAGAAAACATAAGAGCTTTAAGAATATGACGGAAGGTAAGGAACCAAATGCAGTCTCTGATTCATTGGCACTGGCCAAGGACCCTCAGACCCACTCTAATCCCAACACCAACAAGTCATCATGCCCATGAATAACCAAATCAAGTCCTATGTGTGACTTTATGGGTAACATAAGAAGGGGTGGGGGATTATCTTCTTAAAATAATACTAAAGAAAAACAAAGCAACCAGGCTATGCTTTATTCTTATTTAACAAAAAAGGATTAGCACAGTGGGTCGCTGGTTTTCTTCAACTTTTTTTTTTTTTTTTAATTTTTCCATTAAGCAAGTTCTTTTAAAACAATTTGAACTTTTCCCATCCCAGCGATTCCCACGGACACTTGGCAAAGAATCTTGGACAAGTTGCAACTCTGGGATTTTTTCCAGGCATGAGTAACTTGTTAAAAAGCCACTATTTCCTTAATACTAACAGTAAATAGAGTTCAGATCCACATAGATCCTCACTGGTCCATTGGGGAAAGCTTTTATATGCATGTGTGTGTGTGTGTGTGTGTGTGTGTGTGTGTGTGTGTGTGTGTGTGTAATCTTTCTTTTATTCATAAAACACTTGGCTCTCAACGTGTCTGTTTATATTTCACTTCTTAAAAATAAATACACACATTCATGCCAGTTGAGGTTGAAAGTTATCCTTTTTCCATGGCCTGCTGTGTGCCAGTGGTTTTAGGATGGATGGATTTAGAATACCTGGTTAGAATTCTTGAAGAGTGTTTCTCCTCTGTTCTATTTTTTTACACAAAGAGGATAAAACTTAATTACCATGTAATGAAGTGCATATTTTCAGAAACTTTCATTTTAGTGAAAAGCTCAAGTAAATATTTCCATAATTGACGGGGAAAATGGAATGTTTAATTTTAAATTCAGGCAGTGAAGTCAGGTTTGTTTTTTGCGCGCACGGGTGCAGAGGAGGTGACCGTACTAATCTTCAGCAGTTACTGCTCTGAGTATACCATATTTCCCTGTGTATAAGGTGCACCCTTTTTCGAAAAATTTGGGTTCCAAAAACTGGGTGTGTCTTCTACAGTGGTTGTAGATATTTTTCCTTGCATTTCCCGCTTTTTCACGCTCGTTTTTGCCCTCATTAAAAACAGTGACTCGTCATCAGGCACAGATGAGGACAAGCTAATGGATGGGAGTTTTGACAGTGATGAGGAATTGCATGAATTTTAGGATGAATAAAACTTAAGTTCAATAACTTTATGTAATACATTTTTCTTCCAAATTTCAGGCCCCCAAATTAAGATGAATCTTATACATGGGAGCGTCTTATATGAGGGGTAAATCCTCTCTTATTTATCATTGGGTGATCATTATAGGACTTGCCCATACACAATATTTCTGAAAGATGTGTACTTTAAAGTTATCATTATTTGGATGCGTTTGGTAGATGTGCTTTATAAGGTCAGCAGAGGTTATGTGACACTTTGCAAGTTCATGCAATTATACAGCAGCTTGCCAGGGACAGAGCCTCCAAGGTGCATTTTTGCCATCCTCTCCTCATGGAGAGGTCTCCGTACCAGAATTCCCTATAATCCTTTTTATCTGAGTAACAAACAAATTCCTCTTGTCTCTGCACTGCTGGACCGGGTATATTTTGATAATAGGGAGTCCCATGAGATAGCTTGCATTTCCTGCTTCCGGTCAGATGTTCCCCAAGAATAACTTTTCTACATATGTTTTTGCATTTTTGATCACAACCCCAGCTGGAATCAGGAAGTTTAGAGGCAGCACGGAAATGAAAAATAATTAAAAGTCACAGCAAAATTTTCTTTATTTTTACTTTTAAAATATTTAATTTTTTAGTGGCCCGGGAGGAAAAAAATTTATATTATCTATTATCTAGCATACTTTTAAAGTATTCTACCACTTTATTTCCTTATTTGGGATACATTTTTATTTAAAAGAATAAAGGCATGGTTATATGGGAATAGGAGATTTCCCAGGGTCAAACTATCAGTCACAGGAAGACAGGAGATTTGAACTTTTAAAATTCCTAATTGAGGCTTTACTTGAAGCAATATTAGACATTACACTAGCCTAATAAAAAGCATACCATATTGTAACTTCTCTAATAAATGTATTTAAATAGAGGAATAGAGAAGAAATAAATAAGTCAGTTGCCTCAAACAACTTATAGATGAATTCTAAACATTGTTTTGAAGCCATTCTAAAAAAATAAACATGCAGTTTTCTGAGCTTCATTTTGCTTATCTATCAAATGGTCTCATGGCTTTGGTCACAGGATGTCTATTAGCATTAAGTTAAACTGTATATGAAGAGCTTACGTGGCATCTGGCTTTTAAAATATGCTAAAAATGTGGTCGCCTTTGCTTGTCCTCCCCTCAGAATGTGGCCCTGACACTTCTTAGAAAGCCGGATTTTCAGAGAGATAATGATACCCATCAATAATGTGCTCACTTAGACTGAAAACAATTCTATTGGCCAGTAAGAACCAGATTGAACCGTAAATAAGCAACATTCGGGTTTTTCTGCTAACTTGTACCATCACTATTAACATTATTATTTTTTTCCTTCTTTCTCCAAGTGAGAGGAGGGGAGATTGAGAGACAGACTCCTCCATGCACCCCAACTGGGATCCACCAGGCAACCCCTGTCTGGGGCCATGCTTGCAACTGACCTATTTTTAGCACTTGAGTCAGAGGTTCCACAGAGCCATCCTCAGTGCCTGGGGCCAACTCACTCCAATAGAGCCATGACTGTGGGATGGGAAGAGAGAGAGAAGAGGGGGTGGAGAAGGAGATTGTTGCTTCTCCTGTGTGCCCTGAATGGGAATTGAACCTAGGACATCCACAGGCTGTGCTGATGCTCTACCACTGAGCAACAGGCCAGGGCCACTATTTCCATTATTAATGTTTTATTAAATTTAGACAAATTGCTTAAGTAAAGCATTAGTGTTTGTTTTATTTTGTTTTAGTGGCATGTTTTTCTATGAAAATTCCAAGATAAGTTTATTTTTTTGTTTGTTTGTTTCTTTTATTTTGTTTCAGTATGGAAGGAAAACCACTATTTACTGAGTTTCAATTATGTTTCAAGCTCTTTGTATCCCTATCTCATTAAGTAGTCATGATAACCCTTTTATAAATCGAGAGTTTGGGATTTAGAGTTTTAGGAATGACTGGTAAGTGGAAGATTAGAACTCAAGTCTTTGGGGTCCATAACTATGTATTAAGTGCCTTTTGTGGGCCAGCTACCCACTTTGTGTCAACAAGGAGCTTATTTATTGAGTAAGGACGAATTCGGCTTCAGAACCCACTTTAGGAAGAAGGGAGAAAAGGAGAGAGGAGGTGAATATTTCTTTGTACCAACCACATGATAGCACTTGTGTGTTTTGTTTTTTGTTTTTTGTTTGTTTTTTTTTTTTGCAACATCCTGAGGACATGCTCATCAGGATTGATTACAGAAGTAGAAGATGTGGTCACATGGAGTCAATCGTGCGTCTGGGGAAGGACACCTAGCAATGTTCTGGCTGGATCACATAGCCACGTGGCTCCAGTCTCATCAAATGTCCTCATCATAATGTAGCCACTCATCTTCTGTGACAGAATTCCTTGGCCCCTACTTGTTGTACCGTGCCAAGGCTTTGCCTTAGTTCTCTTAAAAGTATGTAGGTTGAGGCTCATTTTGTTTGGCTCCGTAGAAAAAGATTAGAACACTTTTAACAACCATCTCAGAAGTACTGGTACTACATTAAAACCTCCTTTATACAATTATATGTTGCAGGGGAGATGGTTAAATAAAAGAATAAGAAAACTATCACGGAGGTAAAATGACTTCAACTGTTATTACTAAAAGTAAAGAAAAAAAGCATGCACAATAGGTTTGCATCCATGCTAATTATATGTAGATGTGTATATAAATACACTCATTTATTTTGTCTGAATAGAACGTCTCTGGAAAGATACATGAGAAATTCACAGGGTAAGAAGTGAATGACGGGCACACAGGGTTAAAAGGAGATTCTTTCCCAACATCTACTTCTGCATTCTGAACTAAACAAATGTGATATTTTTTCAAAGAATAGACAAAATATAATTGTTTTAATATGTACAAAAGAGAGAGACTTTATGACTACTTGTCTTAAGACACACACTGTGACTTTGCGCCACTCAATATGATGCTATCCTTTGGAAAGCGCTTTGAGGAATCAATAGAAAATATTTTATATCGTTTCTGGAATTTAAAAAAAATCTCATTAAATAAATGGTACCTAGCATTATAGGTAGGGTAAAGGAGGAGACAGAATATTAACTACAAAATATACTTGAGTGAAACACGATGATTCTACCAGGTTTCAAGGACTGAGACTCAACTGTAATTAATTAAAAAACTATTTTTGTCAAATGAGTGGAACCATTGTGCATTTTTAGCCTCTTGTGCTATCTTAATATCCTTCATGTTATCTCAAAACTATTTTTAAACAGTGTATTATTAAAGAGAGAGAGAGAGATAAATCCAGCATGGGTATTCATTAGGTTAAGATGGATGAGAATAAAGTTTTCTCCTTAACAGATGCCCCATTTAAGCATAAAAATCTAATTCTATTTAATTTTGTCCCTGGCATACTTGCCTCCTCCTGTCAGAGCGAATCACCCTGACTGCTAATTTTTGAAGCAAAACCTCTGTGATAATTTCCCTCGTGATTTAATCCAGATCTAACCTCAGGCCTTTTGAGGTTCAAGGTCGATGACCCAATTTATTCTGCCATCAGCCTCTATATCAGTAACCATTGTTATGCCTCGCAAGGTTGTGGCCACTATCGTCATTCACTAGGTGGGCAGTTGAAGGTTGACCTCCGATCACAATTCGAGGCAACCTGGCAGGAGGAGGCGAGGCTATGGCCTTGGTAAAGGAAGAGAGGAGCGTCTCAGCTACCTTGTGCATCCAGGAGGAGAAACCAACAACTAAGAAATGATCTGCTTTGCTCTAATGAGAAGACACCTGGGCCCTTAACACCCTCACCAATTGTAAAAGCATTTCATAAAATTATTTTTAAAATATTTACTGATTTTAGAGGCACAGGAAGGGGGGGGAGAGAGACAGAAACACTGGCCTATTTCTGTGTGTGCCTTAACTGGGGGTCGAACCTGCAACCATTGCACATTCGGATGACGTCCTAACCCATGAGCTATCTGGCCAGGGCAGTAAAAGTGTTTTAAGAGGAAATCCTGGAGCTTATACACAAAAGGAACTCTGTAAAGAAAAATAAAGATATGAGAGGTACGCTCAGTCTTCTTATAGATGAATGAACACCCCCAAGTTCAAACCTGGGGGCCTTATTTTACTTTTATTTTGTTTTGTTTTTATACCAACCAGTATCTTTTTGTCTCATTCTCACGTAGCAATTAATACATTTTTGTGAGTTTGCCTTCCTGTTTTAAATAACTTTCCCTCCCCAGGTGCCGCACCGGCGTGTCTGCAGGGAGTAGCGTGCGTGCTGGAGAAGCTGTGCTTAAGTCAAGGATCGTCCCCGTGATGCGGGGGCCCCACGCAGGGAACTGCTGCTCCAGGGGTTCCTGGTTCCAGGAGGGCTTAAACTGGGTTTCTGTGTCAAAGATGCTGAATGAAGCTGGGGGTGGAATCATTAAAATTGGCAATGACCTATTTAACTATGTGCGTGTTCCCCGGGTTGGTATAAATACCTCCAACTTTCTAATTTTCTCACCAGAATGAATTTATCATATGTTCTGATGCCGAAAGTCTTTTCAGCAATGTGCTAACAAAGAAAAAAAAATCTGCATGGTTGATCTTTAGGATTTTTTAGTCTTTCTATTTTCCCATTCTCACGCTCAGTAATAACAGTACAAAGATGGCTTCAGTCCCCCAAACGCTTAGGGGAGAAAAAGGCCAGAGAAGGGGGTGGCTAAGAAAAGAGTTTGTAAACTGAGATAATTTATTTTGGCTCCACTGCAGATCCAAAACAGAATGCATAGTTATCTGATCATATGATATAACACTGGGCTGTAACTGATTTCCCAAATTTCATTGCTGGGTGTGCGTAATTTGATTTTTCATGAAACGACATACTTAGAAAATCACCTTCTAATCCCTATGTCACTCTTCCCAAATTATTCAGTCATCCTATAAACTGCAGGAGAATTTCAAAAGTTATTATGAAGACGGGGGTCACCAGTATTCCCACATATACTGATTATATTTTTATTGATAGGACATGAGTATATCTTATTTGGTATGCACTTATTTGTTGATATGAGGAGCATATTTTTAAATGCCCTAAAACACCAAAAATCTACCTATTAGCAAAAACAGCCCTGATCCACCATAATACATCCGAATCAGAGACCTGTTACCACGAGACCTGGATGTTTTTGTTAGAGACTCCTACTACCTGTTCAGATACATTCTGCATCTACAACTTAGCAAGCTATGCCTTCAATTTTGCATTTAACTATGGAAAAATATGCGTTTTAGTTAAAATTCCATCATACTTGGCATGAATTCACATACTTGTGTTTTTTTAAAGAAAAGAATATTTTGTTTGTAGAAAATTGCATTACTTTCCATTTATTTATTTATTTATTTTTTGGATATGTGACCTTTAAGCAAAGGTTGTGCTGTGTATTTCAGCCACCAAGCATTGAGAAATTGCATTAACAGTAAAATAATATTCTTACTGCCAAGTGTACAAATAATCACTAACAGCGATCTAACTCTCTGAGGCCCCGAGCAGTGCTCCATCATGCTGGCGTGGCCTCCGTGGCAGAAGCCTTCTCTGAACATCTTCCACCTCTCTGTCATTCACAGCTTTGTGATTCAAACCAGCTCGGTACCCATGCTGGTGGGATGACCCCTTGCCCCAAACCCAGCTGTCCCCCATTGGCAAGGGCTTCACAGGAACCTCTGTCCTGAGCTGACTGGTGGTTCTGACCACTGGGATTGCTCTCAGTGCTTCTTTCGAACAAAAATGAGGATCTCACAGAATGGCAGTCCTGTGTGCTAATGTAGAAATACTACTAATACAGCTATACATTCAAATATATATCGCACTGCTTTATAATGAATGCATAGTCGATAAACGCAGTAAGAAATGTTATTTCTTTAAAAGGTGCACTGCTTGGGGAGAGGTTCTGTTACTTTTTATGGACTTTTTGGTTATCAAGTGGATAAAAAGAGGAACTTGTTTAAATGGCGGTGAGCCCTGTATGGCTAAACTTGGACTTGTTTTCCAGGACTCATGTCCAATAGGTTTCAAGGAGAAAAGGAAACAAACTTGATTTCTGAGTCTTGACAGGAACTGCTCTAGTTCAAGGAAGAGTAATGATGAACTATGATGCTATTTTGTATGCTTTGCTTTTGTACCCAAAGAATTCTAGTGAAACCCTTCAAAGTAGCACCTTAGATTTCATTCACAGAATTTGGACAGCTGCAGTGCTCTGGGCTACGTGTGCATGCACATCTATGAATGAATGTCCTTACATCATAGGCACTGCCCTGTCTATGATTGGGATGGTCAAATCCATGGTAAATTCATTTCTGGGCCAACTCTGCCAGATTATATAATGTGAGTTATGTCCATATGGCTTAGAACAGCAGACCCTGATTTAAATCCTTAGACTAGGTCCTGGCCAGTTGGCTCAGCGGTAGAGCATTGGCCTGGCATGTGGAAGTCCCGGGTTCGATTCCTGGTCAGGTCACAGAGGAGAAGCACCCATCTGCTTCTTCACTTTCACTCTCTCATTTCTTTCTATTTCTCTCTTCTCCTCCTGCAGCCAAGGCTCCATTGGAGCAAAGTTGGCCAGGGTGCTGAGGATGGCTCCATGGCCTCTGCCTCAGGTACTAGAATGGCTCCAGTTGCAACAGAGCGACATCCTAGATGGGCAGAGCATCACCCCCTGGTGGGCATGCCGGGTGGATCCTAGTCGGGTGCATGTGAGAGTCTGTCTGACTGGCTCCCTGCTTCTAACTTTGGAAAAAACACACACACAAAAAAAAGAAAAAAAAATCCTTAGACAGAATAAGTCCCCCATGGTTAAGGGGACAGGTCAGTGCATACCTGTTAATTAGACTAACTCATTTCAACCTACTTTTAGGGGCTATTACCCAAATATAAGTATACAGTATTTAGATAGAGGAATGCTATGAAAATTCAGAAATATAATGGTTCCATGAAAAACAGTTACTATCTAGCTAAGTTTTAAATTTATTTTAAAAAGATTGAGGATTTGGGGCAGTTTTCTCTATGAATTCTTGATGGTGACAGCCTATTCTGATGGGGACAGCAGTGGGCAGATCATTCTACGGGCAGGGAACCGAAACACTGACATCAGTTAGAAGAGTCCCATGATTTTGCTAAACATGATGGACGGCAGGCTGGGATTCTGGGAAATAATTTGTCTTACACAAAGACTTCCTTCCCAGTGGAAAGGCTCCACACGAGTATTAAATCTCAAAACAAATTAATTCCTGCCTATCACTGGAAATGTTTACAGTTTAGCCATTTAAATATCAGAGCTCCACGTAATGGTATGAACAGGTTGTAGAAATTTGTTAATTTGAGATTCCATTTGGTAACAGAGGCAATAACTTGTCTGGCATTAAAACAGAGTTTAAGGTAATCACTGCACCCGCTCTTTTGTTCTGAGTGCTTTACAATCCTTAATTCACATAAAACATCTGTGAAAATTAGTTAGGAGTGTGGTGAGTAAAATTTAATCCCTGTTTTTATACCAGCATGATCTAAAACATGCTTATACACATTTCAATCTCCCTCGTGTGAAAAACCCACGTGGGAATGAATGGGAAAGCATTTGCGCGGTACTCGAAACCTTTGGGGCAACAGAAGATGAATGTGGTGGCAGAATGAGAACTATGCGCACGAAAGACTACTTCCTCCGTTGATGTCGACACCACGTGGGGGAATAGTTACAGGAACAAGGGATGAGCTGGAGAGCACGTGGCTGGCCAAACACATCTTTGTTAAAGTGAACGCGGTTGGCTTCTGTTTTGCAGCATGGAGAATAGATGGGCAAAGAGGGGTGCGTCCTTCCGCTCGGGGGCAGGGACGGAGTGTGCTGTGGTGTGTGCTGTGGAATGTGCCGTTTTGTGTGCAGTGGAGTGTGCTGTGGTGTGTGTATAGACAGCTCTAACCGACGCAGCTCTTGCCTAGACACACAGGATCGACTCGGACCCCTTTTCAGAGCTGCGCTCCCCGCAGACGGATGCGAGAAGAGGGACACAGTCACACATTGGAGGGGTCCTCAGGGAAGTTCCTTTGGTGAGTGTGAACAAGGAGACATCTGCTTCCGAAACGGTTTCCAGTGTAGATGTAACAAAAAGCAGTCCAGTGACTGAGCCATCCAGAAATTAACATGAAAGAGGTGCCAAGAAAATCTTTACTCCCCAGTTACAGATCTGGAAATATTTATTTAGCACCTTCTATTTGAAAAGCATTGTGCTTGACAGACACTGAGACCACGTGTGTGTGCGCGCGTGTGCCTGCGCACGCACGCGCACACACACACCATATCTTTATGTCCTGCTCGTCCCCAAAGATTTGTGATTTTTGTATTTAGACATAGGTGTGTGTTTATGTGTGTGTGTGTGTGTGTGTGTGTGTGTGTGTGTGTGTGTGTGCTATGTATGAGTAAATAGAGAATAAAAACAAAGAGTGTAGATGCTTCTGTTAAAGAAATATGTGGAGAGGGAAAAATCTGGGTAGGATAAGATTCACAAACAAGGCGTACCTGCCACAAGGTATTGTAAAGTTGCTGGAAATAAATCAAACTCTTGGCTTTAAGCTTACTTCCCAGTGATAAAAGCATAGAAAAATAGGTGATCAGTTAAAAGGACTTACTAGGTAATCGACCATATGTTAAACCCAAACAGGAGAGATTTTCCAGATATTGAGATGAGAAGGAAATTTTTGCTATGGATTCTGGTTTAAGGAACATTGTACTGTTTGATAAGTGGGAAGCTTGCCAACACTCATACGATAATTAACATATTCAGTTGGATGTGACCGTTCTTCTAATAGCCCTCAAAGTATACCAGTGACCTCCTGCCCACGTAAAAGCAAGTCTATAATAATAATGTAAAATACTACAGGAAAAAATGTAGCCCTTTTAGGATCTTGCATTTCTCCAGTGTAGCATATAGGAAACTGATATTTAAAACAAGCTACACAGAGGTGATCATTCTGGTGGGTGGAGGAAGTAGAGGGTAGTAAAACCCAGAGACTATATCCCTGCTCCTATCCCTGACACAGAGGACTGCTGTCTTTCATCTGTGTTACACCTGAGACTTCTGCGTATTGCATCTCACATTTAGATATGTGGTTCAGATAAAACAGCAGAGCGTTTCAGGTAGTAATCTTCATCAGTAACCTGGGGCACAGAGACTGAGAGGAGCTAATAAATGGAGTGTCCTAATGCTCTGACCACCAATTCTGGGCGGCGGGACGTGGAAGTTCTTCTGTCATGTGGCCAATGTTTTTGCCACCTTAACCCAGAGGAACCAGATTCTCCTTCAGGGACTGCTTCTAGTCTATTCCACAAAGGAAAACGGGCCATGCGATACCTCCAGGTTCTACTCTGCAGAATGGCGCTCTCCAGAAAGCGCTATTTTTTTAAGGATGCTATGAAAACTTCATGATGAGATAGCTTTTGCGAATCAATGGGAAAAACAAGGTTCAACAAGTTATTGTCTTGCAGGACTTGTCAGTGCCCTTAATGAGGATCCTGGAAGCTGAAAATCTCAAAGAGCAGCCTGGGGTTTCAACACTGATTCACTGATGGGCCTCTCTTCTCACCAGAGGTCTCATTGAAATTGTTTGCTCGAGCAGTCATTGCACAAGTCAGTAGGTTTTATAACATTTTCCTGGTTGGCACTGCCAAGTTGAGCATAATGTTTTATGGTTCCTCCACACCGTAGCATGTATTGGCGTTTCCATCCTTTCTTTAGGGCCAAATAATTTTCCATGTTTAGACTACATCTAAACTGATGGGCTTCTGTGGTGTGTCTACGTTTTGCCTATTATGCATAATTCTGCTGTGAACATTCGTGTAGAAGTGTTTGTGTGGAGATACGTTTTGATTTCTCTTGGGCATATATCTAGTTGTAGATTGCCGAGTGAATAGTAACTCACGTTAACCTTTTGAGGGATTGCTGGGTTATTTTCCAACTGGGGGCATCATTTTACATTCTCGTAAGAAATGCATGTGGGTTCTAATTTGTCCACACCCTTAATGACACTCGCTACTCTTTGACTTTTGATGACACCCATCCTAGGGGGTAAGAAATAGTATCTCATTGTAATTTTGATGCACACTTAATAACTAATGATATTAAGCATCTTCTCATGTGTTTCTTGGCCACTTATGTAAACGACTGAGGTATAAATTGGCAAGTTTGACTGCTGACACTTCTGACAATATCAATCAACATGTTCCTTCAAAAACTGAGCACTATTTTAAAAGTGAAAATCAAACTTATTGTTTCTAAGTCAGAACATTAATTTTTTACTTGAAAGGAAGAAATACTCCATAAAATAATCTCATAAAAATGATCACATCATAGGTTTTAAACTTGGGGGTAACATAAAACAAAACCAAAAAAAGTAGACTTTTGACCTAAGCTCTGCCTAATATTTTGGCTCTAATCAAAGCATGAAACCTAGTAAAGATTCACATAGTGCTTAATTAGTTTTTATTTCTCTCTCAAGCTGAAAGAATTAATTTTAGGGGAAAGAAATATAACAGAGGCAGAGGCAAGTACTACATGACCAATATTTCCATTTCATATTGCTCTGTTTCTCCTTTTTCACCAGCCTCAGGAATGAGGTTTGTTTTGTTTTGTTTTGTTTCTTGGAACCTTGAGCAGGAAGAGACCAGGGAGGTGATAAGAGGACACATGAGTGTTAGGCTCCATGCTCCATGCCTCAGAAGTGTTTTTTTTTAACTTACACATGGTGGGAAGAATGGAAAAGATCCTGGGGCGGGCTGTGTGATTCTCAGAAGAACTTTTCATTTCTTGGATCACATGTCTGAAGTTGGACTATAAAACTCACAATACAGGCTAGAACAAGACACAGGATCAATAGGGAAACTTTCATTTGAAAAATAGCTTCGCCATCCTGTTTCTTATGGGAAATGATGCCCTGCAGCCCAGCCTGTGCCCAGTATCAAAGTTGGCTTTCTTCTCTGGAGGCCAGAGTACTCATTAGAATAAGACAGTCAACCTGAAAATGTATGTGGTGGTGCAGTGGATAGAGCATTGACCTGGGATACTGAGGACCCAGGTTTGGAACCCCAAGGTTTCTTGCTTGAGCATGGGCTCATCATCTTGAGTGTGGGGTGGCTAGCTTGAGCGAGGGATCACAGACATGACCCCATGGTCGCTGGCTTAAGCAAGGGGTCACTGGCTCAGCTAGAGCCTCCCCCTTCTCCAGGCACAAATGAGAAATCAATCAATGACTAACGAAGGTGCCACAACTATAAGTTGATGTTTCTTATCTCTCTCTGTTCCTGCCTGTCTCAGTTTCTCTCTCTCTCTCTAGAAATTCAGACAGTGGTGAGGAAATCTAAAAACCGAAGTCCCCAAAATCATGGGAAAGACCCATGGGAAGTTTTAAAACACATCATTGGCAGTTCAGCAAACACAGAGGTCCAGATGACAAAGTGACATTGTGATTTTTAACTGTGACTGTTCAATTTTGGACTCTGATATCATGTAACGGGGCCACTGATGGACCACATGCACAGGCAGGCGATCTACCTCTCATTCTGTTTCCTCATCAACACAAAGGCACACTCCCACCTCTATCGCGGAGAGTCTATGGAAACCAAGTGGGATAAAGAAGGTGAAAGAACACCCTTTGAAAACGCTAGCATCACAATATTAATATTAATACTATTATCACGCAGTTCCTTCACTTTTTAGACCTTCTGGTTGAGACTCATTCTCAAGAAGGGAAGGCGGACGTCCCCATCAGATGAAGATTCAGGAGTAACCTGTCAATTTTGCTCTCCTCCCAGACTCCCTGGTAATTGAGAGTCGAGGTGTGACACCATTTGTACGAGTTCTGACACTGACTTTCTGAGTTTGCAGGAAAATAAATGCACTTTGATAGGTTTAAGATACTGAGAGCAGAGAAGGGGGCAGGGGAAGGCAAAGGTGGATGAAGTGTGTCAACAGGCCAAGGGGAGATGCTGTAGGTCAGTGGTTTACAACCTTTTTACACTTGGGGACCGGGGACCGGGGACCGCGGACGTAGCTGGCTGGAGACGGAAACACGCGAGGAATAAAGTTTTATCTCCTCGGGTGCAACAGTGCAACACAGTACAAATTGGTGCTTGATTTCTAAACCTAATGTGTGCGATGCATTGAATACTACGTAAGTTTGTCCGAGTGCTTTTTGTCTATTGTGCGTGATTGGTAAATGCTCTGCATAGTTCAAAGTTCATTCAAACAAGCCTACAAGGTCTAGAGATGTCTAAGACCACCTCTATAGTGTTTTCATCAATGATGCAGGCTGATAAGTGGCAAATGTACTGAGCATAAGCGAATTCAACTAAGATCACAGGGTCTAGAATTTTCATCCAACATCAGGATGGTTAACTCTTTTGCGGATTGGCACAAAATTTCTATCAGACTGGCATCAGTCTGTGGACTAACAGTTAAAAAAACTCTGCTATAGTGGGATGCTTAGACACAGTGTAGTAGAATACTTCCTTCCCCAAATGTCCGTTTTTTGCTTCCTAAGTTCCCTTGTTTGTGAACCACACATTCTTGAGACTTGCCTATCCCACCCGAAGGAGCAAAATAGAAACTCCAAGAGAGGCCAAAGAAATGTCCCCGTGGGTACACAGTCCTAACAAATGCATAGGCTTAAAAGCTTATTTCTGCAGAGATTTATTTAGTAAGGGCACTTGGAAGCTAAACCCTGGAACCAAATATTCCTTCCCTGCTTTAATACCTCCAAGGGCCTTGCGACTTTTAAAAGCTAGAGTTGCTTTGCTTACTTAAAATTCAGAGGCATGTTTCCCAGGCTTGACTAAAGCGGTAATAATAAAACAGCAACACACACTGAGGCAGATCATTGAGTAAGTAGATTTTAGATTTGCCTTCGGCCAAATGAGGTTGAAAAATTGTCCCCAGTAAAGCCTAACCAAACAAAATATCTCTCCCAGTAGCCTGTTTGTTGCCTTCTTTCTTAAAATAACATACCCTTGGGGCATAGACCTTCTGGGAATTTCCACACCTGGCGGACCATATTAAGATATTTTACGCAGCTATTATATCTGTCAACAGATATTATTTCTTGTCCAAGGATGTGCTCAGATGGACTGTTTCACTAAATCTGGGCAGGAGAATTTCCTACAAAGTAAATCATTGAACAGGGGAAAAAAATAAACAAAAAATTCCTTTCTTTAGACAGCATTCAGGAGGATGTAGACTATGGTGAGGTTGACAGAGAAAGTGGAGAAAGAAGTGCAAACACAGAAAATATGACTTGTACCCCTTCTTTTCCCTCAAGTGCCTTCTCTTGTGAGAAGCGTTCCACTCGAGACTGTGGATGATAGCAGTGTGCTTTATACTGTGTTGGGTGGAATCATAGATCATCGAAGACTGTCATAATCTTCAACAAAAAATGGTCACAGCAGTTCTGTTTATATATGCTGGACGTGTGAAATCTTTACTTAAGTTTTTGACCAAAAAAAAAAAAAAAAATGACCCTTTCTAGAAAATAGTGAAGATTGAAAACGATCTCTTGGCCCTAGCTCATTGGCTAAGCATTGGCCGGCATGTGGATGTCCTGGGTTTGATTCCCAGTCAGGGCACACAGAAGAAGTAACCATCTTCTTCTCCACCCCTCTCCCCCTTCTCTCTCTCTTTGCCCCTTCCCGCAACTATGGCTTGATTGGTCTGAGAGCATCAGCCCTGGGCTCTGTGGAGCCTCTGCCATAGGTGCTAAAAATAACTTGGTTGTGAGCATGGCCCCAGATGGGTAGAGCATCAGCCCCAGACCATGGTCTCCTGGTGGATCCCTGTTGGGGCACATATGGGAATCTGTCTCTCTATCTCCCCTCTTCTCATTTGGAAAAGAAGAAAAAAAAACAAAATATAAAAATAAAAAATAATCTTTTTAAAAAGAAAATGATTTCTTTTGGGAGTCCAAAAACACTGCTCTGTTCATTTTGTGATGCCCAGCCCTAGCCCAGTGCCAAGCATGTGTCAACTGTATGTAGGGATTCTGCCCAGCTGCTGAGGAATGTTTGATACCTCCAAGATCACTGAGTCAGTGGGGCAGACGGAAGTCCAGCCTGTATGTCATGTCTATAGTACCCTTCTGGTCATGCTGTTGCATGGGCGGGTCATAAGGACTTATAACAGACACTTTCATGTGTGAGCTAGTCGGATGGCTAGATTTAGCAAATACTTAGCAACACTTATACTGAAAAATATTTGTTGTTTATCTGAAATTCCAATGTAACAGGGTAAATTGTATTTTATGTGGCCACCCTATACGGTGGGGAAGTTACAAGGGGCAAATGAAATTTGCTTGAAGATAGTGACTCTGTAAACCAGCTTTGAGGACACATGGGTAATTTGGGTGGTGGCCTCTACTATTAAATTTGAAAATAGTTGGTGTGACAACTCTCTGTTAATATGGGGGAAAAAATCATGAAACTGCTTAAGCTTCAATTTCGATGTTTTTGGCTCTGTCTGCTCATAGTGAGGAGAAAAACACCGAAATTAGGTCAAACTGGGTTTCTGAATATTCACCATCAAATAACGATTCTTACTATTCTTTTCACACAGAGACACATAGCGACCATGTCTTATACATACATACACACAGTTCACTTGTTGCATTTTAAAACTGCATCCCTTGTAGAAAGTCTCTGGGTAGAAGTATAATTAAATCATTCATTGTAATATACCCTTAAAATATAACAGCAGCAATATTAACAAATAAAACCTAGCCCCTGAACCAGTGCATTTTATATTATTACTTCACTTGGCAGGCTTTCGTTTGCCTTGTACAACTTCCTTACAAGTTAGGTTTTACCTCATGACCTATGATATAATAGCAGGGGTTGTTCTGAATCTATTAGAAGAGTGAACTGGGAAGGGAGGGCGATGTGAGAAGAGGTCATTCTCAAGAAAGTGCATCTGGTTCTTTTAAATACAAATTGAAGAAATGTGTGACTTCATTTAAAAAAAATGGAAATAGATGTTAATTAAAATATAGGTGATTTCAAGCTGCTTAAAAAGAAAACAAACAAGTCTCTCAACCTTCAGAATTTTTACTAATAGTTTCTCAACTTGGACACAGCTTCAATGTTCTTGTTTAGCACAAACAATATGCACAGATTGTAAGGTATTATTTAGCCTTAACTTTGTCTATTCCTCCATTGAAGCAAAAGCTGTGTGTTTCAGCACCCACGTTGACTCCTTCTGGTTCACAGCTCCCAACAGATGCTCTCTGCATGTCTGGATACCCTGCTGGGTTGAGGAATGTACAGATAGCTCTCCAACTATTATCTCCGGGTTGAGCCTATGAGGGTGCTTCTGTACAAGCATTTGAATGCATAGACTAGGTAATGATGACTCACACCAGTGTGTGTGGATATCATCTAATTCGTTGAGAGTCTGAATAGAGCAGAAAAGTCAATAAAAGGCAACTTTATTCTTTGTTCAACCAGGGTCATCCCTCTTCTCTGCTCTTGGACATCGGAGATTCCGGTTCTGGGGCCTTTGGTCTCAGACAGGAGTTTACACCACAGGACTTGGACTTCTGGACACTTCTTCTTTTCCTCATTAGATGCATGTGTTATTTACTATTGCTTCTGTTTCTCTGGAGAATCCTGACCAATCCAGAGCACAACCTCAACATTTCAGTAACTCAAGACAAAACTGTTCATTTCTTAGCCACGTGAATTCATTCCCATCCAATGTGCAATTGGGAATGTATTTGGGGCAATGCTTCTTCGAGAGATTACTCAACAGTCCAGATATTAGCTTTAGCATATAAAGAAATCCACACCAACTGACATGATAGAAAAAGAGGGACCTGTGGTTCAAACGGTGTCAACTAGATACGGCAGTCTGCAAGTGACATGCATTTCCACTCATGTCTACTTGCATTTCATTGGCCAGAATTAGCCACGTGACCATTTAATGTCAAGGCGGCTGGAATTATTGACTTTCAGGTGCCTGGCCTTATGGGAAATCTGAATATTTTGGAACAGAAGTAACACCAGCTACCATGCTTCCTTGAAACTTAAAAAGCAGAATCCATCTTTCTTTCCCCGCTGAAAGTTCTTCTGGTTCTAAGTGAAGTTTTATTGATATCTCAGAAACAAGCCCTTCTTCTCTATCCCCCAAATCTCTCCCCACCTGATCCATTAGAACCGATCTTAGAAAGCAAAACCTCCGTGAGAATATGGTATTACATGACACTGTAACCTTTATCCCCTCCAGAAAACCACCCTTTATGAATAAAACATGGGTGACCTTTAAAAACTTAGCAGTTGTACCAGGTGATTGCATATTAACAAGCTTTTTGAAGAAATAGGACAGGCTGTGTGTGCCTCAGTTAAGGATAGATAATAGAACTATTCAGATAATTTATTATTTTATTCAACACAAGGAAATACACCAAGTCTTTTACATACTCTGCTTACACTTCCCTTTGCGTAATTGTACGCGACATCCACTTATTTTAATTGTGCTTTCTACTGTTAAATTGAAAAGTCCCAGGGAAATAATTATTCTTGTTATCTACTTGAATTTTCCATTTTTGGTTAACTATTTAAAAATTCTGAAGGATCTTAAGCAGGAAGCAAAGTGAGGCAGGGTTATATACAATGACATTGAATCTCCTGACAGCCAAACACAAGTCCTCAGATTTCATGGTACCTGACACGTAGAAGACGCTCAATTAATTCAATGGGAAGGATGTTCTGGAACATTTAACAAAAATATAAGTAAATGGAGTTTGCTAGGGAATTCTATTCAGGTTAGAGAGAGAGTTCTAGGTTGGACTCAAGGGAAGAATTGTCGCTAGGGGTATAGCTAAGGTAAGGGAGGTTAAATCAACTCACAAATGACATGCAGGAAGAGGCCTTTGTCCAAGGCACCATGTTTCTAATTCAATTGTGTCGTAGATTATTTTCAAACTAGGCTGCCCAGAGTTCTAGGGTTCTGACAGGGTATCTCAAGAAGCACTAAAATAGAGCATGAGGTCTTCATTCAGGTGGTTGGTAGGGGCTTAGCGCTTTTGTGTTAGTTTGCATTGTAAGCTATATTCTTTATTCATACAGTCCGTCCAAAAAGGAACTTGCACCATTGCCTGTATCTGTGAGGCATGATAGTCCTCTACCATCTATAGTCCATCAAATCACTGTGACTCTTGTGATGACCAGTTAGTGTTTGTGAACATCACATGGAAATTTTAAGTGCACAGCGTTTGCGTCTATGGAATACTAAAAGTACTTGACACAGATTCGGAATTACCACGCCTATAGAATTATTAAACACAGATACGGATTACTCGTAGAATATTTCCTCGATCTTTGCTGGCTCTCCACAGAGCCGTTAGAACTTCTTTCACAACTCTAAGATCCTCAAGGGATAAAACATAATTCTTAAATGTTCTCTTGCACTGACAAATATTCCTTCCTACTGTAGTAACTGAAATGTTAGTATTCATCGAAAGCTCTGGTATTCTTATTTTTTGAACATGTCTGACATTTCTGAGATGATCGCCTAGTCTCATAATCACGACAGAATGGAACAGTACCCCTTTCGGTAGTTATCAGTACGTCCGCATTGGAATTTTACCACCAGGAAAATTCTTAGATTATTTAAAACGGGGAATTTGATGGAAACGAGTCCATCCTGTGTAGGACTCCATGGATTCAAGTGTATTGGTAATTGTCCCTTTCTATCTGCATGAGCCAACCAAGAAATTTTAGCTAATCTACAATTACGGCAATAAGCCATGATTCTGCTTTGCTCTGCTGGGCCGGCTTGGATAGGACTGCCTCTAGATGGCTCGGCACGGTTTCATCTTTATGCTCCATGGGCTGCCTCTCCAGAGAGCTGGGGATGGATATACCCAAGTATTGAAAACACAAAATCACTTACATTTGTCATTTTAGCATTTAGGCTCCTAGGATTGTCTAAAGCAGGGGTCCCCAAACTACGGCCCACGGGCCGCAGGCAGCCCCCTAATGCCATTTGTCTGCCCTCCCACCCCCGCACTTCTGGAAGGGGCACCTCTTTCATTGGTGGTCAGTGAGAGGAGCACAAGATGCATCACACCCATAGTTCCCATTGAAATACTGGTCAGTTTGTTGACTTAAATTTACTTGTTCTTTATTTTAAATATTGTATTTGTTCCCGTTTTATTTTTTACTTTAAAATAAGATATGTGCAGTGTGCATAGGGATGTGTTCATAGTTTTTTTTATAGTCTGGCCCTCCAACTGGTCTGAGGAAGAGTGAACTGACCCCCTGTGTAAAAAGTTTGGGGACCCCTGGTTTAAAGGCTTGGCGATGTCAAAGGAAGACGTCTTGTGCAGGAGGGAGTTAGGGCTGTCTGCATGGTGTCTCCCCAAGCGCACTGGGCAGACACACAGCGGTTCACTCCCGGAGGCAGGGAAGGGGAAGGGGAGGGGAGGAAGAACGTGGCACCAGCCCACCCGAGAAGTTTTCTCCAATGTATCATTAAGGTGTTTCAGAGCATCTGTGAGGCTGCCGTATGAACTGGATGGGAACACAAAGTAATCAATTTCAGTTGAGAGCACTAATATATCACCTTGCCATCTTTTATTGCAAGGTAGAGAATCTCAGTCTTTGGTTCCCCTGCTCTCTCTCTCCCTCTCTCTTTCGCTCATACACACACATACACACACCCCTCCCACACACACACTGACCTCCCACACACACACCCCTCACACATACTCCCCTCACATACACTCCCCTCCCCCACACACACCTCTCACACACATACACACCCCTCACACACACACCCTTCCCAAACACACACCCCTCACACACACACCCCTCACACCACACACACTCCCCCCACACACACACCCCTCATACACACACACTCACAAACTCACACTCAACCCATCCTTTTTATATTTTTGTAAATATCAAACTGCCAAATCAGAAATTCATACTCTTCCTTTGCCTTTTGTTGGCTTGGATTTGTGACTGTGAAAGAAGAGACTTAATCAACATTTTGCTTCCCTGTATTGGAAGTTTTAGAGCTTCTCCTTCTTTGACTCCGGCCATAAACTTGAGCAGGGTTTAAGCTGGGCTAAAACCAGAGCGCCCCTCTCTGCCGGGTTGGGCCACAGAGCAGCAAGCTTCCCAGAGCTGAACGCTCCAATCGGAGGGAACAATTTAATAAAGCGGCTCAAATCTTAATTCCAAGAGTCAATACAGCTAAAAAAGTCACACTTTTAAATTAGAAACTCAAACCTTCTGAGCACTCAGGAGGGAACCCAGCAGAGAGGCGGTGAAACCATGGGCCTGTCGATGTCCCTACTGTAGCCAGATTGCCTCACCATGACCTCTACCTGCAAGTCCAAGGCACACCCCTTATCAGACATGAAACAGGGGAGGGACAGAACAGCACAGGACAAAAAGAAATTAAAAAGATGAGATGGCAATCATTTTTTAAAAATCTTAAAAATTCCCAAGGCTCAAAGCAAATGTTGAATTATTTTATTCTCAGCATTGGAAGTTCAGATTTCTAAGGAGACTAGCAGAGCACTCGGTATATTTTATAGAATCCCTACCTTTTTTTCTTATCTTTTTTCTAGCCCAATCTAGATTCAGTTTGGCCATCCCGGAAATCTAATTCTTTCCATGAAACTGTAACATAGGAGCTCTCGTTATTCGCAATACATACCTTGAGTGTATGCTTCTTATTTTCTGGAGATCTAGCATTTGCGTGTGTTATATCGTGATATGTATCATCTCCCCCCACCAAAATAAAGAAATAAATAAATCTCTTTTGGCCACAGGGGCCAAAGTTTATCTGTCCACGCCAGATGTGTTTTCCTTCAGAATCTCTACAAGGTTTCTCAGTGTTTTGGTTTTTCTTTTTTACCTCTAAAATCTAAAATCTCTCCACAAACATTTCTTTTCCTCTTTTTACTTTTAATATATATATATTCCTTTAAACTCTGATGTTCTCTCTGTTAGTCTCAATATTTCTCCCTAGACCCCAGTTTCCTAACCAAAGCACATTACTGATCTGATGCTTTTCAACAGCCTGGTAGCACATCAATAAACTAAAGATTATTGTGCTTTGTCAGGTTTTATTTTGTAACATTATGGGAAATTCTCCACTGTCTCGGATGAGTGCGTAAACTCTGATTGCTTGACAATTAACAAAGCTAGTAATAGAAGAGGCGATGTAATTTACCTTCGTACAAGAGATCTCCGTTAACAAAAATTAAACTATTGAACTCCCCTCTCCAAGGAGAGGGTGTCGTTGCCTCATTATATTCAGAAAGAAAGAAAAACAGGTCCCGGGACCAGTGGGCCCTGGGTCTGGCTGGGTGAATTCATGGTTCAGAGGATGCGCTCCTTTTTGTTTTTGTTTTCCTGACACGCATACAAAATGATAGCTTTAAAACTGGACCAAACTCTCCTTCGTTAAGTGAGTACTTCCCCCTCGTTTGGAGCTATAACTCAAGGAGGACGTTTTCGATAAAGAATGTCACGGGGGAGTATCTCAGTGTGCTCCATAGTTGGGGTCCGGAGGGAGGATGTCCCTTATCTGTGGGCCGACTGCGGTCTTGCTGACTCTGTCTCCTCTGCTCCCTGTGTCTGTCTCTGCCTCTCTGTCTCACAGCACTAAAGAAGAAAATATACAGTGTAATTAAATACAGAGCCATCACGCTGCAAGTGGGGAACTCCCACAGAGCCGAGTGCTGGGTTTTGCAGACTCCCACGGAGACCATATGAAGCCTGCATTCAGAGATGGCATCTGGGCCTCTGAGGCTGCCTTCTGCCCTTTTTGGAGTTTCTGCTTAGTTCAAAGAAATACTGTGTTTGAACACAGGCATCCAGAGCACCGCGCCGGAGGGGCGAGGGCAGCGGAGGCTTTGGTGTCCCTCTTCCTGAAGAATTTTGACCTCGAAAAATCTCTTTTTTGGGCAGTTTGTTTTGTTTTTAAGACTTCCTGCATGCCCTCCTGACTTTTTCCAAATTGGACGGACAGCTTAAAACTGCCGGTCCTTTGCCTTACGCTCTGTGAATGGTGAGCAACATCTGGGCTCTAGAAGAGACTGTTATAATTCTGGTTACCAGGGAAGACACACACTGTGATAATACCTGCTTCTGCCTTTGATAATGTCATAATCCTGGGGTCAACAAACTACAGGTCAACAATCTACGGCCCGTGGGCCACACCCAACCTGCTACCTATTTGTGTATGGCCTGTGAGCCAAGAATGGTCTTCACATTTTTAAGCAGTTGAAAGTTTTTTTCAAAAGAAGAAGAATGTTTGGTATCAAGTGAAAATTGCCTAAAATTCAAATCTTATTGCCAGTGAATAAAGTTTTATGGAACATGCCATTTCCATTAATTGACATAAAGTCTGCTGTCAGGCAACAAAGACAGATTCAGTAGTTGTGACAGAGACCATATGACCTGCAACATCTAAAATATTTACTATCTGACCTTCACCCGGGAGAGTTTGCAACCTCTGCTACGAGCTCTTTGGAGAGCCACTTCTAAGAACCGTAAAATAATAAACGAGCATAGAAATATAGTGCATTATCAATTGGCAGAGGGTAACCTTGTGGAAAATTGCCATATTAACCCAAGATGATATTTCTTACCTGTGGATGGTTTTGCCTTGAGAAAACTTCAAGAAGTAAATAAGAACAGGTTCAGACTTTAAAAGACCACGAATTTGGGACCTGGCTGGCTGACTCAGTGGATTGAGCACCGGCCAACATGCAGACATCCTGAGTTCGATCCCTGGTCAGGGCACACATGAGAAATGACCATCTGCATCTCTCCCCCTTCTTGCGCTCTTTCCCCTCCTGCAGCCAGTGGCTTGATTGGTTCAAGCATCGGTCCCAGGCACTAAGGATAGCTCAGTTGATCCAACCATCAGCCCCAGATGGGAGTTGCCAAGTGGATCTCAGTCAGGACACATGCAAGTGTCTGTTTCTCTATCTCCCTTCCTCTCACTTAAAAAAAATAGACTGCAAGTTTGTGCAGGGGTAGGGGGCATTTCAGATTGCGAAGACACAGTGGTCAGAGATGAGATTTGACTTGGCGAAGGTCAGGCCCTGAGAAGAGGTTATTTAAAATATTAAGGGTAAATTAATTGTCCTCTATTCTGATTTGAGCTTTAGGAATGGAAGGAGAACTCGCTGAGAAAATGTGGGGAAGTGAAAGGTTTGTGGCCCATGTCATGGAAACAGTCAATTCTGTTCCAAGCACGAAAAGTGACTGGCAAAAAGAAGAAATATCATCATCAACAAGGGTCTTATTTCTTGACAATATGAGGTGAGAAGGTGATAGTATCCTCAGGTAAAATTCATTCCAGTGTTCCTACCATGTGCCATATTGCATTTGGGTCTTTTTTTTCTGTAACTTTGTTTTAATACAATGAGGTGATGGTTATAATATTAATTATATGGTTCATTCCAAGCAATTAGCTAATAAAATCATAATGTATGAGAAAAATGCAGTTTGCACTTTTGTGTATGGTCATTTCAACTTTAACATAATATGCAGGATGCAGTGGGTGCAGACTATTATGAGCTGTTTCCTGGCGTACACGTCCATAATATGGAGGAGTGTTTAAAACGGGGCAGGCTTTGGGATTTAATTAGAAAGTAATGTAAAAGAAAATGCTTAATTATGGATTTATAATACAGTTGCATTAAATTTGACTCGTCATGTAATTCAACCATAGTGGTCGTGGTTTTCTTCTGTGCTCTGGCTTGGACACCTTTAATGGCTACCTGGCGATGTCTTCACTAGCTGTGCTGTCCTCAGCATGCTATTTAACCTTATTTATGATACTACTGCATTATTTTAAAATCATTTCCTCTTCCATTTATGGCCCTGGTCCAAGGGGTGAAAAAATTCATATAAAGATTTTATGACCAGGTGTTTAAGATGCCTTTGGTGATTCAAAAGAAGTAACAGAGAAGTTATGCAAACAGGGTTGGGCAGTGCTTGGCCATGACACAGTGAGGGACTGGAGAGTTTTGTCTACAAGACAACATGACAGGTCACACCTGTGGAATTCAGTTGCATGGACACTGAATATCACATATTTGAAGTGAGGGGCTCATCCTTTTCTGTGAAGTAGGTATGACATCAGTGTTCATTCATTCACTTGTCAAACATTTGTCAAAGCACCTACTCTGTTCTCAAAACTATGTTAAGCCCTAGGGACCCAGAAGTGAATGGGATGGAAGTTGACAATCCCCTAGCAAGGAAGACAGGCAGAAATACGGATGGCTAAATATGGATGGATAAGTGTTAGAATTGTGCATTGGACATTCAGGAAAAAGTCCACTAGCCAAGACATGGAGGCAAGAGTAGATGTCATTGCAAAGGTTGGGGATGGGCAAGGCAACATCTCCCTCCCCATTTCCAATCCCCTTGGAGTGTAGCGAGTAGTTTTGTGGGTCTCTCTGTACTTCATAGTCTAAAATTTGAGTGTGTAAGGCAGGGGTTAGCTATCCTCTGTCTTTACAACTTTTCTTATCCTTTATTCTCTTATTCTCTCTCTCTTTCTTTTTCTTTCAGCTAAAATACTGTTGTGAAAACTGATGTCATTGAAGTCAGCGGAACTTTTAGCTCTGTTCCTAGAGATGTAGAAAAGTACTTGAAACTGGAATCTACTCCCATAAACAAACAGTAATGTATTTAAAGAGTAACAGCCATCTATGAAAAATATTTAAGATCACGGCACGTTTTTTAAAAAGGAGTTTAAAGCAAATACAGCATTTAAATATCGAAGAATACTCTTTTGTTTTGCTTTCACAAATATTTAGCTGTGATAATTCCTGGTTCTGTTTTTTTTTTTAAAGTCTTCAATGGGTTCCTAATCCACTAATGCAATCCAGTTTGACCTGGTCAATGCTAATGCAACGGTCATATTTGAACAGCGAGCTTTGAGGCTGTATAATAGTTCCCAAAGATAGATAATGATGAATGTTATGGATTTTGGTATCAGGGTTTAAAACTGCCCTATGTTACCCTGAACCCCTTACACATACAAATAGTACAAAGAGTTTAGGATGGGGCGCGTTGGGGTCGGATGCTGAAAAGCTGTCTTTTTCTCATGAAGAACAAACTTCTATCAGATGTTTTGAAATCTCCTACTTGACCCTCCTCTAACCTTCAGCCCAAAATGCACAAAGTAAGATCAAGCTAATCCCAGAGAGCAGGTTTAAACAAACAAGCCAACAGTCTCCTATGTCTCTGAGAGCTCTGATTTTCCTACTTGCCTCTCTCGCGAGCTGTTTGGGAGACAGGACTCTGAGGTAGGTTACAAAGCACTTGGCGGAAGACATGCAGGAGCTATTTGAACATGGGTGGCCCAACGATCTGGGTCCCTGCAGCCTTACTTTTCCAGAATAACCCTCGTTATATGTCTCCCTGCCCCTTGCCCTTACCCAGAAAGTGTGTGATATGCAAGTATGTCACTAGGTACCGTGATGAGCCCTTTGGGAAATATCAGAAGAAGTTCAGAGTTAAAGACGAATTTTCCTTAGTAAGTTACCAGTGGATAGAACGCCATGTGCGGCTGTATCGTACTCCATGAAATTGAGTTCTAACAATGACAGATTTGATGTTAGCTAACTCTGAGCCTCACCTGCTTTCTCCCTGCATTGTATAAGATTTTAGACTGAAAATATTTAAGAGAAAATGTCTTTAACATTTTGATTCTAAATGTCCTTTTCAATTCAACTAATACTTTTTACTGAATAACTACAGTGTGCTCATTACTGTCTGTCTTAGGCTAGCTTCCCCGGGAGGTAGAAACTTCGCCAAAGGCTATGTGCCTCTTCTTTGTTAGGGATTCCAGTCCCAAGAAAGCAAAAGAGAAAAGAAAGGAAAAAAAAAGAGAAAGGAAAAGCCCATCCATGGGTTCTTATGGAACTGGCAATCACGATAAAACATCTTACTTAACTGCCATCGAGATCATTTAAATGGCTGAGCCTACAGTCCATTGTAGGGGAAAAGAGAAGATTCTAGCCACTGGGTCTCACCTTGTATTGGGCAAAGGTTTGCCACACAGTCTGCTAAGGGCCCTGCATGCCTGGCTGTCATAGCAAAGCCATGAGAAGGATGGCTAAGAAGAAAGGTGCTCCAGGACTGTGTTTCCATTTCCGTGATGCCGGGTGAACTCCTTACAGAGCTAGTTCTTGCCAACTTTAGCCAAGATGCAGACCAGTAGCCCAAGGCCCTGGACACAGGTGAGGTGGCAGGGATCTGAGACGTGTGCTAAGAAAACCACAATCAGTGTTTTCTCTGGGCAATGATCCAATATGAATACCCGTGATACCAACCAACAATGGGCACCAACAAACAACCAAAACTGCTATGTAAGTTCCACAACAGCGATGCCATGGAACTTAATATGAAAGCAAATTGACACAGTGTGTTAAATGGAGAGAAAGTGATATCTAAGCTAATACCTGAAGATGAGAAAGGAGTTAATGAGTCAAAAAGAGATGGAAAGGTGGAGGGAAGAGTGTTTTAGGGTGAGGGAATAGCATGTACAAAATTACAGGTAAAAGGGATCATAATTATGATGCATGCTAAAGAATACATAAACTCCGTGCAAAACATGTGGACTGTATATATAGCAATGAAAAATATTCTTCTTGCAAGCAGATGCATTTATTGTAAAAGCTGTATACCAAAAGCACTCTGTAGAGCTAGCTTCTGTGTGTGTTATCCATGGAAGAAAGAGAGAAGCTTGTTTGAATGATGGGAACAGCACAGCTCCCTGACTAACCATCCAGTCCCCATCAAATATTCCTATTATAATATAATAACAATAATTAATAAGGATGATCGACAACCATTTATATATTCAATAAAAGAGTAATTGTTGCTCATTTTCTTTTGGTAGTGACACTATTGAATTAATAAGAGCCTTGATGAACTACCAGAACACAATATTATCCTATTGTAGGTGTCTCTGTTTTTATGCCACTGTTTGAGATTATTCTTATTATAAAGTTGTATAGCCTTGAAATGGCAAAATTAAAGAATTCATAGAGTCTAAGAGAAAGGTAACTTTTCTGGCTAGTTCTTTAAAAACGAGTCTTTTCTTGTGTATGTATGTGTTTTAAGTACGTATGCATGTACTATTGTTATTTTCTATAGCAGACCAATTGATTTTTTTCAGAAATCCCTCAGCAAGACAGGCAGATAAAGGAATAAAATTTCTTCTCCCCAGTTTTAGGAAACATAATGACAATTTAATGGGCTTCATCATGTCAATGCAGAAAATATAAAACCCATTAATGTGAAAAGAGAAGAACTCTTCCCTGTACAGTTAGGGAATTAGAAAGTGTATGTTTCTTATTCATTAAAATCTTCCTGGTTGGCTTGGTTGTTTGCTGCTTAGCATAGAAATTCAATGTGACAACTTCCACTAGTTTTGAAAGCTGGTGTAAGCGTCTGGTTGTAGAAGTGATTTGTTCAGTCCATTTGCTCCTCCAACGCTGCTAAACTCATTCTACAGAACAAACTCCCCTCCGTGATTTCCAATTCTCTAAACGACCCCCAAATTCCTTCTTACGATGATTGCACTATAGCTTTGCAAAACGGACATCGCCTCTCTATACGGGTGATATGCCATATGGTTGGAAAAAATATTAAGAACTAATGCCGAGCTTTGCTGATCAACGTCGGTAACTGTCTCGACACAGCGGTCACTTTTCCTCACGGATGATGAATTTGGCAACGTAACTTGATCTTTTGTTCATCCGCAGGGTATTAATTCAGAGCAAGCAGTGTAATTATATTAGTGAAAATTCCGTAAGCCACAGCTTCTCTCTGTGTAGCAGCAAACACACTGTGGCCATTATGGCTCAAATTGTGAGATTTCTTGGCCGATGCTAGCATATCGTTGGGTGACATCAGGGGCGTTTTTGCAATGCCGTGGTTACAAATGGACAGCATTTTAACGGCGTGTAGGTACAAGATAGCTCTGCCCAGTAGTGTTTTCCTATATTCAGAAGAACCGTATGCTAGCACAGCTCATCATTACATGTATTTTGATGGAAAATGAATGTTGTCTTGTCCCCTGAAATATAATTACATGACCATACTGTAATATGTCTAGTATACGAGGCAGCTGTTCGAGTCTCCCTGACCAATATTACAAAGCTGTTCTTCTCTACTGGCTAAATATATTCATTCTGGGATGAGTACCTTAAAAACTGAACTTGCTGATATGGAGTTTGATTCTAGAACTTTCGTGGGAGCTGGTGGGGGGCTGATTCTGAGCTTGCTGAGAAAGGTAAGAATCATAGACCTGTAAGCAAGATATGATGCTTCTTCAGTTTGGGTTGGAGAATATAACTGCAAGTCCGGTTGCCAGTAGCTTTTCCCAAAATGCACTCTTACACTGAACCCGCCACCATGACAGACGGCCCTGGGGTGTCTGAGGTCAAGAGCGGCTGCATCTCCTGTGGGAAGGCAGGGATGCAGCTGAGCCAAGTGCTCTCACTTCCTCTTTCTAGATCCATCCATCAGGAGAGTCTGCCTCAGGTCGGATGGAGGGAGCAAGGGAGAGGACAGGGTTGTTCTGCCACAGTAAAGCCTTAGCCAGAGGTCCTGTTTGAGTAGCTTAGTTGGTTAGAGCATCGTTACAACATGCTGAGGCTGCAGTTTCGATCCCTCATCCGGGCACATACAGGAATTAACCAATGACAGCATGAGCAAGTGGAACAATAAATTGGTGTTTTTCTTTTTCTCTCTTTGACTCAAGGAATTCTATGGTAGTTCAGTGGTAGAATTCCCTTTCTCTGCCTCTCTCTCCCTTCCTCTCTCTATAAAAATAAATTAATAATAATAATAATTAATAATAATGATAGAAACCTTAAGCCAGGACAAGTCCCTTCTCCCTTGCTGCCAATACCCAGAAGGTCAGAGAAGGCTACTTGAAGGATGGCATCTTTTACAAATCATGCCATCCTGTGCAAATGCAACCAAGTATAGGAGGCATGGGGTATTGGCTATTTAGGCAGAGCAGTTTTTAACACCCTGTCCTGTAATTCCAGAAATGCTTAAAAAGCATATCCCTTTTCATTCACCCCATCCAGTCAGTGGCTTCCTATTGCTCTCAAGATATAGCCAGACATTCAGGCATTAAATCTAGTGCTCTCTAGTGTATCCTACCTGCGTTACCTCATCTACCTGTCTCTTAGGTTCTCACCTGAACCCTGAGGTCGAATCGCACTGGGCAATTCACAGATCTAGAAAAGGGCCCCAGTGTGGTGTTCCAGGGACACTCTACACAAATGAAATTGCTGCTATGGCTATGTCTTATTTGTAGATAAGGAATCTGATGTTTGGTATATGAATTGCCTAAGGTCTTGTGGTACTTGCTGGAGTTGAGAATTAAACCCATGCCTGTTGCTCTAGACACTGATCCCTTTATCTCTGGACTACAACCTCTGAATTGAGAGGCATTCTAAGCCATTTTAGAGCAACAGGCACTCAGTATTTGTCGCCTCATGACTGAAATGGACATGTCTGCTCATTTCCTTGATTTATAAATGTGTGATTACAGTATGGTAACATTGAACTATATTGTTATCTATTCCCATCATCCACATTTCAACATTGATATAAAAGTAAATCAAATAATAGTTTACTTTCAGTTTTTATTACTGGAGTTTGGATAACTTTCGTAATACTCCAGGCTGTCTGAAATTTGTAAACCGTACTAATAGAAATGGCCACATTTCCTACAAATTAGATGCCGGCTATGAGAAGCTGGTTACTAGCTTGAATATTAATATTTAGTTAATCCTTAATCTACTTTCTCCTAACATCTGACTTTGTTTAGGGAATAGCTTTTTAATGGATCAAGAACACCAGCAATGTCTCTAAGAATTACACTCCTGCATAATTTAAATAATAAAAACACTGGGCAAATGAAAGCTGAGGAAACTAATTGAATAGAGCTATTCAATGCCATTGTGTTTTTCAAACAGAGCTTCTTTATTTTATAAAAACCGTACTTTTATTATGGAAAATTTGAAGAATCCTTAAAAGTATCCACAAAAAGACAAAAGGATCTATAATCAAATGACCTACAGATGACTTCTACTGGTATTCTGGTATCAATCTTTTGAATACATACATACATATATATATATATATATATATATATATATATATATATATATATATATATATATATATATATATGGCTTTGGTTTTACCATTGATATTATTCTGTAAGTAGGATTTTAAATTCTGACATCCATTAGCAATTTATCATGCGTATTTTTCTCCTTACTACAAATAACTCATAAACAAAAATTTATCATACCACTATTTGATACTTCATCATTTACTATTTCCTTGTTGCATATTTTCTTATATACAAGTATTTGTCACTAAAAGTAACATGATATTGATTGCTATAGGGCATCAGGTATGAAGCTTATTTCTTTGCTTCAGATAACTTCCTTGGTCTGTTTTCTATTTTTCTTTTTCTTTTCTTTTTTTTATTTATTGATTTCTGTAAGCAAGGAAGGGAGAAGGAGAGAGAGAGAGAGAGAGAGAGAGAGAGAGAGAGAGAGGAACATCGAGCTGTTCCTGTATGTACCCTGACCAGGGATTGAACAGGCAACCTCTGTGCTCTGGGATGACACTCTAACCAACTGAGCCATCCAGCCAGGGATGGTCTGTTTTCTAAAAACTTGAATTACTGGATCACTGACCATTACATTTTAAAGGCTTCCGGTAAAGACTATTAATCTACTTTACTAAGAAAGCATGGGTCAGTTTACTCTCCATACTCATTATCTGTCTGCTTTAGTCTCTAAGTTATGTTTTCTAAGTCTGCAATTCAACAGCAGCAACAACAACAAAACCACTTAACAGGCAAGTTCCAATGGACCATCTTGTAGAGAAGCCCCCGTTAAACCATTTTTCACACGTGGTCCTTAGTTCATGCATTCTCTTTTTTTGTCATCATATTACCTTTGCTTTGGTTTCAAGCTTGGCTAAGAGAGTGGGAGTGCTTGGCACGACTCTGTCTGTGGATATGACCCTAAGTAGACCATCCTTGGCTGGTCTACGTGAAATCTACACACATGCGAGGGAAGAAATGAGCAATGGGCACATACTGTCAGTTATTTTACTCTCCAACTTTTCTCAAATCATAGATAATCCTGTAAAGGAAACCTGCATACACAGATTATTCAAGAGATGAAATTCTTCAAATTTGTGTTGGAGTGAGAAGGAGATTGAGGATAAAAAAATACATTAATTAGAGACTCAGTTGAAAAATGAACATAAGCCTTCACGATAAACGTTCACACGTCTTTCATCACTATTCCTTTTTATCTTAAAAACCATATTGGGAGTATTTAGTCCCAAATTTTTACACCCAGGGTCCCTCCTTTGCCGCGATGTTATCAGCTGGGAAGGAGAGCTGGCCATGGAACTGTTATCCTAAGCACTTTTCCACAGGAACTTATTGCTTTAATAAGTTGGGAACATGCTTTTAAGGAAAAAACAGTCATTGAAGATTCATTAGAGGGGAAAGAAAAACAACAAAAAACAACTTGACTCTCCATAGAATTCATACTTCCCTTGCCAGAGGATGCAGCATGTACCCTCATGTCTTAACAAAGACTTGGAGCAAATCAGTGGAAAGAGAATTTTACATTCCCAGGCCAGCGCTCTGAGGCGACAGGACACAGACCCACAGTGCGCATGCCCGCCAGTCCCGCCAGTGCCCCAGAGGACTAGGGATTCCAAGATAAACAATGCCTCACACAGGTAAGCACTCAATAAATATTTTCCTGAAAGGGTGGATGAGCATTAGAAAACACATCAATGCTCTTTGATGACTCTCTTCCCCCCCAAGCATAGATCAAGTTCTCACCTTGTGGGAGCAGAGGGGAAATAAATAAAAATCAATGCATATCCAAGAGGGTTGGCCTATCTGCATCACCTGCCGCTTTCAGACCTCTTTAGAAGTTAATGTTTCATCCTAAGGGTCTTACAGTTTCTAACCAACCCTGAAAGTGATATGCAGCCATACAACAAGCACATCTCATGGTCTGCCGCCATGAAAAAATATAGATCTTCTCTCTGATGAGATGGTTTTTCAAGTTCATCTTATTGGTTAAAATGGATCGTAAAATAAATAAATAAATAAACAAACAAACATGTGACTTTGACAGATCAGTTTATGGTTACAAGAAATACTACCAGCCTGAGTATGTGGGTGCCCAACAACAGGGAACAAAGATGAGTCACTTTCCTAGCACTGAGCCTTCTGGGTTTCCTGGTGACCAACCACCTCCCTCCACTGTTCTTTTACACCCCCCTTAGCAGAAATCCGGGCATTTTTCCTACTTCGGCTACAAAGTTTGACAGCTCGGTAGGAGGCTCTGTTAAAGTCCCAAGCCCACAGAGAAGGGACAGACAGAAACAGAGAAGGGCTGGACGTCAGTGGCGCCCAGCTTCTGTCTGTGACTAAAGCCCAGTAACATTCTTCGGTTCAAAGCAACCGCCTACTCCCTGCGACAGGCTCTCTAGATGACTAAAAATGGCTTAAGCAAGTACATATGGGTTTAAAGAGCCACTCAAAATGACTGAGAAGCAGGATGTCCACAGAGAAGCCATGTCACTCCAGTGACAAATAAGCGTGGGCCAAGCAGGCAATGGGCATCCCGAGGGTGTCGGGGCAGGGAGAGAGGACACGCTGGTGACTGTGGGAAGAATCCGCGTGCAGCCCGTCCCCCCCCCCATCCTGCTATTATATAAATGTTATATTTGTTAGGCTAGCTCCCTCCCCGACCACCCCCCAAGCAGTTCATAGACAATAAAACACCAGAAATCCCCGAAGAGTGGTAAAACGCTGACATGATTTAAGAAGGAGGACTCTGATAAGAAGATAAAAATCTAATAAACAGAGTCTAGAGAACCTTGGTGTGTCCCAGGCGCTTGCCAGTGTAAGCAAAACCCTCCCAAAAAAAACAAAAGGAGGCTTCGCCGTAAGGACATTCCGCTCACAGACCATCTGAAGGAGAAAGTTAAGGCCATGACCTCGGCAGGCTGCTGTTATGAGTGTCCTGACAAGAAAATATTTGATTTGGTTCTAGAAGCAAAATCCGTCACTGGATTTTTTAATATCTTTTTCTCTTCGATAAAAAATAAAATAATATAGTGAGGATGTGTTTGAGAGAGAGAGGGGAGTATGTACACGATAAATGTATCTCCCACCTATGTAGGGTTTTTTTTTGGTTAACTTGGTCTTAATTTCTTCTGAGTTTAATCAACCCCAGGAAAAGGTGGATTCACAGGCCCATTGATTTCCCTTTTTTAATTAACCCAGGGTTCCAAAAGGCTAATCTCAAGTTTCATATACGAATCTGCAAATATGTAGAGACATACACCCTCAACAAAAACTGGAAGGGGAATGAGAGTCTATAAAGCCCTGAATTTCTGGCTGAAGGTTTAGGAAGTACCCAAAGCATGATCTGTGGCTTTGAAATCTAGAACAGAATTTCAGGGAAAAATGCTTACATGCTGCCTGAGCTGCCAGGTCAATGCAAAACAAAACCTGTGAAACAGTTGAAATACTGAGCAATGTTGTCAGAACATGTAAGATAAGAAATACTTGTAGAGTTATGCATGTTTGGTGTTTACAAAATAAGCAGCATTAGAGAGGAAGGAGAGAAGTTTTGGAAAGAAATGATTTGTAGAGATAAGTGCATTTCTAAGAGATCCAATGCTTGCTGATACTAGCTTTCATGATGATGAGCATAACTTTGATTCACATCTTTCTTTCTCACTGATATGGAAGAGAATTACATTTATGGCAATCAGACACAATGCTTTTGGTTTATTTATTTATTAATTAGGTGTGTGTGGGTTATTTTGTTGTTGTTGTTTTGTTTTTTTTAATTTATGTACTTTCATCCCAAGAGGAAGGAAAATGGGACACAGGTATAAACTGGTATAATCTGGAAGAAAATTGAGAAGAAATAAGACTAGGAGGACAGAAGCGAGAACTAATGCAAGGTAGAATGAACTGACTATGAGACGTAAAAAGGAGAGAAGGACAGTCTGGTTGCCTTGTCTTCCCAGCCTTCGGTGCAGGTGGTAGGACTGGTCTACCTGCAAGCCTTAAGAAGTACCCTAAACACTTAGGGCTCAGAAGTGCCATTTGGTGATCAAAGGTCAAGAGACACAGGGGAGAGGGGGCACTGGTTAGAAGAGGAGCAGGCAGGAGCATAGCCTTGAGTTACATACCCCTTCTCCTTACTTAGAACCCTGGATTGTGAGTGAATGGCCTTGTGGGTAATATTTAAATTTAGAATTTCAGAGCTGTATGGAAGCCTGTAAGCTCACACTTATCATCCTAGATGGGTAGAACTTGGTTCTTTGAACAAAGTCCTTTGCATAAGAACATATTTAAACATATGTTCTTATGTTTAAATATTTAAACATATTTAAAGCAGATAATTTTTTTTCCTGTGACCACATATATTTCAAACTGAAGTGAAGATTCAACAACTGTGCAAACAATCTGAGGGCATTAGCTAAGAAATTATTTCCTTTGGGCTTCTGGAATATTCTATCTATTCACATTGCTCTACTGGCCAGAGAACCTTCACTTTATTTGGTAATGTGTAGACATAGCCTCAGGAGTCCTCTCTAAGCATGAAAACAGAAGGTCAAATTGCCCATAATAAACTTGTTGGGGAAAACTACAATTAAAATACAGACAATTAAATTATATAAAATTAAATAGCTTTAAACCTTGACACATCAGAAATAACGTTAATATGCTTGTTTTTAATTTATTTTTTTCCAGATTTACACCTTGTATTCTGGGGTTTGCCTGAACTAATGTTACCCTCCCATTATATTTAGTTTAAAGAACTGTGAAATCACAAATAATATTTCCTGGACAATGTGTTGTGTTTAGAAAGTCCACTAAACATGGATGTTGAAGTAAGGGTAGCATGGGTTCAAATCCTGGCACCATCATGTTCCAGCTAGGTGACCTTGAGTAATCACTGTACTGCTGTTAGCCTCAATTTCTTCATTCATAAAATGGGATAAAAATAATACTTATCTCAAAGCATGGTTGTGAGAATTAAATGAGTTCATTTATGAAAAGTTGTTTTTTTTTAAATTCATTTTAGAGATGAGACACAGAGTGAGAGAGAAAGAGAGAAAGGGGGGAGGAGCTGGAAGCATCAACTCCCATATGTACCTTGACCAGACCAGTGCAGGGTTTTGAACTGGCGACCTCAGTGTTCCCAGGTCGACGCCTTATCCACTGCACTACCACAAGTCAGTGAAAAGTTTTTAAAACAGTGCCTAGCACATAGTAACAATAATGGCTATTGTTTTATTTATTTATTTATTTTTGGCTATTGTTTTATTTTTAATTATATAAGTAATATGTGCATGTCTAAATTTTATAAGATGCAGAAATTTATTTTTTTAAAGAATGTCTTCATCTTAACAACTGGGAACGATCACTGCCTTCCCTAGTTCTTATATTTGGTGTGTTTGTTTTTCTTTTTAACAAACTTGGAATTATAGTGTATGTTTTTATTTCTCTCTTTATATTTCCTCATTACATATGATAGTTAATAGATCTTCAGGATGCTTGAATGTTTTACTAATGTATAGCATGATAAATAATGCTGCACTGAACATCTTTTATACAATCTCATTTCTAGTTTTATTATATTCTTTGGGTGATTACAAATAACTATTGTACAACTACATGCAGAATGACAAAATAAAATGGACATCAACTAGCTTCAAATTTGAAGGTGGGGCATAGAAAAAGTTGAATTCCTCCATTTCAAATTTAGGAGGAGTGAGATATCTATTCCTTCTTTCTCCTCACCCTTTAAAACCAAACCCTTGGATCTCTAGAAATTCATTAAATTATTGAAAACCTAGGTTAGAAAAATTTGGACACAAACATATATGAGCTTACTTAAAAACTCATAGGAACGGCTTGATTTGTTAACAAAAAATGAAGCAAGTAGAATAAACAATATGAGGTTCATTTGTAAGCTCTACAAATGACACCTAAAGGCATTGAGAACAAAAATGCGTAGTCTACCCCTCAAACAATCTTCTATGGTTTATTGTGCCTAATGACACTTTCTACAATGTTGTATGATGACCTCTGGAATGAGAGGGGTTCCACGCTGTTCGGTGTCATGAAACATCATGGATCATAAAAATCCTACCCTCTTTGTTTGAGACTAGGAACATTCGTGGTATTTAATCTCAGTTTGGATTTTCAAATATTTTTATTTAAGATTTTGTCCTAATTCCCAGAGTGATGTGAACTTGATTTCTTACATGGAGTAGCTGTCATTGTTGTTTCAAGGAGGCTGAACAGAAAGCACGTCAGGCCTGACTTGGTGGTGGCACAGTGGATAGAGCGTTGGACTTGGATGCGGAGTACCCAGGTTTGAAACCCCAAGGTCGCTGGCTTGAGCGCGGGCCCATCTGGCTTGAGCACAGGCTCACCAGCTGAGCACAGAGTCGCTGGCTTAAGCATGGGATAGACATGACCTCATGGTCATTGGCTTGAAGCCCTAGGTCGCCTGCTTGAGCAAGGGGTTACATACTCTGCTGTAGCCCTGGGGTCAAGGCACATATGAGAAAGCAATCAATGAACAACTAAAATGCCGCAACGAAGAACTAATGTTTCTTATCCCTCTCCTTCCTGTCTGTCTGTTCCTCTCTGTCTCTCTCTTTCTGTCCCTGTCACAAAAAAACAAAAAAAAAAAACAAAGAAAATAACTCATCAGGACAATATGAGTGAATGCTAAATTTTTAAAAATCTATAAGATATGCACATGTGCACACTTAGCAGTCATTTTAGGTATAAGAGTCACTTCCTATTAAGTGTATTTAGTATTCTCAATGTAACTCTGGTTTTTGCAAATGCAGGCAGTATGAATTTTGCCTACACAATAATAAAATTGGAAAAGAAACATTTATTTTGTAAAGAGACAGGTTAGAATAAAAATTTCAAATATATAGGGACAGCAAAAAGAGAAATTGCAATAGATACTTGATGGGTTTTCCCATTTCTTAAGTTTAGAAAAATATATTTCATAATCAGAATGTGCTCTGATTACCATGTAAAAGAAACATGTAATATTACTTTTTTTTCACACTTGTTTGGTAAATTTCTTTTTCTGGAGAAATGCCCCAGAAAAAGAAATTTACCAAACAAGTGTGAAAAAAATATGCATTCTTCAAACACTGTTTAAAGGGTTCTTCTTTATCCACTGTTCACTTTTCTAGAGCAGGGATTTTCAACATTTTACATGTCAAAGCACTTAGAAACAAATTACTAAAATTCTCTGGTGCACCAAAAATATATTTTTTGCCAATCCGACAACAATAATAGGTATGATTTTTATTCATTCACATCAATGGCTATTGTTGTGTTGGCTTTTGTCATTTATTTATTTGACAATCTAAAGGAAAAGAGGTCCGTGCCCCTGACTAAACAGTCAGATATTGCAGGTTTTAAAAATTCTTACAGCACACCGGTTGAAAATCACTGATCTAGAGCAATGAGAAAAAAGATGTAGATGCATCTGTATTTTATTTCAAAAGTGATGTTTGCTTACTGTGAATTTAAAATTATGAAAAAATGAACTACAATCTCTTATTTCAACTTCTAATTCTACACCTGTTTGAAAGTGACAAAAGTTAAACCTTTGGTCATTCACTTTTTCATAGTGTGACAACAATACCATATATATGTGAAATTTACACGATTACAAATTTATGTATAATCATGTACAAACTTGTAAACACAAAATAGAATCATATCATATATTACTTTGTAATTCTCTTTTTTAAAATTATCGCTATGTTAAAATATCGTTTCCTTTTCCACAATAATTTTATTACTATTTTTATCAATAAATAAATGAGGTCTTGATTTTTACATCTTGCTATGGTAGTCAAAAAGTAAATTTCAATGAAATAATAGGGAGGGTTCTTTGGAGGAAGATTGATTTCAAAGGGTTACTAAATAACTCTGTGTTGGAATAATGATTCTTAACTGTGTTCTTCTCCCGGCAAGCGAAATGGTCAACCATTTGCAATCTGTTGATACTGCCCAATTCCACGTTTGTCTCTTCCGCTTCTGTGAAAACCAGGGAGAAACGGCTTTATCGCCATGAAGGATGTCTAGAAGCGACTACTTAAGATGGGGCAAGACAAATTCTGGGGAAATAAATTTGTATGGAATTTGGAGAGACCGAGGGAAAGATGGGCAGCTCGGTTCTGTGGGCCACTTCTACCCTGAGCCACCTGGACACGTTTCCCAGGCTGCGGGCAGTCCAGATGACATGTGGCCCTCAGTGAGGAAGAAGTGACTGGAAGGGAATGGTCCTTACTCAAGTGGAAGAAGAGGGCCTTGATTCCTCCCACTGCATCTCCCTCCTCCTCCCTCTGCCAACCTCCACGTTGTGAGGCCGTCCTCACCAACCGCATCTGCGTCTGCTTCCACGTCCATCCGCATCCGGATCCGGTGACCCGCCACCATAGGCAGCGAGAGTGAGTGTTCTGTCCCAGGGCACGTAGGGCGACATCTTAACTTGTTGCTGTTTTTTCCTTCAAGAGTGGTGATGTCTTTTTGGTTTTTGTTTCTTAATTTTTATTTAACTTTTATTAAATTTTTAAATTTATTCTGCTAACATGGATTCAAGCGTCCCATTCAATGTAACACCTTTACCCCCCAACAACGTGTCCCCCATTACACCACCTTTGCTGCCTCTCCCCCTGACTCCCTTCCCCCTTCCCTCTGGGAGCTGTGATATCCTTCTGTCTGTTCATAAACAAATTAGCCAAAATTGCCCTCCTTTCCTTCTCATCCCAAGGAGTTTCAAAGTATTACTCTGAGAAAAAGTGAGACATACATTTTTTCCCCCCTGACAACCAGTGAGAAGATATTGACCTCAATGTAGAGATTTGAAAGAAAACAAAACTTTTTTGCCCAAGGGAAAAAAGAAATGGAAGAAGAAAGGAGGAAATGGTATGATTTAAAAATAAAAAGGGACAGAAGACATTTGAATCAAGGTAAATAATCAGATCAACCCATAACACAGCTGATGTCTAAGATATTCACCCAAACTCTCACGCTCTGTCTAGTCTTCACATTAGAAGCTTATGGGAAAGAAATGGCATGATCCGCCCTCTGTTTCCGCCATGTGGTCCACTTAGGACTCTGTCAAACCACTCATTCATCTGCCTCCTCTGCCCCTTCCCCCTCCCCCACCTCCTAAGTCCCTCAACTCAGCCCAGGAAGAAGTCAGAGCCACTTACTGTGCACAAATCATCTCCTGGCTGAAGTTTTTGGTGGCAGCCAAGAGAGGAGAAGGGGGGAAAAATTAGAAAAATTTCAATTTCAGAACCATTATTATTTTCATTAATCATAAGAGGCTCTGTCACCCCGTCCTTATTCTTTCGAAGGAGATCTATTATACGGTCCATTTAGTCCAAGCCATATTACCTCATATGTTTTCCTGGCTGACCAAATAAGACTTAAGAGATAAAACAATTTACTGTTCATTATGATCCGTGTCACTGGAATCAATCTATTAACCTACATGAACTGGGTCTGTGACGATATCTCACATACATGCCCCCTCGGTTTAAAGAAAAGACAAGAAGACGGGGGAGGGGGGAGAGAGAGGGAGGGAATAGGAGAGGAAAGGGATCAGGGCCCATAAAGTCAGCAGACATATAATTTGCCAAGCGAATACAACTTCATTTTCTGGTGCCCATTGCTGCGCCCTCCATAGCCCCACGCAGCCCCTGACCTGTAAAGAAGTCTAACAAATTGCTTCTATTGTGGAGCCAAAAGGTGCCATCAAAGAAGGGGACGGTTCGCTGGTCCTAAAGTATGATGGGAAATCTCGAGCTGGAATAAAGAGCCGCCCTTTTATGAAGTTAACCCATTCGGGTTAAAAGCAGACCGTAAGCCCCGGCCAGCAGGGCTGCAGGGCTGGAAGGAGCACAGTTCTCCAGTCTCCTGGGGTAAGAGCAGGGGACGCAGCACCCGGCAAAGCAAGAGTCTCCCAGAGTTGAAATGAAATTCAGTCTAGTCTTCCAACTTTAAGCACTAAGAATCCCCCTGCTGGTCTCTGGACAGCTCCTGGGTCTCATTCATTCATTCATTCATTCTCTCTCTCTTCTTCACAGAGGAAGGATCATAAGCATCTCAAAAGAAGGAAGTGAATCAATGGCCGGTCTATCCCTGCGCAGAAACATAATTTGAGAGCAGAAAGAGAGAAAATCCAAATTGGCTCCAGCGTCCATCCCCCTGAACCTGCCTTTGCAGCCGCCGGTCAGGGGCTTGTCCAAGCGTTGCTCTGCGTGATGTCAATTTCCTCTTGAAACTCCAGAGTTCAGTCCATGGCCACCCAGCCCACAGTCGGACCTAGCTTTGAGTGTCATAAAGGGTCACGTTGCCCACAAGTCACAGGCACCTCAGATAACAGGGAAGGGAATCTATAAGTCACCAATAACAGAAGGTGTGGTTCGTGGGGGTGGGTCGGAGTCCGTGTGTGGAGACCAGTGGCTGCAATGATACAGGGATGGTCTCACTGACGTGCGTGGAGCTTTGAGGGAGCAAGACACGTGACATGAGTGGTTGAGATTTCTGAGCACCGGGAACAGACAGTGAAGAGTCCTGGGGCAAGACTGTCCCTGATGTGTTGGAGGAAACAGGGACCAGTGTGGATGGGACAGAGCAAGACTAGAGGAGAGAAGCAGGAATGACATCAGACAGAGAGACAGGCGACAGATCGCAGATAGCCCCAGAGGCCACTGGAAGGATGCTGGATTTTAGCTGGAGTTGTATGGGAAGCCAGCAGATGATTTTAAACAGAAGGTTCACGGCTAAGAACTCATTCATTCAGGAGAGCTTCTAATTGAGGACTTGAACTACCATGCTATTGAAAGCATCATGGGGTCAACCAATGAACAAGCAGGATGAATAGCCCAATAGCACAGTTTCAGGGGTACCAAAACCTTATCATCTTGAAAGGGTTTAACTCTTCTTGGCTTTCAATTCTGCATCTGGGAAAGGAAGGGGGTGGGCCAGAGAAATGTTTTCACACAGCGCTCAGCAGCTCCCAAGGTTGAGAGGACAGTGTCCCACCAACACTTTTAGGGTAAACCCAGAAAGCACTGTGCTCTTCTCTTTAAACACTGCACTTCCATCCAGGAAGGTTTGTGTCAAGAGAGATTTTTACTGTTACAATCCATCTGAAAATCTAAGGGCGAGATGAATTCGAAATTCCTTTCATCTAGAAACTATGAGTCTGTCACTGTTGAATAGAGGGTAAAATGTGTATTAAAATGTGTATGTGGGTGTTTGTGGGGGGTGGGGACCTGACTCATAGGCACAAGTAGAAGCAAAAGTTAAAGTTTGATCTGAGAGCCCCCCCTCCATTGCGTTATCCCTGGAAACACTCCCTCTGTGAATTCTTGTTTACTCATTGTAAGGAGGGAATAGATGGGGGGGGGGTGGAAAGAAAGAGATAAAATGCAAGTGGAACTAAGACCAAACCTTAATTTTTGAAAGCCAGGCAAACTGCACCCGGGGGCTTCTGAGCAGCGGTTTGTCTTCTAGGTGGAGACTACTGCCGCGAGACCGTGCAGCGAAACTTTTGTGTTCCTAAAGAAGCTTCAGTGCCTTGAGCTGGCAAGTCATGGAGGGCTAAGGGTTTGGTCAAGCTGATTCCCAGCCAAAGACCACGGGTGTCACCCCCTCTAGTAATAGCTGTGGCTTCTATGGTGTGCTGCTTCCCCCATCTTCAGGGTTTTTGTCATGTCTGATCCAGTCTCACAAGCTGGTATGAAAAATTAGAAGCAGTGTGCTTGCTTGCCCAGAGATCAGAGAGGAGGTCAGCTGTGCCCAAGGAACTGTGATCTCAAAGGGGCCCTCAGTAGTGTGATTCCACAAGATAAAGGGTTGCCATGTTCATAGTAGCCCTGGAGGGTCTCAGAGAGCAAACCCTGACGCCTGCATACCAGAAGCAGGAGGCATGGTGGCAGGAGGCGACGGACTGGGCCTGTCACAGAGCACCATGAGGCAGTCATTTGGGAGCCTACAGGAACTGGGGACAAGTGGAGGGGAGTTAATGTGCAAAACTTACACAGATGGACTTCTGCAAGAAAGTATCAGGCACAGAAGGGAGGCTGCTCGGACGGACTCTGCAGTCATTGGCTGATGGGACCAATGTTCCATCTATTCCAGGAGGCTGAAGAAAGAGTCTATCTTGGATGCAAAGCTACAAAAACATCGAGCTAATAGAACTCCAAAGGGACAATCGCTCAGAGAGTCAAGCCCTATGAAGCATGCTCCAGTTTGGGAGGGAGGGAAAAAGTTCTGGAAGCCATGTCATTCTGGCTTATCTCCCTCCTGTGTTGACATCCTGGTATTCTACCAATGCTTGTCTTGCCTTGAAGTCAACCCAAGTCCTCAAATGAAGTCACTGATTGAGAGAGAAAATAACTTTTCCTCTTGCTTCTCTTTGCTTTGGTCTTCTTCCTTGCCCCAATCCCACCTCATGAAAGTCCTTTATAGACTCAAACACAATAATTAAGTATAACTTTGACAATCTTGAAGGCAAAAGGAGAGAGATCATTTGATGTCTTGGCTCAATACTCGGGACATAGGAATCAGTAACTATATGGGAATTGTTATTTTCACCATTATTGTTGTTGCTGTTATTAGTATTAATATTGTTTTTCTCTAGGCCGACATCTAGATCAGAACTATCTAGTACAACTTCCAGCCATGATGGAAATGTTCTGTTATCTGTGTGTCTCTTGTGTGACCACTAGGAAACTGTGGCAATCAAATACTTAAATTATGGCTAGTTCAAATGAGAAACTACAGTTAATTTTTTTAAAATTTATTATCACAGATTTAAGAGAGAGAGAGAGAGAGAGGAACATTGACCTGTTCCTATAAGTGCCCTGACTGGGGATGGAATCAGCAACCTCTGCACTTCGGGACAATGCTCTAACCAACTTTCACTAAATTCCCATTATAATGACCACAGCATCGTGCAAGTCTAGACCCGTTCTTCTGCATGAGAGTTGGAACATCCTCGTTCGTCAAACCTGCTGTATAGGACTTGCATCAGAACTATGTGGAATACTCAGTAGGCCCCAATTCCAGAGTTCCTGAGTCAGCAGTTCCAGGAGACAGCCTGAGAATTGGGAATTTAACAAGTAGGGCTGATATGACTGGTCCAGGTCCCACACTTTGAAACCCACTGCTTTTGAGCCACCATGGCACTCAGGTCTGGGCACACACAGGACTCATGTGGGGATGGTTCTCCAGGCTATGCCTCAGAAAAGTGAGACCAGGATTTTTTAAAGCTCCAAGTCATTTCTTTGGATGACCAAGAATCCGGTAAATTTTTTTAAAATCAGGCGACAGGTGCTATTAGGCCAGCTTTGCTCAAACTGCGATATGCTTACGAACCACCCAGGACAGCTTGAGAGAACACAGACCTCAATTTACTAGGTCTGGGATGACACCCAGAGTCAGCACTGCTGCCTTTGGGAGGACATCAATGCACGGCTGGTCGGAGGCCCAGGCTCTGAGCAGCCGGGGAACAGACGACCCTTCTCTGCGGTCGATGCTGATCCTGAAGTCTGCAATGCCCGAACTAGGCAGCCTCTCAGTACTCTGGTGAGCCCACCAAAGTCCAGGGCTGCTGGACGGAGAGGGGAAACATGGACAAGTGTGATGACAAGACTGGCGAGTCCTGGGAAGGACAGGGGAAAAACAGAGACTCGGGCCCAGCAGCTTGGCCCAGGCTGGGAACAGGCTGCCAACTGTGAGTTATGCAGGCGGGCGCCTGCCTCGGAGCAGATCAGGCCATTGCTGTCAATATCCCCTATGGCTCCACGGAGAATGAAAAGTCTGTAAAACAGCTCAACTGGTGCCCAGGCACAGGAGAAGAGTGCTGGAGACCAGCCTGCCCTACTGTGAGCCGGGGCCAGACCACGGTTGGGACCATCAAGGTGTCCGGTGCTAAGAGCTTTGGAATTAAAAGAAAGAACCAAACATCAAAGGATGAATTACATGATTGGATAATAACCAAGGAGCAGTACGGTCCTTGTCATGCCAAATCAAAAGAATACTTCAGGCCCTGGCTGGCTGGCTCAGTGGTAGAACGTCAGCCAGGTATGTGGACGTCCGGGGTTCGATTCCCGGCCAGGGCACACAGGAGAAGTGTCCTTCTGCTTTTCCACCCCTCCCTCTCTCCTTCCCCCCCCCTTTTCTTCCTGCAGCCATGGCTCAATTGGAGCAAGTTGAACCCAGGTGCTGAGGATGGCTCCATGGCCTCCACTTAAGGCCCTAAGAAGATCTAGGTTGCTGAGCAATGGAGCAATGCTCCAGATGGGCAGAGCATCGCCCCCTAATGGGCTTGCTGGGTGGATCCCTGTCAGGATGCATGCTGGAGTCTGTCTCCGTCTGCTCTACTCTCACTGAATAAAAACAAAACAAAACAAACAAAGAAAACACACTCCACGTTTCTTTCCCCCATTTAGGTCAAAGGTGAGTTACAAGGGAGGCTTCAGAGGTAAGCAGTTAAACAGGGGGGTAAAGAGGAGGAAAGAGTGTGCCAGCCCACCGGCGATGGTGCCAAGAGATGTGGCAGAATGGAAAACCTTTTCATCAGCCTTTGGGTTTTTGTTTTTGTTTTTGTTTTATATGAGAAATTGGGAGCTAAAACTGCTTTCAAAACCATTTTATTGCCAAGCTCCATTTTCTTTCCTAAGCACTCACCACTGGTGCCCAATAGTCACATCATCAAACAGGAAGAAAAATGTTTGTTTCCATACAAGTGCAGTCTCTTACCATGCACGGGGCTATATTTCATAATAATGACTACCTGGCAGTCCATATAACATTTTTCCTTCTACCAAAGGAGAAGAAAAAATAATAAAATAAAACCATCCAAAGCAAAGCACCTCTTCTGAATGTCAACCAAGTAGACGTGCCAGGAGCTATTTATTACAAATGGGTATTCAACAGTTAAACCAAGATGAATTTCTCTAAACATGTTCACTTATAAAAGCTTTTAATTCTCTCTCTCTCTCTCTCTCTCTCTCTCACACACACACACACACACACACACACACACACACACACACACACACGAGTTAACGTGAGTCGCTGTCATAATAACCCAGGGTGCCGTGGGCAGAGGTAGGAATGCAATGATGGAATCAGACAAGGTTTTTCAGCAACTTTGTTTTCCACTGAATTTGGAATTTCAAATGAGGACATTTCTCTCTTGTCTCCGTAAAAATGACTCTATTTCTTCTTTTTCCGGACTCTCCCCCCTCCAAGGATCCTGTCTCAGCATACAATGAATAGTGATGCTTGATTTTTCATAGTAACCTTCTGCAAGAACTCCACAATGCTTTTAGAACACCGATCTCAGAAATCTTGTACTCACCCTTGAGAGTTAGACAGCAACAGTTTCAGCGCCATTGTACAGGTTAAGAAACTGAGGCGTGCTGAGTGAGATCTCAATAGGAGAGCCTGGTAACAGCTGGTTTTCTCTCTCCTACATCAGTCCCCCGAGCACATGCATGTCTTCCTTGTTAATATATGTCCCATGTGCCAACATCTACAGGCATATAAAACTCATTTGGAAAATTCCAGAAAATGTGCCTACTTTTTTTTTTTAAGTGCATTATACTCACTACAGCTTAAGTGATCTAAATAGTGGGCCAATGATAGATTTCCATAAATAAACACACATGAATGTAGACACACGCATGCTGGCTCCATGTGCATAATGAATATTTGTGTGTGGGAGTGGAATTTACCTGAATCCATTTTTAGTATGTTTTGAAAGATAAGAACCAACTCAAATCTGTTGGCCTAAGTCTGCGTGGGATTTCATCCATGTCAAGATCTCCCCTTCCATAGTTTGAGGCGACAATGTGCAGCTGTCAGAACACTCACAGCCATTGTGATGGAATTGAGGGGGGCTGCAGTGAATCACCAGCGACTTGCTACCCTGGACTAGTCCCCCTTGCCTCCGACTCTAGCACCCAGCACCGGCCACCTTCACATGCACACTGCAAAGAGGTGCAAAGCTCCTGCAGGGTAGCCAGTGCTCCCAGAGGGAATGTCATGCACTCTCTGACATTAACCCCTCCCCTCCTTCCGTGCTGGCCTTTTAAAGAGTAGAGAACTGAACACATGAACTTGGACTTCTCATGGTTAGACTTAAAGCATGGGGACTGTCTTTCTTTTCTTTTTTTAAATGTGAGAGGAGGTGAGACAGATTCCCACATGTGCCCCAACTGGGATCCACCCGGCAACCCCCATCTGAAGTATATGCTCCGCTCATCTTGGGCCATGCTCGCAACCAAGCTATGTTTAGCACCTGAGGTGGAAGCTCCACAGAGCCACCTTCAGCACCCAGGGCTGATGTGCTCAAACCAATTGAGCCATGGCTGCAGGAGGAGAAGAGAGATAGAGATAGAGAGGTAGAGGGAGAAGATAAAAGAATGAGAGGAAGAGAGAGGGAGAGAAAGAAGAAGAGAAAGAGAGGCAAGTGAGAGGGGTGGGGTGGAGAAACAGATGGGCACTTCTCCTGTGTGTCCTAACCAGAAATTGAACCTGGAACTTCCACACACTGGGTTGATGCTCAACCACTGGGCCAACCAGCCATGGCCACATGGGGACTATTTTAAACATTAATATACAAGATTAACTCATGACACTCCACGACTTAATCTGTTCAGGATCTTAAAGCAACAGAGCAAATGACGCTCTTCATACTCCTGGTGGCTCCCTTGGGAGGACACAGGTAGCCCAAGATGCTTTATGTTATGCTAACAAGAAGCTTGCCTGTCCCCTGGCCTCTAGGTTTAGCATTCCCTAACCTCAGGGGGACACTTCAGTTCAGGAGCTCACCGGGCTTCCCGAGGAAACCCAGTCCACACAACTGCTGGAAAATGACTTTTTCTCTGGGGCCCAAATCTCCTTCCTTATTATTTCTACTCATTTGTCAGTTGAATTCTCTGGATCGATACAAGTCTCTTCTCTCTTGCAAATATTTAAAAGCAGCAGGGATCCCCTCCCCCTCCTCCAATTACATTTCAAATGTTTCAACGGCCATCCTTTTATTACTTCTTCTTGAGTCAATTCTATGGTATGTTAAGCATTAATATGAAGAAAATAAAGGGCAGCCCTTTTTAATTAAATATAGAGTTCACTCGCCAGCTCCGACTGGCACACTACCCCGCGGGAAGATCACAGAGGAGGAGCAGGGCTATGGGGACAGGACATCTAGGCTCCAGCGCTCAGGACGATGAAAGGGATGTCTCCAGCAGGGCTGGGGTCCTGGACGGCACAGGCTTAAAAGAACACGAGGCAACTGAGACTGAATTTAAACCAAACTGAAGAATAAAACAATTGAGGGGTAAAAGATAATTATGTTTTCTAACAATTAGGCTGGCTATGAAACAAAATTAGCATAGTGCTTACTAATTTAAATGTGTGGAAAGTGGCTGAACAGAACATTTGAAAATTACAAGGTTTATGATGTGGGCTTTGGTTAAAGTGACAGCAATCCGATTTTTTTTTATTTTTTATTTTTTTGCTGCTGATAGCTATGATTATAATAAAGTTACCTGTACATATGAACTATTTAATGCCAGGGGAGGGTTTACTTTGTTGCCAAGGACTAAAGAATTCTAAATTTAAGGTGAGTTTTATGCATCTTGTTTTTACTTATTTAAATTTTGATTCATTTTCATTGATTGATTTTTAGAGAGAGAAAGAGACAGAAACTTTGATCTGTTCCTGTAGGTGCCCTGACCAGGGATCACACCAACAACCTCTGCCTATCAGGGCGATGCTCTAACAAACCAAGCTATCCAGCCAGGGTAAAAACTTTGATTTTAAGTTTTAATTCCTCACTTAAAGTTTCGATTGCTCTTGAGTGTCAGATAATTGTTCTAATCCATTCTCCCTTCCTTCCTTCTGTCTGTGTCCTTCCTGCCTTCCTCTCTTCCTTTCCTCTTCCTTGATTTCCTTCTTTCCATCTATGGAACCAAGGGGAAAGTGAATAAGTCTTAGAGATGGACTTTCTTACAAGGAATATTTTCAAATTTTACCCACTTCCTTAGAATAGGGATCTTATTCCTATGCCTCAATTTCCAATTCAACGAGAGCTTCATTTCCAACCCAAAGTTCACCGAGCTGCATAACCATCTTTAGCTCACTCTGTAGCGAAGTCTTCTGCACTGTGGTGTCTGTGACATTGGCCCATTTCTTTGCTTAGCACTTTCTTACGTTGCTACAGATTCCCCTGCTTTTACGTAAGAGAACTCAGTGGGCTGTTGTTTGGTGTGTCGCCCCCCTCCCTTATTAATCCCCAAAGCAAAACATACCTTTACTTAATAAACTTTACTTCATAATTTGAGGAAAAATGACCATTTTCTGGGTAAGCAAAGTCAACAAATTGACTCACATCACAAAACCTACTTTCATCATCAATTGAGGGTTAGGTGGGCTGTGTAGGCAAGTTCATTAAGAAAGATTTAACTCAGGGTTTCTTAACCTCAGCACTATCAGCATTTGGCCCAGATAATTTCTTGTCACAGGGCTCTGTCATATGCACCAGAAGACAACAGCAGCGTGCCTGGCCTCTGCCCACCAGGTACCAGTACAAACATACCCCTCCACCACTTGTGACAACCAAATATCTCCCAGCACTGTCAGACAGGCTGCGGCAGGGGAGTCACCCGCAATGGAGAACCACTGGTTTAACCCAATCAATAAAGGTCTTCAATTGTAAGGAGCAGAAATAACACACCGGTCTTAATAGGATTAGTCTGTCTGCTACATATGTCCAATTATTGGCAATAGGAATTTATAACAGTCTGAATCAATTAGAAAAGTTGTGTTGAGCGGCTAGTTACAGACCCAGAAAAAAGCACTACTTTATATGATAGAGGATTATTTTTCTGTTATGTTAAAGAAGTCTGGAAGGAAGCCCTTTCCCACAGTGGTCAGAAGTCTGTGAGACTATCAAGGTCTGGTCTCTCTATCTTTTTGCTTTCTCATCCTGAAATTTGACTTTCATAATATGGCTCCAAAATTTTGGAGGGCGGGGTGCCGGCCACAGGGACATGGAAGCCAGAAGGAAAGTTAGGACACATGTTTTTCAGCTGAACTATTGACTAGTATTTTGATAGTAAGAAAAAAATAAAAGAACATATATGGTGCTCACAAGTAACAGTTTCCTGTTCATTTATTCTTATTTATACTTAGGCAATTTTTCTTAAACACTTACTATGTGCTAGACACTGCCAAGTACTGCAGATAACACATAAAGAATGAACTTCTCAGGCCCTGGCCAGTGGCTCAGTGGGTAGAGTGTCAGCCCGGCATATGAACATCCCATGTTCATTCCCAGTCAGGACACACAGGAGAAGTAACCATCTGCTTCTCTGCCCCCTCCTCTTCCTCTTCCCCTCCTGTAGCTAGTGACTTGATTGGTTCGAATGAGCATGGCCCCCAGGTGCTGAGGATAGCTACATTGGAGTGCAATAGCCTCAGGTACTAAAAATAGCTTGGTACTTGAGCATTGGCCCCAGATGGAGGTTGCAGGGTGGATCCTGGTAGGGGTGAATGCAGGAGTCTGCTTCACTATCTCCCCTGCTCTCACCTAAAAAGAGAAGAGAGAGAGAGAGAGAATGAACTTCTCTCTCTGGAAGCATTTCTTCTATAGGGATAGGAAAGTACTAATTGATTCATTAAGTAATTCATCAATAAACTGCAACTGTTTATAAATGCTACAAAGACACAAAGGCTGCCCTGAGCCTAGAGGCACAATGGGCTTTTATGTTTCTTCAGTAACTATATGTGGTTCGGCACACAGAGCATGCTCAGGAAGTGTTGAGGACAGATGTACTCTTTGGTCTAGAAGTCATCGTGTGGATAGCAAACACTTATGTAAAGTGTCCTCACATGAATTTCTAAAATCAAAACAATACCATAGCTGTACAAGTCAAAGCCAGGCCGTTTCCTTTCTATTTTAGTTTCTCATATTGTTACTCAAAGCACAGGTTGTGAAATACACTATCTTAGCTCCAGCCCGGTAGACATCCAATCCTGAAATTAAGTGCACTCACCACCACTGATGTTCACACTAGGAAACCAACGGTTCACATATTGTACTTATGAAATTATTGCTGCGGCAAATTAATCTGAATTATTTTGCTCAATGACTTGACAACCTGATGATGATGATTTGCATTTCTACCCTGATTCCTAGGTAAGCAAGCTCTGTGGTGGTTGTATACCACCTAAAGCTGTTTTAGAACAATCTGGAAACCAATGCATTTTGGGAGTACACAGATTCAGCTCAGCCATATTAACCATAAATATTACTGCGATCTGTGCAGCCCTGAAGCCTCCCTGTGCTCGTGCAGTCTTGTCCGGGGACACTTTAGACGAGACTGTCAGAAAGGGCCCCACTATGATCCAGTATCATCCGGCCAGTTCAGAAAACAATAACAATTGAAATATGTCTGTATTAGAAGACACTTTCCCTTTATTGCCTTCAGAGATATTTCTCTGAGGCTTTATTTCCCTGGGCTGGACCATTAGTGCCAAGCTGGGAGTGGGCAACCAGCCAGCACTGACGAGAATGAGTGCATTTATATTAACTCTTTCTGCGTGTCAGAGAGCTTGCCTTTGACGCCGAAGAACCATGTCAAACTTCAGGTACAAATTCAGAGCGGAAGTGAGGAGACAAAATCACTTCCTGGGAGCACAGCAAGAATTTGTCATATTAGTTGGAAAGGTCATTTTGAAGAAACACATACAGGTTGTCCCGGGTTACAAACGTGACAGGTCCTGTAGGTTTGTTTTTAAGTTGAATATTCGTATATAAGTTGGAACAAGTATATATACCTATCAAACACAACTTAGAAATATGTTTATCTTAACATAGAACTTATTTTTACCTTTCTGTGTATATAAATGCTTAAACATTATCAAACCTACAGAACCTATCTCATTTGTAACTCTAGGAATGCCTCTAATTTGGAGTTTGAGTTTACCTAAGAAGAGATTTAAGAGTTATGAGTTGATTTTTAAAAATCACTGTCTTTATTTCCTTCTTTAAATTTTCATGATAGCTCTACGACCTTCCATTTTTCTCTCAAAACCACTAATCACCTGTTTTATCCAATGCAATCTGAATATTTAAATATTTTGAAAATACAGGAAAATTTAGATGTTTGAGATGATTTGAGTTCTTTGTCAAGATATTGTTTTCTTTAATACACTTTTTCATTTTTGAACAGTCTTAGATTTACAGAATTTCTATTAAGGTAGCACAAAGAGTTCTCGCGTATCCCACACTCAATTCTACCCACCTGTTTATCAACATTTGATCTTGAACGGTATTAAAAACGACGATTGGTGCTAACTCCTGGAGTTTTTAAATATCGCCTTAATGCAGCTAATGCTATCAGACAGTCTTAAAAAGGAATTATTATTAATGATTGCCTTTGCCATCTTATCACCACATTTGCTGAAAGCAATTAGATTATATAAATTATAGTAAAGTTCCCAGATAAGGGACTCCGTTTGACGACTTTTTTTTTTGTCTTAATGTTAAAAATAATGCTACTTTCATAAAAACAGTGGGGAGGAGTTGGGGCAGGGGTGGAAAAAAACACTACAGTGTGAACAGAGCACAGAGAAAACATCAAGAATTTCCTCAGAATGTGCTTATTCAGCTTTTATAACAAAGTCTTCTGAAGATGAGTGTTCTAGAGTCTCATATGGATTGCTGCTGAAATGGGAAAACAACTACATTTTAAGAAGCATACGAAGTGGCATCGCATATTTCTCCTACGAATACACACATATCCATATATGAATATATTAAATAAGACATTCGACCAATATCACGTGCCTCCTATGTGTCATTTATAGATCGAGTGCGTGCGTCTGTGTGTGCGCATGCGCGCTCACGCGCACAAATGCGCCCTCACACACAGGGTTTGAGGTGGCACCAGTCTCTGATCTTTGTTTTCCCGACATTTGGTCACTGATTGTTCTGCACGTGCTCATTTACGTTGCATAGGGGGAGGGGAAAAAGCCATACAGAAGAACAGATGATCTTTTAGAGCTTTGCGGGGTTAGCTTCATTTTCCCCTCTTTTTCCATTTAGAAAATGATACGAGGCATAAACCCGAGCCCTTAAAGGAGAAAACACAGGAAATGATACAAGCAAACTTTCAAAAATGTGTAAAACACAACATGACAGGCAGACCTCCCGCTCCGCTGGAGGTGCCCTGGGCTAAACTCTGCAATGCCTACACGTGCGGGGGAAATCTTCAGCACTTAAAAAAAAAAAAGATAAAAGTGGTCTTGAAAGTGAATGAAGTTGACTCTCAAAAAAATGGGTTTTAGATTCTGAATGTTTAATTCGCTGATAAAAGGAACCCGGTTTCCTGCACACGGCTGCCATAAATAAGAAAGAAAATTTTAAAAAAGCACATCTTAGACGCAATGAGCAGAAACTGACCTTTCTGTGAGCAAGAGGATGAGAGAAGGTATTTGGCTAATCCCAGCTGTCTCTGATTGGCCAGACAGCCCCGTGTTGAAAATGTCTCCATCTGCGATAATCTGCTCTGAGTTGGATGAGCCCAGGCCTTCAGCGTTAACCTGACATTTAACAATAATTACCCTTTCGGCTGACCCTGGCCCAATCGCCGCTCTCTTAGAAATCTCTTTTTTGTGTGTGTGTTCCCAAACCCCTTGACTTCTGTGTTAGAGATAGGGGGAAAAAAGATGAGACGATAATGCATGCGTGTGTAAACACACGAAAGTGTGGTTGTGTGTATTTTGATATCTATACATTATGTACACAATCGACTATATTATCGTGTGTGATCACTGGGGAGCTAGCACTGGTCATGGGGCCTGATTAAGTGGCTTCCTTCCTTTACTGTCCTGAATTCTGGAGTTTATCAATACTTTGTGGTTTGAAGACAAAGCCAAGGAATGGTATCACCAATCACAGCCGGACAAACTTGGCTTCCTGGCTATTTTATGAAAGTCAAAGTCCGGATCTGGCCTTGTGCATGCACTTGGGTGTCCCTTATCGGACACCAGGAGAAACGGTGCATGAAAAGAGGTGCGGATGGAAAAGCCAAGTTCAGGGTCACGGAGGGCTAACTGTAGATGAAATGTAGCCATTTCTTTTTTAACCTGAGGCTGGCTTTATCTTTGCTTGGAAAGGTCATCATGATAAAACAACACAACACAAAACAAAAAACATATCTTGGAAAGAAAATCCATTCTTAGGTTTTATTTGCTCAAATAAAAAATATAATAACAAGAAAATTAAATTAAAATTAAAGAAAGCCTTTCCCAGCTCATACCTGCACTTTCCCTTATTAGAAGCCATGGTAAGATAAGGCGGTCTCTAACTCTAATATAAGCAAGGAGCGTCCTTAAGGCTGAAGAAGGTGTGCATTGCGCGGCCACTCAAGGACTTGTCCTAATCTGGTCCAAAATACCAGGCCTGGTTGTTAGCTTGGCCCCAGGGGACTGGAACTCCCACGAGCACAATTCCTTTGAAAACATGTCCTATTTGCTTTTTGGGTCCACTTTAACTAGCAAGGGAATATTTGGGTTTTTTGAATACTTCTTCCCACCTCCTCTAAGGAATACGGGAAAAGCACACAGGGTCTCTCAGGAGCCCTGATCCTCAGTGTATTTAGCTTTGAGCTGATTCTCAGGCCAAGGCGATGAGGTTGAGGACAGCAAGCACAGCTTAGTCTAGTACACACATATTGGGTCCGCAGAGCCACCTTCCCAGGGTCCCACGTCCACTAGTTTGTCATTTGGGGGATTGGGGGATTCTGTCCTTGAAAGAACCCCAGACCCGTCTGTTGCTCTGCCTTACCCGTTCCCCAGCACTGAGCTGACTAGCCAGGTTTCTTGTGTTCATGCTCCAAATCCTCACCCTGGACCCCACCGGCCAGCCTCACAGTCTGCTGCCAGGGCCTATGCTCCATTCGGAACATTGCAAACTGGGCAAACAGAGGGCAGGTGCAGGATTCTGCAGGGTAACGGAATACGCCACCCCAAACACACTGCTTCGGTCTTTATTGGCTATTTTAGCGTAGGTGCTTGAAATGTAGCAAATGCAGGGAGGGGCTCTCTCTGAATTCACCATCTCAGCCTGGAGAGAAATCCTCCAAAAGGAACTCAGACATCATGAACCCTCCCCAGGAGTTTCATCAATTAGAGCGGACTATTATCGTGAGGGGAACCAACCAGAAGCCCGCACCACACCCAACTTCCTCAGCAACTTTCCAACCGCCCGCCCACCCATTCTCCAACCCCTTGTATTTCCTGAAAGTCACTGACTCTCCCCCAGGAGACCTGTGTCCTACCACCGTGCCCTACAAGATGGCATTTGACCTGATTTCTAAAGCCAATTCTTTGATTCCCTCTTCTTTTTTGGAGGTACACAGGTACTATTCTATTTACAGGGGTCTCGGTTAGTGGTAGAGGGAAAATTACTTTTTCTTCCCAATAATTCCATTCTTAAACAATAATTAGACTTCGAAGCATTAGAGCAGGGGTCCCCCAATTTTTTACACAGGGGGCCAGTTCACTGTCCCTCAGACCGTTGGAGGGCCACCACATACAGTACTCCATACACTGACCACCAATGAAAGAGGAGCCCCTCCCGGAAGTGCGGCAGGGGCCAGATAAATGGCCTCAGGGGGCCGCAATTTGGCCCGCAGGCCGTAGTTTGGGGACCTCTGCATTAGAGTCAAGGAAATTGATAGACTTTTCCTCTATATCTTTTCCCTTGTCTCTCTTCAATAAAAATAATAGTTTCAATTAATATTGTTATTGTTTTGGTAATTAGTTAACATAATTAATTAATGCAATAAAATATTAATTAATGCTTGATATAATACAATATCATTACCATTATTATTATTACTGCACTACTTTTATTCTGCAATCAGCCCCCCATAAACACAGCAAGCCGCAATACAGTGCCCATTACTTTTTCTGGAACTAGTAACCAATCACTATTCTTGTAGCAGGAACATTTCTGGAAAAAGTGGTGCCTCAAATTGTCTCCAGTTTGCTTAGAACCTTCATTACTCAACGTTTAACTTGAAATTAATCAGTGTGTGTGAGTGTGACACACTGGCACGCTTCAGTTGCTAGTGTGTAACAGCTGGATGAGCTCCAAAATGAGGAAAGTATTTGCTAAGTTTACCTTGCCATGTAAGTCCTCAAATTCCCTACTTCCCTAGTAATAACAAAACTGGATATGCACGTATTGTCTTTACCAAAAAAAGCCCTTTTCCTTTTAGGAACAGCATTTTAAATATTTTTGCGCTTTATAAAATTAATGATGCCTATTGAAGAAACTTTGGGGAAATGCTGAAAGGTTGAATGAAGGCTGAATGTCATTTAGCTGTAGGTGCTTGAAATGCAGCAAATGCAGGGAGGGGCTTTCCTTTCTCTTATTCCTAAAAATGGTAATGCGTGGTGATAGATATGTCACGTTCCCTTCTCTGGGAATTGACTAAGAGCCTGACCTTTCCTACATAGAGCATTTCATTTAATTCCTGAAACAATCATTGTTAGTAGGTATGACTATTTTTAATTTTAAAATTTGAACCCACCCTCCCAAAAAAAGAAGGACATTTAGAGAAGTTACAAAATTTATTTCTCAACCTCAAGCCTATTGACATTTTGAGCTAAATATTTCTTTGTTGCAGATGCTGCCTGGGCATTGTAGGGTGCTCAGCAGCAGCTGGAGCCCACACCAGGCTGGTAACGCCAATCAACAGTGTCACTAGCTTTTACTAAATGTCCCCAGGTGGCAGAATCACCCCCTGCTGAGAACCTCCGATTCAAGGTCAGACCCCCCCAGTCAGTGACATGAGCAGGAATAAAAACCAGTTTTGTCTCTCTTCATATATGTGATCTTCTTCCAAATACATGTGACATGGTTTTTTCTTACGTTACATATGTTGGAATTGGATTAACCAGTTTGGTCTTATTCACTATCCCTTTTTTTGAAAATATAAATAATGCCTTAATGATTATCTTTACATATAATCTTGTTTTCTTCTATATTTATGAGTTTCCTTATGCTGTTTCCCAAGCTGAGATTGTGAGTCATGCTGTGTGTATGTTGTAAGACTTCTGGTATACACTGCCGTATTAGCTGAGCCAACGTACACTCCCGTCAGCCTGAACGAGAGTGTCTTTTTTTCTGCCCCTGCCCCACCATGTGTAATTTAGCTTTATAACTTGTGATCTTAAAATTGCGTGACCCTTAAACATCCAAAATGGGTTACAAGTCCCCAGGCGAAATAAAAGCGTATGTCACTGTTAATGTCATCCATATAATAAGTTGTAAGTAGAACACAACAATTAATTCCAACTTTAGTTACCTGCTGATACTTATTGGAGTTCCTTGCCTTTCTGAATCCCATTGGTCATCCACAGTTTCCCGGGGAAAGCCCGGCCAGTGGGACAATTTTTATTAACACTTCCAAAATGACTTGTAAGCTTCTGTATTGGAATCTACTAAACCAGTTCTTTTCATTGGCTCTCGCTCCCTCCCCAAGAGCTCACTACCTGCAAGTCAACCAATGGACAAAGAGTAAAGGAAGTTTATCTTCTCATGATTTGCTAGATTCAGGATCCACTGTTTTTCATAATTTGTCTCATTGGATCTGCATGGAAACTATTATCATTTGCATTTTGTGATGAGGACATTAAAATTTTGCAACTTGATTACCCAAGGTCATGAGCTAGATTGAAAGTGGTAACAATGATATTTGAAACCAAATCTCCACTGTTTGGACTTCTACTGGATTCAGGGGCCTCAAAGACATTTCCTCTGACAAAATCTCAGTGCCTATAAATACCTCAAAAATACTTCTATAACTAGCACCATTGGTCCCATTTAGAACTTGCTGGAAAGGCAGATATGAATCTAAGAGTGAGGTCCAGAGGTCCCTGTAAGAAGTCCTCCAAATAAACACATTCCATGCTCACGCTTAAGAACCACTGCCTCCCCCCTTCCCCACCCACCCCATCAGTCAGTAACGTCTGTATCCGAATATGTTTCCAGCAAGGACAAGTTGTATTTGCCATTTTTTTTTTTCATGAGCTGCATAAAAAGTATATCAATGGGAAGAGAGATTTTTCTGCTTTTACCTGAACTTACAAAAATCCATATAAATTTATTTCTTCTGTTGTCTGCTCCACTCCTGTCCACCCTGTTTCAAATTTATTTCTGGCTTCTTACACCTCTTTCTGTATTTCCTGCTTTGGATAAGTCTGGTTTCT